>OX940890.1:6250000-7500000 GCA_954871355.1 Cabera pusaria
AGAGTCATTGGAATGCTTTTAATGAAAATATTATACATAGATCAGTCGGGGTGGTTTAAAATATTATATATATATATATATATATATATATATATAGATAAATATTATTTTATACAATAGATCATATTATTATACTATATTGACTTCAAATTGATTGTGATCGGTGGGGATCTACAGCATAGCTAAGCTTATAATAATATTTTCGTATAGTAACTATGACCTAATCTGTGGTTTCACTGCAAATATTTTATTAATTTTGCGTTGCGTGTATGTGAAATTTGGATAAGGATTAATACTATATACTTGAAAATAGCCTTGGAAGTTATGTAATATTTTTTAACAAAAAATTAAAGATTAAAATGGTTACTGTAAGTCAACCTTAAGAGATAGACATATGCTGTCGCGGACTTTTTTGTAGGTCTTATTAAATTGTACAACTCTTGCATAGAAAATATTCTTCTATCTATTTTCAATTAAGCAGCGTTCGTAAGAAACGTGTTTTATCGACCGTTTTTTTTCCGACTTAGGCTGCAAAATAGGTCTCCACGAATGTACCTTTGATTTAAACGGGATAATATATAGCCTATTTTCATTCCGAAAGTCCATTCTATGTATTAGTGAAAGAATTTTTTTAATCGGTTAAATAGTTTTTGAGCTTAATCATTACAAACATACAAAAATACAAAAATACATACATACAAAATACAAAAATACAAATGTTCTCTCTTTATAATATTAGTATAGATTGTAAAATCTTTTAACTATTAGTAATTTCAAACTTCATAAAGCAGGAAGTTAAAGCTAACATCTCGCTAATAAGACTACCGGAAGTGGATGCCAGGGGCCTTATTCAGTATGACCATTTTAAAGTCTTACCGTGCCGTGTTACGTTAACTCCGCGTTATGGTATTCTCTATGCCAATTTCAAGTACGGTAACGCGGTAGGGTAAGGTTATGAGCGGGTTTTGAGATATCGTGACATATGAGGACGTGTAACGCGCGCGTTTTGTATAAATTTACCTATCGTGTGGCATACAGAATACAATTTTTCAATAACGTAACGTGGCGTGTTAAGGAACGCGTTATCTCATTGGTCATACTGAATAAGGCCCCAGTTCATTTCGAAACACTTCATGCTACGGATATTACGGAAGTGGACCAAATAGATTTCTGTCCAAGCCACAACGTTTCGTGCAGTTATTGGTCGAATATTTCAAATGTACAAATATATTTTCGCTCTAGTGCAACGCGCAAGATAAAGATTCCATGCAGCTTCAAGTGTATTGAGTCAAGGAGAACATTTATAGGTTCTATTGGTCTCCAACTAGGTCACAAATATTGTTTGTAAAGGAAATATCAAATAACAGGCCAAGTGCGAGTCGGACTCATGTACACGAAGGGTTTCGTACCACCGTAAAATATTTAGTAAGGTCAAGTTAATTTGTAAGGCTAAAAACGAAGAAAAGAGAGATCTGATTAGTATCTCCAGAGATATGGAGATAAACACCTCAAACTTAGTTCTGAAACTGTCTCGCGTGACGTGAACAACCGTTTTAGTTTTTAAACTATCTTTTATTGTATAGGAACGTTAGATTTATTTTTTTATTTTTTGTTTGTTGTTTTAACGGCCATAGTATTACATAATCTATGAAATTTAAGTTTCTACCTTTTGTGGTTCAGGTGATACAGCCCTGGGACTGACGGACATATGGACAGCGGATCTCAGTGTAAGGATCCCGCTGGCACCCTTTAGGTGTACACTTATTTTTTTTAGGTATATACACTTTATGATTATCTGAAAATTATTAAAAAAAAATAAGATTAAAGATTTTTTATGAAGGTATATATTATCTGTAAAGTAAACTTTAAAGTTTTAATTAACCTCCTTAATTATAACCCTGAAACCGACCAATATAACCGACAAGTTTACGCCGTGGAGACCACAAGGTATCATCGCTATATAGGTGTATGCAAACGACAATATGCAAACTGTAAGCAAACAAAGTTACCGCAAAGCTAATTTACTGGAGCCGGCTCAATCTTCGTCATATCGTCTGTAAGGGATTATAGGTACTCACACTGGCATTCAAAATATTCATTCAGGAGTTAACTTCTTGCTAAGTTTCTTCATAGTGGTCCCATTTAAACTTCATTAGACGCAGCGCGGTAGCAAAAACAAAACTGATTCTACGATATGTTTAACTCGTGGATGAACTACTTAAAACGACTAAAAGGAACGTCGTAAAAACATTTACCATACATACGAAACCTAAAAACAAATAAGCCTTTTTCGATAAAATTATCTTTATCCTGACTTCATCGTCCGCTAATAATACGACCTAGCAGAACCCGAGTTTACATTGAATTCCCTACACAGTGAAATGCCTTCTTAATACAGGCTTTTTGGTAATACAGTGAAACCCAATTGCTTGTACCCCGACCCTTTGAGATTTTGTTCACAGTAAGTCTAAGCATAGTGTTCAATTCAACGAGTAGCAAGTTTTATGACGAATAACAGACTTATTTAAGAAAATCTGTTAAGTACCTTCTTACTGATGTGAGAATTGTTTAAAAAAATAATTGATAAACCAATTATATATGAATTCCGTGCAGTACAAACAAATATTACATTTTTACACTCGGTGTTGATAAGTAATAAGTCTTTGTGGGATGTAAGGGGGCACAAATACCACCTCAGTGCTCCCAGCCAACCTCACCTTCCCGTGGTGCATACTGCTGACCAACTAACGAGGCTCTGGCGACCGACAAATAACCATTTCAAATTATGGCGTAACTATATACAGACCGGTGACGGGCAGCAGCGTCACAAGTGCGAGGATCTACGTCCTGCAATCGCCAGCCCGCCCAGCCAGCTTAGCGATAACGGCATATCCGTCCCAATGAGCCAAAGATCGGGCTCAGTGGCGTACATTGGGAGAGGCCTACGTCCAGCAGTGGACTGACACTGACTGATTATGATTGTGTCTTTGTGTCGATTTTATTTTTATTAACATATACAAACTATATTCAAATGAAAACGCAATGTTGTTTATGTAAAACCCATTTAATTCAGACATAAGGTGTCTTGGTACTATTAATATATCTACTTCTATTATTAATAAAACTTATTATATTGGTAGCTGTGCCCCGCGGCTTATATCTGAGTAAAATATTATTGTATGTGTTAATCCACGTTATAAACTACCTGAGCGCTAAATATCATGCAAATCTGTTTTGCCATTTTTGTTGAACATACTTATACACATTCATAAGAGTAGGGTACTAAATATATTTTGAGAGACATCAGCTTGTTTTATCTGATATCTGATAGGCTAGCGTTTGACCACTATCTCGCCTGGTTGTAAGTGATGATGTGGTCGTAGATGGTGAACACGCTAGGCCTAGAATGATCTGACTCTCAAGGGCTGTGTGCTGCCGGAACACCGTAATGTGGTTATGCGGCAGATTTCTTACTGTTATTATTTACTTATCTGAACACAGTTAAGCTTCTGGACCTAGCTTATTCCGTAGTCTCATAAGCAGTACATCGAATTACCTACAAACAAAAAAAAATATTCTTCAAACCTATACGTATGGGGGTCTATGGATAGGTCTTTAAAAATGACATTGAGCTTCCTAAAATCATTTTTTCTCAAAGTCAATCATTTGAAAGATAGGCGCGTCTAAAGTGGTAAAATGTGTGTCCCCCCCCCCCCCCCTCTAACTTTTAAAGTATGGGAGTCAAAAATCTAAAAAAAATATATGCTGTAGATCTCAATAAAAACTAACAACGAAAATTGGTTTGAACGAGATACAGTGAGCAGTTTTTGAGATATAGCGACCGCAAATATAACATTGTTTTTCATACAATCACTATGAAAAACAAAGTTAATTTTTTAGTTGCGAAAAATCATAGTTATAGAATACTTAACAGTGTTACGGAACCCTACGAGTGCGAGTCCGACTTGCACTTGGCCAGTTTATGTATAATTTTGTTCATTGAGACCATTCTAATGAGCCTAAACACGACATCACAGACGAGGAGTTGAGAGTGTTCTGCAGAATCAAGGAAATGTCTCAGCATTAGGTCAAGTTTACCATACTTTTACGATATCATTGAAGTAACAGGATACTGAATTTCAAATGCAAACTACGTTAAACAGACGGCAGCAGAATGACAGGTAAGTAGTGCGCAGATGCGCCATTTTGATTTTTTGACGTCCGTGGCCAAAGGACTACGAATCTACGAAAGTTGTTATCGTAGTCTCATCAACGAAAAACGAGCGGATAATATTTAAATGGCTGAACGGATTTTCATAAAACAAAGCTAAGAACACTATCCTATGCAAGGTAATAATGTCACTTCGCTTTAAAAAAAAATTAGGATGAACTTTGACAAAATAACAAATCTCTTTTATATAAATGCAAGGTAGTGGACGAATGTTGACGATTATGACCGCGTTTTATAATTAAAAAAAAAATTGTATGCGCTTTTTCTCCACATAAACTTTAACTGTGTTAAATTTCACGTGCATCAATCCATTCGCGCAATTTTCTTAAAATGGGGTACATAGTTTTCGCTTTACGTATTAATATAATATAGTAATATAATAATAGAGTAATAATATAATAATAGAGTAATATATAATGGACATTATCTATATATATAAAATCCAAAGTCCTGACTGATTGACTGACTGACTGAGATATCAACGCACAGCCCAAACCGCTTATCCTAGACACTTGAAATTTGGAGGGTGTGTTCATTGTAAAGTGTAGGCATCCACTAAGAATGGATTTTTCAAAATTCCACCCCTAAGTGGATGAAAGGAAGGGTTGAACTTTCTATGAAACTTTTTATTCTCTAAGTCAATTGTCTCGAAAATTGGTACACATACTTTTTAATAAAAATAATGAGTTACGGGTGTCACAGTTTTTTTCAAAATCATCCCCCACGCGTTTTTCTGACTGACTGAATGACTGCCTGATATACCAACGCACTGCCTAAACCACTGGTTTTAGAGACGTGATATTTAGAGGGTGTGTTCTTTATGAAGTGCAAGTATCCACTAAGAAATATTTTTTCAAAATTCCACCCCTAAGTGGGTGAAATGGAAGGTTGAACTTTCTATGAAATTTTTTATTCTCCGGATCAATTGTTTTGAAAATTGGTACACATACTTTTTAATTAAAATAGTGAGTAACGGGTATCACAGTTTTTCAAAAATAATCCCCCACGCGTATTTCTGACTAACTGAATGACTGCCTGATATATCAACGCACTGCCTAAACCACTGGTCTTAGAGACATGATATTTGGAGGTTGTGTTCTTTGTGTAGTGCAGGTATCCACTATGAAATCGTTTGTTTTAATATTCCACCCCAAAGTGGGTAAAATTGAGGGTTGAACTTTCTATGAAACGTTTTATTTTCCGGATCAATTGTTTTGAAAATTGGTACACATACTCTTTAATTAAAATAGTGAGTAACGGGTATCACAGTTTTTCAAAAATCATCTCCCACGCGTTTTTTGACTGTCTGAATGACTGCCTGATACATCATCGCACTGCCTAAACCACTGGTCTTAGAGACATGATATTTGGAGGGTGTGTTCTTTGTGAAGTGCAAATATCCACTAAGACATCGATTTTCGAAATTTCACCCCTGAGAGTATGATGTAAGGGTACATTTTCTGTATTTTTTTTATTCTCTGGGTCCGGTCGCTAGATCACCTCGAAAATTGGTATAATGATATAATATGAGATACATGTATCCCAGTATTTTTTATAAATCATCCCTCACGAGTTAGATTGGCTGAATACTGACTGATATATCAACGTGCAACATAATCCGCTGGTATTAAAGACATAACGAATTGTGAAGTGAAGCTATCCACTAAGAAAGGGTTTTTTTCGAATTTCCACCGCTAAGTGGATGAAATGATAAGTTTAATTTTCTGTAAAACATTTTGTTCTCTGGCCGCTGGTCTTAGAAATCAACACCAATATTATAAATGCAAAAGTTTTTTTTTTTTATTGGTTTGTTTGTTTGTTTGGGACTTCTTCACGGTCAAACGGCTTGACCAATTTGGCTGAAATGTTGTATAAAGACAGTTCATAGGACAAAATAGGATACAGGATACTATTTTTTTGGCTGTCGAGTCTGGGTAACCAGATTTTTAATAGAATTTTGTAAATAATAGATCTCTTTGCGGATAAACGGCTGGATCGATTTAACTGAAATTTTGTGCAAAGACAGTCAATAAGACAAATATAGACATAGGATACTTATTTTGGCAGTCGAGTTTGCGTGTCGAGATTTTTTTTATTGGATTGGATTTTGTAAGCGTGTGACGTCTTATCAGCTAAACCAATTCAGTTGAAATTATGTACAAAGATAGTCAATAGAACATACAAGGACATTGGATACTTTTTTTCTGGCAGACAAGTCTGGATGTCCAGATATTGTTTATTGAATTTTGTAAATGTGTGACGTCTTATCAGATCAGTCAGTAGAGCATAGTAGGACATAGGACACTTTTATTTTGGCAAACACTTCAACAGCACAACGTGGTATGGGTATACCAACCGTAATGATTAATAACTTTTACAATAGAGGATATCGAGTTCGACCTTGAGTCCTCTTAGACTAAGAGTCCTCTCTTATGACTTAACTAAAGGTTATGAAGTCATAAAACTGTCAGGGTCATAAAAAGTCATAAAAAAATTTCACGCTCGCTGCGGTCGCGCTAACATTCGCCTTATCTTCTTTGTAGGCATTTCTTTCTTTGCATACATTTTGGTGTGTTAATAGCTTCATGCATCATAATGAGACAAACATTTAAAGAGCAAAACTTGGTATACCTAACATACTGATTTATGACTTTAACAACATAGGATATCGAGTTTATCTATAGTGACTTGATTGTTAGGTAATGAAACTGTAACGGGCATAAAAAGTCATAAAAATGTCTACTTCTCAACTTGGTATACCTCACCATAATGGTTAATGACTTTAGTAATAGAGAATATCAAGTTCGGCCTTTGAGTCCTCTAGTGGCTAAATTAAAGGTTATGAGGTCATAAACATTTTCGCGCGAGCGAATAACAGCTTCATGCATCATACTGAGTCATGCATTTAAATAGCACATTTTTGTATACTCAACCATAATGATTAATGATTTAACATCAAAAGATATCGAGTTCGACTTAAGAGTCATCTAAAGTGACTTGATTATTAGGTCTTAAAATTGTAAGGGTGATAAAATATGTCACGCTTGCTTTGCTAGCGCAACTGTTGGCCTTATCTACTATGCAAGAAATATTTAATAAACTTGAGTGTTTTAAGAGCCTCATGCATTAGACTGAGTCATACATTTATATAACACTGTTTTGTATACCTAACCATAATTAATAATGACTTTAACAACAGAAGATATCAAGTTTGACCTCAGAGTCATCTATAGTGACTTGATTATTGGGTCATAAAACTGTCAGGGCCATAAAAAGTCATAAAAAAAATTCGCGGTCGCTTCGCTTGCATTTAAACAGCACTGTCAACTTGCCAACACCGCCGGCCGCCGTTCCCGCGCATGCCCCACGATCAGCAAGGCAGTTACGTGCCGAAGCTCGTTGCGCGAGGAGCTTGCGGTAGACGTGGCTCCCAGAAGAAGGACACCAAACGTGTCCAAAACTGGTCGGAGCAATTCCGATAAAAAAACCCGTGAGTGTACAACCGTTCTTAATAATAATATTACTGTCAACTTGGTATACGTAACCATAATGATTAATGACTTTAACAATAGAGAATATCGAGTTCGACCTTGAATTTTTCTATGGTAAATTAATTAAAGGTTATTAGGTCATAAAACTGTCAGGGTCATATATAATATCGTTTAAAAACTAAAAAAGAACCGACTTCAATGCCTCGCTATTCATTTTCAGTACCAATTTTGAGATGTTTATCTCAATATCTCTGGAGATACCTATCAAACCTCAATAAAATTACCATGGTACCATACTTGAGATCTCTCCTTTTAAACAAAAAAAGAATAATCAAAATCGGTTCATAAACGACGAAGTTATCCGCGAACAAACATAAAAAAAATATATATATATATATATATACGGTCGAATTGAGAAACCTCCTCCTTTTTTTGAAGTCGGTTAAAAATCATAAAAATTTTCGCAATCGCTTCGCTAGCGCAATAATAGCACTAGCTATGCTCGCGCAACCATCATCGCCTTATCTTGGTAGGAAATATTTCATATATTTTTGTGTTTCAACAGCCGCACGCATCAGACTGAGTAAAACATTTAAAGAGCACAAACTGGTATACCTAACCATACTGATTAATGATTTTAACAACAGAGGATATCGAGTTTGATCTTAGAGTCATCATAAAGTGACTTGATTGTTAGGTAATACAACTGTAAGGGGCATAATAAGTTTTAAAAATGTCTACTTCTCAACTTGGTATACCTAACCATGATGATTAATGACTTTTATAATAGAGGATATCAAGTTTGACTTTGGAGTCCTCTATAGTGACTTATTAAAGGTTATGAGGTCATAAAACTGTCGGAGTCATACAAAGTCGTAATAATGTTCGCACTCGCTTCGCTCGCGCAATAATAGCGCTCACTGCGCTCGCGCAACCATTCGCCTTATCTACTTTGTAGGAAATATTTCATTTTTTTTTGTTTTAACAGCCTCATGCATCAGACTGACTCAAACATTTAAATAGTACAACTTGGTCTACCTTACCATACTGATATTGACTTAATAACCATAACCACAGAATACTTAATAGTCTTTAACAACAGAGGATATTGAGTTTAACCTTAGGGTCATCTGTAGTGACTAACAAGGTCATAAGAATCAATCAATCAAAGAATCAAGAATCAAAGCATTTATTCAGTATGTAGGCAGTATAAATATACGCACATATACACGTCAAAATCATAAATCATAAAATAAATCATAACCAATTATCAAGTAAACATAGCAAAAGCAGAATTTAACGCTTTGAATTAGAAAAAAAAAGTAATGAACCATTCAGCTGTCATCCAATCGTTTACGTCAGAATATTTAAAAAAAATTAAAGTAGGTTAAAACCAACCATACATGTAACTGTGTGTTTCAGTACTTCAGACAATTTTTATATAAAAAAAATAAAAAAGTGAAATAGGAAACACAACATAGAGAAACGCATACCGATCACAGTACATATCATGATCCAAATGGAACTGATAGTCCGTCTGTCAGCTGCATAATATTGTTTAAATAAAAATAAAAATGGCAAGCCTAGAAAGAAAATCTGCGGACAAAAGGGGAAAACTGAATGGCTGTTGAATCTACCGGTGTTTCGGAAATACTCCCATCAGAGAAGAAACACCAAGAAACTCTATGGGGCTTGTCTTGTCATTTTATCTTTTTTTTTTTTAATTAATTGTACATGTCAGCTTTAAAATTTTAACAATATATTATTAATTATGATACAATTTATATTTGTTCTTGGAACTTGGGGCATTCAGGCCATGCATTTTTGTCATCCATATAGTCACCTATTGTATAGTATGATTTTTTCATCAAATTGGATTTTACATAGATTTTAAATTTGCTCATAGGCAATTGATCAATATCTTTAGGTAGCTTATTGTAAAAGCGTACACAGTTCCCCATGAATGAACCACTAACTTTCTGCAGTCTGAAATTAGGTATAATTAATCTATGTTTATGTCTTGTATTAAAATTATGTACATCAGACCTTTTCTTATAATCATTTATATTCTTGCGTATGAACAAAATATTTTCATAAATGTATTGACATGCCACAGTTAGAATTTTAATTTCCTTAAATTTTTCACGAAGTGAATCTCGCGACCTCATACTATATATAGAGCGAATAGCTCGTTTCTGCAAAACAAATATTGATTGGATTTCAGCGGCTTTCCCCCACAATAAAATGCCATAAGACATTATACTGTGGAAGTAGCTGAAATAGACCAATCTTGCAGTGGCTTCGTCCGTTAAAAATCTAATTTTACGTACTGCGTATGCAGCGGAGCTTAACCTACCTGCTAGAACCGATATTTGAGAACCCCATTGAAGCTTTGAATCCAGGGTGATGCCCAAGAATGTTGTGGATTCAACAAGTTCTAATGGTTCATCATTTATTAATATACTTCTATTTAGGATACCCTTTTTTACATTTGGTAGAGAGAAATTAATACATTTAGTTTTTTTTGCGTTTAACAATAAGTTATTGGTTGTAAACCAATTCAGAACCTGTGTTATTGATTTGTTTACATCGTCAAAGTTAGGTGTAGTCCTATCTATTTTGAATATCAAGGAAGTATCATCTGCGAACAAAACAATATCACATAGGTTCTGTACGAATGACGGTAAATCATTGATATAAACTAGAAATAAAAAAGGTCCTAGGATCGATCCCTGCGGGACTTCCATTTTTATGAGGGATCCAGATGACCTGACGCCATTGACTTCAACCATCTGTGTTCTATTACAGAGGTATGATGATACCAGATCAAGTGCCTTACCTTCAACACCGTAGTATTTTAATTTGTAAATTAGTGTTTCATGACAGACACAATCAAATGCTTTTGATAAGTCACAGAACACGCCAATAGCATCTTGTGCTTTCTCCCATGCATCAAATATATGTTTAAGAAGACCTATTCCTGCATCAGTAGTAGAACGCCCTTTAGTAAATCCAAATTGCTTGCTATATATATATAAAACTGTCAGAGTCATAAAAAGTCGTAAATAATTAGGCTACGCGAGCGAAGCTGCGGGCAGACGCTAGTAGATATTATAATACCACCCCTGATAGACAAGCAGATTTTACGACTATAATGTATTAAGTATGCAGCAAGAAAAATGTGTTTTTGAGCAAAGGTACTACAATATTATACATACTACATCTCAAAGACAAACAACGTTTGCAAATATGTTGGTAAATTGAGTTAGAAACTTCGCAGTTTTGCAGCTTTGTTGCGTTTTCAGTTGTCTGTTTGCTTTGCATATATGCTACTGGGGAACACATTTAATGCAGATGAAATAACTTTATCTATTTATATATATATATATATACATATACATATATAAATCTATATATATATGTCGCAAGCAGATAGCTTAATTAGGCGTTCAATTAACAGTCTAGCCTCTTAACTAAACAGCGCCGTTCAACTAGACTCCTGAATGATATCCAGCCGTAGCGTTTGTTACATCATTTAATAAACTGGCTGGCTAATGCGTAAGCCAGTCATATATATATATATATATATATATATTTATAGCTGTTTGATCAAATGGCTGGATATCATTCAGGAATCTAGTTGAACGGCGCTGTTCAGTTAAGAAGCTAGGCTGTTAATTGAACGGCTAATTAAGCTATCCTGTGACATATATACAACAAAAAAAATCGATCTATGTACGTTATGGACTTTGAAACCATTCAACCGGTTTCATTAGAAAGGCAATAACGCTAAGATGGTTTTAGACTACTATAATACTTAAATTTAAAATTACCCCCGACCGATTTGTATATGTATAATGGTCGCCTAGTTGACTAATGTAAACTACTCTAAACAGACGGCAGCAGAATGACGGGTAAGTAGTGCGCAAATGCGCCAATTTGATTTTTTGACATCCGCGGTCAAAGGGTTACGAAAGTTGCTACAGTAGTCTCTTCAACCAAAAAAGCTAATAATATTTTAACGGCTAAACGGATTTTCATGAAACAAAGCTAAGAACACTCTAGATGAAGATACCTATCAAACAGAAGAAGACTAATTCAAAATCGGTTTATCCATTTGGGCGCTACGATGCCACAGACAGACACACATACACAGATACACAGATCCACACGTCAAACCTATAACACTATATACTATAACGAAGGAGGTTAAAAGCAATGTATTAGGTGACACATTCGGTCACATTTCTTTTTTTAGCGTAATAGCACATACTCAGTATCCACTAGTATATTATATTAGCGGATCCGGCCGACGTATTCCTGCCCAAACGCAGCAACACCTATCGGATCCAATTGTGAATCTTAACCATGAAGGGACCAACTTAAACACACGCACAAAAATTAATCAAAGTGGGGGTCCAGCCGTTTAAGAGGAGTTCAGTGACAAAGTCACCTACAGAAGAATTATGTGTACTAGCTGCGCACCGCGGCTTTGCCCGCGTTTAATTCTGAAAAACCTTCCTCTTGTATCACATATATCTATTAATGAAAACCGCATTGAAATCCGTTGCGTAGTTTATAAGATCTAATCGTATAGAGGGAGAGGCAGATGGTGGGAAGCGAGTTCGTTTTATACCATGTAAAGATGATTATTATTAATGTTAAGGCTTAGAAAATAGATAAGAAAACATTGACTTCCACGTTATGGTTTTTCACTTACTTCAAAGCAATACCATCAGCTCTATCCTCGCTAGCGATGCTGGTCCGTGGGGAGCTTCCCAGGCGGCTGCTGGCTGACTTCCTCCTCAGCTCGTGAGGGTCTGGTTCATCCTTGCTGGTGAAGGAGATGCGCGGGGCATGAGCTCGCAGTCCGCACACCTTGTGCGCGGAAACCCCGCGGCAGAGCATCTGGCTTTGATGAAGATCTGGAACAAGGAATACAAGTAATGTTAAAAATAAATCAAGTAGACAGAACTAAAATGTTTGCTGTCTTTATTTTAGTTAACAGGTGAAACGAGAAAGGACATTAATTAGTGGTTTAAAATTTAATTAAAATTAGTATAAGGTTCATTATTTAAGTGCTAATAGAAACACTAAATACTCCCCCGACTGATAAAGATCGGTCGGTCGATCTATCTATTATCTATTCTTTAAAGTTAGACCGTTCCATATGATGGCCCCTTGGCATAAAAGATAAATAGCTTGCCTTGAAACCGAGATGTTGCCGATTCAAATCTTAGCCATGTACACATGGATTTTCTGCATTCATGAGTTTTTGTCTCCCGAGTAGAAGGAGAGCATTATATCGATGACTTGCTACCAAAAAGTAGCTGTAACCTTATAGTGTTCTGGCAGTACTCAGTCCTCAGTAGTCAAACTGTGTTCCGGCATCTATCCTTGAGAGCCAGTTACCATTCTAGGCCTAGCGTGCTTACCATCTTCGACCGCATCATCACTTAACAACAGGCGAAAAAGTGGTCAAACGCTAGCCTATAAGATATTAAAAAAACATTTTAGGCCTAGCATGTTCATCGTATTTGGCCTAATCATCGCTTACCACCAGGTGGGATAGTGTTCTATAGGATACATTTTAGATCCCATGGAACACCGATAAGCTAGATAACGATGCTCGAGGTTCTGTTTCTTTATGTGATTCCATTTTAGCCAAAAAGCATCCTCGTCCCTTTATCGATGGAATGCAAAGCTTCCAGATGACATTATATTTTCACTTACTTGCCTATACTTAATCAACAAAGTTTAAGTGGTAGCCGTATATATATGTACAATCGAACATATACCCATCAGGGAATCAAGGAAACTATTTATTAACTACCATCTATCAGGAAGTTAATATAAATTCTTTTCCATTCTGAGTCCCTAAGGAACCCAGCGCAAATATTTGTCTCGCAATTCTCTTATACGCTATTCCATAAAATAATGGTGGAGGTAGGCCTTCCTACGTTTACTTATCTTTATATTTATTAACCTATGCCGCTTTGCTCTATCTATGCAATGTTTATGGAAGGCAGATAATTCTAGGTATAGCGTGTTCCTAATCTACGACCACATAAGATCGCTTACCTCCAGTGGTCAAATGCAAGATATGAAAATAGGCTTAATGTTTTATCTCAACTCATATCGTAAAGTTCTGATTGTATATTCTAAAACAGTACGATAATTACTAATGACAGTACAAAGTCCTTGAGAGTCAGAGCATTCTAGGCCTATAGTGTTCACCATCATCGCTTACCACCTGGCGAGATAGTGGTCAAACGCTAGCCTATAAAATATAAAAAACTGTCTGAAAATTATGGCCTAGAAATTGTCGGTGGCAATATTGATCTAAAAGAATAAGAGATTTCGGCAAGACAAGGGAGACTTAATAAATGAGAAATAATACCTGAAGACGATATTGATAAGTTGCGAATATCAGTAACACTACGCAAACTATTATACCGTTATGATCCTATTCAATGGCACTGTGAAATTACCTCAAATTAAATTCGCCCTCTACGTCAAAGTGCGCTTATACGCATTTGCTTTGATCATTTATGTATGATCTACATGACAGAAAGTACGCAATAGGTAATAAATAGGCTCACAGTTTGAGAAGAACGGAGATATTATGGAACTTAGTTCATATTCTCTGAAGTCAAATGACTCGTTATAATCATATAACCGGGTTATAACCCGGGGGTCTTCAAATCGCGAGTGAACAGGTATTTACTAGGTAAGCGTGCTACATCGTCGACCGCATTGTCACTTAACATCAGGTGAGATAGTGGTCAAACGCTTGCCTATACAGCATAAAAAAAAAATTAAAAAATATACAGAAATATGTAACGCTTGTATTAATGACATGAACAAACTGTTCATAATTTTATTATGAAAGACCTACCTGCCTGGTAAAAAACCTTAATACTGAATAAGTTTACTTTAATGTTTGACCATAGTAGAGACGTACCAATCACCAGTATTTCAGCCATATAATACTGTATATATATCTCACTATATTCTCGTCACCTCAGTGCCTAAAGATAAAATTCTTTAATCAGTACGTCTTACTCAAAACAAAAGGAGCCAAGAAGAGGACACTCACAGTTTGACTAGTCCGCTGCGCGCGCGACCTATAGAGAGAGCTATTCTCGCTGTTTCTCTGAAGGATCGAATCCAGAACGAAGTAATTTGCCAGAGAACTAAAGTGATCGACGACGTAGCTCAATGGATTAGCAAGCTGAAGCGGCAGTGAGCTTGTCATATCTGCCGCGGGACCGATAAACCATAGGGGCAGACTGGTTCTAGAGTGGAAACCGCGAATCAGTCAACGTAGCTTAGGACGCCCTGTGACCAGGTGAGCGACGACATTCGCAAAGCGGTGGACAGTGTTTGAAAAAGAAGAGCCGAAGATCGGGTCCAGTGGCGTGTTTTAGGAGACGCCTATCTCCAGCAGTGGACTGATACCGGCTAATTATGATACTGATCATATGAGACAATATATTAAGTTAATAAGACACGAATATTCGCTTGATAGTATGACATGATACCTATAACAAACACTGGTCTAAACTCTGTGACATAGCCGTTTACACCACATGTCTTCCTATGCGATGTAGATTGAAGAAACAGTTGCGGTCGTTGTTATAATTATATGTTATAAATAAAAAAAACTATTTTTATGCCCAAATCGTTTTTTGTACGTAACGTATAGAACAATCATGTCGTCATACTTTGTTATAAATAGAATTAAGTAGTCTAGGATATCCATCTTAAATAAAATCAAAGCACAAGGCACGAAATGATTCAATTACACCCCCACACAAAGGGCGCCAGTTTCCCTCTCCGTGATGACTTCCGTTACGGACTTCGTCGAGTCAAATCATTTCCGTGACATTTCTACGTTCTATTTTGCTACGGAGTCGGATTGTTCCGGTTGCTTGACGAAAAAAATTGGATTTCATTTGTTATTATGTATTCGTAAATCCGTCTATCATACTTACTGGTCAAAATATTATTTTTATGATAAAGTTAGCAAACTAGCAAACGGCCCTTCCTGATGGAAACTGGTCACCGTCTTCTATGGACACTTGCCTAGGGGTGGCGCTATTGCGTTGCTGAGCAGTCAAGATTCTTTTAATACAACAAAGTGATCCTTTAAAGGATCGGAACCCTAAAAAAGGTCCTAAAGTTTTGATAGCATAACACTTTGATACATACAAAAGTCCATTGGTACATGGCTGGGATCCTTCGTAAGATTCGAATTTCGTACTACGAAATTCAACCGTATCACGTTCTATCGATCCTTTACGTCAACATGCTGTCCCAAACAAAAACAGTTGACAGTTGACAAATGTGAAAAAGTGAGTTGGTACTTTAGGATCTTCATAATTTTTATTTACTTTTTTTTTATATATCATATAGGCTAGCGTTTGACCACTATCTAACCTGTTGGTAAGTGATGATGCGGTCAAAGATAGTAGTACGCTAGGCCTAGAATGGGAACTGGCTCTCAAGGAGAGCTGCCGGAACACGTTAGATGCTTGGCGACAGATTTTCTAACTTCAGGGTGGTAGCTGGCCAGAAGGACACTAGATAGTGTGCTAACGATGGCGAACTTAACGATGTTTTTCTTTCACTGGAGGACCACTGTGAACGGCGCACATACATTTTTCGATAGAAAAATCCGGGATCCGAAAAGAGAGAATTAAACTCGGTACATCAGGCGTCAAAGCCGACCATGCTCTCACTACACCACTGGGCCCTCAAATACAAATACTGTTGACATGGACACAACTGCGAGCCAACACTAGTGTTCAACAAGAAAAAATAAACCTTTGCGTTAGATTTGGCTCAACGACTCGCTCCATGAAAAGTGATGAAAATGTCGGCCCGGATTACGATGCGAACATTTTCCAGCAAAATCTTTGCCCTGCCGGGGTTTTGGAATAAAAAAACAATGGCTATTGTTAATGGAACAACATGTATTGTTAGATGGGTAGCTTTATATCGATGTAAAAATACTGACTAAACCGCTGTAAAAGTATTTTTGTCTGAAATACTGACGAATTCACGATTTGCACCCGTTAAGATTGTTTTTTTTTTTAGTGGAACTTTTATTACATTGAGTCAATTTATTTTCGTCCATCTATCCATCTATCCATCTTTCGGGGTTAAAGAGAGACTCCTGCAGGAATAAATTTAAGGAAATTTGTATAATGACAGCAGTAGGCGAATTTATGTACCAAAATATTATGTATGCCGGAGAAAATATTGGATGTATGACAATACATGAAGATGTACACAATTACAACACTAGACACAAGAAAAATATTGTTATTCCTCGAACCAGGCTGTCGAAGATAGCAAAAAGCTTTCTGACCATATCTGCAAATTTATATAATAAAATTCCTAACCATGTAAAAAATAAATGTGATAATGACTTTATAAATTGTATAAAACGACATTTAATCATTAAGAGTTATTATAAGATTGACGAGGTTTTTGCTGATAATGATATTTTCAATATTGAAACTACACCAGATGTATATTAAATTAATATTAATTTTATTTTTATTTATGTTGACATTTTCATACAATTTTTACGGTTTTATTTATATTATTATCTCAATTTGTATTTTTGGACATTTTTGTCATACTTATATATAATTGTTATGTAAGTTTCGACATATCTAAGCGCAATTGTATCGTCAAAATATGAATAAATGAATTGAATTGAATTGAATCGCATGTCGCATGTCGCCAGTGCTTTAGCTTGATTGGTAGATATTATGATGTTTGACATTTAGGTCTAGCTCTGATTGGTGGACGCTTTCGCAGCCATATTTGTATACATGCTAATGTGTCATGTCGACTGCTGTCATGGTAGCTAGTTACCATAGCTCACATTAACAAAAAGTTTCACTTGCATCGTGGTTTCATAAAACCACACCACATTTTCTTTAATAATTATGTCTTATATTATGTTTCTTTGAAGTGTCTCACACTTTATATTTTTGTAAATTATTGTTAAACACAATCCAAAATTTCATCCTACCGACGGGACTTGAACCCGCAACCTCCGGAATAACATGTTCCGGTGCTTTGCCAATTAAGCCACGGTGCGAAGTATCGTTACGAGGTTGCGGGTTCAAGTCCCGTCTGTACGATGACATTTTGGATTGTGTTTAACAATAACTATTTCTTGAGAATTAATGAAGTACTAGTTTCCCTTGTCTTATATTCACATTTCAATTACATCTTGGTATTTAACACGTAAAGCTATGGCTAAGCTTATCGGACACTTTGGGCTACTAAATAGCTCTACAGATTTCGTTGACCCTTTTACCGTCCCCATTAGCCCTTTGATATAAGGACCCTTGCTTTATGACTATAAATATAGACTGAAAGTTAATAAGACAAAAACCACAAGTTTTTGACGTTGAATTCATTTAATATTTTACATTTAAAAAGCTCAAAAATATCTGGTATCTCTAAAAATATATAATTTACTTTAAGCAAATCTTTTCGCCGAAGTTTGTAATATACCTGCAGGTAAAATTATTAAAACTAAGTAAAAACTAATTTGTCTGACTGATGGCTTTCAAATGACTTAGAAACTACGTTTCTGAATAGACTCAAAGTTAAAATTAGGAGTCTATTTTGTGAAGACTGAAACTCAACTTCTTGAACTTGTGCACTAAATCTAAAGTTACATTGAACTTGCGCTATAATATTTCTAATATATTAATGTCTATGTTTTTAAGCAACATTTTTGTTTGTATATTTTATAGTGGTAAGATGTCTGCTAGTCTTCTTTGGGGGCTTCCCACTGTCATTTATAGACCGTGAAAAGGAAAAAATATATATAAATAAAAGAAAAAATCGAATTAAATTTAAATTCACCTACATGGGAATTTGTTTCTTCTAACTAATGTAAGCTAAGGCTGCGTGTTCATAATTGATCACCGAAGTTAAACATTGGAAAACAAAGCAAGTACCTGTATGGATAAATTATGTGTGAGTGGCATAAATAAGGGCGCTGCCTATAGTTTGATAATTCCGGTTGTTTATCGTACTTTAAATATTTAACTTACTTAGGGCCAGTTTCACGTGTTCCTGATAGCGCTAATATGAAGAAATCAGACAGAGATTTTTGACACCTTTTATATGGCACCATGTGTGAAATAACTATCTAACACATTATTAGGAACCCGTGAAACTGGCCCTTAAAGTTTTTATAATACAAGTCAGAGTTCCAATGTGCCCAAACTCGGATTTTTATGAATCAAAACTAAGAACACTCCCGATTAAGACATCTATCTATCAAACACATATTACTAAAACAAAATCGGTTCATCCGTTTGGGCGCTACAATGCCACAGACAGACACACAGATACACATGTCAAAGTTATAAAGCCCCTTTGTTTTTCGTCGGGGGTTAAAAAGACAAGACTTCTAATAATTTCTAATAATTCATACTTAAATTCAAAATTTAAAACCACCGCCAAATGACCTATGTATGATCAGTTCATTGAGAATATGAGAAAAAAAATTGTTTTGCAGATGTAAAGTCTGCCACAGAGAATATAATCACTACGTGAGGCTGCTTGAGGCATTGTACACAATACAATTTGTCAAGAGATCGTTCAAACTGCACGTTTTGAACAACGTCGCCAACTGCCATTGTTATGTCCTCATCTGTATCTGTGATCTCTACCGTTCATTATATTTTACCGGTTCAATAATTTGGCCAGATCTTTTATACTGACTGGATAATCATTGATTTTCTGGTTGTATTTTTAGCCTTTTTGCAAACAAAACTACTTAACTTACTTACTAATTATAATAATCGGTCTCTCGCATCGAAATATGAAATAAAATTACTCGTACTTACATAAATAATACTAAAATAGAAATTTTAAAACCACCCCCGACTGATCTATGCTCTGTCTGTTGAATGATACCATTCCAATGAGCCCCATGAAACTCGACATCTCTGCTTGGTGAGAAGTTGAGTATTCTGAAGATACCAGGAGATGATCCCAGTATCAGATCAATGCTATTATGTTCTTACAATGTCGTTGAAGTAAGAAGATACCGAATTTCGTATTGATCAGATCTATGAAAGTTGATTTCATAGTGTCATTAACTAGAAAAAACCTTCTGTTTTAAAATAACACTAAAAATTAGTCTAGAAGATGCGTCTCATTACAACGGATATGAAAGTACTGTACTGTTTGTAAAAACAATAAAAAGTTAATAAAAATTTAAACTGCAGACTCACGTTAAATATTAAATAATAGCATGCTTCTGTCAGCAACATTCTCAAGAGGTAGAAATTGCGAACACTTCCGACTATGAATCAGCAAAAAGTATGAAGTATGGGCACATTCTGCCGACATATGATTATGGATTGCCTCATAAATGGAGCTCGGTGCTTTCGCTTCTCAAAAGGTTGCCAGGGTTCATTAAGCAAATCGTCGAAACTACTGCCAATAATCTTTAGTTTTTACGCGGTATGAACAAACTGCTACAGTTTCAATTTGAGTTAAAAATAAAATAAACGTTTCAAAAACCGAATTTACATACCAGGCCACACATTTTCAAGTCCGATGTAGATTTGGGATGGTTCCTAACTATCATAAGAAATCCTACTAATAGGCATTTTACATCTATTTAAGTGGTCAAATCAAAGCTACACGGATTTGGATGGACATCTTTTATCCTGGACATCTTTTAGAAGCACTTTTAAATCGGACAAATCCGTTTATATTGAAATCTATAGCTTAACGATGACAATGATTTTTTAAAGTAGTTAGCTGATTGGCAAGAGCTCGATACGAGTACGACGCAGATACCGTGCTTTGTTTGTATGCGGAACACTTTCACAGCAAAGTATTGTACTTGTCATATATTTTTACGTTCGAGCCAGGTGGATACTTTACGAGAAACAAGCGAGGTGTCGGGTAAACAGCTGTTGTTGTATATACTTGGGTATTACCCATGACGCGTTCGGAAGGTACAATATGGATAAATAATACCAGCTAAGTGAGAATACTGGTCAAACCGTGTTCACCATCTTTGACTACATCATCGCTTACCACCAGGCGAGATAGTGGTCAAACGCTAGCCTATAAGATATTTAAAAAACCATCAGACGAGCATCGTGGTTACCCTGTTACCTCATGCCATAAAAAAGTCATGCAGACTGACTACGTAAGCTTCTAGCACTTATACTACTAGCATTTATAATGTACTAGCTGTGCCCGCGACTTCGCCCGCGTGGAGTAGTGTCTTTGGGTCATTAACTAATAAGACACATACGTATCCCAATTACAGCACACCGTACCACGCCGCGCTAATCCCCCCTTCCCTCACTTACCCTCCCCTCCTCCTTCCCCTCATTTCCACCTACCCTCCCCTTCCTCAACTTACCCTACCCTCCCTTTCCCCCTTACCCTCACTTTCACATCCCCTCCATATCCACATAACTTTGAAGCTTCTAGCTCTAAAAAATGACGATACTTCCATACAACTTTTCATCCCCCCTTTGAACCCTTTACAACCCTCTTTTCGCATTAAAAAGAAGACTGTGTCCTTTCTCAGACTCTAGACTATCTGTGTACCAAATTTCATTTAAATCCGTTGAGTAGAAGATTCACATAAACCTTACATATTTCCATACAAACTTTCATCCCTTATTGTTATTTCACACCCTTGAGGGTAAAAGTTTCACAAACTTTGAAAGTCATATTTATTTATATCTAATCAACAGCCTAAAAAATAAGTTTCAAGCTTCTAGCTCTAAAAATATACTTCCATACAACTTTTCATCCCCCATTTCAACCCTTCTTCTTCAATTTTCGCTTTCAGCTTTGTTTGTATCAATGCTTTTGACGAGAGTGACGATGAAGATCTGTCAGACATCGGACAAGCTCAATCTCCCTCTATCACCGAGCGGCGCCGCTCGCCAAGCCCCCCTCCCCCGACGAGCCGCGCGCGGCGAGCAGCGGCCCGCAGTGGTCGTCGCGATCTCGCTGCGTAAACTCCCGAGGATGTGCATCGGACATGCATGAAACCTAGGTCGACACAGTCGACAACAATTATTAGTGAGTATAATAGTCGGTAACTTATAATCAGGATTCCTATGATATTACCTTGTGTGAAGCAAACATCTTTGTGTTTACTCATTATCCAACACGCTCTTCTAAAGCATTTTTGGCGTAAACAGCTCTCAAGTTTCCTGATAACAGTTGTTACCAAAAAATGGGTAAACAACATGTAACTACTAGGTATTACTTTCTCTTTAGCGCTAACGTAAGACGTAAAGAAAACAACGTTCGAGCTACGCGGAGAAAAATGCAATATTTTACGTAAGATCTTGGAAAATGTTTTAGTAGCTCAAAGGGCTTTAGTCGTGCTGAAAAATGCGATGTTGAAATGTGTTTTCGTATGCTTTGAAAGATCAATGATATTTCAGTCCCAGTAGTCTGTACACCTATATATAGCGATGTTTTTTGTAATGTAATAATCACCTTACTTATGTATGAACATTTCTATCTCTAATTCCTGTGAGGTGGTTAATATAATCGTAGAAGAAGATTATTATATTGATTGTGATATTTCTTCTTTTGTTGGAAAGGAGATACCATAGTAATATCATCGAGATCTGATAAGTATCTCCAGAGATATGGAAATAAACACCTCAAACTTGGTACTGAAAATTAATAGCGCGGCATTTGAAGTCGGTTCTTTTTAGTTTTTTAAACGATCTTATCTTGCCCGATATCGTAAAAAACTTTCTATGACTCTATTTAACATATATATATATATATTCCAAAAGCAAGAAACAGTTTTGTACATTTTTAGCTTATAAGTAAACCAGGTATGTACGCTGATTCACACACTAGGACAGTCCTGTGTTGTGTGAAACAGTCTCTTCCTACGAGTACAGTTAAAATATTACATTTAAAGAAAAACGATAACTAATACAAAACAAAAACAAACATTAAGGCATGCAGTAGGTATTGTAAAATCTAAAGCAAACATTCCATTTCCCATCTCCATTTCCCATCCGAATTAATAAAAACTCACAAAAACGTCCTCATAATCAAGGTCACGGTTTTTATTAAAATTCCTCACATTGTGTTTCAAACAAAAATTTGGTTTATGCGTCGCAACTGCCATATCTACCTGCCACTAGAGCCTTATGAATTATTAATGTAAGGGAAACCTGCTTCTCTGGATGTTCCCTGTTATCAGGCTTACGTTGGTGTTATTATTATGAAAATTGGACTTTATATATAAAGCACGTCTTCTTAGCACTTCTAACTTCTAAGTGAATTTGGGTTGATGAGACAAAATGTATTTTTAACTGAATTCAAAAAGAAGGAGATTCTCCATTCGCATCTTTACTTATTCCTTTTTGTTCGTGAGAAATTTATGTGAAATGATCCCATTTAAAATTAAATATCGTAAAGATTTGATGAGTGGAGATAAAATTATAACCGGCCAAGTGCATGTCGGGCCACGCGCAGTGTAGGGTTCCGTAGTAGCCTGTTATTCAATGCAAGTCTTTACCCGTTATAAACAAGCAACTAGGTACTCCGTCTTCGTCACTTTAAAGGATTTATTCTAAGGATTTTGTATTTGGTACAAAATATCCAACACCCAAGTTCAACGTCTATTACTGCTAAACTAATAAAGCTATGTAAACCGCTATAGTTTTTCTTTAAAGTTCATGAATTGCGCTATTATCACGAATATTTCCAGATTTTCAAGCCAGCAGTTTAGCTTTTAGAGGGGGGGGGGGGGGACGCCCTACTGGAACAATAAAGTTTAATATTTCGTTAATGGAGCATTCAATCGAAAAATAATATAAGCAACCCCTAAGTAATTTTAAAAGACCTATTTAACCATACCCCACACGACGAGGTAGACGATGAAAAAAAAATCATCCCCACTTCTCATATAGGGGAGCTACTCTAAAAACAAATATTTTTCAAAATTTTATTTCAGCACTTAGTCGGCGTCATTTATTTACGTACTCCCAGAAAATTACAGCTTTCTAGTATTAACGGTCTCTTAGCAAAACCTCGGACAGACAGACAGACAGACGGACATGACGAAACTATAAGGGTTCCTTGTCAGGACTACGGAACCTTAAAAACACCTCAAACTATGTACTGAAAATGACTAGCGCAGCATTTTAAGTCGGTTTTTATATGTAGTTTTTAAACGATCTTAAATTATTAATTCACGTCGGCTTTTTAAAGTGTTTTTTAGATATATTTATTTTACTGGTGGGCTTTTTAAAGAATTGTTTTAGGGATGTTAGCATGCAACGATTTATTTCTTTTCTAATATCATAATGATATGTATAAGTATTATAAACTTGACTTTTTGCACAGGTAGGAGCATTTATAGATTTACAATCGGGAATTTAACGTGACTTATGCGACGTCGATATAGCGATCTACATATGTTTCGGCCTCATCCGGAGGCCTTCTTCAGGATCTCGAAAGCGGGGCGCTCGCCGGCCCTCACGTCGCATAAGTCACGTTAAATTCCCGATTGTAAATCTATAAGTTTAAAATGGACGTGAGTTTTTATAATAAAAAAGGTAGGAGCATATTAGGTCATTGTTCCATCTAACTTGCTACCAAAACGTTGCGTACCACCATCAACTAGCTAGCTTAGACTAGCTTATACAAAATGTATTACCTAGACCAGTTTATCATTGATACCCAAACTAGGATGTCATGTACGATTGCTGCTGATGTTATAGACTAAAGGTACGACCACACCACGGCGTTCTGCGTCCGCGAGCGCGTTCGCTATCTGATTTTCAATCGTTTTCTGATCGCCGTAGATCGCGTTTGGTGTGAACCAGTCGGTAAAAATACTACTGCGTTATCTGATTGCCACCTAGATCCCGCACGCAGGATGCCGCAATGTGCGTATTTATGAAGATTTTTACGTACGCGTTTGACACAAGTATTGACAATAATGTATTGGTTTGATGGCACTATGCGTACGCGAGCACTGTGATACATCGTAGTGTTGTTCATGAATACGAGAGTAAATCGTCTTTCTCACTACATAAAATCAGTTGTGCTATCACTAATGTTTATCGTAAAAGTGTTCGTATAGTAAATGTAACAAAGTCTGAAATAGATTGATCAGCGCCCCTACCAGGCCTAAATAAACTGCAATTTCCAATTAGCTTATTGGTCACGTTTGTTATATAATAGAAATTCGTGCTATTTCACTGTAGTCACAACAAGTACAAAGACGACGTCAAATTTAAATACCTTTTTTTTGCGTCATAAGTCAATTTAATTTACAGCGAGAACGCAGATCCTTGACAAAACTATCGACATCTGAATAAATCTACTTCTGCGAATCCAATAACGGCTTTCAATATTCACGTCAGGACGTCAACCCTCGTTTTGGGGAACCTTCAATGGCATCTTGAATGGGTATTAAGACGCCTGCGACCAACTATTGTCCATACAAATCAAATACAGATATTATTTTAAATTCGACCATATATATGTCTCATACTTTGCTGTTAACGTGATAATTATGGTAGAATTTATCTAGATCCTACACAATTTTGCCTTAAAAGGGGCCACACCCCGGCGTCCTGCGATCTGCGGGCGCGATCTCCGTACTTTTCAATTGTTTTCTGATCGCATTTGGTGTGAACCAGTCGGAACAAATACTACTGCTGCGCTATCTGATCGCCACCTAGATCACGCACGCAGGACGCTGCGGTGTGCCCGTACCTAAATACAGACCCGAAACGGACACAGCAGTGATTAATTTCACGCAAAACACGCACATTCACCTCGAATATCCGTTGTGATAAAGTGACACCGGAGTCTTAAGTCTTCAGTGGTATTAGAAGATTCGGCCTTATGTTATAGGCCGTTGGGCGGTGCGTAAATATTGGCTGAACTTGGAGACGAATGTTCCAGCGATAATAGACGAATTTGAGGACAAATAATGTTTGAATAGAGTGATGTGTATGATCACAAGAATCTGTTAATATAATCTTTGCTTTGAATTTTTAAGGGGTAATGCCACTGTAAATTTTTTGAAAAATCGATTTTTTTTTATTGGCTTAAAAAATAGTTTAAACCCTTTAAAATAAGAAAAAAAAGGTCCCGTGCGAGAACAATTTTTTTTCCGTAGGAAATAGAGGTCGCCGCCAAGCGCGTCAAAACTTGCTCCGAAACGCGAAACTTTAAGGGGTAATGCCACTGTAATTTTTTTGAAAAATCGATTTTTTTTATTGGCTTAAAAAATAGTTTAAACCCTTTAGAATAAGAAAAAAAAGGTCCCGTGCGAGAACAATTTTTTTTCCGTAGGAAATAGAGGTCGCCGCCAAGCGCGCCAAAACTTGCTCCGAAACGCGAAACTTTAAACGCGTTTTTCTCGAAACACGGTTTTTCAAAATGGCACGCAGCATCACCCGAACAATTTTCATGTTTTTTACTTGAAATTTTTACCAGATGTGAACATTAACATTATCTTGAGAATGTCGATCGGGATTTTCAATAACTTTATTTATTGTTTTTTTATTAACAAAAAACTAGCCGTTTTTTTCGTAAAAAATCTTTTTTTTTCATACGCACGCCAAATCCACAAAAATTAATACTTTTTAAAATCTGATCGACATTCTCTAGCTATAACCCTCTAGATTAACGGTTTTTTTTTTTGTTCTAGATTCAAAAGTGCAGCAGTGGTGCTGCGTGCCGCGGAGCCTTGCAAGCAAAACATGCCCCGGGAAGATGGCTGTGGAACCGCAATTTTGTTTTTTTTTTCGCTGTAAAAAAATTGGATAATAAAGTTTAATGTATGCCTGATAACACCCTTAAAAGTTTTTTTTCAATTACCTTCAAATTCGGAAGCGAAAAATTCGTGAAAAAACCTTTCTTTTTGGACCATTACAGTGGCATTACCCCTTAAGCATTCATCTTAGGTTAAGCTTAAGTATGGAAGCCTAGGATGTCATCTGCCTAACAGCCAATCATATGTAACTGAGAAGGGAAAACAATAATTAACAATTATTATCACGGTAAACTAAGCATAGTCACAGAATAAATAATAGTACAAGTATAGTTGAAATTTTTGTAATACCTTTCCAGACCTACCATTACTGAGTACTCTAAATTTCGTAGCACATCGTAGCACTTCGTAGTACGACACGGCGTAGCACATAACGAAAAGAATGTCCGGAACCTACTACCCATGTAAGATTTCCACTAGTCCCGACATTCGTCTGCTTGTAGGTGCGGCGTTAATACGCCGCATAATTAAGCATAAAGCAATTTACGAGCACCCACAACGTAAATAACAATAGAACTACAAACGACATCTAATCACGTGCTCTTTGAAGCTCGCAGTATTCTCCTCGCCTCCAATGGACCCAAGTCTGGAATGTCAGCGCGTTGGAGCGTGAATTCTCGTCATGCTTTCCTGTTTTTGCTGAAAGAAAATAAAACAAAGGCACCGGAGACATTTTAACGCACGTACGGCCTACTCACAGCGTACGACACGATCTATTTTAATTGTGCAACACATTTGTTAGAGTGATAAGCAATTTCAGCTTATACAAAAAGAAGTAAATTTCTGAGTCCACCCCATCTTGTAACTGAACGACCAACTCTACACTAATCTTGCCTTGGCCGCCAATGAGTCCAATCCAACTCATTTAAAAAGAAAAAAAAAACAATCTCTATGAACTTAATCAGTACCAATACGTCCAAGCATTTTGAGCCACGTTGGCGTAAAGGTCAAACCATATGACTTGACTTCTAAGCGAAGAGTCACCGGTTCAAACCCTAGCATGGGTTTTCGTCCACAGGTAATATAAAAAAAATAATTTAAAAAGATTTAAAATACTTTTAAATCGATTTAACATGTTCAAATATGTAAAATATGAAAAAGCCCTAGGCGCTATTCCGATGATTCAAAATCTTAATTTCGATGTATTACGTTCCATATTCCGCGTGCACGAAATAGAAAGTAAAGGTTTTATTATGATATAAGGTAAAAGGGTAAACACAACGCTCGCCCAATGGTAAGCGATGACGTCTACCTATTACAAATACAGAGGCGTGCACATTTCTTGCTACCCAGATTTTTGCATACCACTGCACTGCGCCTGTTACCTTGAGTCATACAGATGTTAGTCTCACATATATATGTATTCATATACATATATATATATATATATATATATGTATTAATTAATATACATATATATGTATATTCAGCTTCTACACAAAAACGAGAAAATATTAGAAAAAATATATAACTGATTACACAATTTAGGAAAAAAATACCTTTTGAGGTACGGAACCCTAAAAACAAATAGTCAAAGTCAAAGTCAAAGCATTTATTCAGTATATGGGCAAATTAAAAATTAGCACTTACACACGTCAAATAACATTAAATAGATCATATTCAACAAAAAATATAGATATAACAGAAACATAACGCTTTGAATTTACAAAAAAAAAACAAAGGTATTGAGCCATTCAGCTTTCATCTAGACGTCGAACGTCACACTTAAAACACATGTTTAATTCCCCTTATTAATGTAGGGTTGCCAACCGTACCATTACGTGCACCCGCAACCCAGTGCATGTTTCAGTACTTCAGACAATTTTTATCCAAAAAATTGTGAAATAATGAAACATAATAGATAAATAAAACGCAGACTAATTGCAGTACAAATCATGTTCCGAATGGAACTGATTGTCCGACTATCAGCCGCATAATACCGTCGTAACAGGCAACCCTAGATCAGCAAACAAAAGATGAAAACTGATTGACTGTTGAATCTACTGGTGTTTCGGAAGTACTCCCATCAGAGAAGAAAAGAATAGAATACTTTGTACATAAAAGACTTGATTTTCTGAACTTAGCTTTCCCATTTTTTGATCTGCTTATAATGCTATTAAGTAAATGCAACTCCAAGCTTGTTAATCGGAATATAATGCCACTTGTAGAAACCCTCAGAATAGGGTGCCTTTACCTTATCCATGGATTCTGTAATCGCGTCGTACTCAGTCAGCAATAGTCCTTAAACTGAGTCGTCAAATGAAATGGGTATATTTCGTCCTTCTGAAAAACTTCTAAAGATTTGTAACGCGACGAATTTCATTTTAAACGACTTGAAACGGTAGCTCACATTTTTTTGCTGACACAAAAGAATTTCTTCAAGAGAAATGACCCGAGTTTGGCATTTTCTCAAGGAACGTTCAAAGGAGCGCTGATGAGCTTATTGTGAGAGATTTTTAAATTGACAATGTTTGTTTGTCTGAGCTAATGTAGCAAGAGTCCGATTGTTAGACATCAAATTAATTGAAGCATTTCTTTCACAATGTAACTATAGTTTTTTTTACCCCTGACGCAAAAAGAAGGGATGTTATTAGTTTTAAAACTTAGATCAAAAGACAGACAAACGGACAGACAGACGTACATCAACAAAGTTATCCAATAAGGGTTCCTTCTTTTACTTTTGAGATACGAAACCCTAAAAATGATTCCGACAAATTGAGAACCTCCTCCTTTTTTTGAAGTTTGTTAAAAACGAATATAATCTTTCGAATTCAGTGTACTGTAGTAATATTTTATAAATATTTATCATCATTCTTAGCTAAAACTTTCATATAGATGCTTTTACTAGGCTTTTTGACGATACACATTCACGTAGCAGAAAATTCTGAATTAGATTTTCAATACAAAATCCAATTCGACGCACTTTCATCCAATTTATATTTTACTTTATTACAATCAGTCACACGTTGTAAGAATACGCTTTAGATTTGATTTTCATTTGAAAATTGTATGCGAACATATTGTTATTGAGTTATTTTTGTATTGAGTTATCATTATTAAGTGAGTCTAGATTGGAAACAAGTAATTAAAAAAAAAACCCTTTTTAAACACAAGCTTTGCCATAACGTAGCACCAAAGTAAGCCAAGACAAATCCATACAGCCCAAACACGACAGGTACAACATGTGTATTTTCCAGAGTTCCGTTGGCCACTTTCCAGCTCCATCATCAGATCAGCACCATGTCATCATAATATTGCATTGTCACGCGATTTACACATGTATGCAAAATTTCAGCTCATTCGAACCCCTGGAAGTCGCTCTAAAATCAATCGCAAGATTTGTGACCGACAAATTTGCCGTGAAGTAGAGATAAAGCTTGTAATAATAAAATGAAAATATGTGAGTTACTGGATTGAAAATCTATCTATCCATACATTTTGGATATAAATAATTAAGATAGTTTAAAAACTTCAAACAACCAACTTCCATGCCGCGCGCATCTGTTTCAAGTTTGAGACATTTATCATCATATCTCAGAAGATCGAATCTCGATAAAACTTGGAGATGAACAAAAACCTTTAACAAAAAATAATAACATTGAAATCGGTTCACAATTAGCGGAGTAATTGCGTTATATACATACAGAAAAAAAACAAACAGACAAATTAAGGACCTCCTCCTTTTTGGTAGTCGGTTAAAAAGAAGTATTAGAGTATAGTATGTTACATTTATTAACACGGTGTTATCATCATCACAATCATCAGGTGTCAGTCTACTAGCTAGATCTCTCCTAAACACGCAACTGAGCCTGATCTCTGGTTCTATTTTCAACCGACTTCCTAAAAGGAGGAGGTTCTCAATTCGGCTGTATATTTTTTGTATGTTTGTTACCCGAATACTCAGCTAATCGTGAACCAATTTGAATGATTTATTTTTGTCATAGGTACGGTTAATTTCCGAGATAGTCCCATTTAAATTTTATCAAGATCCGCTATCCGGAGATTAATGATCTCCAGAGATAAGTATGAAGATAAACATCTCAAACTTGCTACTGAAAATTACTAGTGGCATTTGAAGTCGGTTTTAAGGGTTCCGTACCTTAAAAAGAAAAAAAAACCCTTATAGGATCACTTTGTTGTCCGTCCGTCTGTCTGTCTGTCCATCTGTCAAGACCGTTTATCTCCGAAATATGTAGAGGTATCAAGTTGAAGCGTATACTAAATACTACTACTACATTTTTTTGAAAATGTCTAACTATCACGGTTCATGAGATACAGCCTGGTGACAGACGGTCAGACGGACGGACAGCGGAGTCTTAGTAATTGGATCCCGTTTTTTACCCTTTGGGTACGGAACCCTAAAAACATTGCAAACACAGTACATGGTTTTATAGGAACACTTTTCTTGACTTGTGAATATTACATTTTAATTTAATTGATAATCCATTGATTGCCTACCCAACTTTCAAAGATCCAGTCTCCAACAAAACCAGCAATGGTCCACATCAATTACCACAGACAACTAAGCCACTGAGGCGAGAGTTAATGAAATAAGAGATCGACTCGTGTTTGACATCACAACCTTCATCAAGACTCATCTGCATAATTACATTATACAGCTGGTGTTGGCAAATTGACTGGGACGAGAGAAAATAACTTGGCTTAGTTTTAGTTAGTTCACAGACCAGCATATATAAACTGCAAATGCTAGTCTGTGGTTAGTTAAAGTTTATGAAGATCTGTGCAAAAAGAAAACCGTTGTAGAAATTTCGGGCGCGCGTCTTGCTGGTTCTAATTTACCGTAGGGAGTATAGTGCCTTGCCTTCTCTCTCTGCGTAATTTACTGTTTTTGTTGCGTTGACAACATTGCTCTGTCATTACCAATACGACTAAAATGTTTGATACCTTAGTAGGTACCTACTCTTATTGTTATCGGGTGGTACTAGGTAGGTAATATACCTTCCCTTACCTTTGAACGTTAGTTCATCGTAAAGCCACGACGGTTCTCTTTTACGTTTTATTTATTCCACGCTGTGCAGTTTGGAGATGCTACATTAATAATATAAAAGCGTTTAATTTTAGCACGACCTTTACAAATGAAAAGAAATTCGTTAAAGGCTATAAGGGAAGAAATTTGCCAAGCAGCTGGACACTTTTGGGTAAAAAAATATCACAAAGTGTAATTTATACATATGTATAATTCAGACTGATCCAGTGACGTATATTATACTTAATTGTTAATTGGCTAACGTCTCAATGTTTTATTGAGTACAATAAAATGATAATTGGTAGTACTAGCTGACATAGGAGTCTTTTTCTGCCGTGACGAGTATTATGTTTACTATTACGCTAAAATACTAGTATCGTCGCCATAGCTTTTAAATAGTCTAAATCTAAGGTATACAAACTCACACACAAAAACAAGTTTAGATATATTATATTTAAAATTAATGAAATAATTAGATAAAAGTATTAAGCAAAAAAATACATTGTTGCTCCCACGCACAATTTATTTTCCAAACATTACAAAATCTAATAAACAATTAAGATTAGGATAAATCGGTATGTAATTTCAGATGTCAAATAAAATACTAACACAGCAATATATGAAGTAAATGAATTCGAAAAATCTCTGAGCTTTTAATTTGCCCCATTTATTAACCCGAGGCGGAAACACTTGATCTTCAGGAAAAACATAAATAAAATATATTATGAAAATCCTTAATGAGAAAACGTTTGCTCTGTCCCTGACCTTTAAATAATATGAGTGAGTTTGAATACAGACTTGAGAAAAATACTCGTTTGATAAAAATGTCGAGTTATTTTCAACCAGCTTTCAAAAAGGAGGAGGTTCTTAATTCGAATGTATGTTTTTTTTGTATGTTTGTTGCCTGATTACTTCGCCAATTGTGAGCAGATTTGAATGATTTTTGTGATTGAATATTTGTCATGGGAATCATCTCCGAGGTGGTCCCATTAAATTTTATCAAGATCTGATAAGTATCTCAAGAGATATGGCGATAAACATCTCAAACTTGCTACTAAAACTAACTCAGGCGGCATGAGAAGTCGGTTTTTTAGTTTAACTATCCTAATTATTGTGATCAGAGAAACAATACAATACAAATACTCTTTATTGACACCAATTACAAAAAGATCTTAAGATAGGACTTAACTAACTAAAATAAGGTACAATGGGCGGTCTTATCGTCAAAGGCGATTTCTTCCAGACAACCTTTGGATGGACATAACATTATAAAATGAACATTGGACGGTGGTGTTATTTATGTAAGGAAATCTAAAAACTCTTAATCAATATTGCTTATAGACTACATAGACGGTTACATATTATAATATAATAAGCATACATATGCCACAATATAAACTTACATATACACATTAATAGATATAAATATAATATTAATAGATATAAAAATATAGATATAAATAATAGAAGAGAGATAAAATTTACGTACATGTTCCTTGAAGCTATTTACGGACTGGGCACGTCTTATGACAATTGGCAGCTCATTCCATAGGCGCACGGCTTGGACGGTAAAAGAGGAGTCATAGAAATTTGTACTATGTGCTGGAGTGTCAAGAAGCAGGTTCTCTGATGACCTCAAAGAAAGAGAATTTGATGCAGAAAGATAATGGAATCGAGCTTTGAGATAAGGAGGAGTAGAGGAGTTGAACAGTATACCATAAAGAAGCGAAAGGATGTGAGTATTCCGACGAAGACGAATGGGTAGCCACTTGAGTTTTGCACGGTAGTCTGAGACATGATCATATTTTCGGAGACCGAAAATAAATCGAATGCAGAAGTTTTGTAACCGCTCAAGCTTATTCAGCTGGTCCTCCCTGAGATCGAGATAGCTGGCGTCGGCATAGTCAAGGATAGGGAGTAAAAGAGATTGAGCTAGCGCAGCTTTAGTAGCTATAAGTAGAAAGTTACACAACCTTCTGAGCGAGGCTGCTGATGCAAAAAGTTTGCGACTCACTGATTGCAGCTGAGGGTCCCAAGTGAGATTGCTGTCAATGATAATACCCAAATTTTTTACCTGTTTGCTGAAGGGTACAGTCACGTTATTAAAAGTTATGTTATTCAACGTTGAAAAGTCTATTTTATTTACTAATCTAGAGCTGCCCACAATAATGGCCTGAGTCTTGGTAGGATTTACCGTAAGTCCATATGATCTACTCCAGTAAGCAATGCGACAGAGTTCATCATTAGTGGTTTTGATCGCGTCATTTAAATTTTCGAGTGAAGCTTGTGTATAGATTTGAAGATCGTCTGCATATAGGTGATACGAGGAAGAAAGGAATAATGATATTAAATGAATAAATATAGCATTTTTGCTATATTGAAGAGGAGAAAGCACGCCACCCTGTGGTACACCGGCACTTGTGTCACACCAAGAAGAAAATAAATCCTCAATGCGGACACGCTGCCGGTGCCCATACAGATAACTGTGAAACCAATAGATCACCGATGGACCGAGAAACCAATGTTTGGTCAGGGCGACATCTGAGGGGTTCACTAGTTAGGTATAAAAACCAGCTCCTTACAAACTAATAACGTGTACACTACGGTTCATTACGCCGTTGGTCACGTTTTTCGTACAAGTAATATTGTTTGCCAAGGATATTATAAGACTTATAGGGATTAGTGAATAGGTTCGATAACTGCCAAGTTGATATGAAATAGTTAATAATACATTTGGTATATTAACCACTGGGACACAAAGTTACTTTGTTACCCACAATTACTTTTAGACGTTAGCTACGTTGCTGACACGTCCGATTTTGCTACAACAAAACTGAAAATGGACTACGGTTAAATAATTTCTTAAGTTTGCCTAAACGTATAAGGTCTTGCATAGCGCAAACAATATTTTTTGCGATGTAAGATGCACTTGTTTCGTTATTTAACATCTTAAATTGAAATTTGAACTTTTTGCGTAACATTTCGCATCTTATATATATATATATATATATAAAAAGAAAGTCGTGTTAGTTACTACACTTATAACTCAAGAACGGCTGGACCAATTTTTATGATTTATGTATATATGGAATTGTCTTTGTCAGGAATAGGATAATAGGTATTAAAAACAATGAATAATTGACCTAAAAAAATTATATGAGATAAAATATTTTGCCAAAATGGTCCTGGGTTTAAAAACTGGGTTTTTTTTTTAAAAACTGCCAATCATTTGATGTTCAATTGTTTCTGTTTTTGTTATTCCGCCGTTTTTTTTTGTATAATTATGGCTCTACACGATTAGTGTATTTAGCCAGTGTCAAGTATAAAATTCTTCTCATGTGTGGATAGCATTACAATATTCGAATTATCGCGTATTTCTTTTTTGTATAATTATGGCTCCACACGATTAGTGTATTTAGCCCGTGTCAAGTAGTAAGTAAAGTAAACATTCTTCAAGTTTTTGTGAAATCAAATCATGTAGATTATAAAAATGTCAATTATTGTCAGTAATGATAATTTTTTGACATATTTATTGACTGTCAAATATGCGTGCGTTCAGAAATGTAGGCTTACAAGCAACTTAAAAAAAGTTTATATTTCCAAAAACCTCTTTTTCAATTTTTTTTGTCGCCGAATGGCAAAAAACGGAACCCTAATAGATTCGCCATGTCTGTCTGTCTGTCTGTCTGTTTGTCTGTCTGTCTGTCTGTCTGTCTGTCTGTCCGTCCGTATGTCACAGCCATTTTATTCCGAAACTATTAGGACTACAGAATGGAACTTGATAGGTAGATGTATTCTGTAAACAGCTTTCCGATTTTTGTACAAAAATAAAAAATATATAAAAGTTTAAAGGGGGGCTGGGCATCCCATACATGGAACTGGAACAAAAAAAAATTTTTTCTTCAAACCTATACGAGTGGGGTGTCTATGGATAGGTCTTCAAAAATGACATTGAGGTTCTTAAAATCATTTTTTCTCAAAGTCAATCATTTAAAAGATAGGTGCGTCTAAAGTGGTAAAATGTATGTCCCCCCCCCTCTAACTTCTAAAGTAAGGGAGTGAAAAATCTAGAAAAAATATATTCTGTAGATCTCAATAAAAACTTTCAACGAAAATTGGTTTGAACGAGATACAGTTGGCAGTTGTTGAGATATAGCGACCGCAAGTATAACTTTGTTTTTCGTACAAAAACTATGAAAAACAAAGTTATTTTTGTAGTTGCGAAAAATCATAGTAATAGAATACTCTACTGTGTTACGGAACCCTACGAGTGCGAGTCCGACTTGCACTTGGCCAGTTTATTTATTGTATATCTGGATTGCCATAATACATTAATAAACTTAATATCTCTTTTGTATTCATCTGTTACGTTCATAAAAGCCTAAAACAAGTTCATCTAAAACGTAACACGACATTCATTGTCTGTTAGGTGGTACGAAGTTCGCCGGGCCAGCTAGTAGTATATAAAACAAAGTCGCTTTATGCGTCTGTACGCTTAAATCTTCGTAAATAAAGTATTTAAATGCGGTGTTCATCGATTCAAGAAGAAGGATTACAACCAGGATTAAACGCGGACAAAGCCGCGGGGCGCAGCTAGTTACAGATAAATAATATAAAATAACGAATTCAGATCACATGCAACATCAAAACGAGCAATCAGTACGCAACCCGGCAAATATGCAAAACCCCTGTTAAAACATTGTAATTGCTACAATTTCATTTGTACCGGAATATAACCGTTTCTGAAATAAACGTTACGACCTCGCCACGCAGTATCAAAATTGTGGACGGAGCTGACCGAAAATCTAAATTTTATGATGTTTGTTTTAGTTCAGCGTTAATACAAAATGATCTGATATCCTAGTCTATATATAGTCTATATAGTCTTTATAGTCTATATAGTCTATATAGTCTATATAGTCTATATAGTCTATATAGTCTATATAGTCTATATAGTCTATATAGTCTATATAGTCTATATAGTCTTTATAGTCTATATAGTCTATATAGTCTATATAGTCTATATAGTCTATATAGACTATATAGTCTATATAGTCTATATAGTCTATGTAGTATAATCCTAATATGTTTGTTACTTATTCACGCTAAAACTACTCAATCGATCAAGCTAAAATTTGGTACGTAGATAGCCTAGACTCTGGATTAACACATAGGATATATGATATTTCTATACTCCCACGAAACGATGTCTACGCGGTTAGAACCGCGGGCACACAGCTACTTTTGAATAAAGAAATAGTAGGTAAACATATTATGGCGTGTCTTGGTGAGGCCTAAGTACGACTATGTCCAGCTGTGGACTGATACCGGCTGATTATGATGATGATCATGATATAGTAGGTGGTAGCAATTTAAAATATTTTAATACGCTTTCATTAGCTTCACCTGTAACAAACTAACAAAGTAACCAAATCTTGGAAGTTAGTTTTAACTTACTTCTAATTGTCGAATCTAATGAAACTCTATATATGTAGTTCGAATTACAATATTATAATTTAGTATCTTGGAGCTGATCTGATGATTGAACCAGGAGGTGGATAGTGGAAACTAGTAATCCCCTCAAATTTAGGCTTATGATTTGTTTCGATTAGTCCAATAGATTGGGCTTAGCATCAAGGGTCTCATAATAGAGCAGAAATTGAATTCAATCACATGCAATCGATTGACATACTTAAAAGAAAACCATACGTAATTAAAACCACCTCCGTTTTAGAAGTCAGTTTAAAATAGAGTCAAGCAGTGTTAGCAAAAATCGGCTTTAAGGTGTCCTTTTTTAAGGTACGGCCACACCGCGGCGTCTTGCGATCTGCGGGTGCGATCTCAGTACTTTTCAATTGTTTTCTGATCGTGTTTGGTGTAAACCAGTTGGTATAAATACTACTGCGCTATCTGATCGCCGCCTAGATCGCGCACGCAGGACGCTGTGACACATCCCTACCTTTACTCCTTTTTCATCAACTTATACTATAACATTAATATTAAATAGTATTATAAGTTGTTATTTTCATAACAGTTCGACGGGTGGTCAGAGCATCAATTATATCGACATCTCGCCTGACTAGCAACCAAAAAGTAGGGAATCAAAGAGAAAATCTAACACTATAATCCGGCAGTCCGCAAATAGTGCGAATGACTTTTTCTCATCAGTTGGCAAGTCACTGGCTGACAACATATTAAACCATCTCAATTTAACTGAAAATGACCTTGCTAATAAAATTAAGGCAAACACATCACAACTATTTAATTCCTTCTTCCTTGCACCAACTGATAGTTGCGAAATTTTAAAAATACTTTCGGGTCTAAAAACCTTTTCTGCCCCTGGCTCTGATGGAATAAAAAATGGAATCCTTAAAAGAGCTAAATATATTCTAGCAGAACCGATAGCGCACATCTGTAATTTGAGTATGGAAAACGGAACTGTTCCAGACTGCCTAAAACTAGCGGATGTTTGTCCAATCTACAAGAATGGGGACTCTAGCGTTGTCTCAAATTACAGACCCATCTCACTATTGCCTACACTTTCAAAAGTTCTTGAAAGGGTGATAAACAAGCGCCTTATAAGTTATCGCCAAATCAATATGGATTCCGACACCAACGTTCTACTGAAGATGCTGTGGTCTCATTGGTTGACACAGCAATGGAGAAAATTGATGGTGGCAATACGTGTATCGCTGTTTTTTTGAACCTGGCTAAGGCCTTCGATACCGTGTCGCGGCCAATTCTCCTGAGAAAGATGGATACGCTGGGTATACGAGGACTGCCCCTAAAATGGTTTCAATCCTATTTAAGCTCTAGAAGACAGAGAGTCCGTATTGATGACATTATTAGTGACTATGCCAATGTAGATTTTGGAGTACCACAGGGTAGCGTATTAGGTCCTACTCTGTTGCTGATCTATATGAACGACCTCTGCAATCTTACAATCCATCAAACAAAACTCTTAGCATTTGCTGATGATACTGCTTCTACGGTAAGTGTTGGAAAGAGGTCGTTGATGTAGCTCAGAAAGGGTTATCAACTGTAGCTAGCTGGCTACAAAACAACTTACTAACTCTTAACGCTACAAAAACGAACTTTCTAGCTTTTAGGATTTCAGAACGGTCAAAACCAATGAACCCTATTGAACTTCGTCTACACCTTGGTGACCACACTAATACGTGCTCTTGTGACTGTCCCAAAATTAGCCAAGTCGTGAGTATTAAGTACCTTGGTATCGTGATAGATCAGAAACTTGCTTGGGCACAGCAAATAATAGCCCTTAGTGGTCGAATCAGAAAACTGATACCAATCTTTAGAAGACTTGGTACAGTTGCCGACAACACCACGCTAAAAATGGTGTACGTTACCTTGTGCCAGTCTGTAATAAATTATGGCATTGCCAGTTGGGGCTCTGCTGGAAAATGTTTAATGTTGCGTCTAGAGCGAGCTCAACGTGCATTACTCAAGGTGGCTTATCGACTACCGTATCGTTACTCCACTGACCAGCTCTACGCAGACACTAAATTTATCAGAGTGAGACAACTCTACATAATGGCAACAACGTTACGCTATCATAAAACTGCACTACAGACTGTTTCTGTTCCATTAAAAACATCTCGTCGACAAATGAACAGCTGGGCCACTCCAATTGTCAAAACCTGTTTTGCCCAAAGATCGTATATGTATAAAGGTGCTCAATTATACCAAACACTAGATCGATCCGTAGGATTATTGAACAAAACCCGGCACGCCTGTAAAAGAAAAATACGAAAATGGCTATCAACGAAGGACTATGATGGAACAGAAATCATACTAAGGACTCCGAGATAACGCTGCGGGCCTGTCTCATCTCAAACCACTGTTGTGGTACGATCTCAACAACGAGCACGTCGTCCCCAAGAGATAAATAACACATGTTGCGAGATGACACAGGCCCACTACTATTTGAAACAATTCATACCATACACATGACATAACTCCAACGGGTAGACACACACTCACACAGACACACGCACACACACACACACACACACTCACACACACACACACACACACACACACACACACGCACACACATAGATTTCACTAACATAGAAAACATAATGTTCCCAGCAATCAAGCGACCTCTGCATTGTTATCTACTTATAAATTATACGTGTAAAGGAAGATACTAGATTCTGCGACACAGGATATCCTAGTGCAGGATCTAGGGATCTCATTAATGGATAAGGTTAGACATAAGATATCTATTCGATATTAAGTTGTATAAATACCACATCTTTCTATGCCTTGTACATCGTTTTGCTTTTTATATTAAATAAATAAATTAAAATATATATATATATATAACCTTACGGTATTCCGGCAGCACATCCCTTGAGAATCAGACTGTTCTTGTCGGCCTAGGATGTTCACCATCGACCACATCATCGCTTACCACCAGGCGAGATTGAGATATTGTTCAAACGCTAGCCAGTAGCCTATCAAATATATATAAAAAAGTTCTGTACTGGGCAGTAATACGCTCAAGCTTATCCTAGTAGCACGTGACTTGGCGATTTGTACGAGTTACGCGCAATATCCGGCTAAAGGGTTCATTTTATTCGATGTTACGGCTCGCTTTGACAAATAGCTTTTGTACGGTACATTACAGAGTGGGAATAAAATGTTTTATAGCTCAAAGTTTCAACCTTTTTCTATAAAATACTGATAAGTATCTTAGAACGTAGGTAGTTTATAGTTTTATTTTGAAGTATTATTATTGGTCTTATAATAACGCAGGGTAGGCCTTCGAAGATCTGGCAGAGAGGGGTGAGGCATAATTTAAAGTTCATAAATGGAGAACTTTAACAATGCAAAATTTTTGTTTTGAAAACAAAAATGTATGTGTACAGAAAGTTATGACGATAATTTTACGAGTTTACGATACTCGTATGTTAGCTCGGTCAATTCGTAGCGCCGCGCTTGCGGCACGTCGTCCACGCGACGTAGAGAGAGCTATAAAAACCTGTATAGCGGAAATCATTCTTACAACATTGACATGAGATTGAAAATGTTGATTGCTACCATTTTCCCAAGTAACGTAATTGCCGAAAGCGCGGCCTCACCTACGTAGCCGCGGCGATTTGCCGGTGGTGGCGATCCGCTACGGCGACGTGCCGTTTCCGTTGCGCATAGTGCGCGATACCACTAAACAAAAATAGTGCTCAGTGGCGTAAAGTTATAGTGACTACATATTTTATTGAAAATTCAATTCAAATTTATTTAATTTTAGACTCTATCATTATTATAATATCCATAAATTAGGTTTAATAATACCTTACTACAATTTTACCATAGGACAACCAGACTTATCTTTTGATAATTTACACTACTTTGTAGTAAATATTATATTACCCAATATTGCTTCTCCTTGATCGGGTAAAAGCGTACCTTCTTTAATAAAATTCTTTTTTTTTTTAATCACCTTTATAATATTTACTAAAACATTTCATACAGATATCTCAAGGCGCACTTTCAAGAAACGCTTTTGAACTACCTTCTGGTTTATAAAGTTACCTTTTCCTTTGTTAAATTCTAGTTGTTGTTATCTCTACCACAGAATAATGAATAGTACAATCTCTACAAAGAAACTACGACGGTGTATTTTACGATAGGAAAACTTACTAGGTACTTTCCCACCATCTTATATTTAAAGGATATAGTTAGTTGTAGTTTACAGTACCTATACATATAGTACCTATACCTATACATACATACCTATATGTATAGTTCTTAGTCAGGTACATTGGTTATCTATAAGAAATAGGTAATACATATAAGTTTAATGCTTATTTATTTGTAGGCTTCATTTAAATATTATTAACCAACTTCAAAAAAGGAGGAAGTTTCTTAATTCGACCTTATATATATGTGTTATGTTTGTTCGCGGATAACTTCGTCGTTTATGAACCGATTTTAAATATTATTTTTTTGTTAGAAAGGAGATATCTCAAGTGTGGTACCATGGTAATTTCATCGAGGTTCAATAAGTATCTCCAGAGATATGGAGATAAACACCTCAAACTTGGTACTTAAAATTAATAGCGCAACATTTGAAGTCGGTTCTGTTAGTTTTTAAATGATATTATCATGTACTTATATTCATTTTAAAATTAAAACATTTTAAATTGTTTAGTACAGTATATACAAATAAATATGTTCAATGAATTATGTAGAGCCGAAATTATGCTCAACTTAAATATGCACAATTATAGATTTACAGGAATACATTTCCAGGAAATAATAATATCATTTAAAAACTAAAAAAGAACCGACTTCAATGTTCATTTTCAGTACCAATTTTGAGATGTTTATCTCAATATCTCTGGAGATACTTATCAGACCTCGATAAAATTACCATGGTACCACACTTGGGATATCTCCTTTCGAACAAAAAAGAATAAATCGGTGCATAAATCACGAAGTTATCCCCGAACAAACATTAAAAAAAATAAAAAAAAATAAAATATATATATATATATATACGGTCGAATTGAGAAACCTCCTCCTTTTTTTGAAGTCGGTTAAAAAAAATGAGGTGATATCTTTTTGTTCGGTAGGTGGTTCAAGTGCTAGATAAAGTCTCCACTAGTTGTCACACGAGGATTAAGACCTAGACCAGGAGCCATTGGATGATATAGACCACCAAACACAGTCAAAATAACACCATATTATCTATTGTGAACAAATTGTCAGCAATAAACCCTACCTTTGCTTCGTAAAGTAGCTAAGTCGGCTTAGTAAGTCACTGTTATGGGAAAATGCACAATATCCCCAAGCGGGAAGTTCTCTCCTTATGGGGAACACATCTACATCTTTCATTCATCTTTGTACACATGAGGATTAAATAAACTGACCTCATATTTACAAACAAAACTGAGGTCTCACAGAGCCAGTAAACGCATAGGGTCACCAATACATTATTGACAAAACGTACTTTTATGAGATCCTCTATCAGAGAGATCCGAGCCCAGTGGCGCATGGGAAGAATGGTCGGCTTTGACGCTAGTGGCTAGAGGCAGCGAGTTCAATCCCCGCGCAGTGCACACATAGATTTTTCTATCAAATAATCATGTTCACTTTTCACAGTTGCTCTGCAGTGAAGGAAACATAATTGTTAAGAAACCCTCAACCGCCGCATAGTGGGACACTGTCAAGTGTCCGCCTGGCCAACTATCACCCTCAATTTAGAAATCTGTTTCCAAAACATCTAAAGTGTCTCTGAGAGCCAGTTCCAGCCTAGCGTGCTACCATCCTCGACCGCATTATTATCATCACTTATTATGATCATTATAGGACAATTAAAGGTTTTCTATTGCCATAGGGTTGCGTCTGGGTAACTCTAGGACGGAACCTCACAATTGTCACTGCGGCAGTGAAGTGGACAGACAAGGCCACAAACGGCCTGTCATGCCGCCGCAATGCAGGGCGTCACTCACGCCACGTGCCGGCCCTATTAGAGCCGAACGGTATCACGTGACGATGGTAAGAGGACCGACGGTATGACGTTGGTTCTATGGTGTCAAGGGAGACCGTTGGTGTGGGACGCCACAAGTGCAAATTCGTTAGCGGCGTCCCACATATGCGGTATGATATAGAAAAATTAAAAAAAAACTATGCGTTTGTCAGAATGTTCTTGAACACAGGATATGAGTTATAAGCAAAATATGTATGAATTCATTCAGTCATATCTCAATCAAAATTCGTCCTTGAAACTATATGAGAACTTTCAACTCTACTAGCATAACAAACAGTAACTAGTATAATAAACTGTGACATAGCCCTGTGTTTAATTGCGGCGACGAGCGTGTCACGAGAGATTTACTCGATTAAGCTGAAGCTAAAATTGGACGTTCGAGGTAATAGCCATAAATTTCTGAATCCCATTGGACAGTGAATTCATAAAATTAACTGAGGACAGCGGTCAGCCGAATAATGAAATGAAATGACTACTGGATTAGTTCTATGTATATTATTGTTATATGTATGTGCTTATATTATGAGCATCGAAAGATGATATATTAATTAGTCACCTATGGACCAACACTAGTGATAAGATTCTCTCTCTTTCTTCAAACTCACGCCATCTATCCTTTACTTACGGTAACGGGGTTCTGTTACACTTTGATACATGCAAAAAACTGTCAAGTTTAATATCAGAACGGATCAAATCGCCGGCTGACTTTTCCGAGTAGCTATAATTTGTGTGTTTTCAAGTCGAAAGTAACTGCTATTTTCTAAAATTTCTTCACCCTTAACACATCGTCACTTTCCAACAGGTGAGATAGGATAGATCAAATGCTTGCCTATAAACAATATTTAAAAAATCATCAAAATGTATCTAAACCCTTTGCCCTTAAAATCGAAAAACATTACCTACTTATCCATACTAGCACAAATGTCAAATTGAAAATAATATATATCTGATTGTATATATATTCTCTATGTATTATCTGATCATTGAGACCATTCCAATGAGCCCAAACACGTATCTTCTGTTAGTTTGTGAGGAGTAGAGTATTCTGTAGATTCCAGGAGATGTCCCAGCATCAGGTCAATGCAACCATGTTCTTACTATATCGTTGAAGTAAAAGGATACTGAATTTCGAATTGATCAGACTTAGGAAAGTTGATCTCATATCGTCATCAACTAGAAAAAAGCTAAATAGTCTTAAACCGACCGATCGGATTTTCATGAATCAGAGCTAAAAACACTCGATCAAGACAGAAAAAACTAAATCAAAATCAGTTCTTCTGTTTGAACACTAGAATGCCACAGACAGACACATACTTACACAGATACACACGTCAAACCTATAACCCCCCTTCTTTTTGATTCAGGGGTAAGAAGCTATAGATCACTACTGACACCATACTACTACTGCTCTAAAAGACCAGGGTTTAATAACATGGCAGTAGGTAAAATAACACGGTATCAAATATTGTTAATGAAATAAAGGTAAAGTTGGAAAACCATCACAACCCTTGCGTGTCTACGGTCACACAGCCTTCCCATCCAGTTGCATTTCCGGCACGCAACCTCCAAAATAGACTGGTTCGTTTGAAATTACTGCTTCTTTAATAGCTCTATGGTATTAATAACAGTAGTAAAGGAAATTGACTTTTCAACCGACTTCCAAAAAGGAGTTTATGGTTTTTTTTTGGTATGTTTGTTACGCGATTACTTCGCCAATTGTGAACTGGTTTGAATTATTTTTTTTTCCATTGGTAGGGTAAATTTTTCACTGTGGTCTCATTATACCAATCATTGAGATTTTATAATTATCTCCAGAGATATGTAGATGACACCTTAAAATTTCCACGCAAAATAAACTGATCTTTTTTTTGATGATTATTCTCGTCTAGGTAGGTGGTCCTTTAGTCAATTTTATGATGGGTAAATACAATATATTATGTAAATGAGAAATGTATTTGTTAAAGACATCTGAACATTGACTTTCAGATAAGAAGTCACAGGGTCTGCAAAAGTCTACAATAATACATTTAAATATGTACTAGCTTTAAAGGAAAACTTATAGTAAATAATAATTAAGATAGTTTAAAAACTAAAACAACCGACTTCCATGCCGCGCGAGTCAATTTCAGTAGCAAGTTTGAGAAGTTTATCGTCATATCTCTGGAGATACTTATCAGATCTCGATAAAATTACAATGGGACTACCTCGAAAACGTACTCTACCGATTACAAAAAGAATCATTCGAATCGGTTCACAATTGACGGAGTAATCGCGTAACATACACACAAAACAAAGAAGAAAAAACTTACAGATGAATTGAGAACCTCCTTCTTTTTGGAAGTCGGTTGGAAATAAAAGTACGATAAACTTAGATAATTTCTTGTCTATGGCCGCGACATCGCGTGCTTAAAGCCAGGGACGATGCAGTGCATTGCTGTACTATTATTAATTCTGTGGCAGTGGCGCTAAGTAGAAGCTAGGGTGGCACGCGATGTGTTAGTTAATTTACCGCACAAGGTGAAGGAAAAAGATGGAGACGAAAATATTTTAAGCAAGGTTGAAAGTTTCAACCTTGCTTAAAGTATTTTCGTCTCCATCTTTTTCCTTCACCTTGTGCGGTGTTTCAACTTGAAACACTACGTCGACTAAAAGGTACCGGCAAGGTAAAATATCATCAGAAGGATCTCTGCTAGGCTATTCTGTAAGCTATCTCGACAGCGGAATCCGCGGTGAGATTCGAATTTCGTACTACGAAATTCAATCGTATCACGTTTGTAATACGGTTGAATTTCGTAATACGAAATTCAAATCTCACCGCGGATTCCGCTGTCGAGATAGCTTACAGAATAGCCTAGCTGATCCTAAATGTTGGATTCTCGTGGAGCTGTAAATATCGGCTCTGCTCATCTATTTTTTTAAGCTACATCAACAGATTGTCTCGATACATTACCGACCAATAAATACTTGCAATATTGAGACGCATATTGAGAGCATTTATTAGCCCAATCTTGCTTCCCAGCTAATGACATGCATTCTAATAGACTTAATAAAGCAATTGAAATGTACTGAGATCGCGCCCGCAGATCGCAGGACGCTGCGGTGTGTCCGTACCATAATGTAAGTATTTTTTTGTTGGCTGTGTTTCCAATTCTGACGACGTGCAAGCCAAGATATAAAGCCATATTGTGAATGTCTGAGATGGCCTCTAAATTATCTACGATTATTTTACTTTATAAAACAACTGAAGCCTACAACTAAACGTGTCAACCGAGCAACGGGAGAGCTCAATTGTATTTAGATTCTCATTGGATTCTCCGTTACGAACATTTGGTCTTGCTACACTATGAACAGTGCAAGTAATATTGTACCTATCTTATTTAAATAGGTACCTAATAGTAAGTCAAAAGATGTAAACATCCTGAACGGTTTTGGTCTTGATAACCTAGCTTTACCTAACATGGTATGGCGTTGTAGCCGGAAAATTAGATAGACAAGACATTCGCGTATGCGAATGAAATAGCTATAGAAATATAACCCGACTAAAATGATGAACACGTGATACATATGCCAGCTATAAGATAAAATGAACAGCGTAATTTGGTCGGGTCATACATTACAGCGGATGAAAGCCAATGGGCGCACTAGAATTGGGAGCGAGAGTTGGCTCCAAGCAATAAAATCGCATATGCAGAAAAGGATAAAAAAATGCTGTCCATCTCGCTCTCTCATAATGGTGATTGTATAGTTTTATCTTTCTCATATTATAATTGTTATTTAAATGCCAGGGCTATTTAATACTCCATCCACCTATGGCGTCAAGGTGTGATCATTGCAGAACTTTCAAACGGTTAAAAGCTATTCTAAAATGTTTAAATATAATGTTAAGTATTTATAATATAATTAATTGTAAGCCGACAAACACGATGACCACAATCCGCGGTAACCAAATCAAAATTACCCTTTTCACCGTAAAATGAGTACAAATTCCATAATTTGAGAATGCGAAGTTTAAGCACCATGATTAAATTGAGAACATCGTTGTACGTGCATTTCAAACCAGCTTTTCTGTTCGTATCCCTTTTCGTTTACTTTCCTAAAAAGGAAACACAGGAAAAGGCACGCATATAAGATTAATTGCTTCGAATATCGATCCATACTCATACTCCTAACGGGGCATACATCTACATTATTAAATATTCTACGAACTGTGAACTTCTGTAAACGAAACATTGTTCACAAGTTAAAACTTTGAGAAACACTATTTTCGAACGACTTCCAAAACGAGAAAGTTTAGAATTATTTTTTATTTTATTTTTAGAGTGCCGTACCTTAAAAAGAAAAAAGGAAGCCTTATAGTAGAAGGGATGTAAGGGAGCACAAATACGACCTCGGTGTTCCCAGCCAACCTCACCTGCCCGTGGTGCATCCTGCTGACCAAGACGGGGCTCTGGCGACCGACAAATGGCGGTATAACCATTTCATATCTATGGCGTACCCAAATTCTACAGGCCGGTGACGGGCTGCAGCGTCACCGGTGCGAGAAGCTACGTCCTGTGATCGCCAACACGCCTGCCCAGCATGGCGATTAGGGCATATCCCTCCCAAGGGATGCATGCATGAAATAAGATCGGGCTCAGTGGCGCATCTTGGGAGAGGCTTACGTCCAGCAGTAGACTGATACAGGCTGATGATGATGAAGCCTTATAGGATCACTTTGTTGTCCGTCTGTTTGTCTGTCTGTCTGTCTGGCAGTCCATCTGTCAAGGCCCCTTTTTACTCAGGAACGCACAGAGATGTCAAATTAAAACTTATACCAAATAGTCGAGTCTACGATCTTTTGGCTGTGATGAAATGAAACTTGTAAGTCAACGCGATGTGACCGTTTATGTCGCTTATTTTGGGATTTCATTAGGGAATCAAAACCTATAGGGTTTTCCATTGACCGAGAATCATAAATTTTGGCAAGAAACAAGGTCTTGAAGCAGTTATATCGAAATACATTTGAAAACCGTAAATATGTAGCTTAACATCAAACAAACTTATTATTTGGAGTTGGTGCAATACATTTTCTGTGGATCATACTGTAAAATTAAGTTTGTCCTTTAATCTAGTTTGAGAAGTTGGTACGGAAGCCTCGGAGAGCGAGTCCAACAGACATGGCATGACAGACATCGACATTGCCGATTTTTTTATTTATTTTTTATGTTAGTTACGTGATTACTCCGCTAATTGTGAACCTGAATATTTGGAGACCTGGAACTCGTTCGTCATAAGAAATCCAGATAATTAAAGTATTATTACATTAACATTTGAATTCATATTATTCTAATGTAAATATAGGTCGATTCTTGTTCAACGAGCCTGCTCAAAACAGTAGTTTATATGTACAAAGGTTAAAGTTAATCCTTTGAACGTTTTAGGCAAAGAATAGACCCATAGAGAAATGTGGAATGGATACTACTTCAGCGGCCTTTGTGTTCTAAATTAACTTAGCTTATTTAAAACAAACAACGGGTAACGTCTCGCCATTTAAAGAGGTCAGTTTTAAGGTACTCTATCAACTATGTATTTAAATTTTAGGTATGGTTAATATTTTTGTTTTATATTTAGGTTAATTTATGTTAAGTGCATGTTGTAAATTTATTTGAAATTTAAAAATTTGAATGGTACAAGTGTGTAATGTTAGTGATTACCGCTGAGGCGCCATTGAGATCCGAGCCAGAAGAGTAGTGTTATCATTTAATCCTCTGTTAATATAATTATAATAGGTTTAGTAAATAAAGCAAAGCTATGGACGCTGCATTTTTTTATTACATTACATAGTAGAAATATATTACATTAAGAACAGGCCTATATCCAGCAGTAGACGAAAATTGGCTCCTAATGATGATGGTTACAAAATAACATAATGCAACTTATTTTATTTTTTTAATTATTATTCACATTATTTATTCATTTTTCTTAAGTTTAGGTTTTTTACAATATATCATATAAAAATAATAAAGAAAAACTATAATAAAAACATAAGACATTATAAAAAACCTAAACCTAGGGCGCCGCCGGCAACGGAGCAGGGCCCAAGCTACCGGTGGTTAGGGCTGCAGAGAGAGGAACCTCCTGACGATGCGTGCCGTGTCAAGAAGTACCGCCTTCTGTATCTGGCCCTTGATCCAGCCGTCTCGCGAGAGTCTTTTCAGATGTTGGTCGAGACTCTTCGCTATTAGGCTGTTTGCCGAGACAACTATCGGGACAATGATAGTCGAGTCAACATCCCACATGGCGGTAACCTCGTAAGACAAGTCAAGGTACTTGCTAAGTTTGTCCTTTTCGGCCTTTACGAGGTTCTCGTCATGCGGGATGGTGATGTCGACTAACACTGCCCGCCGCTGGGACCGGTCGACTATCACGATATCAGGCTTATTGGCGACAATAGTCCTGTCCGTGATAATAGATCGGTCCCAATAGAGCAAAGCACGACCATTTTCAAGAACTGGCGCAGGTGCGTACTTATAGTACGGTACCTCGGACTCCACAAGGCCGTATTGAAAAGCAAATTGCTGGTGGATGATCCTGGCTACGAGATTGTGTCTGTGCAAGTACTCGCCGTTAGCAAGATGAGAACAACCGGAAATAATATGTCTGAGTGACTCTCCGGGACGGCGGCATGCCCGACATATGTCAACCGTACCGTCCTTCATAAATATTTCCGGTAGTTGTTTGTCTTGATAACTTCCTCCGCAATTGCACAAACAAAACCCTCGGTTTCCCCAAAGAGTTCCCCGAATCGTAACCAGTTCAACGACACGAGCAGATCCACGTCGGGCCCTGTTAAGGCACGATAGAAGCTGCCGTGCAGCTCCTTGCTCTTCCATACGTCCTTGCGGTCTTCGGTGCTCAGCACCTGAGGCTTGCGCCAGTTCTCTTTGCTTAAGGAGAGAGGCGTGAAAGTCTTATCAATTGTCACTACATCGCGATGCATCCCACACTCGTTGCTTAGGAAATATTCCCGGAGACTGCACACCTCACGGTTGTGGAGTGTCTTGGCATTTAAAAGGCCTCGACCACCCCATTTCCGTGGGATATACAGTCTCATAACAGACGAGCGTGGGTGAAGCATGCGATGTGATGTCAATTGCTGTCGAACTTTTCTGTCCAGGCGTCTAGTTCGGTCTGAGTCCACCTTAGTATGCCAAAGGTGTATATAAGTAGGGGCATAACCCAGCAGTTGAAGGCGCGCACCTTGTTGCCTCCTGACAAAAGACTATTAAGTACCTTTTTGTCAGGCGACCGAAGAAGCGTTCCTTCAGTGACTGTTTTATCCCCCGACTCTCGATACCCAATGCCTCTGACATACCAAGGTATTTATAGGTGTCAGCTTCTGAGAGAGATCTGAAAGTCATTGTCTCTGAAAGTTATAAATTCGTTGAATTTACAACTTTATTATTAATTATTATTATTATTATTTTTAGCCATATCTGACATCTGCAATAGCACATTAAATGGTTTATCGATAAGTGTCGCTCATCACTATTCATTTTTAACTTTTTTGAAGTTTGATGCTAACGCAAACAGCATGTTTTTCAACATTGTGCTATATCCCTAAACTCACATACATTCACTGCAATGGTTAATAATCGACATTTATTGTAATAAATGTCGATTATTAACACATTAAATCGTAGAAGAACATACATCTTAGGAAAATATACAATAAGAGCACTCACACACTTTTTCACGTTTTATGCAAAAATCTTCTATAATTACATTGGCCAAAAAACCCGCGCCTACGCTATATTCATTCAAATCTTAATACAAAACCACGTTACACAAACTCCTAACAAAATCATTATACTCGACTGAGATGCAGGGACAAAACAACCGAAAAGTTAAACCGAATTTAAACTTTAATTCAACACCATCTTAACCAAAACAAATTGAGATCCGAGTTACTTGTATTATTTGCATTATACGACACTTTCTTCTAAAGTTCTGAAGAAGTTTCTCTCTTACACAATTTTGCTGTATTTTACTTAAAATTTGGAAAAACTAAACACATCAACCAAATTTTTTAATAAAGTTGAAATAATTTTTAGCGTTTAACTACTATCTCGCCTGGTGGTAAGCGATGATGTGAGCGACGATGGTAAACACGCTGGGCCTAGAATACTCTGAGTCTCAAGGGCTGTGTGCTGCCGGAACACCGTACGGTTATGGCGGCAGATAGTGATAGTGAGTGATAGTGACCAGGCGAGATAGTGGTCAAACGCTAGCTTACATGATATAAACAAAATTCAGTCTTTTTTAACAACAGCCTTTGTTACAGACTCACAGCCATATCCACAAACAGCTTATGAGGTCTCACAGTGCCCGCGAACGCATAGACTGGCATTCAAATCAATTATTGACATTGTGTCAAAACTTATGTTCTGTGTTTGCTTCACATATAGTGTTCTGGGCCCCTAGACAAAATCCAATTTCCTGTTTCCATTCACCCTAACGCAAGTTCAAAATGTATGTATGGAATGACTTATGTTTCCGCAACAAAGATATCATTCCCATACATTTTGAACTTGCGTTAGCGTGAATGGAAACAGGAAATTGGATTTTGTCTAGAGGCCCTGTAGTCAACTCCATCCCTATGCGTTAAATACGGCCGGAGAGAGTTTTAATATACTAGGGCAATTCAATTTTCATCATTAAAATGTCACTTTTGAGACGCTTTATTAAATAAAGAAATAAAAAAGGAGCTTAATTGTGCCTACGAGAAAATCCCATCAAATTGTAAACAAAGTTGATCAAATAATAAAAAGAAATAACTCAATAGAAAATTCTGAATTTTCCATGACATGAAATCCATTAAATCCATGTCGGAGTCCCTCGAACTTTTACGTAAAAATGGCCAGCGATAGGAAAAGTTCCCGAAAGGGTTTTATTACTTTTATTGAATTCCTTCAGAGATTTGACCGCTTTTCCGGCGGACCTCTTGGCTATTGGTTCCAACTATGCGGGGTGACCTTGACAATATGGTATTTGATTGTACATTATTATATACCTACAATCCAAAATTTTGCCGTTCGGTGGGACTCGAACCAGTGCGTGCCTCTTGGATAACCTGCCTAAGCGCTTAAACCACTTTAACTACAGACGAACATACCACATTGTACATTATAACAAAAATATAAACCAGTAGAAATATATAATACATGATATTTGATCGTATTAAAAATATGTATTGTCATTCAAATCCATGCCCAGAATACATTTGACTTATACGTTTGAAACTTGCAAACGGTCTATCAGTGATGGCGTCTCCTGACATCACATGCAGGTAAATCAACACCACTTCCGCTAAAATGTTCATGTGAATGAACCCTACCTTGATTTAAATAAGACTCACAATTCTATGTGTTAGTAACTAATAGTAACAACTAGTTAAAGGTTATTTTTTACTTGCCAAGCAATTTAGGTTTATAATTATAGCATTAAAGACCTAATAAGGATCATAACCGCTAGCTGTCAGACAACGCCAACTATATAACGTCAGTGATGAAGTTTGGAACGCAAAATTTTGGTATGCTAGATTTGTGCACGTTTTTTTAGGGTTCCGTATTTCTGACAAGGAACCCTTATAGTTTCGTCATGTCCGTCTGCCTGTCTGTCTGTCTGTCCGAGGTTTTGCTAAGAGACCGTTAATACTAGAAAGCTGTAATTTTGTAGGGGTATGCATATAAATTACTCCGACAAAGTGGTGAAAGGGGTAACATTTTGAAAAATATTTTTTTTGTAGGGTGACATGAGAAGTGGGGATGATTTTTTTTTTCGGCGTCTTCCCCATCGTGTGGGATATCGTTAAACAGGTCTTTTAAAATGACTGAAGGGTTGCTAATACCATTTTTCGATTAAATGCTCCATTTACGAAATATTAAACTTTAAAGTGCAAATTTTTGTTCCAGTAGGGCGTCCCCCCCCCCTCTAAAAGCTAAACTGCTGGCTTGAAAAATCTAGAAAAATCTGTAATGATAGTGCATTTCATGAACTTTAAAGGAAAATAATAGCAGTTAAGATAACTTTATTAGTTTAGCAGTAATAGTCGTTGAACTTGGGTATTGGATAATTTTGTACCAAATACAAAATCCTTAGAATAAATCCTTTAAAGTGACAAAGACGAAGTACCTAGTTGCTTGTTTATAACGGGTAAAGACTTGCATTGAATAACGGGCTACTACGGAACCCTACACTGCGCGTGGGCCGACACGCACTTGGCCGGTTTATTTTTAATTAACTAAGCTAACTAAGTCAAACGTTTGACCACTAGCTCACCCAATGGTAAGTGTAATCAGATTAGTTAATATCATCGCTCTGTATTTTATAAGACTGGGTAACCTCTACCAGAAATAAGTAACCATTTTTTACTTATCTCTGCCTTTACTTAGTCACCAAAAAGCTCTCGTAATGCCATCAATTTCAATGTAGATACTCCCAAGGCTGAATCTGTACCTACCTACTACATAGCCATATATTTTATGGACTTAGTACATAATATAGTTATATCTAGTCCTCTGTAAAAGCACACAATAAACGGACGTGTTTCATAAATGATGTTTTATTAAGTACCTTGAACACCTTGTAGGGTACAAATTAAAATCATCAAAACTCTTCTTAGAAATCCCTTCGAGAGTTTCAAATAATAATTAGTAGTATTATTTGATCAACTTAAGATTAAACAACCCAAATCTTGACTTATTACTTAACTAAATTTTAAACTTAATTAATTCCATTTTCATTCGTGTCACGTTTCAAAATCTGAATGGGATATAACATAAATTTACCTACAGTTTGTTATTTCTTAAGGTTCCGATTCAATAAAATAAACTTCTAATTTACAACGAAACGTATTAAATTTTTAGGATTCCGTACTCTCAAGTCTCAGTAACCTTTGGTACCTTATTACTGTGACTTCACTCTCCGTCCGTCCGTCCTTCTGTCTGTCTGTTTGTCTGTCTGTCCGCACTTAACAGGGGCTTTATTCAGTATGACCAATGAGATAACGCGTTCCTCAACAAGCCACGTTACGTTATTGAAAAATTGTATTATGTATGCCACACGATAGGTAAATTATACAAAACGCGCACGTTACACGTCCTCATATGTCACGATATTTTGACAGCTCAAAACGCGCTCATAACCTTACCCTACCGCGTTTTAATTGGCATAGAGAATACCATAACGCGGAGATAACGTAACACGGCACGGTAGGACTTTAAAATGGTCATACTGAATAAGGCCCAGGGCTGTATCTCCTTAACCGTAATTGGTAGATACCATAATAGGTAATTGTAATTTCTATTACTATGGGGGATTTAACAACAAGTACTAAAAACAAAATAAATTTAAAATTATTGGGGTAAAATTTAAAATAAAATTATATATTAAAAATTAATTATAAAAAGACATACAGACGAATTGAGAAACTCCTTCTTTTTGGAAGTCGTTTGAAAAAGAAGCGTAATGCGTGTTAGAACAACCACTCAATGTTAAGTACAAGTACACTTAATCATAATTTCCGCTTTGACGCAACCTCGCATAAAGCTGGCATAATGACCTCTCCCTTCTGGTCATAGGTCACGTCGCTCCCCAATCTTTTAGCTTTGAGGCTAATAAATGTTAGCACACAGAACAAAACGCCGGCTTCCACCCACGTTAACCTCTCATTAGGCTATATCCGACTCAGCAGCCTTGACTTGTTTCGCCTTAGTCAATGTTTTTACTGTTGGGTTGGGGTAAAAAATAGACACTTATCCGCGTAGACCCTTGACTGAGTGAGAGGAGGGTTCTTATTATGGAGGGTAGTTTGTGGAAATGGATAAGGACTGTTTTATGTCGTAGAGGTTTTGTAGTGAGTGAAAACATTGAAATTTATCGTAGCGGTTGCTACGTACGTAGCACGTCTGTAGTACATCTACACAATTAATGGTATTAAGTACCCCGGAGACCGTCATTCGCAATTGTCACTTTTCTCGTCATTGATTGGACTTGGACTAAATGATCAAAGGCAATTGAAGCCATTGTCATTCGCAACTACGTTGTAAAAAGCGAATAATGGAAATATTGATTGATGCCCATTGACAATTTCGAATAACCGGGGAACACTTTACGGAAGAGGTGTATAGGCTTGTATGAATTGGATTTGTATTAGATTTGACTTACATGCAGTTGATTATTGTTACAGCTTTGTAATAAGTCAATGAATTTGTTGCACTAAATTCGCAGGTGCATCTAGGTCTAGACTATCAAAGTTGTTTTAAATCAGACATAAGGTACGGCCAAACCACTGCGATCTGCGAGTTCGGGTGAGGGCGCGATCTACTTTTCAATCGCTGTCTTATTGGCATAGATCGCGCTTGGTTTGAACAAGTCGGTACAAATACTACTGATCTAACTACAATACACACCCGCGCTCGCGCCCACAAATGACAGTGCTCTGGCCGAACCTTTAGAGAAACCCACAATGTTATCTTACATGTTATAATACACGAATACAGAAAAAATGATTCCTATTGATACATACATTAACTGTAATGTAATTTGTAAGATGGCATACTAATGCATAGTTATAATATATTAATTAAAATACCCGCAATCATAAAGGTTAATTACTAACCTTATTCTTAAGTACCGATTCCAATGATATCGCTATCTTGAGTACAAGAACCGAGTTTAATTACCTAAGTCTTAATTGAAGACGTTTTATGGTAATACAACGACTGTGGGATTAATTTGAGGGAGAGTTTTCAAGGGTTCTCAAGAACGTGATCCCTAGACTGTACTAAAGAGTAACCACTAAACAATATTGGACCTAGATTTTACTAAATATGAGCATAAATAACATGCTCTGGTTTTAGATATTATTATAAACGAAGGCATATCGCTTTGCTAATTAATTCAGCCGTGAAATTAGAATGTATTTCGGTTTGAATGGCAAAGTTTCTAGTGAAATTACAGGGCATGTGAGACTTAACTCTCAGGCGAAAAAAAATAAACGAAGACATGTTGGTTATGTAGTTTGCGCGTGGTAGCTCGAGTTTTTGTCATGCATGGTAACCCTTTTTAACCGACTTCACAAAAAAGTAGCTGGATTGTGTGCAAGGGCTGTGTGCTGCCGGAACACCGTAAGGTTGTAGCGGCAGATTTTCTACTTGATGGTGGTAAGCTACTTTTCTACTTAATTTTCGCTTCTTCGCACTACTTACCCGTCACTCTGCTGCCGCCTGTTTAGCGTAGTTTATATAAGTCAAGTAAGTGACCATTATACAAATACAAATCAGTCGGGGGTGGTATTATATTTTAAATGTATGTATTATTTACTTAATTTCTCACCATTTGACTACTGATTAATGTATCCTTTAATTAATGTAGAGCTGCCAACCGTACTGTTACACGCACCCGTATGTTTCAGTACTTCAGATAAGTTAGACAAATTTTGGCTTAGGTTTTTTTTATTACCGTATATATTTGCAGCTAATTTCTGCGTACTGCTGGGCATAAGATTCATACCTCTTACGCTACTACGCCCTAATAGTTTTTACATATACCTTCTTATATAATAAATGTGAAAGTTTGTATGTTATGCATGCAAAAACGGCTTGATGGATTTTGATAAAATTCAGTAGATGTTTTTCGTATCCCGCTAAATGACAGTGAACCACATCATCATTATCATCCTCATCATCAGCCTATCTCTGTCCACTGCTAGACATAGGCCTCACCTATGGCTTCGATTTTCAGCTCTTTGTTTCCAGCCACTCTCTACCAGCTTGGTTATATTATCGCTCCATCTTGCTGGATCTCTGCTGCTCATCTTGCGCGTTGTGTAGGGCACCCTACACTACGCGCGCGTTTACCGAACCGTGGTCTCCACTCTAAAACACGTCTACTCCAATGGTTATGTCTGAGTGTATTTATGTCCGTGATATATAGAATGGAAAGTCGCAAAACAGGGATTCCTAGTACAGGAAGTTGTCTTCTCTGAAGGAAAAAAAACATAATAAATGTAATGTTCGAAAATCAATTCCGTGTTCGTCTTTCTTGTATGCAGTCATAATCTCAGTCAATGTCTCAGAGTGAACTCAAGTTAAACGGTGTATCTATGAAAAATAAAAATAAAACTCACAAAGCCTTGGCTGGCATTTTTCCAAATCTCATAATATAATCATGCCATCATTTGCTGCGACATTATTATTTCATTGAGTCTAAACGCCGATTTGGAGGATTAAAATGGATCTTCGTGGAAGGCGGTTTACTTGCCAAATTCTAATGATTACGTGAATAAGGAAAGTTCTGCTTATTACCATCCCTTTTTCTTGTAACCGAGCCAAATCTTGTTATTAATCGGGAAAATAATGTTTCATTAATATTGAGATATCGACACTTTTTAAGCCCGGACACAAAAGAAGGGATGTTATAAGTTTGACGTGTGTATCTGTGTGTCTTTTTGTGGCATTGTAGCGCCCAAACGGATAAACCGATTTCAATTAAGTTTTTATTGTATGTCAAGTTTCTTTATCGAGAGTGTTTTTAGCTTTGATTTATGTTTTTTTTTTTGTAGTGGTAGGACTTCTGCTAGTCCGCCTGGAGCGGTACCACCACTTTGCCAAGTAATTTTCAGCCGTGAAATAGGATTGTTTTTCGGTTGAAATGGCAAGGTGTCCAGTGAAATTACAGGGCATGTGAGACTCAACATCTTTATGTCGCAAGGTGGCAGGTCAACAGGCGCAGTGCAGTGACATGCAAATTTTGGACTGGCAGAATTTTCATGCCACTGTATCTGTAATAGGTAGACATCATTCCTTACCATCAGGCAAGCGTCATGCTTGTCCTGTTTCCTTTTACCATTTTTTTTTAAATCGTTCAGCCTCTTGAAGACTGTGCATTTTTCTAGATGATGAAGCTATGAAATAAAATTTTGTAGTTCTGATCAATCCCAAATTCGATTTCGGTATACTCTTACTTCAACGATATTGTATGAACTTGGTAGCGTTGACCTGATGCTGGGACACCTCCTGGAATCTGCAGAAAACTCAACTCCTCACCAACTTACAGCAGAGATGTCGAGTTTAGGCTCATGGGAATGGTCTCAATGAATGAACAGATTATGAATAAATAGGTCGGGGGTGGTTTTAAATTTTGAATTTAAGTATTATATACAGTATCTGTATACTGTATAGTAACCGTTTTTAGGGTTCCATACCCAAAGAACCTTTTTATCTAAGGTAAATAAAGTTTGTGATACACAAACAAAAACGCTTCCCTCATACATACATCCACCTACTTCTGAAACAAAACTTGTTTAGCCCCATTAAGTTTAATACAGCGGCGGATTTCCTCCAAACCTTCCGTTCCTCAATAATCCAGGCTTCGAAGTTGGCTGCATTAAACCCTCTTGGGAGAGGTCACGTCGCTCTTCAACCCAGCGATATACTACAGAAAAGAGGCTTAATTGACTCTCGAAACTCAACAAGAAGAAATATAGTAGTGGAAAACTACGTGATTATAATGAATTTGAGGGCCCGGTGACGTTGTGGGAGAATGGTCGGCTTTGACGCCAGAAGTACCGAGTTCAATCCCGATTTTGCTATCAAAAAATGTATGTGCGCTTTTCACAGTGGCCCTCCGGAGAAGGAAAAACATCGTTAAGAAACCACACCTGCATGGTGGCAGGACACTTAAGGGGATGAAACGAGGGTTCAAAATTTGTATGAAGAGACAAGATTAGATTTTTATTCGAACTTCACACAAGTACTTCAAGTTAATAAATAGGTAAATACGTGTTTCAAGCTTTTTCGCAATTCGACCCCTAAGAGGGTGAAATGGGGTAACAAAGCCTGAAAATCAGTATGGTTTTTCGGGCTTTATAAAAATGAATCCCTATTCACCTTAGTCAAGCGATTACTTTATAACACATTGCGAGTAATCTTTTATTTTAATTTAAAAAAAAAATAAGCTCGTTTAAAAACTAAAAAAGAACCGACTTCAATGCCGCGCTAATCATTTTCAGTACCAAATTTGAGGTGTTTATCTCAATATCTCTGGAGATACTTATCAGACCTCGATAAAATTACCATGGTAACACACTTGGAATATTTCCTTTCTAAAAAAAAATAAGAATCAAAATCGGTTCATAAACGACGAAGTTATCCGCGAACAAACATAAAATATATATATATATATGGTTGAATTGAGACACCTACTCCTTTTTTTGAAGTCGGTTAAAAATAAAATAAAAACTTTGAATACGGGGGGACCTATTTGGGTAATTCTTTTTGATCTGTTTTTATGATAGAAATGTTTTTACGAAGGAGAAATTTGTAGAAAATGACAGAAGTTTTTAGCGCAGGCAAAGCCACGGGGCACTTCTAGTTAAATAATAACAATCAACACCTCAACTACCAACTATAAATACGTATGTCAGTTTGTATATAAGTCTGTTTGTTACCTCTTCACGTTCAAACGGCTTGACAGTTTTAGCTAAAATTTTGCGCAGGAAAAGCCAGAAAAGCCAGACAGTTACCGGAACTCGTAAATTCCAAACTTTGAGTCCAGATAAAACTTCGACATGCAAACAAAATTTCTGCTAGACTAATTCTCTCCTAATATGCAATATTTTGTTTTACAATTCTCAACTAACTAAAGTTAACTATAAGGTCTAGTTCTCAGTGTTGTTGAAACGTTGTTGTGACACTGACATTGTTGAAATTTCCCAGGGGTTCTGTTATCTATGAGAACGAGTCAAGGTTATGAAGTATGTGAAGTGTGCATCTGTTGGCACACTCTAGAGAAATCCGCTTGGTATTGTGTGAGATTTCGCTGATGGAGATTTGAAATTAGTTGTCTGAATGTAATGGTTTCAAACGAAGTTTTTTTAATATTATATAGACTAGCGTATAACCACTATCCCGTCTGGTGGTAAGCGATGATAAGGTCGAAGATGGTAAACACGCCATGCCTAGAATACTTTGACTCATAAGGGCTGTGTTCCATAGTATTTGAGGTATGGTGCGCGGCAGATTTTCTCCTCGATGGTGGTAAGCTACTTTTTGGTAGCAAGTCAGGCGGAACATCAATCTAATACTATAAGAATCTTTGTCCTGACATACAGACTGACCAACTGAATAACAGACAACGCACAGCCTAAACCACTGGTCGTGGAGACTTGAAATTGGAGGGTATATTTGTCTTAGTACGTAAAGGTGTACTAGTAAAGGATTTTCCAAAATTCACCTCTTCAGGGGATGAAATGGGGGTTCAAAGTTTGTATGGAGAAACAAGATTAAATGGTATTTTCGTTTCTAAACTTCACACAAGTGCTTCAATTAAAAAATACGTAAACGTGTTTCAGGCTTTTTTGAAATTCCACCCCTAACAGGGTTAAATGGAGTACCAAAGTCTGAAAATAAATATTTTTTCGGATTGCGCTGAAATTTGGCATGCAGATAGTTATTACGACGTTAGTTCCCTCTGAGAAATGATTTTTTAAAATGTACTACTTAAGGGGATGAAATGGGGGTTCAAAGTTTATATGGAGAAACAAGATTAGATAGTTTTTTCTATCCGAAACTTTGCCCAAGTAATTCAGTAAATAAATAAGTAAACCCGTGTTTCAGACTTTTCGGAATGCCACCCCTAACAGGGTGAAGTGGGGTAACAAAGTCTGAAATCAATATTGTTTCTGTTTGCGCTGAAATTTGGCAAGCAGCTAATTATTTGGACGTAGGTATCCGGGAAGAAAAAGATTTTTCAAAATTCACTCTTTAAGGGGATAAAACGGGGGTTCAAAGTTTGGATAGTCATTTTATTCGACATTTCACACAAGAACTTCTGTTAATAAATAAGTAAATAAGATTTTCAGGCTTTTTCAAAATGCCACCCTAAGAGGGTGAAGTGGGTAATAAAGTCTGAAAATTACTATTGCTTCGGATTGAGCTGAAATTTCGAATACAGATAGTTGTTAGGACGTAGGTATCAGCATAGAAAGGATTTTATACAAAATCCCTATAACTTATTATTTTTAATTTTATATATTACCTTATAGATTTACTAAAGTACTTCCGTAAATAAATAAGTAAAAACGTAATGCAGGATCTTTGCAAGGGGTTGGTAAAATGTTTGAAAATCAATATGGACTATATACATGTATGTATACCGATTTGGATTGTATTTCTTTGACTGTCTTTTATGATAGAAAGGTTTTTACAAAATATTTTTTTCAGCGAAGCCGCGGGGCACTTCTAGTACAATATATTCTTACCTCATGTGGAAATTTAGTCAGTAGAGAGTCAAGCAGTTTTTTTTTAAATAGTGGTATTTGATGTGTTTTGATGATATATTTTTGACTATTTAAAATTATCACAAGTCATATTCATAAGCGTTCACAAGCATTTTTTTTTCTTACATATTTAAGTATTTCACCACTTAATGGGAAGAATGTTTGCAGTCTTTATGCAGCACGAGGCACTTAAGAAATAGCTCACAACAAGAGAAGGATATACTCGTAACGTAAATTAAATGCGCTGCATCAGACTAAAGGCTGACAACCCACTTAAAAAAAAACACACCGACACAAAAAAAAAACAATCAATCAATAGTATCATTTTATATTAATTTTTTTTTGACAACTCTTCATTTTTGACGTACTTCTATTCTCCTAGCACATTACCTACTCGTGGAAATGCACCCTTAAGAGAGTATCCAGAACTGTCAACTATGTTAAGGTACAGACACATCGCTGCGTCCTGCGTGCGCGATTTAGGCGGTGATCAGATAGCGCAGTAGTATTTGTACCGACTGGTACACACCAAACGCGATCAGAAAACAATTAAAGAGTACTGAGATGGCGCCCCTAGATCGCAGGACGCCGCGGTATAGCCGTACCTTTACACTTCCACAAAAGGACAATTTCATAATTTCATAAGTTGAAATTCTAGCAATATTTGCACATCTCAGGCGCAGGGCATTGAAACACAAAATGTTGGAAATCCAGAACATTACTTACATTGCATCGCGCGATTGTCTTGTATGTTAACAATGGTTTTACTAAAGTCTTGGTGAGTTTTGAAACATGTTACACTATTAGACGCAAATGAAGACAGTCGATAAAATATTTTTGAGTAGAAATAGAAATATATATACATAAAATCACGCCTTTTCGCACTCGTCTCATAAATCTGTATCGTCAATCAGATAAGATACAATCGTTAGTAATTTATAATAATCACACGTCACGTAACAAATATCTAAAAATTTTATAATCGTGCACTAATGCTTTTTGAGAGAGCAACCAGACAACATTAAACTTTGTGAATCCTAAAATTAAGAGGAAAATTTGTACAAAACTGAATGTAATATTGGTCAGGGTAGCCATCAATCTCAGGCACAGGACCAATTAGACGACAGTGCTACCAGCTGCAAATTATTACCCATCCTGGCAAGCGAACGCCATACTGAGATGGGAAACTAGCGCTAAGTGATCACACAGTGCAATATTATTTGAAGAAGACCATGTTCATAGATCATACTATTTTATGCTTCAGTTAACTTAGTGAAATATGTAGAAGTAGATTTTAGACCGCTCATTGACGGCCAGTTGGCGTAAAAGATAGATAGCATGCTTTCGAACCGGGACGTCTCCGGTTCATGTCCTATCCGTGCACCAATGGATTTGCTCCCACGTGAGGGCAGTCTTCGGGGGTGGACGGGAATAAACCATTTTTCTAAGAGCATTCATAGATTTTCGTCTACAGTAAGCATGATTTATGGATATTCCGCCTGACCTGCTACCAAATAGTAGCTTACCACCATCAAGGAAAAAAATTGGTGTTTCAGTAGCACATAGCCTTTGAGAGTCAGGCCATTCTAAGACAAGCGTGTTCACAATCCTCAATCACATCATCGCTTACCACCAGGCGAGATAGTGGTCAACCCCTAGCTTATTAGATATAAATATAACCGGCCAAGTGCGCGTCGGGCCACGCGCAATGTAGGGTTCCGTAGTAGCCCGTTATTCAATGCAGGTCTTTACCCGTTATAAACAAGCCACATAGGTACTTCGTTTTTGTCACTTTAAAGGATTTATTCTAAGGATTTTGTATTTGGTACAAAATTATCCAACACCCAAGTTCAACGACTATTACTGCTAAACCAATAAAGTTATCTTAACCGGTATAGTTTTCCTTTAAAGTTCATGAAATGCACTATTATCACGAATTTTTCCAGATTTTTCAAGCCAGCAGTTTAGCTTTTAGAGGGGGGGGGACGCCCTACTGGAACAAAAATTTGCACTTTAAAGTTTAATATTTCGTAAATGGAGCATTCAATCGAAAAATGGTATCAGCAACCCTTAAGTAATTTTAAAAGATCTATTCAACTATACCCCACACAATGGGGTAGACGACAAAAAAAATCATCCCCACTTCTCATGTTGGGGATCTACCCTAAAAAGAATATTTTTCAAATTTTTATTTCATCACCTTGTCAGCGTAATTTATATACATACCCCTACAAAATTACAGCTTTCTAGTAATAACGGTCTCTTAGCAAAACCTCGGACAGACAGACAGACAGACGGACATGACGAAACTATAAGGGTTCCTTGTCTACTACTTGACTACGGAACCCTAAAAACGACCGACTGCCTTCTGGATTAAGTTTCACTGTGTTGTTCTTATCTTGGGCTATTTTATAGAGGTACTTTGAAGGTAACAACAGCTTGAAGATTGTCGCCCTGCGAGCAATTTACATAATATCAGAATAATAATTAATGAAAACACCTGAACATTTAAATTTTAAAGGGAAACAGAGCCTATTGCCGGAGAAATTGGAAAATAAGCATTTTCTTTGAGGTAAATATTTAGTTTCAGGATTATTTTGGTGTGTGGTGGCTACTAGTATCATAAATACTTAGAAACCTTCTTAATTGTGATGGCTATAAGTATAGCTTGCTGTAGCAAGCTGTAAGTATACTAGTATTTTTTGGTGCCAATATATTTTGAGTTTTCCAGAAAATAGATGCCAGTTTAATCAAATAAATGGTTTTATTTTAAGCCGGCTTCACAACAAAGGAGGAGGTTCTCCATTTGACTTTATTCTTTCAAACTCCGTCAAATCTTAAACGATTTGAAACATTCTTTTTTTGTTTGAGAGATTATGCCTTTGGTTTGGTCCCATTTAAAATCATCTGCGGAGATATGGAGATAAACAATATTGACAAATTTGTATACCTTGATGACATGATTATGGCTACTGGATACTTTCACTATCGCGGCATGTGAAGTCGGTTTCTTCGTTTTGTACGATCATAATTATTACAAGCTTTTAACAACTTTGAGTGGCATCCCATTTACAGCAATCGGTTCTGGAAAAACGTGCTCGTTGTACATGACTTGGGTCTTATCCAATTTCATCCCGAGACCGATGCGATGCTTGGATTGGTGAATACAGACAATGGTTTCCAGTTCGATTATATTTGCTAACGTGCGAAAATATGATTAAAAAACACAGAGCGAAAATGTTTTTTGATATTATAAAGTGACCTTATGTACATCATCTACATACATGTATGCATACTAATGTGCGACTTTTAATATGTGCTCTTACATTATATTTAACTTTTGTAGTACACTTGCCATAAGATATACCGGGCTAGTCTTGACACGGATCTCTATGTAATGTATTCAACGGCACAATCTGCTTTAATTTTACCTATGTTTTCTGTAAAGGTCTATAATTATGGATGACAAAGAGATTGACGTGAACGAAAAGAGTTGACTAAAACGTGCACTAAGACGTGCAAAACTTCTTTAGGCGCACTGAGCTCTTTTTGTGGGCATTAAATGAGACTGAGCCGTTACGCTCCGCTACGTAAAAAGGGTATTGCACCACACTGAATCAGGGTCCCTAATTGAGGATGGGCGTGGCTCCTGATAAGGTGCCCTAACTCCCGAAGTGTTATTACACTACACGTATACAGACGGACCGGTTCCTCTCTTGCTTCCTAATTAGGGACGCATACTGCCTTAATTATTACATCTCCCTGATTAAGGAGGTAGGGACCCTGATTCAGTGTGGTGTAAGTAATACCTCTTTAACACTCGTTTGGGTAAAGTCGGCTCGAGTCGACTATTCCGTATTATTAACCTCACCTCAAGTATACACTTCTGTCGTGTGGTCTCGACATTCACCGTTTTTTCGGTTGATTTTCCCACTTCTAAGCTAGGTCTGTAATTCTAAGCAAGTATTTCTACCCGTTGTATTATTTTTCTACAGTATTCATATATATCACCAAGTCTATCTGTCCTATATTATGTTTCTTTGAAGTGTTTCACACTTTATATTTTTGTAAATTGTTGTGTTCTATCTGTCCTGTTGTGCTGAAATGTACCAATTCAGCACCACACATCTTAAGTGCAAGAAAGAAGCAGATAGGTACACAAAAGGCTCTAACAATGCTTAGTAAAATATATTTTGATTTATAATGTTTGACTTACCATTCCCTCTCTGCGGGTCTATCTGCGCTTGAAGTATAGAGAAGCCCGGTGCTATGATGGCAGGTAAGGTTCGCGAACGTAGCAGAGGGGGCGGAGCCCTACGACAACCTCCGCCCCCACCAAGAGCCTCCGCTGCCGCCGCCGCAGCCGCCGCCGCACTGGAGAGGAAAAACACGTATGACATAGATAAATGAGACTTTTTTTAATGTTATGATAAAGCGCGGGTCAAACATAAAGGAAACTGAGTAGTACCCATAACATTTCTTGTAACACAGTTCATAACTATTACTAGTGTTCGATGCACGGCTAAAGCCTACCACTAGTGGTCACCCATTGCAAACCACCTAGAGATCACCAGCGCTGCGTGTGCAAGCAATATTGTACACGTAGCAGAAGCTGAATTTGATCCTGTTGCCTTTTTTAAATAATACCTTTGTGTATCTTTAATGTATGTATTTTTTATGGCAATACACAATTATTATCACGTGTAGGACTAAAGACGACTACGACAACAAACGCAGACCGTGCGTAATAATGACCCACCTGTGGGTGACATTGACCCATAACTTATATATCTTTCGACTGTATTAAGTTTATTTAACAAATTTTTGAAAAATGACTGGGAGCAAGAAAATGTGCAATATACTTTCAAAATTTGACGGCAATCGGTCTTGTTTAAAGAGAACAACGTATGGATCAAAAACACTGGAACTAAGTTTTTACTACCTATACTTACACTTATATTATTTGAGAAAAACAAACCTAAAAAAAGTCACGTTATTATAATGTAAATCATGCTTTACATCCTATCTTTTCAAAACAGTTGAACGTAATATTTTAATAACGCACATCTGAGAGAAGTAGTCAAAAATACGAGCCACGTACGGAACAAAGACGTGTCTACATATTGTTTTCGCCCACGACGCTTGCATTCACAATGAGAGCTAAACGTCTGCGAATCTTGAGATGATAATACACTTTACATAATGCTTTACGTAACATGTTCCAGATGTAAGGCTGAAGGCACAAACACGTGTTAGAACAACGTTTTTGTTGTGTTTATGTAAGGGAGTATCGTATGTCTGAAATAAGACGATAGCAAAGCGCATTTCAGACTACGCTATACTATTCTGCTATGCTATATAGTACAGCATGACAAGCAAATTACAAGCAAACCGGCTGCTATATAGTACAGCTAAATATGAACGTGTTCTAGATAAATGTATAGTGAGCGATATTGTTGTACTATGAATGATTATTAAGCTATTATATTATAGCGTAGTGTGGGATGCGCAATTGATCTTTGTCCAATCTACGTTGCTTACCTGTCTTATCTTAAAACAATACATATACCCATGGACAAAGAAAAGCTAAGTCTCATTTCAATCTACGAGTAGGTAAAAAAAAATAAGACACGGCGATTCCACCATGACCTTGTATGTAAATTCTTTAGGAATTTGAGTCAGAAGTCTTTGTGGGAGGATGGTGATAAATGTTTGCTATTCGTCCGGAAAGCCGACATTTTAATTTTGAAAAGATGACGATTTTTACGCACATACAACGGCACAGCGTGTTAACTTGTAATTTTCAGTGTCTCAATGTAAATTCTTTGTGGGTTTTTTTAGGATGCGTGAAATCGATCCCACCGATGTAATTGTAATGAGTCTTAGATTGAGCCACGCTTGTCCGGAAGTACAATATAGAGTTGAGGAATGTATGTAAATAATTTGTGTTTATTGTTATTGGTAAGTAGGTATCATTATGTTAGTTTGGATAAACATCTTATCGTTTTTCTTTTGTTTTAATTTAAGTGAGACGCACTCTGCTGTAAGCTATAATTTCGATCCTCTTCATACAAAAGTTGTCTGGAAGAGGTCGCTATTAGCGATATAGCGCCCGTTGTAATACTTTAAATTTAAGCTGCATATGTTATACGTATCTGTATCTTTCGTGTTGCTATAAAGAGTTTGTCTTTCTATCTATTTAGTTATGAAACGTTGCGCTGGCAAACTGACTTCAGTCAAATCCAGATAACCCAACTATACCAACCCTAATGGAAAGTTTGCTGACACCGAATATCATTACAAAACTTGGTGCATTAAATTTCGACAGATCTCTGTTTGGTGAATGGCCAAAGACTTTGCAACCACATATACTAAATTCAGATCGTGAAGGTTTACGATACAAGCTAATATATCTAGATAAAAAATAATATCGTTTAAAAACTAAAAAAGAACCGACTTCAATGTTCATTTTCAGTACCAATTTTGAGATGTTTATCTCAATATCTCTGGAGATACTTCTCACACCTCGATAAAATTACCATGGTACCACACTTGGGATATCTCCTTTCGAACAAAAAAAGAATAATCAAAATCGGTGCATAAATGACGAAGTTATCCCCGAACAAACATAAAAAAAAAAATATACGGTCGAATTGAGAGAAACCTCCTCCTTTTTTTGAAGTCGGTTAAAAACAACAGTGAGCGTAAATCCATGTTGGACGAAACTAGGCAATCAGTAGATCAAGCACAGTACGGCGACGCCACGACAGTCTAATGGCGAGATCCCGTGCGCCCAGGCGGGCTGGTGTATCTCCATGCGCGATACTACGCATCGTGGGATCTCGCTATAAGAAAATGGCGGGATGAACTTATTTTTACATTAGACTCAAATCAAACGCAGCTACAGGTTGGCAAAATAGAGTAGAAATAAATAGGGCCGCCACTATTGCTATATACTAGTAACCCCGATAGCAGAGAGAGTGGCGGTAAACTTTAAAATTACTTCTTTAGTGGAAATCCGGATAGTCGTATTCATGTTAAAACATCTTTAAGTCGCGTAGGTTACGGAAAATATTAAAATACTAGTATTAAGTTGCACAAAAAAACTTTGTTCATAAATTTTCAGTCACTGACCACAGTTAACATAGAAAATTTTATCACAGATTAGATTATTGCCAGGCCAGAAAAAAAATAGTTCCGTTTCAAGACGTTTTTGCCAACCTGTTATTCATGGTAAAGTGAGTGAAAGAAAAAAATGGTGTCTTTGCCTATTAGTAGATCAGTGATGGCTAAATAAGCAACCGGGATATTAGAAACTCAAAAGACTAAAAAAAATATGGGTGAGATGAGGCTCTGGATTATTCTAAACAACTATAGAGACATGTCCTTGTTCCCGGAGTGCTGCGTGCCACTAGATAAGGAAACTACAGTAATTATCCATACAAATGAAATAATGACTAAATTGCAGGTCATTTTAAATAGCACTGTATGGCATTGAATTTACTACCCTGAGACTAGTCTGATGTCATATACTACTAGTCTTTATAATGAACATTTTTACTCAGGGAGTAATTTAAATCCCACTTAATAACCATAACAGCTGCCTGTTATAACGATTACTTTTTAGGGTTCCGTACCTCAAAAGGAAATATGATCGTTTAAAAAACTAAAATAACCGACTATTAATTTTCAAATGCCGCGCTATTAATTTTCAGTACCAAGTTTGAGATGTTTATCTCCATATCTCTGAAGAAACTTATCAGATCTCGATGAAATTACTATGGTACAACCCTTGGGATATCGCCTTTCCAACAAAAAAATAATTAAAAAAAACATATCTAAAACACCGTGACACTTAGGACTTCGGGTCTACCGGAAAAACCTTGCTCATGACCCCCCCAACCCCCAAAAACATTTTTTCGGTGCGTTTACCAAACATCCTGTAAAATATTTACATTTAAAACTAGACTGATCATTTCATAATCTATTTATTAAGATCTTTCGAATAAGCCCAAACACGACGCCTCTGCTGTGAGTTGGTGAAGAGTAGAGTGTTCTGCAGATTCCAGGAGTTGCCCCAGCATCGTGTCAATGTTCGTACAATACCATTGAAGTAAGTTATACTGAACTTCGAATTGATCAGCCCTATGAAAGTTGCACTCAAAGCATGAAAATAGATCATAGTCTTTTAAACGGATGAACGGATTTTTATTAATCTAAGCTTAGAAAACTCTCGATTTAGGATTAAGATTAGGATTCCGTTTAGGATGCCACAGACACACGCACACTGGATACATACGTATAAATTATAACATCTCATTATCCCAACGGGCCGTCCAATATGATATATATGTTTTTAATTTCACCCATGCGGAGCCGGAGCGGATTGCTAGTTAATTAAATATAGCAAAATCAATTTAGCTATCATAACATAAAGATTTTCCTCTCTAAAATCAAAGAGTAACAAGTTCATGCACTCCAATAATAACAGACTACAAACCACTCAATTGTGAGTTGTGACAGAAGCAATTAAAAACCACCACCCGTCTAGACGCTCGTCTACAAGGGCCTTTATCTGCAGCCACAGTTACGAAAACTGAAACCTGTGCTTCTTTGAAAATCTGAAGGGGTATACGATACTTATCAATTAGGACTAAATGAACCTACCTGCCTGTTTCGCTATATTTTTTGGACGGCCAATTGGCGTAAAGGTTAGATTCCTTCGAACTAGGAGGTAGAATGTTGAAATCCTAGCCGTGGCACCGTTAGATTTTTCTGTTTGATTATGGGTGTTTGAACAAGGGCAGTAAGAGCATTACTATTTTTTTTTATTCGTTATAGTCAAGCGTTTGACCACTATCTCACCTGATGTTAAGTGACGATGTGGTCGACGATGTAGCACGCTTGGCTAGAAGATACCTATACACTCGCGACTTGAAGACTCCTAGATGGTTCCTTTCCGGAAACACAGACTCAGGCAAGGAGTTCCAATCCCTGGCGGTATGTATGATAAATGTGGAAGCGTTAATTAATATTTGTTACCTCTTTACGCTATAACTACTGAACCGATTGAGCTAAAATTTGGTATGTAAATAGCCTAGACTCTGAAATAAAACATAGAATACTTGTCATTCCGATATTTCTACGAAAACGATGTCTACACAGGTAAAATCGCGGGGCGCAGCTAGTTTTATTATAAATGCCAACGTTACCCAAAGCTGTTTGTGTGTTATCGTCTTATAGCTAACATTTAGCTCAGGAATAGTCAGGAATAGCCTATATCATAAACATATAGGCTATTCCTGTTCATGGAGTTACATAGGATACTTCTTTAACAGGGAATAATTTAAGATCGTTTAAAAAACTAAAAGAACCGACTTCAAACGTCGCGCTAGTCAAAGTAGCCATAAGACGCAGTAAATATTTCATAATCTGTGCCAGTAGTTAGTAGTTAGTCGTCGAGATAACTAAATGCGTCGTAAATCGTAATACAAATGTTGATATATTAAAAACGGCTCGGCCAATTTTGTTAGAACTTAAATGGGACCACCTGGAAAGGTTACCCATTGAAACAAATAAAGAATTTTCCAAATCGGTTCAGGCATCTTCGAGTAATCGGTGAACATACATAAAAAAATAGTTCCGACTAATTGAGAACCTCCTCCTTCTTTGTGAAGTCGGTTACAAAAACCTTACAACATAATATAATGTTCGTATAAATATTTCTCTCGTCATAAATAGAAGACGAAGTTCTTTTTATGTAGGTACTAGCTGCGCACCGCGGCTTTGCCCGAGTTGAATCCTCCTGAAATGTGATAAATTAAGAACCGCTCGACCGATTTTGTGCAAACTTCACATAAACCTAAATCTACTAAATAGTCCGAACAAAGCCTAAACATTTGGTTCGGATAGGTGAGCCCGTTCTTGATTCCTTACAAGGAAAAGTGACATTGATTTTTATATATATTGATGTAATTAGACTGGCCTTGTCTGTCGCATGCCTAATACTTTTTGGGCGAAACTGACCAACGTAGTACGGCGACGCCACGGCAGACCAATAAAGAGATGGCTGGTACAAACTGAATACATAGACATAATATAGCCACAACTGGCTCAAGAGAGAAGTCACCATCATCATCATCACAATCAGCCTGTGTCAGTCCACTGCTGGACGTAGGCCTATCTCGAGACAAGCCACTGAGCCCGATCTTCAGCCCACTCAGAAGGCCAAGGCAGAAGTGAGTGAAAGGAATGGAGGAAGGCCTTTGCCCGGCAATGGGACAGTACTGGTTAAAAATAACAATAATAAATTAAAAGATCAAGAAATCTTCTGACTCCTCAAGTACAGTGTTAAATATTTCAGAGGGTGTATGGATTTAATATACGATTTTTAATACTCCGCTATGTCGATATTTTTAACTAACCTAACCTAACCTAACACTACATCTAAATCTCATTCTAAAGGTTGAAATCTGGTGACCTTTATGGATAAACAAGAAGAACCAACTCCATACATGAGCAAGTGTCCGTCAAAGTAAATTATTTAGATGGCGCTACTGCAGTGCAGAGACCTTTGTTGTTATTGGTTGTTCTAAGAAAATGTCATCACTACGTCTTACAACTCCTAAGTTCTTACCATATTCCCTATCGACACAAGTGCCGACACGTTCTAAACTACTAATTTCTACATTTTGCCTTAGATGATTAGTCTCTTTGCTTCTATCCTACATATGCTCATTTAAGCTGAAAAATTGGCTCTTTCCCATACTTGTCTACCAGAGCTATTTGCCAACGTCACATCGGATAACAATGTTCCTAATCGACTTGTGTTACTTTATGTTTCTTTCTCAACTACTACTATTCAATTATAGCACTTATCAAATAAAAACCATGTGTAGCAAATTTAATATGATTTATTTCACTACCGTGTTTAAGTTACTTGGTACAGTAGAAGCTTGTGTAATGTTAGAAGTCACTCCAACCGTTGTTACTGGATTACTAACTGCAATAATTGTGCTAGCACTAGATAATGTTGTATTTGATACCTTATTTGCTATATCTGCATCAGTCGTAACACTGTTATCATCAATTTTCACAGAATTTGTATCAGTTTTAACAGCATTGGCAATTTGTATAGCCTTAACACCGTCTGTTGTTGAATTAATATTGATATTTGTATCATTTTGATTGGATTTTCTCAAGGATTTGACATCAGGTTCTTGTGGAGCTATTTCAGGTGTGACTTTGTAATTTAGAGAATCTTCTTTGATTTCGCCAGGATTTTCTCCTTTATTGCAGAATAGGTTTTTCAGTTGAAGTGAAGTTACTAAAATGGAAAGTGGTTAATACTCAAATTTTATTTATATCTAATGTTTTAAAAGTGTTTTAAAATATAAGGCGTGCTACACGCATTTCGAATTGGCACATTCGGCTCGGCAGTTTTTGTTGAACGACAAGGCCGATCCGAACATTCAATTTTACCACCCGACTGTGCTGATTAAAGATTTATTTGGTTTTCTGTAGGCCACGCGAGTGAAGTCGCGGGCAGAAGCTAGTTCTTAATAAGAAGCTACATTCCATTATTTATAATATTAAAACAATGTCGGTTGTTGAGGCTCTATCGCTATTTTATTAGGTATCACCAATTTCATCACAAAATCGTATTGTGAATTGCAATGCCATTCAAAAAAGGGTATTCTATCGATACGCTTAATTGCGTTGTAAAGTTTGGCTAAGAAATAGATACTCATAAAATTAAAGAGACAGGAATAAGAACAGAAAAAAATAATATTTTGAATGAAACAATATGCCTGTGCTTCAGTGTCTCTACCTTAATACCTCATGGTGTTCCAGCAGCGAGCCAAACCATTCTAGATCTAGCGTGTTTACCATCTTCAACCACATCATCGCTTACCACCAGGCGAGATTGTGGTCAAGTGCTAGCCTATCAGTTATAAAAAAAATGCATTTCACTGCACTGCGTCCGTTAACCACCTTAAGACATACTTATATCTACATAGATGCGATGTCCCATGCTTTTAGTGGTGATTTTAATGTTAACTGCATCGGAGAAATGACCAAAGATCAGAAACGATTGTCCGATATACTGGCGGCTCATGACATGGTTAATGTGGTTGAATTTCGAACTCGTGTAACGGCGTGTACGTCGACATGTCTCGACCATTTGTACACAAACCTAGCTGCGCATAGAGTGAGTGCGTCTCCAGTGACCACCCACCTCAGCGACCACCTCGCTGTCCGTGGACAGGTGACGCTGGACAGGGGCCCAACTGAGCCTCAAACTAAAATGACAAGGAACCTTACACCAATGTACTGAAACAATTTTATCTTGTCTCTTGCAAGTATCGTAAAAACCTCAAACGGCTTGTCTTTCCCTATGAAGAAGGATGCACTAAATGCTATGAACTCCAGGTTGGTTGAAGCGGCCGCTGCGTGCGGGGCGCCGCCGGCGGACCCGGCTCGCGTGCGGCGTACCCTGAGTGCGGTCCGCGCGCCGGCGGACCGCTCGCTGAAGCTGCGCATGTTCACGGCGGACGAGATTTTTGGTATAATTACTAAAAAAATACCGCCTAAACCTTCGAAAGACGCTTACGGAATTTCGATGAAGTTTCTGAGCATGGCCGCAGCACCTTTAGCGCCCGTACTGGCGGGATTATTTAACACGTACCTTTTTTTTTTTTTTTTGACCCAGGAAAATCCTTTATGGATACCACTCGCCCGGGGGAGCGAGATGATTATGTGGGACTCGCTGCCTTAAAGGCAGGATACCGCACTAAAAACCTGGGGTGAGCCGTCATCCACCGTAGTGGGGCAAGATGGGATCGCGCTGGCATTCACCACCTTGCCCCGGTGGCAGACCCAAAGGGGCCTCTGCCGCTGTGGAGGGATAACCTTGCTCACCAAGGTCACCCCTCAACCATCATGTGGGGTAGTGCAAGCCGTTGAAGAGTCCCCCGACTCTCCAACAGTTACCCCACAATGACAGAGGAGTGTGGCTCGGCTTCTCGTCAAACTTACCACACCCTCTGTCCCTCTGATGACTGGTGTGCGAAGAGCTAATACCCCTACTCGCACACCGTCCGCTGTTCGACTCGCATGCCAGTGCCAGTGACATGCGAGACCCCACTCTTCGACCGTCGCCGGCCCCACCACTCGGTCCATAGGACCCACGACCTGGTACCCAAGTGTACCCCTCTATTACAGAGGAATGCGGCACGCGCTCTCCTGAGCAACGCCCCACACCCTCCGTCCCTCAAATGACTAGTGTGCGAAGGGCACACACCCCTACTCCCACCACCGAGCCCGCCCTGCCCCGTCACACTGTGCCCTCTGCTAATATCAGACGGACACGCGGAGGAGCCCCTCACGTCCGAACTTCGCTATCGGTCGACAACTTAACCTAGTAGACTAGGAAAAGTTGTCGGCCGATACCCAGGGTACACCACGAGGAGGTGTTCCGACCCGCACCCCATTTAACACGTACCTGCGTCAGGGCCTGTTTCCCGCCCCATTAAAGTTGAGTAAAGTGTCTCCTTTATTTAAAGGAAAAGGAAAGAGGCAGGACATCGACGCCAATAGACCAGTTTCTATAATACCTGTTATTGCAAAAGTACTCGAAAATGGGATCAGCTCGCGATTAAAAGAGTACCTTTCATCAATGAACGGTCTATCGGAGCGGCAGTACGCGTACCGTGTGGGACGATCTACCACGAGCCTGACTCGCGAGGTGGTGCGCCGCGTGATGTGCGCCTGCGAGGAGAAGCAGCATGTAGCAGTGCAGTGCTGCGACCTCTCAAAGGCGTTTGACGTCGCTGACCACGCGATTTTAGCGCTGAAACTGAACCACTACGGGATACAGGATAGGGCACTCGGCTTACTGTGCGATATGATGCAGGGCAGGTCGCAGTTAGTCGTGGGTGATGCGGGCCAGGTGCGGTCAGATCCACTCCCATTATCCATGGGTGTGGCTCAAGGATCGGCCGTATCCAATATACTATTTTCGCTTCTACTAAACGACTTGCCTGACGTTGTTTCTGCGGCCGAGGTGCTAATGTACGCGGACGATGTCGCGGCGGTGGTAACGGCACCCTCTGTGGATGAGCTCGAGCGACGATTGAACGACGCAGCGCGGCAGCTCGCCTCGTGGTTTCGTGACAGTGGGTTGGTGTTAAATTTAACAAAAACCCACTACATGCACTTCTGTCTGGGCGGTCGTAGGCCGAGGCAACTGCACGTTTATGCCGACAGTGATACTAAGCTGAGTGAGTGCGACACCACCACATTCTTGGGCTTCGAACTAGACAGAGCTTTCACCTGGGAGTCTCATATTGATAAGGTCTGTGGAAAGATAGGCAGCGCATGTTTCGCTCTCTACAGGCTTTCGCGCTTCCTCCCCGAGAGTGTGGTGCGGTCGTGCTACTTCGCGACAGTACACTCGGTGCTCCAGTACGGCACAGCGCTGTGGGGTCAGACCGCGGAATGGCTACGTGCCTTTAGAATGCAGAAGCGTGCCATACGAGCTATTGCTGGGATCACACGCTTCGATTCTGCCAGACCCCATTTTAAGAAGTTGCGTGTACTGACACTGCCATCCATGGTGATATATCAGGTAGCAGTGTTTGTAAGACTCAACGTCGACTCGTTCCCCAAGAATAGTGACCATCACCCCTACAACACGCGCCGGGCGGGGAAGCTGGCATGTATGCCGCACAAACTAGCCAAAAGTGGGAGGCTGACTCATGTCATGGGACCGTCAGTGTACAACCGACTACCTGACAATGTGACAGAAGCACCGAGCCTTTTTTCATTTAAAGTCAGGTTGAAGAACTGGCTTATCGACCGGGCCTTTTATTCGTACAACGATTTTAGAAATTCTAATAAGAATTAAATTATATTTAGTATTATTTTATTTTTATGAATTTTTATTCAATTTATTAATATTATAATTTTATTTCTGATTTTTTAATTATTTTTGCAATTGACGTGTATTTTGTTATATGAATAAATGATTATGATTATGATTATGGTTGTTTCGCCCTAGATGTCTGTTAAAAGTCCTAATACTACAAATTACACAACTGACAAAACCACCTTCTGAAACATTTTTTCGAGCCACCAGCATTGATATTCAAAAACAATTTGATTTCAAACCGATTCAACTTAATAATGCTAGTCTCTATTAACATACCAAAGGAAATCAAAGGAAACGTTTTGTACCAAAGAAAGTTTGCCCAGCGAATAAATAGCTCGCTTCAATAATTTCAATAATTCATTCTTAGTTTGTTGTATTTCAAGTGATATTGTGAGTTTTGTTTGGAACAGACAGTACTTGTCATACAGAATTTGAATGCGGTTTCACTTTACATTTCAATTTTTAACCCCCGACGCAAAACAAAGGGGTGTTGTAAGTTTGACGTGTGAATCTGTGTATCTGTGTGTCTATCTGTGGCATCGTAGCGCCCAAACGGATGGACCGATTTTCATTTAGTTTGTTTTTGTTTGCTAGGTGTCTTCATCGAGAGTGTTCTTAGCTTTGCTTCATGAAAATCCGTTCAGTCATTTGAATATTATCAGCTCTTTTTTGGTTGAAAAGACTACTATAGCAACTTTCGTAAATGGTCTCAGTGAACAAATTATACATATAAAATCAGCCGGGGGTGGTTTTAAATTGTGAATTTAAGTATTATGGTATTATTACAGTACATTCACATAAATTGTATTTTGTTTTACAGCAAATGCGGTGTCGATATGATACCGTTCAAAGGATGCCAAAATGAATTTAACATGAGCTAAATGTTTTATGTAGTTTTGAATTTTGTATTGGAGTTAAGTTAGGGCTGTCAGGTCTGAAGTGTAAGGTATTTCTCCCACTGGGCTACTAACTAACGACTCGAGTATTGTACACAAATCCAACAAACTGTTCGTCAGTAGCCGCCATACAAAATCACCATGTTACGCACTTTAAGCATAAGAGAAAGTTCAATCTTATCTGTAGTCAAGAGTGAAATAATGAAAGTTAAAATCATTCTGATATGAAAATATATAGTACAGCACCATGCAATATCCATTTCCAAATCCATGAAGAGACTCCATAATATGTATTTACTATACTTTAAAATATATTTACAAATTTTGTTAATAAATGTCCATCTTAATATGTATATAAATTATAAATATAAATATACACATAAAGCTAAGTGACATCAAGCAACCAACTGTCAATGAACACTCCCCAAAGAAACTAGCTTCGATTTTAACGTTAAAGATCACGTTTAATTAAAGCCTGTACAGAATATAAAATACCTCTCATTATTCTTACCGTCAAACGAGTTGCAGATACCTGGTACGTTTCCATTCATCCCTAATTCTAAATGGGCCCTCCCAACATTGGATATTCCGTCAGCGTCTAGCTTCAAATGACCTCTGTCTAGAAAAAGCAGGATTCTTAGGCTGTTTTTACATTACTTTTATAATATTTGGCTTACTAAGCTTACTTTGGGCACAGAATAGGTACTGTTAGCTGTTGGTGCCGATTTTAATATTGCACTTTCTAAAGTTTTGAACACACACCAGACATGACAGCAATAATTGTTACTGTGTTACATCATAGGTTATGGGGACAGGACATAAGGAGAGCTTTGTCTTATATTGGCTTAGATTAGTCACATAACAATCAATACTATTAGTTACGTATAGTAAAAAAAAATAAAAAATGATAGTTTATAAAATAAAAAAACAGACTTGTATGCCGCACGAATCTGTTTCAGTAGCAAATTTGACGTTTATTATCTCTGGAGATTCTTATCTGATCTTGATAAAAATTTCATAGAATCACCTTGGAGATCAACCCTGCCTATGTAAAGCTAAGGCTGAGTTGCACTATCTTACTTTAACCGTAACTATAACCGGTGTTTTTGTATTGAGTTTGACAGATTTTTGACGTTTGTTATAGTTAAAGTAAGATGTTGCAACTCAGTCTAAGTCTTATCGCTTAAAGAGATCTCTTCCAGATAACCTTGGGGTGTAAAGGAATATAAAAAAATAAAATAGTGATGTCCGCGTGAATTGATAAACAGTCTGATTCAATAGCTCTCTCTTCTATCAACCTTTCATATTCAGAGAATCGTGGTATAAAACTGTTGGGTATAAAATTAGCATTTGGAGTAGTTTTTTTTAGTTTTTAAACTATCTTCATTATTATTTTAAATTATATCCATAGACCTAGTTGGAAGCGTTCCAAGAACATCAATATCGACAAACAGTTTATAGTCCGATATAAATAACATGTTCAATTCCGAAAAAAACATCAAAGTAGATTTAATTATCGGATTGTAAATTATTTTATTTATTGTAGATTTGTTCTAGATTATTTCAGAATGAATAGAGAGTTTTTAAGGTTCCGCACCAAAAGGGTACCAATGAAACCCTATTACCGAGACTTTGCTGTCTGTCCGTCCGTCTGTCACAGGGTATCTCTTTAACCATAATAAGTATATTACTTGAAGTTTATTTAGAATATGTATTACTATGACCGCTATAACAACAAATACTAAAATAAACGTTAAAAACTTTATACCAACGTCTTTGTTTGGACCATCTTGACTGTATACAGGCGCCTTATTAAGCTTAACAAAATAAATAGTCATAAATCTTCCTAATATATCCTCGTTTTGGTGAATAAATTTGTTACCTTGACCTAAAATCAAGTTCATGACTCCAACATTGCTGATGCCATTTGCTTTCATAACCAAGGTCCTGTCATTTGAGAGTACCTCGGTTGTGACATTAAAGTTGTTAGATTTGGTTTCAGGTTTCAATGCAGCTTTCTTTTTCTTCTTGTCTCTTACTTCTTTCAGTTTGGTTTCGAGCTGGGAGTAAGAAAAATCGTTGAAACTACATCATAAATGTATTGCGAGGTAAAGGTGCCATTTTTTTAAATATTGTATAGGCTAGCGTTTGACCACTATCTCACCTGTTGGTAAGTGATGATGCGGTTGAGGATGGTAGCACGCTAGGCCTACAATAGTAATTTTGTAGTGTTAGGACTTTTGCTAGTCCGCCTGGGGCACCATTTTGCTACCATCCTCAGCTACTCTCCGCTTTTAGGGACTTTTTTATATCTTATAGGCTAGCGTTTTACCACTATCTCGCCTGGTAAGTGATGCAAGCTTCATAGAAGCAATATAAAACTTTCTCGAGTGAGATGCAAACAAAGATATAAAAACGACCATTAAACACGCGTCGACAATACGGACGTATACGACATTTGTTTTGACGTAACAATAACACAGCCTTATTATTTACAGCCGATAGTATCTTTCAGGCCTTTTGTCCACCAACGACGTTACCAGGACGTCAACAAGAACAAGATGACGGCGCCGAAGTAGCGATACATACGTATAATGGCCACTTGTCCACTGCATGTCCGTCACCGAGCGCCGTCATCTTGGCCGTCGATATTTCGAGTAGATCGGCGATGCCGGGCCGATGTGCCGGCATTGGCTGGCAATACAAATCACGTTTAATCTTATCCACACACTGCCGTCACACGGCGCTGTTCACTCGGCTATTGTTTTATAGTTTGTTTTATTTCTATGGATACGCAAATTCCACACATTAAAGCAACAACAAACTGAACCACCGATATCGGTCCCGGTGGACCAACAATCGCCATCACGTCATTTTGTACTCGAACCGAAAAAAATATTGAAAAAAAAAATAGCTGACGTCCCTGTGACGGTGGCGGTGGACGAACGCTAAAATCTGTACGTACCATTTCTAGTAAAACATCTTTTTGTTCCAAGAAAGCTTCATCTACCAATTCGTTCCTATGTTTAGGGTCAGAAAGCTGACTTAATAAAACTGTGGGCGCTGTATTGTTTGCTTCAATGCATTTATCTATCTTGAATAGGATCTGAGAAATATTTAAAGCTATTTCTGATTAAGTGGAAAAAGCGAAAGAGGTATGTCAGGATCGTAGCATGTGGAAAGAAGTAGTCTCTGCCTACCCTAACGGGAAAAAGGCGTGGTTTTGTATCATTTGATTTTGACCAGTGTTGTATCACTATCTCGCCTGGTGTTAAGCGATGATGTGGTCGAAGGTGGTGAACACGTTAGGCCTAGAATGTTCTGACTCTCAGGGTAAGGGCAAACTAAACTTAAGATATAGGAATGAAAAAAAGAATAATCAAGGAATACACAGATAGAAACTGCATTTTAGTGTTATTATGCAGCTTTTCATTAAAAATAAATCTTAGAAAATGATTAACTTTAAAAATTATGTGTATATAGGTGAATATATCGCTCTAAGCTGGATGAGATTTCATCCAGACAAACTTTGAATGACCACATAACTATATCCTATATAACATGCATAATATAGAACACGCAGCCATTTTATCATAAAAACCATATTTTGCTGGATTAGTACATAAAAAGCAAGACCGGCCTTAAACCTGCGCCCTACTGATAAGGCGTACATAAATAAAATAAAACGAATAGCTAAAAAAATTAGATTCAAAACGATAAATCCTCCTACAATAATACCGATCGGCCCGAAATAAAACCAAAGGTCTGTACATACCACAATAGTAGCGAGCGTTAAAAATCGCGCCATCGCACGTTTAGTGCTTTGATGAAATAAACCAATACCTAGCAGTAGAGATGGTCGATAAATTATATCGATATTGAGTCGATAGTTCTAATTATCGATTATTTTCAAGTGAAACTTTTATTGCATCGCCTTAATTCATCTATTGCATGTTGTATGTCGTATTACAGCCGATACTTTAGCTTGATTGGTGGATGTGAAGTATGACATTTAGGTCTAGCTGTGATTGGCGGACGCTTCCGCAGCCTTATTTGTATACATGCTAATATGTCAACTAATGTCATAGTAGCTAGCTACTATACTACACATAAACAATAATACTTAAATTCAAAATTTAAAACCACCCCCGACAGATTTTTATATTTATTATTTGTTCATTAAGACCATTCCAATGAGCATAAATACGACATCTCAGACGAGGAGTTAAGAGTATTCTGCAGATTCAAGAAGATTTCCTTAGCATTAGGTCAAGTTTACCATATTCTTGCAATATCATTCAAATAACAGGATACTGAATTTATAATTAAAACATATGATTTGACTAATTGTAAACCATGCTAAATAGACGGCAGCAGAGTAGCAGGTAAGTAGTGCGCAGAAGCGCCATTTTGATTTTTTTGACGTTTGCGGTCGAAGGTCTACGAATGTTGCTATCGTAGTCTCATCAAGCAAAAAAGATCGAATAATATAAACGGCTTAATGGATTTTCATTAATCAAAGCTAAGAACACTCTCGATGAAGACACCTATCAAACAAGAAAAACTATAAAATCAAAATCGGTTCATCCGTTTAGGCGTTACGATGCCACAGACAGATACACACGTCAAACTTATAACACACCTTCTTTTACTTCGGGGGTTAAAAAATTTCACTTGCATCGTGGTTTCATAAAACCACTTTTTTAACCGACTTCACATAAAAAGGAGGAGGTTCTTAATTGGCCAGATGTTTTTATTGTTACCTTAGAACAGTTAACCTTAGAACATTTTATTGTTACCGACCTGAAAAAATATTTTTTGTTTGAATGAGTTTACTTCCCATTTGTTCCTTTCTCAACAGATATGGAGTTAAATTACACCTCAAACTTGGAACTGAAAATTACAAGCGGGGCATTTGAAGTCGTTTTTTTTTCGTTTTGTTAGCGATCTTAAATTATTACTATCACTTACTAAAAATTCAAATAAAAAGGAACGGTATCTTTTACAACGACATTTTTCATACTTATTATAACCTCTCTAAGGCAATTATGCCCCACGTTATTTTAAGTGGACCATGGATTTAAGCAAAAAAACCTTAAACACTTTGATGAATTTCAGAAAAAAAATAACAGAGATACAGATACCGGCGATAAATATTGCACATCGACCTTTAGAAAGAGACAATCGGCTAATTTCGGCTTCGTAGAGCGTTATCTCTGTCGCAATACTAACGGTCTGGTATCTATTAGGAGCTGTTAAAACAATTATGATTTGCTTCTTTTGTTAATTTTTTTAATTTCTTTTGATAATTATCACAATTTTTTTCTAGAAATGCTGTCTTCAGGTTGGGCTAAAATAAATTAAAAAACATTATCACATCATGTTACCATATCTATTTATTTTACAGCTGCAGTACCTATACCTACACAATAAACACCATTATACCTATTGTTAAAATAAGACGTTCTAATAAAAACAACAACAATTCTTATACTCAATTCCTTCCATTTCACTATCTGTGCTCTCAATGAGATCAATATCACTGTCACTATCAGCCGTATTTATCACTAGTCTATCAGTGTGATTGTCTAAACTGTGTTGAAATCTTCGATATTCATTCTCACATTTGATTGCATGATCACAAACCTTTTTCCACTCTTCAGCTCCGATCATGTTTACTTTTTCAGTCAATAATGTTTTTACGGTAGTTAAATAATTTCATACCCATATTTTTAGAGGCTACATAGCCTTTCAGTTGAGACCATATATTTTCAATCGGATTAAAATCCGGATGATATGGTGGCAATCGCAACACAGTGTGCCCATGTTCGGCAAGTACTTTATCCACGGAAAACTCTGTATACCTCTCTTTGTGTTGACATATAATACCGTATGTCTGGGGTTTTCTCAATTTTGGGTCAACTGGATTTTCGTTTCTATTTAACCAGTTGATCAGTTCCTGTTTAATGGTAATTGAATTCGAGGGTCTTTCATATATCACATATTTGTTGTAATAGACCCTATTATTGATGCGTTGTTGATAACAAGAACAGAATCACTGGATATATTTGGGATTAGTTGATTAATCAGCCATTTCTCGTAGTTCTCGTTATTCATTACATTGTGATAATCACCCGTAGTGTCCGTGGATTTATACATTAAAAAGGCACCAGGTACAAAGCTTTTTTTCTTTTTCACATGAACTATTATCAAATGTTGACCTTTTGAAATTGGCTTTTGTACTCCTTTTTTCTTATCATCACTCCAAGATTTTCCTTTAGTGTGAGATGTATGTATGTAGATATCATCCATATAGATGATATTTTTTCCTGTTTCGCGAAATTTGCGTATTTTATAGAGGTATTCCATTCGTTTGAGACTTACATCGTGCTTTTTCATTTTTTTTAAGACATTTTCATTAAGACTTTTCGATTGTCTTTCATTTATAGTGAACCGAAATCCCATCTCATGAAGTATTTTTCTTAACGTCTATTCAGAACCATTGTAATTAATAGCCTCATATAATTTAGCTTTTAATGATTTTACTGTCGGCAGTTCATTAAATCGAACACCATTGAAGTGAAAATCATATACCATTCTTCGAACAACATCATAATCAAAATCGTCCATATCTAAACAAAATTGCTTTTTCGGTCTACCTTTTTTCGGAGTGCTGAACTTAATTGCAGTAGACTGTGTTTCAGTACTGACTTCGTTTTATATATTGTTCAAAGTTCTTCTTGAAATTCCAGTGGCATTTGCAACTCGCTCTTGAACCTTCTTAAAATAATGACCTCCATTGTCATCCTCATTTTTTTTAAATGTCTCGGCTTCTGTTGCAAAATATTTATAGACATTGTAGATGATTTCGCGTGACTGACCTCGTAATGGTTTCCCTCTTTTTCCTAAAGATGTCATAGTACAACTTTAAAATTATTTAAATTTGGGGGTGTTAACAAATCTGATATATATATATTGAACTGGATGCACTCTATCGCACTTGAACAACGACTGACAAAACGTCACATAGGTAGTATGCACAGAGATAACGCTCTACGAAACCGAAATCAGCCGATTGTCTCTTTCTAAAGGTCGATGTGCAATATTTATCGCCAGTATCTGTATAAACTTACATACATACATATAATCACCCAATTTTCCCGTGGGGATTTTTTTATTATAAGATTTTGTACCATAAATAAATAAGCAAAAATTGTTTGAGATAAATTATTGAATGAAGAATGTATGAAGCGAGCGTGTATGAAGGCGCTTATATAAAAGTCGAAGAAGCGAAAAAGATGTGTCAGGATCGTAGCATGTGGAAAGAAGTAGTCTCTGCCTACTACAACGGGAAAAAGGCGTGATTTTATGTATGTATGTAAATTAATGATTTTTTATAAAATGTATCGATAGTTATGACTTGTATAACCGAGTATCACACATCTCTAATTCTTATAATTATATGGTTAGAGTTGTTAGTAACACGCGGCAACATATTGTCGGTTTTATGACCTGTTGAAAATCTCTGTTTATAAATAAAACAATAAAGCGCTTTATCAGAATGTAAGCTAGCATTGACTGATATGCTCGTAAGTTACAACAAATGGCGAAATTGATGCAATGAAGAAATGTTTAGCGATTAACGTAACGTCCATAACTAGGCGTTTATTTCTAGATTATTTTAATTAATAAATTGTAGCAACAAAAAGATGTCTTCATTTATTTATCCGCATCACAGAGTATCTCACATGCAATTGTTTTCGGTGTATTCCTCTCTGTCCCCCTAGCTAGGGGAACAAATAGGACAAAAAAGGTCGAGCTGTCCTACAACGCTATTTTTTTGTCCTGTTTGTTCTAGTGGGTAGATCAGGAGGGACAAACAGGAACATACCTTTTTTTTCGGTAGACAATCACTTGACTGTCTTGGACAGAGACAGTGTTTCAGTTTTCAATCGATATTCCGCCTGACTTGCTACCGAAAAGTAGGTTACCACCATTAAGGAGAAAATCTGCCCACTTAACCTTACGGTGTTCCGCAGCACACAGCTCTTGAGAGTCAGACTATTCTAGGCCTAGCAGCAACTATCCGCCTACCTTGCTTACCATCTTCGACCGCATCATCACTTACCAACAGGTGAGACAGTGGTCAAACGCTAACCTATAAGATATGTCCAAACTAATATTAAAAAGAGAAAACGTTTTTAAACGAGTTCAAGTTTTGAGATGTTTAATCACGAAGCAAGTGCATCAGTTTCAATATCGCGGAAAATATCGTTAACTCGATGCAGGATCTCATACATTTAGGCAATATTTAAAGAAGAGCTATTAAAATGTACGCTAGCGCCATCTCTGGGTTTTATTTGAAAGTAAAAAAAGTAACTCTGTCTGTCTGTCCCACTTTCACGCCAAAATTACTGAACCGATTTAAATGAAATTTGGTACACAGATAGTCTAGAGCCTGAGAAAGGACATAGGCTACTTTTTAATGCGAACAGAGGGTTGTAAGGGGTTGAAAGGGGGGATGAAAAGTTGTATGAAAGTATCGTCATTTTTAAAGCTAGAAACATGAAACTTATTATTTAGGCTGTTGATTCGATATAAATAAATATGACAATCAAAGTTAAGTGAGGAGAAGGGTAAGGAGAGGGGGATGGGGGGGAAGTGGGGAGAAGGGGAGGGGAGGGTAAACGAGGAGAGGGGGAGGGGGGATTAGCGTGGCGTGGTGCAGTGCGGTGTAGTTGGGATACGTATGTTTCTTATTAGTTAATGCTACCCAAAGACATTATTCCACGCGGACGAAGTCGCGGGCACAGCTAGTAAAAAATAAAAACAAAAAATATCATCGCTTGCCATCTGAGTCATCGGTTACCGCTAGTCAAGCGAAACATCGATATAATGTGCTTCTACAAGCTGTGAACGAACACCCATGCTAGGATTAAACCGGCTTCCTCTCGCTTAGAAGTCAAGTCTAAGTCTATCTATCCATTACGCCAACTCTCTCTCTCTCTCAGGGCTCTCAAGTGTATATCTTTGTTGTAGGCTCTCTGCTCATCCGCTTGACCAATAGTATCATTAAATATATGCCTCTTCGATTTTTTTTTAATACTTTATAGGCTAACGTTTGACCGCTATCTCACCTGTTGGTAAGTGATGATGCGGTCAAAGATGGTAAGCACGCTAGGCCTAGAATGGGAACTGGCTCTCAAGGATAGCTGCCGGAACACATTAGATGTTCGGTGACAGATTTTCTAACTTGAGGGTGGTAGCTGGCCAGGCGGACACTAGATAGTGTCCTACCACCATGCGGGGGTTGTTGGTTTCTTAACGATGTTTTCCTTCACCGGAGGGCCACTGTGAGAAGCGCACATACATTTTTCGATAGAAAAATCCATTGGTTTTGACGAACGGCGGTTTGAACTCGGTACCACGGCATCAAAGCCGACCGTTCGATTGTCAAAACTTGTATCTACTCGTACCACGTATAAATAATTAGGCAGAACCCGTTCCTAACGTCGCCCTAGAGTGCGTGATCATGCATGATGTCGAGTTGACCTTGTTTCCATTTGTGATATCCATGTTTGAGTTCCTAGATAAAAGCGCAAGTCTAGGGTGACAAAATTACTAAACAAATATTTATAAAATTCTACAATGTTAGCTGTGTACCCAATCGGTTGTGTACCCCTGTGTACCCCCCGGACATGTACCCAATCGGTTTGCCGACATCCGGTATGATGTTGGGTGCATAGCCAGTATGGAAGACGCTTTAGAATTTCTGCAGTCATTTGGTCAGAGTCTCGTCTCATCTCAGTCATCTCCCGATTACCAGATTAGACATCTTCACTTAACATCGGGTGAGATGGGAGTCAAATGCTTGTATGTCCACATAAAAAATGTTACTACATGTTTTACACATAAATAGCAGGTAAAAGATAAAGGGTACCTCACGCGCAGACCATGGACTAACGCAGGAAAAGAGGAAGTCAATGCAAATCATTTAAAATGTTTAGTTTTTTGCATTAAATTCCTTTATTCACTTGACATTTGTACTAATGTTTCCTATCAACTTTTCCTTTTTCTTTGTGCCTTGTGCTTGTGTTTATATTTTATTCGCGTATTATTGCCTGTTGGCACAGAATACTTAATAGTACTACGCTGTTGGGTGAGTTGAAGTTGAGTGATCAAGAGAAAGTTGTAGGCTTATTGTTAGATCTAAAAAAATTACAGTCATGCTCTTTGCTCCTCCTTAACTTAGTAAGATTGAAATAAAACTTTACAGAACTCCTGCATGAGTTAGACATACAAGATTATAACATTTTATGGTAACTGCTAGCTTAAAAGTTGATTAATTTATTTATACTAAATAGTCATTTAATCATTTTATGTGTTGGCAGCAATTTAAATCGAAGCAGCAAATTGAAAACAGATAATGAACCCAACTCAATCTTTGTACAGCCGACGACATGCCTAAACAAAAGCCATTATAAAGATAAAACATCAAGAATAACTTTATCGAATCAAGAAATGCTGACAAACATAAAAGTACAACATAATCGACGAATTAAAACACAATCGGTCCGATTTGTTCACATTTCAAATTTCCGATAATAAACATAAAACCGAAAACCAATAAAGGCGCAAATCGAAATTACGAAACAAGTTCGCGTTTGGTTTGTTCTGAATTTCAATCGACTTGTTATCTCCACTCCGCCTGGTCGAATGGTAAGCAAATCCGAAAGTTTACTACAAGTTTCTTCACGCTTTTATACAAAGGATTAACTTTTTGGATGCTATTGTGAAGTCCTCGGAAGCTTCGTGTGGATTTTGTAGCTTTAATGCCACGGGGAATTGGATTAATTTAGTTTTGGATCCAGTTGTATTCCGTTTTTAGTTAATGCCACTGGTTTTAAACATTTTTTAAATTTTAGAGTGGAAATTATCTAATATCTCATTAAAAACTATACCTATATTATTTGGTACTTTATTTAAGTTGTGTTTTGTTTGTTACTCATCCGAGAATGTCTCAATGTAGTAGACAGTGCAGTGGCAGGCAAAATTGTGGCAAGCCTGAGTTCTTTAAAATATTTGTTATAAGCAGACGCCATCGTTTACTATCAAGCGAGAGCTTAGCTTGTTATGTACCCTAACACTATAAAAAAATATATAATAAAAATTAATGATAACGAATTATTCGTAGGTCATGTTGTTCCAAACGATGAAGCCATTATTGGCATTCCTGGCGATGGCCAATGCTAGCAAGTTAATAAAGACCGTACCCACTATATCGAACTCCCTCGTCAATCTTGGCAAGATGGAGATCGCTTTCTACTTCAATGGTAAACATGCAGGTATGATATGAAACATTACAGATTGTCATATCTAAGCCTCGGCGCACACGGGCCACCGGCCACAAGCCGCCACCGGCATATTTCCTATAGTTTTCATACATTTTATATGGACTCGCCGCACACGGTGACGCCGGTGGCTGCCACACGCTACATGATAAAATGTATGAAAACTATAGGAAATATGCCGGTGGCGGCGTTTTGTGGTTGTGGCCCGTGGCCCGTGTGCGGGGACCCTAAAACTAACTAACGCAACGTCAATGTGGAACGTCAAGAAGAAACTATGGCTGAGTTGTACCATCTTACTTTAACCGTAACAAAACCTAACTATAGCCGGTGTTTTTGTATGGAATTTGACAGATTTTTGACGTTTGTTATAGTTAACGTAAGATGGTGCAACTCAGTCTAAGTAAATATTCAACAACAAAGGCCAGAACCAAATGTAATATTTCTAAGCAATATACCGTTCATTGGCCATATTTTTGACACTGACAAAAAAAGGCAAGCAGCGTTTAAAAGCCACAACAAGAAGAAGAAGAAGAAGGAAAGTCCAGTACAGGTTACATCGTATTTTGACGGCCAGTTAAGACGGCGTAAAGTCGCCGGTTCCAATCCTAGTTCAAATAGCCGTGCACTAATGCATTTTTCAGGGGTTTATGTCCACAGGCATAATATCGATGTTCCGCCTAACTTGCTACCAAAAAGTATCTAATCTTACCACGGGTATATGTAAACAGGTGGTAGAAGCATTATATCGATGTTCCGGCTTACCTGCTACCAAAAGTATTTATAATAAGTCGCTTCTTTGCTTCAATAACGTGACAAGTCCGAAAATGTTCTACTTCAAAAATAAACCAAAAACACGGCGATTTAAATTATCAAATAAAATGTGTGTTTTTTCGGACTTGTCACGTTATTGAAGCAAAGAAGCGAAGTATCTTACCACTATCAATGATAAATTTTACCGCCATAACCTTTCGGTGTTCCCGCAGCACAAAGAGTCAGACCATTCAATGCCTAGCGTGTTCGCTATCTTAGACAACATCATCGCTTACCACCAGCCAAAAGTCTGGTCAAACACTAGCTTATCAGATATATATTATACGTAATAACTTACCAACACAAAAGTAGCGATTCAAACAAAGTTTTGCCCCATACATAGTTTTTTTAGGGTTCCGACCCCAAAAGGTAAAACGGGACCCTATTACTAAGACTACGCTGTCCGTCTGTCTGTCTGTCTCTCTGTCTGTCCGTTTGTCACCAGGCTGTATCTCATGAACCGTGATAGTTAGACAGTTGAAATTTTCACAGATGATGTATTTCTGTTGCCGCTATAACAACAAATGCTAAAAAAAAACAATAAAGTTAACAGGGGTTCACAAAGTTAACAATAAAAAATAACAGGGGGTCCCCATACAAGAAACGTGTTTTTTTCGGCATTTCAATATAACGCCATCTATGAACGCTTACTTAAACATCCATAGATGGTGTTATATTGAAATGCCGATCCCTAACACCTTTGTTAGACGTTAAATGGCGTTATAAGAAATAAAATGATTGTGGTATTTTTTGCTCGATCTTATAAAATACTGTAGTGTGATACGAAACCCTACGAGTGCGAGTTCGACTTGCACTTGGCCAGTTTATTTATTGGAACTCATTAAATAAGTCGATGCCAAATACATATTGCGTCCTTATTTTATTAGGTACTCGTACCTAACATTTTCAATAAATAACAACATTTACTTTTATTCCAGATGGTTTTTCTAAACAAGAACACAGCTCACATTCTGAGTTATTCGCACCTCCATCAGCAGAACAAGGCTGCCCTTGTTCTGATTTTAAAGCTGGGCCATCTTTCCTTTCCGATCCATCTGAAATAGTTAACAACATTTTAAAAAGCAATGATTTCTTTAAAGATCCTACGTCTTCATTCTGCTGTGGCTCTCATGAGCGCGTCCAGGAAAGCACTGTCTTATTTGAACTCGAACCAAACAAACATCATTTGAACCCCATTGAAGGGTTTAACGTAAATCATCCTTTCCCAACAAACACAAATATCCTTAGGTCTCCTATACCATTTCCCCCTTTTTTATTCAACAAGGCCAGGCCAAAGCCTAAAGCATTAGAAATAGTACTCTTCCCTAAAAGGAAAGACTTGGCTAACTTTGAGTTATCTAATTTCTTTGGATCCAAGAAACGAGAGTCAACACACAAACCTGAAATTTTGAATAGAAATAAAGATGCAATTACAATGCAGCCATCAGCCTCTGTCAAAAAAGATCTGACTAACATGGAGAGGAAAATGAAACAAGAAGTAATTACAGAAGAGCCAGCAGAGGACTTGCAAACCGATGCTCCACCCGTCACCAGTGGCAACAATGCACTGTAAATCCCATTAAACCGTTAACCACATTTTAATATTGGTGTTTTATTAAACCTCACATACGCACAACATAATACACCTAAATACTTTCTCAAATAAGATTGAATCTGTTCAAAAGTCAAGAGCACGTACAATATAATCAGAACTTAATCGTTATTTCAACACGTTCACTTGTTTCCTTTGTTTAACCATCTCTAAGGGTCAGTTCATACCGCAACGCAACGAGACGATGCTTTTGGTTTCGCGCAGCGCAGCGCGGCGCAGCGAGAAGTCGCTACGTCGCGTCGTCGGGCTGCGCTGCGCGGCGTAGAAAAACGCGCGACGCCACCAAATTATCTCAATGCAATGTGTATCTTATTGTGTAGTTCTTATTAAAGTTCAATTGTTTATCACGCGGTGCAGCGTGCCACAGCGAGACGCCACGCGGCGCAACATGAAGCCGCCAAACTAACTCAATGAAATGTGTATCTTTTTGTGTAGTGAATAAAGTTAATTTTTGTATCATTATCTTGGTAAGTGCTCGCCGCGTCGCGTCACGTCGCGTCGCGGTCTGAGCTGACCCTTACTCACTGTGAACGTACAAAAATTTGTCGCCGTGAACCAGCAATGTACGTGCGGCATTCAAAGTTCCCTCTAGATCCTCTGTTTTCTGCCCGTTAGCTGAATACGTGAGGGTAGTACAAAACATTTTTGTGTTTTGAATAAGCTATGAAAATTATCTGCAGGTAATCATCTAAAACCCTCGTAATTGAGGTGTCCAGTGAATGACCCCCAGAACTTTGTTAAATTCATTTCATGAAAATATGACCTTTATCTACTTTGGTGTCTTTTTTACTGGCCAGTTCCATCGTTTTTTTAACGGCTTAATTTGAATGTAAATTGAGAGCCTTTTAATTGGATGAATTAAACACTTCGCTTAACACTAATGGCTGGTGTTGAAGCTGCTCAGACGAAGTGTTATTGTAAGCTATAAAATTAAAATTTTACTTCTATTGCCAATTATTTAATTTTACTTTGCATTATTATAGTAAAATTGGTTTGGCTTTAGAATGAATGCGTAAGTAATTGAAAGTATTCCCCTGTTAGCTGAGTACAAATATGTAATGGATTGTAAATACAAGCCTGGAATTCTGAATGGAACTGAACAACCGATGTTTTTCCATCTCAGCTAAGATTGTTTTTTAAGTGTGTTTTTATTTTTCAATATAATAATGATTCGGCATTAAAAACTGTATTAAATAGCACTTTTTAGATCGTTTGTTTCTAGTATCATGTCTTATTGTAAGCTGCAACTTCTTTGGTCATAAATGTTACTGACATAAAATTTAACGGGACAGTTTTTCCGCAAAATTCTATATCACTGAATATTTAAATCGTATAGGCTAGCATTTGACCACTATATCACCTGTTGGTAAGTGATGATGCGGTCGAGGATAGTAGCATGCTAGGTGTTGACCATTCAACACCTACGCCAGTTCCCATGAACTGGCTATCAAAAACAGCTGCCAGAACACATTAGATATTTGGCGATAAGTTTTTCAACTTCAGAGTGGTAGCTGGCCAAACGGACACTAGAACTGTAATATCACCAGGCCGGGATCGGGGGTTTGTTAACGATATTTTCCTTCACCATCATCTGTCATTGGTGTACGGGGTGGTTTAACCTGTTGGAGGTTGAATGTGTGAAGCCTCTGGCTGAATACAATATATTTTATATATGTCAGTTTTGAATATAGCATGTTGATTGTATTCGGTCTGTCGCCGTTGCTATGTAAAAATAATATAAAGAATAACGAAATGTATTAGTTTGTCTAACTATAATAAACAGTTAAAAGGTTCGTGCATCGTTTCCTTTCTCCAATATTTCAATAGGTTATGGGCCCAGAATAACGTTTATGGAGAATTGTGGTGATTTCTGGTGATTTTATTTTCTGAAAATGTCAGAAGAAAACTCGACAGGCTTTACAGGAATACCTAAGCTAAAAGGCACGAGTGATTACCCTAATTGGAAGTTTCTAGTGAAAAATTATTTAGAAAACAAAAATTGGTGGCATATTGTCGAGAAAGATGACATTTGTGATGGAGACAAAGATGTAGACAGAAAGGCTAGAACTACAATTTGCTTGCTGCTCGAACCTGAATGCTTTACGCATGTTTACAATGTTAAGACTGCAAGAGAGGCATGGAATAATTTGCAAAAAGTATATGATGACAAGAGTTGGGGCAGAAGAATACGTCTTCAACGAGATTTGTGGAATTTCAAATTAGAAAACTTCCAGTCTATGCAAGTGTACATTTCGAAGGTTATTTTCCTTGCGCAACAATTGGCAGATATAGACTCCAAGATAAGCGATGATTGGATCATAGCGATTTTGCTGGGTGGTTTAACGACTGAGTACAGCCCTCTCATCATGGCTGTAGATAACAGTGGGCAAGAAATCATGCTAGAGCAAATAAAAGCCAAGTTATTACACGAAGGAAACAGACAGAGTCAGATGAATGAAAATCCCGAACTGGCTCTAGCGACCAAAAATACAAATACTGCAAGATTTAAGACCAAAACCAATGATCGAAAGCAGAAGTTTATTTACAAATGTTTTAAGTGCCATAAGGAAGGTCACAAAGCATCAGAATGCAAGGGCAATGCGAATGCATGCCTGTCTGCAAAGCATGCGATTGACAGAGACAAGTGGTACCTCGACAGTGGTTGTTCAAATCATATGACCCATGATAAAAGTAAACTGTTGTCGTATAAAACAGAAAATAGTAAGGCTATAACAGTAGCGAATGGGGAAAAGCTACGAGTAGCAGGACGTGGTGATGCTGAACCCAATGTCGGAAAAAGTCAATTTATTTTGAAGAATGTTTTACATGCTCCGGATTTATCTATGAATCTTATTTCGGTGAGCGATTTGACTAAGAAAAATTATAATATTAATTTTGATAAAGAAGGTTGTATTATTAAAAAGGAAAACTGTATAGTTGCGAAATGTCAAGAAGTCGATGGAATTTTCAAATTAAAAGAAAAAGAAAACGAGGTTGTCGTCAACTTGACATTGTCAAGTGAAAATAAAAATATTACAAATCTTTGGCATAGAAGGCTAGCTCATCTTGGTAAAAAGTATATGGATAAATTGAAAACATTAGTAAGCGGCATAGAATTTAAAACGAGTGATAAAGTTGAACCATGTGTTCCCTGTATTGAAGGGAAAACGGCGAAGAGTCCTGTAGGGACCGCAACCCAAAATTTTAATACTCGTCAAATATTTCGCTGCACCTACGAGAAACGGAACGCAGCAAAAACACCCGCCCGCGCGCCGCTGCCCGGCCGCGCCCGCCAATATAAAAAAGACGTTCGTCGTGTGATCATCGCTCACCTCTGACCGCGATTGGTTACCGCGAAAAAACATACAAAATAAGCGCCGGCGCCGCGGATGCCTCGATCCAGTAAACTCTATTACAATAAACTACGAAAACACGGAAGTGAAGTGTCTAAAGACTGATGGTGTGTGATAAAAAAGCGTGAAGTACTTGAAAATGGAATGGACTTGACGGTGGGTGCATATTTTTGTTTATTTGAGTTCATTTGTAGCTTCACTGAGCCATCGAGCCTACATTTTGGGCCTTCGACCCGGACTCCCGGTTATAACGTCAAGTCTCATAGTTATTTTAATACTTTCATTGCACACAAATCATATTACACCTCCCAAGTAGGTACCACACCCAACACGTGCTTGCACTTTTTATTTGTGTTTTACTAATAAACCACACAGGTTCCAACTTCAACCTACACTTTTTCAAACACTAAATAACATATTTTATGCAATCCTTATTGTTTAATACGAAAATATAGTGTTTTTTTTATCGAAAACAGTGACACGGGTGCGTTGACCTTTATGTGATAGTGAAACAAATTGCATCGTAACTTTCTGAATTTCATAGTACTAGCTCATTTCTATAGTAATATCGCTTATTATAAATGTCTAGCATCGTGTTATTGTAGAAACAAATGCCTACATTGTGTATTTACTGTGTTTTATTGTGATTACTTTGCCGGTTAGACCTCTCTAACACCGGCACCGCCCGGCAGCCATTACGTTTCGTCTTGCGTAGCGGGAAAATAATACGTAATTAAATTTTTGTGGATTTATTTTCTAGGATAATTTATTTCGACGTTTTCGGTTGTTGTATCGTAATTTAGTGACTCAAAATGACTGGTAAAAATACTGTTCCTGACTCGGATCTCGACGATCAGGTTCATCCTTTCTTGACGTCAAAGGAAATGTGTTTTCTTCGCATTCAACATTTATATGAAATGTCATTAGAAGTAGAAACAGATGTAACTCATTTAGCCGAGTTTTCTGCACGGATCGATGACCTCTCAGACATCCGAGCGGAATACAATAGGTGCGTTATGGAAATAAATTCACTATATCGGAAATACAAACCAAATTATGTCCCTACGTATAGCGAAATAAAGGCGTTTGATGTACTTTATTATGCGATTCGTAAAGTTTCCAATGGCCTTCACCCACCCGAGCGTCCCGCCAAGACGGAACCCGGTGGCAAGGAATTGCAAATAACTAGGCGGTGCGTAAAGTTACCCGAATTACAACTATTTAAATTTGATAGTAAACTCGAAAATTGGATAACCTTCCGTGATACGTTTACGAGCTTAATTCATGATAATCCCGCGATTACTGATGTCGAGAAATATTATTACCTTATGACCACGGTTAGCGGTTCGGCTTTATCTATTGTGAAATCAATGCCAATCACAGCTGATAATTACAGCATCGTATGGAGCGCCTTAGTTAAGCGATTTGAGAATAAGCGCGCGCTTGCTTCGGCGTATTTAGACAAGCTGTTTAACTTTAAACCGTTGATAAGCGAATCGGCCGCGAACCTTAATAATTTTCTCCAAACTTATCATGAAAATATTACAGCTTTAGAACTTCTTAAAATTCCGGATTTATCTAGTTTTATACTATTCCAAATATCTTTGCGAAATCTCGACCCCATGACGCGCCGCGAGTTCGAACAGACCGTGCCGCCGGGCGAGATACCTACCGCTAAGCAATTATTGAACTTTATCGAGAAGCAAGCGCGTGTCCTTGAGATGTCAGAAAGCAAGTCAGTGTACGCCAAGCCGTCTACACCAGCTTTCAAGCCATCTACGTCGCGTTCAAACAAGGATACGACCACACAACACGGTTATAAACCTACTATGACCGCAGCTGTGGCCAGCATGAACAACGTTGTCGAACGGCAGAAATCCAACGTCTGTCCGTGTTGTCCAATGCCACACGCTATCTATCGCTGTGCAGTCTACAACGCGCTTACACCTGAGTCACGCACTGCCAAAGTCAAAGAGCTCAGTTTGTGTGAGAACTGTTTGCGTGATAATCACACCAGCGCTGATTGTCCGTCCAAACATTGTTGTACGGTCTGCAAAAAGAGGCACCACAGCTCTCTTCACATCGACTCCTCAGTCACGTGTCAAGGGAACGTTGTGGGTCTCACATGTTCGACTGATCAGACAGTCCTGCTTGGCACCGCGGTCGTACACGTCGCGGACGCATGGGGACACTTCCATTGCGTGCGCGCACTTATAGACAGCGGCGCTATGTCAAGCTATATAACACATAGTTGTGCGAAGAGGCTAGGATTACCTCGTCGTAGATGCGATGTTCGAACGATCGGTCTAGGCGGGAACCAAGTTGATAACTTTGGTCAAACCTCGCTCGCCATAAAACCGCGACACGATACATCGCCCGTTCTTAATACGGACGCGGTTATCGTCGCGAACATAGCCGGCAATCTACCGACAGTTAGGTTACCTCTTGATATTTTAGATCGTTATCAGAATATCGAGTTAGCGGACCCAGCGTTTCATCGGCCCGCGCCGGTGGACTTATTGATAGCAGGCGACTTATTTCCTTACCTATACGACGGAGATAAAATACTACCGGAACGCCCGGGTTTGCCCGTGATATTAAAGTCTATCTTCGGATACGTTATCACCGGTCAAATAGATTGGCGCGATAGCAATAAAAAGAGTTTAGACTCGGATAACCACGCTTTTTCCGGATTTTCTAGTACGGATAACTTAGACTGGGTGATGAACGCGTTCTGGGAAGTCGAGAACGTACCGTCGGAACAACCAAAGAAACCCGACGACGTATTAGCAGAAAAGTTGTTCGCGCAAGAACATAGTCGCGATCCGAACACCGGTAGATACGTTGTTAGGTATCCGTTTCGGCCGGACCACAGTCTCGGCGATTCTCGACAGGTGGCGTTACGGAGATTGACTAATTTAGAGGCGCGTCTCGACCGCGACTCTCAATTAAAGTGTGAATATCACAAATTCATGTCCGACTATGAGTCTTTAGGTCACATGACGTGTTTAGGTAATTTACAAAACGTGGATTCCAAGTATTTGATCCCGCATTTTTGTATTCTCAAACCGACGAGCACCAGCACCAAGCTGCGTACCGTGTTCGACGCGTCGACAAAAACTGCTAATCACAAGTCACTTAATGACGTGGTTCTAGCGGGACCGAAACTTCAGGCGGATATTAATCAGATATTAATAAATTTCCGATTACATGCTGTTTGTATATCCGCAGACATCTGTAAAATGTACAGACAAATTTTGATACATCAAGACCAACGGCCTTATCAACACATACTGTGGCGCCACTCAACAGATCAACCGGTTCAGGTTTACGAGCTGGCGACTGTCACGTATGGGGTCGCTAGTAGTCCGTATCTGGCCATCAAGGTACTGCATACTTTAGCCGACGAACACGCAGATACGTATCCAGCTGCAGCTCGAGTTCTTAAAAGTGGATTCTTCATGGATGACCTACTATGGTCGGAACCCACAGAGGATGACGCTCTCCAGCTGCAGAAGGATCTACGCGAGCTGTTGCAGAGTGCTGGCTTCCTGTTATGTAAGTGGGCTAGTAATAGTGCTCAGGTGCTGGCCGCGGTCCCTGAAGATCACCGAGAAACTCCGATTGAGTTTGACGATGATGAAGATTTGTCACTCAAGGTTTTGGGTCTTCAGTGGCTACCAGGAACGGACTGCTTTTCCTTCAGAACGATGAAGTATGATTACGAGGTCACAAAACGCACCGTTCTATCACAGATCGGTCGTTTATTCGATCCTCTCGGTTTTGTTGCACCCTGCATATTTTATGCCAAATGTTTCATGCAGAAGATCTGGGCCCTGAAACTCGATTGGGACCAGCGCTTGCCTGTTGACCTTGAAACAGAATGGCGGGCCTTCGTTCGGGAGCTACCTCTACTTTCCGAACTTAGACACGAACGTCACGTGATGGTATCGCAAAGTACGACCTCTCGTATTTTCGCGTTCGCTGACGCGTCTACCCTCGGGTACGCGGCTCAGATATACCTACACACGACTAACGACGACGGTGATAGCAAAACGAGCCTTCTAATTGCTAAATCAAAAGTGGCTCCGCTGAAAACGGTATCTGTACCACGTCTCGAGCTAATGGCAGCCCACTTGCTCGCCAAACTCGTCAAGTATGTCACAGGTATTCTTCAGGAGCGAGCTATCAGTATCAACGACATCTTGTTGTTTACTGATTCTTCTGTAGTACTGGCTTGGCTTAACACACCAAGCTACAAGCTTAAAACATTCGTGGCCACTCGAGTAACAAAAATACTGGACACAGTTCCCAGTACTAATTGGTTCCATGTAAGTGGTGAGAGTAACCCGAGCGACATCTGTTCCCGGGGTGCGACGCCGTCCGTGCTTCTCTCAAATCCCGAATGGCTTAATGGTCCCAGCTGGCTACTAAGTGAGCGATGGCCAGTACGCGCTATAGATGAGTTCAGAGACGTCAATCCTCCCGAACTAAAAACCTCCCTTAACACTATGGCGCTGGTAACGTCGGAGGAGTCCTCTAATCTCATCTATGAGCTTTCTGAGAGATATTCTAACTACACGAAATTAGTCAATATCGTAGCTCGGATTCGAAAATTCATCACGAATTGTCGCACACCTAAATCCGAGCGCACTAAACTTTCTCTAAGTGACTTAAAAGACGCACGTGACGTCATCATAAAATCCGTGCAACAGCACCACTTTGCCGCCGATATAATCGCGATATCAAAGAGCCTTCAGCCGCAGCAGTCTCTGCAAAAGCTCAACCCCTTCGTTGACCCCCATGGTCTCCTCAGGGTGGGGGGTAGACTTTCGCTCGCAGAGATTTCGTTCGACAAAAAACATCCTGTATTGCTTCCTAAAAAATGCAATTTTACTAATTGTCTGATCGATTATTACCATGTGCTTTATTTACATGTAGGACCACGTACCCTACAGAGTATATTGAGTCAAAAGTTCTGGATTGTGTCCGCTCGTAGCATAGTCAGACTACGCACAAGCAAATGCATAGCGTGTTTTAAAGTAAGACCGACAGTCAGGCAACCTCTAATGGGACAGTTACCTAAGTTTCGAACGGAAGATATTCACTCCTTCCATTCGGTAGGTCTTGACATAGGGGGTCCATTTTTAACAAAAGAGTCCATTCGTAGAAATGCTCGCATCACCAAGGCTTATTTATGCATTTTCGTTTGCTGTGCTACTCGCGCGGTACATTTAGAGACTTTATCCTCACTTAGCACAGAATGCTTTCTGGCATCATTTGACCGTTTTACAGCAAGACGTGGATTATGTCAGGCGCTAATCTCAGACAATGCGACGAACTTCGTTTCAGCCGGTAAACAGTTAGCTGAAGTCTCACAATTCTTAGAATCCAACACGGATGATATCTCAGGCGAGTTTACCAAACGTCAAGTTCAATGGAAGCATAACCCTCCAACAGGTAGTCACTTCGGCGGTCTTTACGAAGCAGCCATTAAATCGGCAAAGTCACTTTTAAAAAGAACCATCGGAAGCAGGACGCTAACATTTGAAGAGTTAACAACACTCTTTGCGCGAGTTGAAGCCGTGCTCAATTCTCGCCCTCTTTGCGCTCTGTCCTCGGACCCCAGCGAGTTCGAGATACTTACTCCAGCACATTTCTTAGTAGGCCGCGGATTGTTAGATGCTCCAGAGTATGACCTAACTAGTCTCCCTATAAATCGTCTGAGTAGGTGGCAGGCGGTACAACAGATAGCCCAACAGTTTTGGCGTCTGTGGCGCAAAGATTACCTTCACACACTTCAAACCCGCCAAAAGTGGACCAAAGGTTGTCGAGATCTGAAGGTCGGCAATCTAGTGCTTATAAACTCGGACGCACCGCCCCTTCAGTGGGTACTAGGCAGAGTCACTAAGCTATACACAGGCCCAGACAATGTGACGCGTGTCGTTAGTGTTCGAACCAAACACAGTGAATTCACAAGACCCGTAGTTAAGCTCAGCCCGCTCCCCTTGGAGCAGGATGATTAGAAGTCTCTATTCTCTAACTTATCTTACAAAGGTCAACCCATCTAGTTTTAAGTTTCATATACTATACAGTCCACTCTCTATAATTTACATACTTGTAGTACTAATCTATCTAGTGTAACCTTATATTTACTTAACACTACACCTCAGTGTGACACCCTACATCTACATTAATATTTTGTTATTCAATACACTTTTCAACACAGTATTTATTTATTTCCAACTTGGAATTATAACTGGGAAATCCTGTCGGATTTCGGTGGGGGGAAATGTAGGGACCGCAACCCAAAATTTTAATACTCGTCAAATATTTCGCTGCACCTACGAGAAACGGAACGCAGCAAAAACACCCGCCCGCGCGCCGCTGCCCGGCCGCGCCCGCCAATATAAAAAAGACGTTCGTCGTGTGATCATCGCTCACCTCTGACCGCGATTGGTTACCGCGAAAAAACATACAAAATAAGCGCCGGCGCCGCGGATGCCTCGATCCAGTAAACTCTATTACAATAAACTACGAAAACACGGAAGTGAAGTGTCTAAAGACTGATGGTGTGTGATAAAAAAGCGTGAAGTACTTGAAAATGGAATGGACTTGACGGTGGGTGCATATTTTTGTTTATTTGAGTTCATTTGTAGCTTCACTGAGCCATCGAGCCTACAAGTCCCTTTAAAAACAAAGGTACGAGAGCATCAGAGGTTTTGCAAATTGTTCATACGGATATTTGTGGGCCTATTGAAGAATATTCATTCGGCGGTTCAAGGTATATTTTATTATTTATTGATGATTACACTCGCAAAACGCACGTGTATTTTCTTAAAAATAAAAGTCAAACTTTCGATAAATTCCGTGAGTATAAGGCGGAAGTAGAAAATGAGACAAATAAGACAATTAAATGTCTTAGATCAGATGGAGGTGGTGAATATTGTAATCAAAGATTTACATGATTTTTAAAGTCAGCAGGTATAAAACACCAGCAGACGGTGCCATATACGCCAGAACAGAATAGGGTGGCAGAAAGGGCCAATCGTACGATAATAGAAAAAGCAAGAGCATTATTATCTGAAGCAGACCTGAATAAAAAGTATTGGGCAGAAGCTGTAAGTACAGTTGTATACTTGAAAAATAGAAGTCCTACGAAAGCTGTCAGTAATGAAGTACCAGAAAAGCTTTGGACAGGAAAAGAGATTGATATGAGTCATCTAAAAGTTTTTGGTTGTTTGGCTTTCGCATTGAAACCAAAACAAAAAAGACGCAAGCTTGATATGAAAACTGAACCTATGATTTTTATTGGATATCCAGATAACCAGAAAGGTTACCGTTTAATGGATCCGAAGACGGGTACAATCACAGTTGCGAGAAATGTAAAATTTTTAGAAGATGTTTTTCCGGGAGCCAAAAGCATAAAAGTGGTACAAGACACAGTTGTTCCTATGCAAATTGAGCAGGAACAAATAGAACCCGTGCTAAATAATATATCTGAAGTACAAAGTGAGGATGAGTACTTAGATTCTAGCTCAGGATCAGGACTTACAGATGTGATTAATTCACATGATATTATGCAGCCATTAGAAGAAGAAAGAAGGTATCCTGTAAGAGAACGCAGACCAGTAGATTATTATGGATGTACTGTTGCTATAGCGAATATTGATGGAGACCCATTAACAATTGAAGAAGCTTTATCAAGGCCTGATAGTGATTTGTGGCAGAATGCGATAGACGAAGAGTTACAATCATTGAAGGATAACAATACTTGGATGCTGGTTGATCTACCAGCTGATAAAAAGCCGATTCAATGCAAATGGATCTTCAAAATCAAGAAAGATAGCGATGGCAAGGTAATCAAGTACAAGGCTAGATTAGTAGCGAAAGGTTTTACACAGGTACGTGGTACAGATTATTCTGAAACTTATTCTCCTGTTGTGCGAAGCTCGACCTTACGTTTGTTATTTTCACTTGCGGCTGAAAAGGATTGGTTTATAGAGCAATGGGATGTTACTACTGCTTTCTTGTATGGAAAGATAAAAGAAGACATTTATATGCTTCAACCAAAAGGGGCAATAGTTCCAGGCAAGGAAACTAAAGTATGTAAGCTTCAGCGATCGTTGTATGGGTTGAAACAAGCATCGAATGCTTGGTTCAACGAATTAGACAGAGAGATGTTAGGTTTAGGATTCAAACAATCTAAAATAGAACCATGTTTGTATCAAAAACAACTAGAAGGCAATGCGACACTAGTTGTTGTGATATATGTTGATGATATTTTCGTTTTCGGCAATTCGGTGGTTGAAAAACAAAAACTAAAAACTGCTTTGCTTAAAAAGTTTAAAGTAAAAGATTTAGGCGCAGCTAGACATGTTTTAGGAATGAGATTGAGAAGGGGTAAGGATGTAATTTACCTGGATCAAGAACAGTTCATTGTAAATGTTTTAAGCGATTTTAATATGACTGACGCTAAGCCAGTCACCACTCCAATGGAAGTAGGCATCAAATTAGAAAAAGCAGTAAACTCTAATTGTACGCTGCCATATCAGAGTTTGATAGGTTGTCTAAATTATTTATCGGTAAACACAAGGCCAGATATTGCGCATGCTGTAAGTGTACTTTCTCAGTTTAATTCGTGTTACGACGAAGTTCATTTTAAATGTGCGATACGCGTATTAAGATACTTGAAAGGTACTTCTAGTCATTGTCTTAGTTTTCGAAAGTCAATTGATTTGGACTTACGTGGCTACGTTGATGCGGATTGGGGAGGAGCCTATGATAGAAAGTCTTTTACGGGGTTTGTTTTCAAAATTGGAAATAATGTTATATCATGGGAGAGTCGAAAACAACAGTGTGTTTCGCTTTCCAGTACCGAAGCAGAATATGTAGGTTTAGCCTGTGGTGCTAAGGAAGCTGTATATTTGTGCAGCCTGTTGGATAGTTTGATAACTGTTAAGAATAAGACAGTAGTCATTTTTAACGACAACATGTCGGCACATAGGATTGCTGCAAATAAAATGATGCATAACAGAACAAAACATATTGATATAAAGTATCATTTTGTTCGTGAATGTGTACTTAGTAATCAAGTAGTAATTAAGTACATGCCAACAGATAAAATGTTAGCAGATATCTTGAAGAAATCTGTAAACGGTCCGAAATTGAAGGAATTTATTGGTAAACTTTCATTAAAAAATTATTCTATTAAGGGGGAGGAATAAGTGAGGTTTACAGTATTTTCTAGTCGGATATTTATGTTTTTGATACTTTAATGTTGTATTGTTATGTTGTTCATTTAAAGTTGTGTTTAGGTTAATAGTTAAATTTTTTCTACTTGTCGGTTCTCAAATATATTAATAAATTACTTAAGGGTATGTAATATATTAAGGGGGCGTGTTGGAGGTTGAATGTGTGAAGCCTCTGGCTGAATACAATATATTTTATATATGTCAGTTTTGAATATAGCATGTTGATTGTATTCGGTCTGTCGCCGTTGCTATGTAAAAATAATATAAAGAATAACGAAATGTATTAGTTTGTCTAACTATAATAAACAGTTAAAAGGTTCGTGCATCGTTTCCTTTCTCCAATATTTCAATTAACGATATTTTCCTTCACCATCATCTGTCATTGGTGTACGGGGTGGTTTAACCTACTACCACTGGATTCTAAGCCCACTATTCCGCTACGAACGTAGGAAATAATAAATTCAACTTACTGTTTCTCTTTCCTCTGCTGTCGCTTCTTCTTGAACGCTCTCTTGACCCTCAGAAGAAGGAAGGCGGCTCGGTCGATAGTTAGTACCGACGGCCGCTTGGCGGCGCTTGGCTCGTCCATCCCTTCTTCCTCTTCCGGCTCATCGCACAACTTCAGGCCGAGCCATCGCTGTTTTGTCGCAGTACGCGTTTTGACGCCGAAGGGAACACACGCGCAGGTAACGCTTGCCAAGATATCAAATCAGAACATTTTTTAAAAGTTTCATAGCCACTTTATAACAGTTACACTGTCGACTAAGACTGAATTAGTATACACTTCACTATTAGTCACGCAATCGCGTCCACTGATTACCTGGAACAAAATATTAAGATTAATTAGATTTGGTTTATTAGTTATACAAAAGTAATTAGAAATAATATTTAGATTACCCTTAATATAACAATGCGAAATTTATAGAGCATATCAATTGCTCATCAATTAAAATCATATACGAACACATTTACACTAATTTTAACTACATTTGTTTTGCGTAAGTTTGATTTAAGTTTAACTCAGTTTCATTTATTAGTATATCTTCATTTCATCAAACAGCGTAGTCTAAAAACCTTTTGTAGAGAAAGTAAAAGTACGGACACACCGCAGCGTCCTGCGTGCGCGATCTAGTATTTGTACCGACTGGTTCACACCAAACGCGATCAGAAAACAATTGAAAAGTACTGAGATCGCGCCCGCAGATCGCAGGACGCCACGGTGTGGCCGTACCTTAACTTTTATAATTGGGGAAAAAGCGTAACAAAATAAGTCTCAAAGATATAACTCATTTCGCAACATAATTAATTTGACCTGCGCCCGTCCGTAATATAATAATGCTAGAATAAATTTATATTCGTCATACGTAAGTCCAACTCGTTTAATATTTTCATCAAATAGAGATACTAATGAACCGTCGAAATGTTAATTTTCACAACACAAACAAATGAAATAAATAAAGTCTAGACTTTAACATCACATCGTCGTAAACTCATTACAGCGATTGAAGTCCAGTATTAAATTTAATTCAATAATAGAACCACAGAATAAATGATAGTACTACTTAAATAGTAGGACGCGTAGAGATTACAATTTGCTAGTTAAAATAAATTGCCACTGCGGCGCTGAAAATGGTTCGCTATAAATCTGCTGTCTAATTACTTGATTAAAACAAGCTGTTTGTCCCCTGTTTATATTTATTTATTTATTCTTTTTCAAGGTCATTTAGTATTATACTGTTCTAGCTGCATAAGATTAATTTACGCTTAATATTTGAGCCACTAGGTATTTATATAAGTTAGTTAAGTTTATTTATAGGTATATATGTATGTGATTAGTGTTTAGAGATGTTAGATACACCCGTCATTAGTCACATGTTCTATCCTCTCCATCCTAAGGTTGTCTGGAAGAGATCGCTATTAGCGATAAGACCGCCCATTGTAACACATTATTCTTAAGTTTACTATGTAAGTTAGTTTTAAGAAGGTGTAACAATAAAGAGTTATCTATCTATCTATCTATCTATCTGTTTGGATTATGGCGTTTCATTTTTCACCGCTTCTACAAAACTAGAAGAAAGCTGAAGTAGAGCAAACTAAAGAAAAAAGAAAAAACTCAAACCTACAAACAAGACTTCTAAAACTAATAGTACCAAAAAATATAAAACAACAGTTCAGAGAAAATATCGTAGATTTATTTCAATATTGTAACGTAATACCAATACAAATAAAACTGCTCATGGTTCTCGCAATTGAACAATATGATAATAAAAGCATTCAAATTCCAGTTTGCCACAAAATACAAACTAGACAAATAACTCTAAATAAACTAAAAGTACCTAAAACTACTAATTATTATGGCAGACGAACGATTGAATTTTTAATACCCACTATCCTTAACGAAATCCCCCAAAAACTACAAGAAAAACTAACTAAAGTCAATTATAAACGTATACTTAAAAACTACTTTTACAACACGTACCACAATAACACAACACCGATGGACTTATAATAACACAATATTACGGCACCCCAACTTAAAATAACAGCCTGTATAAGGTGTAAGTCGCAGAACCAGTTTGCCGACAGCGATACGCATCGTCCGCGTCGCAAGTACGAGTACGTCAGCGGTCGCCCGTGCTCGATCGCATCCGTGTAATCTACCCTTCCTAACATTTTTATCACACATCTACATCCTACATACCTACATAAATACTAAAATTACAATAATAATATAAACAACTTGTAATAAGTTTTGATACAATTTATTAGTAAGTTAGTTAAGTCAAGTGTTATTTTGTAAAATAGCTGTATAAATAATACTTAAGTCGCGCGATCCTGAATGTGAGTGCCAGCACAAACTTATGGTTTATTGGCACAACATAAAAATGTATGTAATTATTAAGTACGTAAATAAACAAATAAAAAAAAAAAAAAAAAAAAAAAGAAGAACCAAGACAATTAATTGTACTGAAAAGAATTCAAAAAGTGGATTGGATGTCAACACCGTATATGGCTGAAATGATAAGACCACTGTTATGACTAGACATAGGATACATAATAACCTAAAGATAATTTTTCGGTAACTTAAAAAAAGTAGGAAAAGGCAACAATAATTACGTTGTGACAGGGCAACTGTCATGTTTTTTGAATTGCGTTTTTTTTTCTAAAAACAGTGCTTTCCTTATTAGCCAACATCGAAACTTTAGGTAAATACATCTGAATATCCAATGTCTAGTTACGACACTTTTTGTAAAGTAACTTAAAGTTCAACCTGTGAATGTTCAATAAAGTGTTTATCTATCTATTATCTATAGTAAAAAAAAAACGGGTTGCACTCCGGGAGTGCCGGCAGAAGTGAAAACTTGAACACGTAATTTTTGAATATTCTGGAATGACACCTCGCGCAAGCACCCTGCGCTCCGTCTTACGCATTTTCGTCTTTCAATCAGGACAAGTGACCCTGACACAAGTTTAATATTCTTTACCCATCCCAAGAAAAGTGCAGAATGTCGCTAAAGAAGTTTTCACTTCAAAAAGTTGTGTTATAATCGCTTAAAAAAGTAATAAAACATCCACGATACTAAAGCTATAAAAATTTAAAAGAAAACTTAGATCACCGTTCTCTAAATAGCCCTAAATCAGTGTGCACCGTGGTTTTATTGACAGAAATATATACCCTACATGACATATCCATTCCGGGGGCGACGGTTGTGACGTATTTTACGCTGTTATGATTTACGTCGTGATATGTCAACATTTTACGACTTTGACTCGGGAAATCGTACCAAATAATTCATTTATGCGTAATACGTCAAGTTTCTGATAAAGGCATATCCGTAGGTGAAATTGTCGAACTTTTTTTTAATAAATCAGATAGGCTAGCGTTTGACCACTATCATACCTGTTGGTAAGTGATGATGCGGTCGAGGGTGGTAGCACGCTAGGCCTAGAATGGGTCCTACCACCATGCAAGAAGGAAGATTCATAAAATGTAGTAAGGATAGCGATGTGACTAAAGAGTATCTTGATTAGAATTACAGTACATTTCATTATGTACTATGTTGTAAGAAAATCATATAGATACTCAATGGAGATAGCATTTGAAACAAACTTTCCAACAAAAGAATTAAATATCCTTGAGTTGCCGACCTTGATTAGTCATTTACATTACATTAATTAACATTATTGTTTGACAGAAGATTACATATTGTTCTTACGTCATATCTAAGTGTTCTGTTATGTGTAAGCTACCAAAAAGTAGCTTGCGATGGCAAACTTTGGTTGCAAGGCAGGCGAAACATCGATATAATATGCACTTACCACCTGTGGACGAACCCGTGCTAGGATGTGAACCGGCTTCCTTTCACTTAGAAGTCATACCATCTATCCTTTACGCCAACGGAACTGTTAAAGCGAATTACGAAAATGGCAAGAGAAGTCTTGCCATTTTCGCTTCGAGCATTTACCAACGGAATTTACCGTAAGTATCAGCAGAAAAAATGTTTGCAGATTACAACGTTAACATCTCCATTGGTAAATGCTCGAAGCATTTTCGTATTATGTCCATCAAATTATGCAAACCATTTTCCTATCACTTTCTGTTATCCGATTAAGCCGAGACATTCTTACGTTAGTTCGGTGGTCATGTAAACTTATAATACCATTAAGCTGATCTGATGATGGAGCCGGGGTGTAGGTTCGGAGAGACCCTGGTGACAAATGGTTGGACAGCCGAATATTGGCTAGTATATATGACTTCATACAAAGTTTGAAACTCGTTTATAGTTCTACTACTAGTATATGTTTCTTTACACAAAAACTGTATTAAAAAAACATGCGGGGCAATGTTTGGGGAATTCCGATAGGAGTGAAAACTAAGTAAGTTGTAAATTGTGTCGTCGAGATACACAGTACCTATACATATAGCTCATGGGAAGCGTGCGGTGATGATGACGCGAGTTTCACGCTAATTCCAATGTAGGTAATATAACAATAGAAACTAAATTAAGCTAAATAAATATCATAAGATTTTTGAATTGAAAACTTATTTAGGCGCGTTCAGCACTTTTTGGGTGAACAAAAATAGAAAGAAAGAAAGAAAATACATTTATTTAGCACATTACACAACGTATACTACTTAATGTACCTAAAGATAAAAAAGAGAAAAAAAAATAACAATCAAGAAAATAATACAGTTATAATCCAATCTCGGTACTTAAATTAATCAAATACACACGTGTAGTGCTAAAAAGGTCTATCTCAGCATAATAGAATGTTCAAGTGTTTGCCTGAACGCTGATTTTCAGATAGACCTATCTGGGGTTGGGCTATCGCGAATAATATAAATTATTTTAATTATATTATATTAATTATATAGAGATAGAATTCGCGTCATAGTCACCGAACGCTTTTCATGAGCTATATGTATACTGTTTCAACAGTATACATATACTACTCTACTACTGATGGAAAGCGTGCGGTGACGATGACGCGAGTTTCACGCTTTTTGTTCATCCAAAAAGTGCTCAACGCGCCTAAAGAAGTTTTCACCTCAAAAATCTTAAGATATTAAATTTAATTTAGCTTAATTTAGTTTCGATTGTTATAACTCGTATTACTTGCATTAGATATTTTTTCAATGCAGCTGTATTATCCATTAGACAGAAAGCGTTTGTAACTGTAAAAATATACACGTCAAATTGAGGACCCCTCCTTGTTTCATAGGTTAAAAATATTGTAGAAGAAATCTATGAAAATATCTACGACTGTAAAATTAAGTCTTTTCGAAAACCTTGTGTTCAATTAAAGCTTAGAGCAAATGGCGAAACCTTGTTACGTGCCAACTTAATTTAAGTCAAAATTTAAAACTGCAAGTAACTGTGAAGCACTGTTCTTCAAGTTGTCATTAATCCTAAGAGCAGTGTTTAAAACAACGAAGACTGAACTGTGAACTTAATATTATCAACGCTTTCTCATCTTGCAAGCGCAAGGAAATTACTACGTTACGTCTTCATTTCTTTAGTGTTCTTTATTTAAAGGACTGCTAGAAAGAATGATGATATACATTGATGTACAAAAAATGTAAAATTTTCTGCGTTTTTTTAAATATATATCTTATAAGCTAGCGTTTGACCACTATCTCACCTGTTGGTAAGTGATGATGCGGTGGAAGATGGTAAACACGCTAGACCTAGAATTGGAACTAGCTCTCAAGGATAGCTTCCAGAACACATTAGATGTTTGGAATTTTGAATTGAATAATTGCACGCAAAGAGTATGTATTTCAATAGAATAATAGCATTTTCGATTAAAGCTCTCAGTTGGTTTGGTTTCTTCTAATCGTCATATTTTAACAAATTAACACAAAACAATACATCTTAAGTTACTCTATCTACTGATGAAAACGGCATCAAAATCCGTTGAGTAGTTTAAAAGAACTAAGCGTAGATAGAGAAAGACGGCGGGAAGCTACTGTTCAACCGACTTCCAAAAAGAAGGAGGTTCTCAATTCGTCTGTATGTTTGTAGGGTTCCGTACCCAGAGGGTAAAACGGGACCCTATTACTAAGACTCCGCTGTCCGTCTGTCGTCTGTCTGTCTGTCTGTCCTTCCATCTGTCACCAGGCTGTATCTCATGAACCGTGATAGTAAGACTGTTGAAATTTTCACAGATGATGTATTCCTGTTGCCGCTATAACAACAAATACTAAAAACAGAATATAGTTAAAAATAGAAGAGGGTCCCCATACAAGAAACGTGTTTTTTTCGGCATTTCACGCCATCTATGAACACTTCGTTAGGTAAACGTCCCATAGATGGCGTTATATTGAAATGTCGATCCCTAACACCTTTGTTAAATGTTAGATGGCGTTATAAGAAATATAATGTTTATAAATTATTATTTTTGCTGGCGAAAAATGATAGTGTTATTTTTTGCTCGATCTTATAAATTACTGTAGTTGTGGCATAGAAAAGATAATAATACTACGTATAGAACGGACACTCTGTTCCCCCCACCAATTCCGGGCTACCTCACCCCGCCACCGATTCTGATTTGTCGAGGCGCCAGTCTGAGCAAGAACGCTACACGCGTACGGCTACAGAACAATAGGTACTACTCTCGAGGAGAAGAACATCAACTCCATACATTTATGTTAAGACCAGTAGACACCGGAGGTTCATATTTACGTAGGTTCTTATTATTTAGGTATATTATCAATACCTATATACTTACCTACATACTCGTATTTTAGAATTCATTTTCATAAATAAAACGATATATACTCGTGCGTAAATAACATTTAGTTTGTAAAATATTTAAAAAAACTTTAATGTTTCTGTAGACGATGGTTTACGAAATAGCGACTAATATTTTTAGTGTTAAAAGCTTTTTGGGTAAGTGTACAAAAAATATTCATACGGTCAGTACGTAGTACGTATGCACGAAGTAACTATTATATAATCTGTGATACGGTGATTACGGGCGACAACCTTAGACATCACGCACACAAATGCACGTATAGAAAAACGACCCGTGTGTAGTGTCTGTGTCGGTGTCACAGTGTCGGTCGTTAAAACGCTAGTTTGTATGGAGATTTAGCAAGTGTCCGGGGTGTGGTTGTGGTACGGAACCCTACTAGTGCGAGTCCGACTTGCACTTGGCCAGTTTTTTTTTGTGTGTATGTTACGCCCTCAATTGTGAGCCGATTACTCCCTCAATTGTAAGCAGATTCGAATGATTATTTTTGTAATCGGTAGGGTACGTTTACGAGGTGGTTTCATTGTTATTTCATGGAGATCTGATAAGTGTCTCCAGAGATATGACGATAAACGTTTCAAACTTGCTACTGAAATTATTGACTCGCGGGGCATTGAAGTCGGTTGTTTTAGTTTTTAAACTATCTTAATTATTTATACTATGTATAGATGTAGCTAAAAGATCAAAAAGCCGCCTAAAGTTATCGCCAACATAAAAAACCTAAAAGCAAGTCTATAAAAGTCAAAATTACCCTCAAGTGAAGATGTTTGAAGTCAAAACGAAAGATATAGAACCCTAAACACACATACTTGACCCTTCTTCAAAACGGTTTGCATTGAAAGTGTGGATCTTTCTATTTCACTTGAACAGGTTTGGAAATAGTACCTTTACACTCAAAAATAAACTATTTATACTGGGCTTTGTGGCTACGCATCTTTTATGTTTTGGTTAGAAAGTTTTCACGGATTATTACAGATGTATTAACGCACCGAACATGCCAGGACTCGGGGAACCGATCTGGTGGGTGGTTTCCCCAGTGAACAGTTATGTTTCTTTAAACCTCTGGCACCGGGGCAGGAACTACTAATGAAAAAAGAATCATTTAGATTCATGATTGGAGGAGTAATCGCGTAACAAACCTCCGCCTTTTTGAATGTCGGTTGAAAAATACGGAGACTGTTCGGATAATATCACTTCGCTGGCTAATATTGACATTGACTCTTTTCAGGCAGTCTATAAAGACATATTTTATGGTCCGACCTCCTAACCTTTTGCCCAAAGCACATAAATAAAGTAGGAAGAATCCACTCCATAATTGTGGGCAGTTTCCAACTTATGGACCATAAAGAATTAAGCACACACTCAAGTAAGTTATCTAGCGACTTGCTCAATATTTGGTCGACATTCATAAATGACTCTGAATAGCGGTGCTTTAGTTGACGTGCGCCTTGACTCTTTCTCTATAGTTTTAGACTTCACCCGTTAAAAGTATCAAAATTTATATGTCCTTTTCCACTAGATATATAAGCAATCCAAACAAACAACATCAAATTTTTGCATGCATAGCATACAATATGTTATTTTCAAAAATCCTATCTGTTTTTTATTTTTATTTTTTTAAGTCGGTAAAAACAAAACGAATGCAATATTATAAGATAATAACTTCAATCAAACATGCATATCCAATAAAAAATACTTTTTTCCTTTAAAATACGCGAAGGCACATAAAACCGCGCACTACCATTATTACCCTTTACAGGCTGAAATCGGTAGTTACCGTTATTTTAATCAACTCTAACTGCTCCGCACCGTAGAACGTATCCTAATATAGTACGGCAGTGCTATTTTAAGTAAACCGGACTCTACCGTAAATAGAGATGTCACGAACCGTTAAAACGATTGAATCCGGACGTCGCGGAGCGGTTGAGATATTAATGAATATTTTTTTCTTTTTTGTTTCAAAAATATATATAAAAATATAAGTTTAGGTTATTAGCCGATACCCGCGACTGCGTTCACGTACACCAACAATTTTATCAATCCAATTCTGTGTCAATCGACATTTGTATGATCTGAGTGATTTAAGTTTTGTAAAAATAATGTTTTTTTTTTACAAAAAGAATCCTATGTTCATCGTCATGCTATAACGTATCTCCTTGTTAAATTTCAGTAAGATCGGATCGTCCGTATAGGCGTGTTTAGGTAACAAACAGACAGACAACCGAGTTACAAACGTTTTTATATAATATTAGTCTCCAGATAAATGGTGTAAGGAAAAAAAATAAAGATTCATTAACTTCCATCAAATGTACGCTCAAGACTTAAAATTCTTGCTTGCTTGAGTCCTCCTTAACTCTTCAAATATGACTGTAACAATTCTTAGAATTTTTAATTTATAAGTGTTATTTAATAAATGTTAGAGACATTTAAAGTCAAGCGTGCAAACTTTAATAGTAATTAGATATTTCAGTTGAAATAAATATTACGCGACTTTAAAATAATTTAATCAATATATCTTAAAATAATCAAGCATAATTCTGTCGTCTTTGAATACGCCTAAATATGACGAGATGTGGCATTTTATGGGACAAGATTGAATTAACTATGGGTAAATTTAATATTCATCTCGAAAATGTCGCTCAAGACCTAACGATTATTTGAGTTGACGTCTCCGAAAGGGCAGAGTGACTTAAATATTAATATTATATAATCAGTCATTTTATCTGTTCTCAATTTTTTAACTAAAGCTGAATTGAGTTGTTTTAAAACGATTTTTTTTTCAGTTACTTGAAAACAAAAAAAACATTGTAATTTGGTTAAATTATACCAATTTTTTTATAAAAACGAATGCTAAGCTGTCACCGTCGTCTATAATATTAACAACAGCATGGGCGCTGAATACTTTTCTTTCAAAACAACTAATGTTACAAACCGCATTTCGATGCGACTGACGAGCGATAAAAATCTCTAAGGATCTAGATCTAAGCGCACCAGAGAGGTGCTAGCCTTAATTTTCAGTCGCATGGTCTTTTCAAATAGTGAGTCAGTACCATAGCGGCAAAGGTCGGCGAACTACGAAGCATTATGGAATAAAAAGTCAAAGAGTGTAATTCTATTTATTTACACACATGTTTACATGCACATGTCCAAAGTTATTAAGTAAATTCATATACCCTAACGTTTTCAATGAAAAAAAAACCGTAATAATTCGTAATTATCCGTAATAATGAATTATATCCACACCACATCTCTAGCTGCCCTTCACTAGTATACGATGTCAATAAACTATTATTTATGAATGAAATAGACACGTTTACGATCTATTTATGACTGGGTGATAGTGCATTTTCCTTTCAATAACGTTTCTAAACAATATTTCTAAAATGACAGCGATATATTACAAGCTTTTAGTTATCTTGCTCGGTTGAATGTATGTTTGTGTCGGTCAAAATTGGTCAACATTAATAAGTAAATTAGTACCACTTCCTGACGGGCGATTGGACTCAAATTTTGAATACTTGCATATCTTCTATGACAGTGAAATAATATGGTACCGTCGATCTGACCTGATTATGAAGCCAGGCTACGGGGACTGGAACTCCGTATTGGCAAATGGTATGACAGTGAAATTTGGGCTTTAACGAATCATTACGGCAGGGGGAGGAGGGGCGCAAAGCATGCCGTTATCGTTACCATGGCGTCTCGACACCCCTTGATTATAATTACTTACACTCGCAAATTCAAAATGTACATATGGAGATATCCATATAAGCATAATTGTCGATGTCAATCCCATACATTTGGCGTGAACACTAACAAAAGTTGTATTTTGTCTAAACAAGCGGTATACAGTGCCACAAGTATAACTTGGCGGTGGTGGTTTTTGGAACTAATTCTTTTAATTGAAACTGTGAGTTTGATGTTTGAGAGATTACCGCGACATTATTGTTGATAAATCTGCTACATTAAAATAGTTTAATAATGCCAAAAGTAATTAAAAGTGGTTTAAGAGAAACTATTATCAAAGTACAACGTAAAAGCACAGTGGCGCACAGGCACGCCAAGTTATACTTGCCGGACTGTACATTACACTATCGATTCCATGTCACAGATACTTATATCAGTTACTTTTAAATCTGCATATCCATAGAGCTACCGTGATGTAAAAGTCTAGTACAACTGCTGATGTAGTCTGGGGGTACCCTAATCTAGACTAGATGGCGTTGGATACCGTTAAAACACGCTATCGTTTGTTTCACATAGCACACCTTACGTGAGTTCTAACAACGAGAATAGTGAAGAACTAAGGTTAGTGAAATAGAAGACCGTCCATAGGCATTCCATGAAGGTATCAAGCAAGCAAAGATATTAAATTTTATATGATTCTACGTATTCCGCAATTTCCGTAGAAATAAGATTATGAATTGATTTGGTTATCATCAGTTGTCCTAACAACGAGAGCACAATAGCATTGGTACCTACAGAAAAGTCATAATTTTTCTAAAAATGCATGGTATTATAGAGGATAATATTGATGATTGGTAATGGTATGGTTAATTGATTGATTGATATGGTTGATGGATTGGTATGATTCTACGTTTTTCGGATGGATTTTATTTAAAACTACTTTAATATCAATGTAGGCGAAGACCATGTATTCCAAAAAAGTATTTGATTAATTTATAAATTAAGACTTTACATAAAATGACATAAATAATGCTAAGGCGTAACAATTTTTTCTCGGTCATCAATGATTTGATTTCGACACATGTTTTTGGTATGAAAACTATACATTTTTGTAAGAATTTCAGCGTTCACAGAAAAGGAGGAGGTTATATATTCAACGGGTTTTTTATGTCTATTGCCACAGAACCCCGTCAAATCTTTCCGATCAAATCTGTCAAATCTGTCAAATCTGTCAAATCTGTCAAATTTGAAAAAGCTTTTTTCGTTTGAGAGATTATGCCTCCCGTTTGGTTCCATTCAAATTTTATCGAGATCTGATAATTATCTCCGGAGATATGGAGATAAACAATATATACAATTTTCTTATTATTTGATAACATCTACTGGCTACTTTGACTTTCGCGGCATGTGAAGTCGGTTTTTTTTATACGTTATAGGATAGCATTTTATCTCACCTGATGGTAAGTGATGATGTGGTCGAAGATGGTAAGCACGCTAGGCCTAGAATGGGAACTGGCTCTCAAGGATAGCTGCCGGAACACATTAGATGTTTGGTGACAGATTTTCTAACTTGAGGGTGGTAGCTGGCCAGGCGGATACTAGATAGTGTCCCACCACCATGCGGGGGTTGTTGGTTTCTTAACGATGTTTTCCTTCACCGGAGGGCCACTGTGAGAAGCGCACATAAATTTTTCGATTTAAAAATCCATTGGTGCACGGCGGTTTGAACTCGGTACCACGGTATCAAAGCCGACCGTTCTCCCGATTACGCCACCGGGCCCTCAAACGTTTTGTACGATCATAAGTTATAAGATATCTGGATACCAGAATAACAACATCCACATCCTACTATCCTATCCTACTTCCTACTAATATTATAAAAGTGAAAGTTTATGATTAGGTAAGTACATATGTTTCTTACTGCTTCACACTAGAACCACATGGGTAAAAAAAAGTAAAACTACTCAATAGATGGAGCTGCAATTTGGTACATTGATAGCCTATATACCCTGGAATAACACAAAGGGTCTTTATAACCGACTTCACAAAAAGGAGGAGGTTTCTCAATTCGACCGTATATATATTTTTTTAATGTTTGTTCGCAGATAAGTTCGTCGTTTATGAACCGATTATGATTATTAATTTTTTGTTGAAAAGGAATTATCCCAAGTGTGGTACCTTGTTAATTTTATCGAGGTCTGATTAGTATCTCCGGAGATATGGAGATAATCATCTAAAATTGGTACTGAAAACTAATAACGCGGCATTGAAGTCGGTTCTTTTTTAGTTTTTTAAATTATATTATTTTCTCTTTTTATCCTGATATTCCCACGGGATCGATGTCTACGCGTAAAACCGCGGCGCACAGCTCGTTCAGAATATTTTTTACTAGTAAGAGGACATTTATACATTATAAATAATATACGAGATATCCTTTCCTGTACGCACAAATATTTGAAATAAATATCTTATTTTTAAATATCGTTACTGCTAAAAAACTGTACCTGAATTTCCTTCATCTTTTATGAAGTCGGTAGAAAAGCCCAAGTTAGTCTGCATTAAAAGTTTTATACGTAGACTGCCAAAACAATAAAGAACCCTTTGTGGCTTACACTGGCATAACTTTGTTTTAAAACTTTAGAGGAGCGGTACAGGCCACACAGAATTTCAGTAAAAAGCGCGAAATTTATAAATCCTTTTAACCTATGTAACGATGTGTTTTAACCAAATGGCCGTGTTGACCGGAACTTCATAATAACATTTCGCGCAAACCAGACCTTTTTTGAAAGTGGAAAGTGTCTACATTAAAACATGAAGCTTCTGTTAAAATATAACCGTTCCAGTGAAGGAAAATAGACAGTTTTGCTACGCTTATCAAAAAGTCGTTTCGGCATTTCCGTTTATTTATTTTGTTCATTTTGCTCAGAGTACTTTTTTATATCAGACAGGTGGTAGGAGCATATTATCGATGTTCCGACTGACTTCCTACCAAAAAGTAGCTCCATCCAACCATCGCAGAGAAAATCTGCCGGCTTTTAATGACCTTACGGTGTTTCGGCAGCACACAGCCCTTGAGAGTCAGGAGTTAGTATATACCTATTCTAGTCCTAGCGTGTTCACCAACTTCGACCACATCATCGCTTACCACCAGGCGAGATAGTGGTCAAACGCTAGCCTATAAGATATTAAAAATAGGTTATCAGGGTCTTTATCAGCAACCGTTAAAAATAGCCCTCAGTAACCTTAGCAAGCAAAAGCTTTCACGATCTTAAATCTGAGAACACGACAAAGGCTCTACGTATCAAATTCCGTCACACAATGCGATACCTTCGTCGGTGCATCAAAGCTGCACTCAAGTGTAGACCCTCTTCTTCCCTCCACTATCCTTCACTCTGTTTCACTATCGCTAGAACAATGTCAGTGCACACCTTGCTCCATTAATCAAGGAGACACGGGACATAAGTGCTAGACTAGCGAGTAACTGAAACAGTTTTATAATGAGTGGAATTTATGAGAGTGTGAAGTCACGATCGGTGCGGTGGTTAGCAAGAAGCAAGAAGTTTAGACACCTACGAGGAGATTTTCTGTAGAACAATGCTACGAAGATAAGTTTATTAACTCGGTATTTTTTGTATCCCACTCACATTTATTAATATAAGCCACCAAAGCGGATTCAGTAGTCGATCAAATTGTAAATTGTAAACCAGCGCTGCATGCGCAACCAATTGTGCACGCAGCAAATGCTGAATGTGCTCCTTTTGCCCATTTACATTTTAAAAATTAAATATAATATATTTAATATATAAAATATTTTTTTTTTTTATTCTCTGTAATAGCAGTAAACGCATTTTTATTTTATTTATTTAATATTTTGTTAACTGGTCTGTTACTGGCGTCGATCAAGGTGTTTTTTAGGGTTCCGAACCCAAAGGGTACCAACGGAACCCTATTACTGAGACTCCGCTGTCCGTCTGTCTGTCTGTCTGTCTGCCCGTCTGTCACCAGGCTGTATCTCGTCAACCGTGATAGTTAGACGGTTGAAATTTTCACAGATGATGTATTTCTGTTGCCGCTATAACAACAAATACTAAAAACAGAACAAAGTTAAAAATTAAAGGTGGTCCTCCCCATACAAAAAACGTGTTTTTACTATAGTGCCATCTATAAACGATTGTTTACCAGTGTTTCTCAACCTTTTTCATAACGTGACGCAACCCCCTTAGTATGAAAAAAAAATCTTTATTTATTTTGTTTATTTTGTAATCTTTATTTTGTTATATTGCTAGCTTCTACCCGCGGCTTCGTTTGTGTGGTCTACAGGAAACAAATTACATAGTTTTCTTTTGAAACAAGTATTATAAGCACTCTCAGTCACAACACCTTCAAATGCTCTTTAATTAATATTTTCTTTTTAAAACTATATTTTCAAACTTTGTTTTTTTCTTTTACTGAGGCTTTGCGACCCCCCGCGATCCCCTCATAGAGGCTTCGCGACCCCCCAGGGGGCCAGTTTTTTTATATATTATATAGACAAGCGTTTGACTACTATCTAACCTGTTTGGTAAGTGATGATACGGTCGAGGATGTTAGCACGCTAGGCCTAGAATGGGAACTGGCTCGCAAGGATAGCTGCCTGAACACATTGGATGTTTGGCGACAGATTTCCTAACTTGAGGGTGGTAGCAGGCCAGGCGGACACTAGATAGTGTCCTACCATCATGCCAGGGTTGGAGGTTTCTTAACGAAGTTTTTCCTTTACCGGAGGGCCACTGTAAAAAGCGCACATACATTTTTCGAAAGATAAAATCTATTGGTACCCGGCGGGGATTGAACTCGGTACCTCTGGCGTCAAAGCCGACCTTTCTCCCACGACACCACCGGGCACTCAAAAAAGTCATAATTTTTACTCTTCAACATTTTGCAAATACATACATGTAAAACCTATTTTTAGGTATATCTGATGGGTTAACGTTTAACAATCTGGCCTGATGAGAAGCGATGACATGATCGAGGATGGTGAACACACTAGGCCTAAAATAGACTTCAAAGCTTTGCTGCCAGAAGACTGTTAGGTTATGGTGGCAGATTTTCTCCTATTAATGGTAGTAAGCTACTTTTTGGTAGCAAGTCGGGCGTAAAATTGATGCTCCTACCACAATGAGCATAAATGAATGCGTATAGTAAAATCTATTGGTGTTCTAGGATGGCTCTAAATAATGGCTACTAGATAGGATAGCTATGATGTAAACTAGTGATCTCCGGGCTAGAAGTCAAGGTATATTATCCTTTTCACCAGCGGGTCCCTCGAAGTATAAACCTTGAGTATAACCAACCTCCTTAACATATGAATTGACAATCTCCTCCTTTTGTACAGTCGGTCAAAATACATTGGAGCGGTCCAGTTTATTAGATAACCCATCCTAACCCAATTACGGGAGCTTGAAATTACCATGCTAAAAGCCTTCCAACTTTCCAATGCATTTAATGTCAAAGGCTGCTGTATTACCGTGCAGCGGCACGCAAATGATTGTCCTCAGTGTCATTAGCGACTCTTCGCAAGTAATTTACAGAGGTCAGCAAGTGTGAGGAGGCCAATGTTTTGTTGATTAGAAGGTTGTGTGGTTTCTATTCAGCATGTCTTTGTAAAATGGAAATCTAATCTATATATATAAAAGAAAGTCGTGTTAGTTACTACACTTATAGCTCAAGAACGGCTGAACCAATTTTTATGTTTTTTGTATTTTTGGAATTGTCTTTGTCAGGAATAGGATAATAAGTATTAAAAACAATGAATAATTGACCTAAAAAAATTATATAAGAAAAAATATATTTCCAAAATGTTCCTGGGTTTAAAAACTGCCAATTATTTGATGTTCAATCGTTTATCCTGCCGTATTTTTTTTTGTATACTTAGGTATGGTTTTACACGATTACTGTATTTAGCCAGTGTCAAGTATAAAAATTCTTCCCATGTGTGGATTAGCATTACAATATTCGGATTATCGCGTATTTTTTTTTTTGGAATAATTATGGCTCCACACTATTAGTGTATTTAGCCCGTGTCAAATAGTAAGTCAATTAAAAAATCTTCAAGTTTTTGTGAATTCAAGTCATGTAGATTTTTAAAATGTCAAATATTGTCAGTAATGATAATTATTTGACATATTTACTGATTGTCAAATATGCGTGCGTTAAGAAATGTATGCTTACAAGCAACTTGAAAAAGTTTATATTTCCAAAAACCATTTATATCTGTATTGCCATAATACATTATTAAACTTAATATCTCTCTTGTATTCATTTATTACGTTCATAAAAGCCTAAAACAAGTTCATCTAAAAGGTAACACGACATTTATTGTCTGTTAGGTGGTACGAAGTTCGCCGGGCCAGCTAGTACTTAATAAATATAAACCTTTAAACGAGTAATTCTTGTATATGTCTATATATATATATATATATATATAATCTGAATCTCTGAAACGGCTCCAACGATTTTTATGAATTTAAGTATGCTGGACGTTTCAGGGGCGATAAGTTGATCTAGCTAGGTTTCATTTTTAGAAAACGTCGTATTGTCCGTGATTTCAGGCAATTCAGAAAATTTTACCATAATCTACAAGTGTATGATAAGCTCGGTGGGAAATCAAGCGATCCCGAAACCAGAGTCCTCGGTTCGAATCCAGATGAGATGGTTATTTTTTCTCTTTTTTTTTCAAGTTCCTTCTTTTGTGAGACAAACCATTATTGGGAGCCAAAAAAAAATCCAAAAGCACGATTCACTAAAAAAATACTGGTCATCCAGGTACTGGTTCTTTAATACCTATATACAGAAATATTGATACTCCGACCAGTGTCGTCTTTAGGTAAGTTACCTATTCATTATAATATCCCCTTAACTGACAGGCTCAATTTTACGGATCCGTACCCAAAGGGCACCATCCAAACCCTATTACTGAGACTTCACTGTCCATCCGTCCGTCCGCCTGTCCGTCAGTTTGAGTGCCTGTATCTTCTCTCCAAAGTAAATCAAAATAAAAAGCGCTTAATTTCAGTTACTACTTATAAATTACAACCAATACGACATACTCCGACAACGCCATTATTTAGTTACCAAACTTAATCATCCATCAGAGCAGTAATCTAACAACTTATTAGTCTGTAAGTCATAACGTTCGTAAATTTATCTACTACAACGTAAACGAAACCGTTTTCGTAAAAATGCTAAGCTATCGCATACATACCAGTCTAGACTTTGAAATGAATGCATAGACCAAAAGGTACTAAAATAAAAGTAAGATCAGCTTGGTTTTGCAGCTCGTGTGTAAGGATATTCGCTAAGTTAGTTTTATTACAAAAGTTTACGAATAACTCCGAAAAGTTTTGTCAATTTGTGTGATAAGTATTGGCTTACACCGAGCATAAGATAGGAATACATTATGCCTGGCAGTGTCTCGTGAGTTTGTCTGCGTTTAATATACACCCATTTACTATAGCGATTAGCTTTCAATTGACCAAGTAAAGTTCGTATCGGTTGCAATAGCGGTAGTCCAATAGATTACATTACGTGTGCGCTATTTCAAGCAAGCCAATACAGAGCGCGATGTGGTTGAAGGAAAGTAGGGTAATCCGTTTTGACAAATAGGTTCACCAAAATCGGTTCACCACCAGGGCCGGTAGTCTCTATATGCCTAGCGATGAATTTTGAGCAATCAATGTAGAGACTTCCACCCCACCGCAGGGGGAGTCTCTACATTGGTAGCGATGCGTATTGTCATTGCAAACGTCTGCTAGAATGAGATGCAGCTAGACATTTTTATTTGCATCTCTTTTCTTATCGACGATTATCGGTCGAAATTTATCGCTATTCATGTAGAGACTACCGGCCCTGGTATTCTTACTTTTATCCTGATATTCCATAAAGTACTATGATAGTTGATAAGATTTTGTAAAACAATTTGGCAATAAATATCATTATAATAATACTTATCTAATTACATATTCACATTACTTATTAAGCCTCAAAAATATAAATCGACGTTGTAGACAAGTTGTTGACAAACAAGCTCCGAGATAACGAATCTTGAATTCACGGAATATCAAGGTATCAATCAAGCTCTTTCATTATTTCTAAAGATTCTATTATTGGATATTTGAATCTCTGTGGCATTGACCCTTGATAGCTGACAATATTATAATTTTGTATGAGTAAATGGGCAAATTGAGTTGTTTTTTCGTTTATTCGCGGAAAAATAGATCAACTGTAATAAAAATATTTTAAACTATCAAAGATATACCATAGACACAAAAAAATTGTGACGTCTTGAAATACGTTTTTTAACCCCCAACGCAGGGTGGGTTTAAATTGTAAATATAAGTATTATGATAGTTTCGCTATGTGGACTGGACTAAATTCCGTTGTGATGCTTCACGTCTCATTAGCGTTTTCCAATTTCCAGGCAAGCACGTCTCCTTCTTAGACCGCATTTGTGTACCCGCATTTGTGTAGTGTTGTATCGGGAGAATGGTCGGCTTTGACGCCTTTTTTTCCACTGTGCATCAATGATTTCTATCGAAAAATGTATGTGCGCTTTTTACAGTGGCCCTCCGGACACTATAGGACTATAGGCCACTATCTGTGTCCGCCTAACCAGCTACCACCCAAGTTCGAAAATCAGCTGCCAAATATCTAATATGTTCCGGCAGCCATCTTTGAGAGCCAGTTCCCATTCTAAGCCTAGCATGATATTATCCTCGACCGCATCATCACTTACCAGCAGCTGAGATAGTGGTCCAACACTAGCTTAATTGGTAAAAAAAATGCAAATGCAAGGGAAGCCATTGAAATTCCAAATAATAGAATGGAATTCCATGCCTGAGTCCATGTTTCCGGTTGAGTACAATTTAGAGGTTAAAGACCCCGCGTCGGAACTGAATAGTATCTTCTTTGTAAATGTGCTACATCTTTGATCACTCATCAACGTCACTAAAAACTCAACAGGTGAGATGGTAGTCAAGCAACTATTAAAAATTAAAATAAATATGATACAATCTTATATCTATCTAATACTATAAGAATCTTTGTCCTGACATACTGACTGACTGACAGACCACGCACAGCCTAAAGCGCTGGTCGTAAAAAATTTTGAGGGTATATTTGTCTTAGTACGTAAGGGTGTATTAAGAAAGTATTTTCCAAAGTTCACCCCTTTAGGGGATGAAATGGGGGTACAAAGTTTGTATGGAGAAACAAGCTTAGATAGTATTTTCTATTCGAAACTTCGCACAAGTACTTCAGTAAATAAATAAGTAAACATGTGTTTCGGACTTTTTCGAAATGCCACCCTTAAGAGGGTGAAGTGAGGTAACAAAGTCTGAACATCGGTATTGTTTCGAAATGCGCTGAAATTTGGCATGAAGATAGTTATTACGACGTTAGTTCCCTCTGAGAAATGATTTTCTAAAATTCACCCCTTAAGGGGATGAAACAAGGGTTCAAAGTTTGTAAGGAGAAACAAGATTAGATAGTTTTTTCTATACGAAACTTCACAGAAGTGCTTCAATCAATAAATAAATAAACACGTGTTTCGGACTTTTTCGAAATGCCACCCCTAAAAGGGTGAAGTGGGGTAACAAAGTCTGAAATTAATATTGTTTCGGATTGCGCTGAAATTTGGGGGATGGGAAAGGGGATGAGAGGAGGTTCAACGTTTGAACCTATTTGGCTTTTACTTCTTTGATGTCTTTTATGATAGAACAGTTTTTACAAAATAAAAGTTTTAAGTAAATAAAAGAAGTCTTTAACGCGGGCGAAGCCGCGGGGAATTTCTAGTATGATATAATCTTGATTAAAACTACATTGTTGCTTTACCACTTTAAAATTAATTTAATTCTGAAACGATTACAAAGATCCGCATATTTTACATGATTTAAACAAATCACCTTGCTAAGTTTCCACTTAGCCAACACTGTATTAACGGTAAAGTGGAGCGACTTTCCCCAAGTTTGAGTTCCGTAACTTAGCACCCCTGCCCGCCCCATTAAACAAAGGTCGTTTGAACTAGAGTTGATCACTTTGGACGAGGTAGAATATCTTTGATTTGGTGTTTATTGGGTGAGAAGGAATACAGCTTTCTTTTATAAGGTGCCCACAATTTTGGTCAAAAACTACATCTAGTTTTTGACCAAAATTGTCGGCACTTTTGGCAATTGTGGGCAGAGCTGCAATGTATTTGAAAGAATAAGCGAAAGAACAAGACAGACTCAACTGTCTTATTATGAGCATAATAAACTGGAAATACAAGAAAAAATCTGCCGCCATAACCTTACAGTCTTCCGGTAGCACCCTAGAGGATCAGACAACACTCTAGGCCACGTACACGCTAGTGTTCAACATCCTCGATTACATAATCGCTTACCACCAAGCTAGAAAATGACCATACGCTAGTCTATCAGATATATAAAAATTAAGAAAATTCAACTAGTTCAATACATTAAAATGATGCATGCCATAGTTCAGACTTTAAATATCTATTCACTAGCATAAGCCAAGGTCATTTAACACTAAGTAAATATAAGGGTGACTTTAGGTCCCCAAATGCACAAATCTTTCACACTAAATAACCAGTATTGCAGCAATATACAAACCGTTCCAAGCTAAATTGCGTCTACGGGCTACCAAAATGGGTACCATTTAATCCGACCCGAGTTCTAAGTCCGATTAAGTGGCCGCTATAAATTCAAGAGAGTTATTATTTCTTAGCCTTCACTTATTCTGTTGTGTAATAAACATTATATTTCAAGGGTAAATATAGGTTTCCTTTTCGCATTTCATTTATAATGTTTCTTTAGTTAATCTTGGTTCGTTAAGTTACGTTTCATCGTATCGGTAGGCGCTCGTATACGTCCGTTGTATTCACCGGACAACGGACCGTGTTTTGCCGGACTTGCAGTGTAGTATGGTTTTGTTGCTGGACCGGTATCTGGTGCATTTACCTACGTTCCTTATAACCCATACACCACCGCGAATCTAGTAAAAAACACGGTCCGTTATCCGGTGAAAAAACGGACGTCTACGAGCGCTCGTAGGGTCGTAATCGGTCGCCCGAGTACTCTAACTAAAGTATATATATTTCTTTGATATCCGTAGAAGGCAGAAGGACGTAAATTTTCCGCTTTCTGCACCTGCCGAGGACAGAAATGCATCGAGACAAGCGAGCCGTAAACTGTCGGTGTTAAGGACTGAGCAAGGAACTGATTGGATGCACTGTTTGTTTCGAACAGTTTTAGCTTACGCTCTATAAAACAGCCATGAACTAGTTATTGTACCAGGGCAGGGAGGCAACCTCAATGTCCAAAAGTCCTTGCTTATATTCTAACTAGAAGTTCCCCGCGGCTTCGCCCGCGTTAGACATCTTTTATTTACTTAAAAACTTTTATTTTGTAAAATCCTTTCTATCATAAAATACATGAAAGAAGTAAAAGCCAAATCGGTTCAAATTTTGAACCCCCGTTTCATCCCTTTAAAGAGTGAATTTTGAAAAATCCTTTATTAACGGATACCTACGTCAAAATAACTATCTGCATCCCAAATTTCAGCGCAATCCGAAACAATATTGATTTCAGACTTTGTTACCCCACTTCACCCTTTTAGGGGTGGCACACGTATTTACTTATTTATTTACTGAAGTACTTGTGCGAATTTTCGAATAGAAAAGACTATCTTATCTTGTTTCTCCATACAAACTTTAAACCCCGTTTCATCCCCTTAAAGAGTGAATATTGTAAAATCCTTTCTTAGCGGATAACTACGTAAAAATAACTATCTGCACGTCAAATTTCAGCGCAATCCGAAACAATATTGATTTCACGCTTTGTTACCCCCCCACTTCACCCTTTCAGGGATGGCATTTCGAAAAAGCCTAAAATGCCTATTATCTAATTTATTTACTGAAGCACTTGAGTGAAGTTTCGAATAGAAAAAACTATCTAATATTGTTTCTCCGTACAAACTAAGAACCCTCGTTTCATCCCCTTAAGGAGTGAATTTTGAAAAATCCTCTCTTAGCGGATACCTACGCCAAAATAACTATCTGCATGTCAAATTTCAGCGCAATCCGAAACAATATTGATTTCAGACTTTGTTACCCCATTTCACCCTTTTAGGGGTAGAATTTCGAAAAAACCTAAAACACGTGTTTACTTATTTATGTCCTGAAGCACTTGTGTGAAGTTTCGAATAGAAAAGACTATCTAATAATGTTTCTCCATAGAAACTTTGAACCCCCGTTTCATCCCTTTAAGGGGTGAATTTTAGAAAATCCCTTCTTAGCTGATACTAACGTCATAATAACCACCTGTATGCCAAATTTCAGCGCAATCCAAAACAATATTGATTTTTAGACATTGTTACCCCATTTCACCCTCTTAGGGGTGGAATTTCGAAAAAACCTAAAACACGTGTTTACTTATTTATGTCCTGAAGCACTTGTGTGAAGTTTCGAATAGAAAAGACTATCTAATAATGTATCTCTATAGAAACTTTGAACCCCCGTTTCATGCCCTTCAGGGGTGAAATTTGAAAAATCCTTTTTCAAAGGAAACTAACGTTGTAATAATTATCTGCATGCCAAGTTTTAGCGCAATCCGAAAAATTATTGTTTTTCTCACTTTGTCACCCTCTTAGGGGTGGAATTTCAAAAAAACCTGAAACACGTATTTACTTATTTTTGTACTGAAGCACTTGTGTAAAGTTTCGGATAGAAAAGACTATCTAATCTTGTTTCTCCATACAAACTTTGAACCCCCATTTCAAAATTCACCCCTTAAGGGGTTAAGGGGTGAATTTTGAAAAATACTTTCTTAGTACACCCCTACGTACTAACACAAATATACCCTTCAAATTTCAAGTCTCTACGACCAGCGGTTTAGGCTGTGCGTTGTCTGTCAGTGAGTCAGTCAGTCAGTCAGTCAGTATGTCAGGACAAAGATTCTTATAGTATTAGATAAAACAACTACGCTTTAATTAATTTTACTGTATAAGCACAAGGTCCAAAAAAGTTTTATTTTAATCTTATTGCTATAGAAAGCAGAATGGTGATATTTGGCGGTGGGCTGGTGTTCTACATAGCTGACAGAGAGTACTGATGAAGTTTGTAGCTACGAGTGCGAATAAAATCTCCACATCACCATATAAAGGCATCTTGTTCGAGAGATTCGAAATTTTCGCTTCATTTATATACACATAGATTACTAAAAACATACTCTACTTATTGCTTACATTATAATCACGTATTTGACACAGTTTGCTTACAACGAAATAGTTGCTGTATCACTTTAATTTTAACCCAAACGTAAAAAATAAGTATTTAATGAAACCTATAACACGACAAAAACGACTCCGGAAAAAAGGATAAAAGTAGAGAAACCAGTGTACCTGTGAACTCGATTTTCAGCGTTGGTGTCGGCAAGCTTACGTAAGACTCCAATAAAATAAAGTGATAGAGCCAGGAATCAGTTTTACACCTCTGTTAATGCCGGGAAAGCGGAGATTGGAGATGTGATACTAATATATGGAGCTAGTATATTGCTATGATAGATTTTACAAGGACGCTGGATGGGTTTTATGAGCTAAAATGGATTTTACTGACTAGACGTTGGTTACGGCTTTATTCGTACCTCGATATACAATAAACATTTATTATATAGTGTCTTTTATTTATCTAAGATAGTGATTTGATTGTAATAGGCAAGTCTTTAGGAATCTATTATAGCGTAAAGAGTTTTTTTTAGTCCAATAAATAATACTCTAGTACGATTATGAGAAAGAGAAAGGTCAGGTACGACAAAAAGTAGAGCTGCCAATATTTCATTATGCTTCGGATTTCTAACATTTCCCTGTTATTAATCGACAGGTGACAGCTTAAAAACTATCTAGTACAACACAAGTAGATACCTAATAAATATACTCGTACTTATTATTTTGAGTAGAATTTTCCATGGTAACACTCATGTAGTTGGCAGCTCCGTAACACATTATTGATGAGGTGGGTGGCACCAGATTTTAATAAGGTGCTCGTTGAAACTCTAAATTTATAGATACAGTACAGTAACTTGTACATTAGTTGTGGAGGGGGCTCGTTTATCAACAGGCATTCATATTTTATGTATTGAAACAAGACAATATTTTTTGTATTAAATTTGTATATTTTCCTATTTTGTTTTTTGCTATAGGTAGTCCAAAATTTCACCGTACAGGCGGGATTAGAACTCGCGCCTCCTGGGAACCAAGCCCGGCGCTGTGCTAATTCAGCTACGATACAATGTATACAATGAAAAAAAAATGTGTAACACACATAACAGTAATAAACATAATATTATGGATACAGGCTGAATACAACTCATATCGTCATCATAATCAGCCGGTTTCAGTCCACTGCTGGACGTAAGCCTCTCCCAAGATAAGCTACTGATCCCGATCTTCAGGACACGACTATTTAATCGTTATCTTGAGACCACAATTTGATGAAGTCAGTATTTTAGAACTTTTGCTGTTAGTTCCGAAAGAGCATAAGGCTTGGCAAAAGTGGTAGCTAGAATGACAGCGGAAAGAACTAAATAGACGAGACTGTTAAAATTATACTATTCTTCCTGATCTTTTGTCTTTTGTCTTTTTTCTTATTGGCTCAATGCTAGCTACTACATAAAAATATTATGCACCTTGGTTAACCTAAGTAAGGTAGACTTTATTCACTGTTTTCTGTAACATGTTTACCATGATTTTTCACGTCAAAATAAAGGACGTGCGTGACACAAAATATATTGATAACCTTAATAACGGCGGCTCATCAGAATACTAGATTATCCCGAGAAGCCGAGAAAATCGTTTGATTTTCGCCTGAAGATTTTTTTCGCTTGGATGGAACTTATGATTAACGACGCTGCTCATCGACATGTCTTTTATATTCAGGCAAAAGTGTGTTAGATTGAAACGAGAGCTTTTGTTGTAGGTATGTTTCACTTTCGTACCCAAAGAGTGCCAACGAGACTATTACGTAGACTCCGCTGCCTGTCGGTCTGTCCGTCTGTCTGTCACAGGGCTGTATCTTTGAACCGTTATATCAATCTCTAACGGTGGAAAATTTCACAAATCGTGTATTACTGTAACCGTTATAATAACAAATGCTTAAAACAGTTAAATATTAAAAAGAAAAAAATAAAGTAATTTGTATTTGCGTTTTAATTTAAATTAATTTTATCCCGATATTTCCACGAAAACGATGTCTACGCGGGTAAAACCACGAGGCATAGCTATTACAACATATAAGTGCATCCTCAAGATCCTGAGGAAGGCCACAGAATAATTAATAGTACAAAAGGCTTTCGTGTGAAGCCGAAACACTACTTGTACTATTCATTATTCTGTGGAAACACTAAGTATTCTGATTTTCTTTTTTTGGTAGAACCGAAGATTTACATCTACAAACAAGAGACAAATAGAAAGGTGCGAGACTGGACGCATCGGCGAGCGCCCGCACTCGAGATCCTGATAAAATTAAAGATTTTTTTTTTGTTTTGTTTGTTTTTAATAATTTTAATTGTGAAGTTTTTTTTTTAGCCTTATAGGCATTTTGTACTTATTTCACAAACAATGTTATATTGTTTACTGAAAAAAAATTGAATTGAATTGAAAGCCCTCCGAATGAGGCCGAAACAATCGTCGATCGCATATCGACTTCGCGGAAGTCACTTGAAATTCACAATCAATACGTTTAAAATGAACATGAGTTTTTAATAATAAAACATTGAGGTTTTTATGGGTGTGAGAATTCCGAGGACACTTGGTTTCGAGGATATAAATTCTGGGCTGTCAATAGCCAATGTCCAAACGGTTTTCTAAAACATTTTCGAACGAATTTCGGACAAATTCCTGCCATACAAGTGCGGCTTTCACGCTTTTCAGCAAAATGAAATAGAGAACCTGTCACCCGGTTACACCGAAACTCGACAGTAAATATCAAGCAGTAGGTTTCGCGAACCATTCAAAAATTAAGCAAAAAGGGTATTTTAACAGACTACAAAAAAAGAGGAGGTAGTTAATGTTCCCCGATTACTCAAAGACGCCTGTACCGTTTTGGAAAATTATTTTTTGTGTGAAAAGGCATACTTTATAATTGGTTCAGTTTTTATTTCAATGAGATATGTTTAATATCTCCAAAAAACTAGATATAAACACGGCATTTGGAGTCGGTTCTATTCGTTTTTTTTTTATTGATCTTAAATTATTAAACACGTACTTGGTAACGAACATAAAATTTCAGATTAAAAAAATACTATAACTGTATATTAATATCAGGCGAGTTAACCTACTGCAATGTTCTATGATACCGATGCTTGCTATTGCATCCGGTAGATCTGGCATGTTCCGGAGTACAGAAGTTATCTTTTTATTTCTCTCGACATTTATTTTTGTTGCTATTTTATTATTGTACTAGCAGCCCGCCCCGGCTTCGTACGGGTATATGCATATATGCCTACAAAATTTGCATCAGTTTGCTGCATCGAATATAAAATATTAACATATTTAACAATCATCGTCATATGTCAACCAATTTACACAAAACCTTAACGAATTATGCACCTAAACCTTCCTCATAAACACTCTGGCTATTGGTGAAAACCGCATGATAATCCGTTTAGAAGCTATTGAAATTATTGCGAACAGACAGACAGACGCTGTGATGGACATTGTTTTATAATACTTACGTAGTGATATTGGACAGCCCTTTGGCGTAAAGGATAGTTACCCTGATTCTGACCCGAGGGTCGTTGGATCTAATCCTAGCTATATACCTACCAATGAAAGTTTTATGTGCATTCATGAATCATGGGTTTTCGTGGGATCATTAAATCTACCAATAATTAAGATAGTTTAAAAACTAAAACAACTGACTTCAATGCCCCGCGAGTCAATTTCAGTAGCAAGTTTGAGACGTTTATCGTCATATCTCTGAAGATACTTATCACATCTCAATGAAATTACAATGGGACCACCTCGGAAACCTTTTATTAACAATTGTACCCTACCGATTACAAAAATAATCATTCGAAACGGTTCACAATTGACGGAGTAATCGCGTAACATACACACAAAAAAAAAAAGAAAAAAATATATACGGTCGAATTGAGAAACCTCCTCCTTTTTTGAAGTCGGTTAAAAAAGAAACATACAGACGAATTGAGAACTTCCTTCTTTTTGGAAGTCGGTTGAAAAGTAGCTTACCACCAAGGAGAACATCTGCCGCCGTAACCTTACGGCGTTCCCCGACGCAAAAAGTAGGGGTATTATACGTTTAACGTGTGTATCTGTGCGTCTGTCTGTAGCATCTTAGCACCCAACCGGATGAACCGATTTTGATTTTATTATTGATAGATTTTTTTTATAGATGTTTTCATTGAGAGTGTTCTTAGCTTTGATTCATGAAAATTTGTTCAATCGTTATAAAACTATGAGCTTTAATCAACTTTCATAGGTCTGATCAATTCGAAAATCATCTTTTTCAACGATATTGTAAGAACATGGAAGCATTGACCTGATGCTGGGACATCTCCTGGACTCTACAGAATACCCAAATCTTCACCAACTTACAGCTCAGATTTTAAATGTCGTGTTTAGAGTCATTGGAATGCTTTTAATGAAAAGATTATACATAGATCAGTTGGGGTGGTTTTAAATATTATATTATATATATATAGATCATTATTATTTTATACAATAGATCATATTATTATACTATATTGACTTCAAATTGATTGCGATCGGTGGGGATCTACAGAAAAGCTAAGCTTATAATAATATTTTCGTAGTAACTATGACCTATTCTGTGATTTGACTGCAAATATTTTAATTTTGCGATGCGTATATGTGAAATCCGTGATATCTTCTAGAGTTTTCATTAGAATTATATACTGTAAAGGACAATTTTAATCTATAATATGTGGCCAAGATAATTAATTATTTGGATAAGGGTTAATACTATATATTTGAAAATAGCCCTGGAAGTTATGTAATATTTTTTAACAAAAAATTAAAGATTAAAATGGTTACTGTGAGTCAACCTTAAGAGATAGACATATGCTGTCGCTGACTTTTTTGTAGGTCTTATGAAGTTGTACAACTCTTCCATCTGTTTTCAATTGAGCAGCGTTCGTAAGAAACGTGTTTTTTCGACCGTTTTTTTGTCGACTTAGGTTGCAAATTAGATCTCCTCGAACGTACCTTTAATTTAAACGGGATAATATATAGCCTATTTTCATTTCGAAAGTTCATTCTATATATTCGTGAAAGAATTTTTAAATAGGTCTAGTAGCTTTTGAGCCAAATCATTATAAATATACAAAAATACAAAAATACAAATGTTCTCTCTTTATAATATTAGTAAAGATTAAATGTACATAGTTTTTAATGGCACGTCTTCTTTATTTGTATTTGTCAAGTTGCGCTAGCAGGTTCGCCTACGTGTTGTTCACTCACATTACCCATACATACAAATAAAAATAAATGCTATTTGTTGATTCGTTTAAGAATGGCTGAACGAATTTGGCAATACGTTTAATTATTATTACAATATTCTAGACACATTTTTCACGTCATCGCTTTCCACCAGTCGAGATAGTGGTCAAACGCTAGATATACAATTGATTTCAATAAAAAATTTGAACTTTTTGCATGATGGTTAAAATGGTATCATAAATTAATTACTCCCCTTTCTGTGAACTTTACCTACTGCACTTTTATTCCACTATCTACACCATTGACGCTTTTTCTCATTCAATTGTCGTTTGTGTTTAATTTATTTTGTTTAGCGGAACTCTGAACGTTTGGATAGTGACAGCACAGTTTTTACAATACATAATTGTTAATGAAGTCAACGAGGCTTTTGTAACCCGAGAAATTCTCCCGTCAATGAAAGTTGGCATGTGATAACATTAGCTAATACAGATTACAGATGTACAATAATCCAACATTTTTTTTAAAGAGAAGTTAGGTATTTTTACCTTAACATGAAAATCGCTTATAACTCTCTGTGAATATTTCCTCAGACTGAAATATGAAATATATGCGTTCGTATGTACTAGTTAGAATATGTATATAAAAGAATCCAACACCTTTTCGATATCAGAGTACCCCAAATTTAACTATTAACATTTTGCGCTATAACTTCTACTGAAAAATTGCTCTGCCAATTATTATTTTTGTATATGTTTTTATATCGTTAAATACATACTTTGGTTCAATAATCCAACATTTTTTCGACTTCAGAGTACCCCAAATATAACTTTTAACATTTTGCGCTATAATTTCTACTGAAAAATTACTCTGCTCATTTTTATTTTTTGATACGTTTTTATATCGTTAAATACATACCTTGGTTTAATAATCCAACATTTTTTCGACTTCAGGTACCCCAAATTTAAATTTTAACATTTTGCGCTATAACTTCTACTGGAAAATTGCTCTGCTCATTTTTATTTTTTGAAATGTTTTTGTATCGTTAAACACATATCTTTATTCAATAATCGAACATATTTTCCTTTTTAAACATATATTTTTTATTTTTGCTTAATTACGTAATGTGAAAAATTTCTCCGTCCATTTTCATTCCTTTATTAGTCATACGATTTTATATTAAAACAGATTTATCAATAATCCAACAAATTTTCGAACGTTTATTATATTTTTACGAAAATTTGCTTATTTACGCTAGAGCGCAGGGTTGACCTTGATTTGACCGTAGGCGAGTTTGGTGGCCGCCATTATTATTACAGATATTATTTTAACTAAATGCAAAACGTATTTAGAGTTATTAGCACATCAAGTAACCACAAACTGTCATTTTTTCTTCTTCGATTTTAAACTCAACTGTCAATATTATAAGGTTTAAAATAGTTTTTTGTAACTAGATGTGCTGTTGGCTGTGAAACGGCGTTTAGAAATGGATTTAAAATAAACATTTTATACTGTAAAATGCGAGGAAAAAAAATAATAAGTAATATAATGTTTAATAAAACACTTGTTTAGGATATATCGAAAAAAAAAGTTTCGTTCAAAGGTGTAACAATTAGCTTATACTTTTTTTTCAGTAATTGCGTCTACCAATAAAATTTAGTTATGTTGACTAAAACACTAATATAAACATAACATACATCCTGGTAAAATCTCACAGCCGTGTGAAATTATATTTAATTCAAAAGATTTGCTATTACTAAGGATCAGCGCACACTAGCGCGACCAAATAAGTGGAATTTATTATTTTTATACAACAAGGTTCCGTTCACAACCTACGCTCGGAGTGCACCCAAACACTCTAACCCTGTTCACTTGTAATACATATGTTATTGTATTTCATACATATTCTTAGTGGTGCTCAGAGGATAGCCGTGGTCGTATGTCACCTACCGTAACGAAACAATACATTCTGCAAAGTAGCATGCGACCACAGGTATCCACTGAGCACCACTAAGAATATGTACGAAATAAAATAAAATATGTATTACAAGTAAGTATACAACACACAATACATCGACGCCCCCACCGAATAAAGCGGTTTTATGAAAATCGTAATTTAACAGGAGAGCCAAAAAACAGAAAAATTTGTTTCACCACTCGTACAAACAACCAATTTTAACAAATGTAATATCGTTATATTTGAAAAAAAAAATAAGTTTCCAAATAAAACATCTCACTATCGTAAAAAACTCCCAGACTCTAGATTAATAAAGAAAAACTATATTACAAGTTTATTCGCTTAAGACCGTGCTTTTTTTTTCTGCGTAATTGTTTACGTCTTTATTCATCTCAAAACGTCAAGAGGGATTTTGTGTAACAAATACCACGGTAATATTATAATACAGTATTGTGACTCGGCGTGTCGTTGAGATCAAAAGCCGCGGCACCCGGCACCTGACGGCACCGCGCGGTACGTACACGCGCGATAGGGCTGCCCGCCTACAGTATTTAAATTGCATCTACCTACTTATTTATTTTGTCATTGTAATATTTTTTTTTTTCAGAAGAAGAGGCTTTTAATTAAAGTACTATATTATATAATATTTTATTTAATAAAATGAAATTCGTTGTGAAAAGAATGACAGTACATATTTTATATTTTCTACCGTAAAGCTCTCCCTCGTTCATTAGACCCAAAGGTTGAACTCAACATCCTCTGTTGTTAAAGTTATTAGTTATCAGTATGGTAAGGTAGACCAAAATGTACTATTTAAACGTTTGGCTCATTTTGATGCATGAGGCTTTTAAAACACAAAAAATAATTAAATATTTCTTTTAAAGTAGATAAGACGATTGGTTGCAGCGTGGGCTATTATAGCGCGAGCGAAGCGAGCGCGAAATTTTCATGACTTTTTATGACCCTACCAGTTTTATAACTTCATAACCTTTAGTTAAGTCATTAGAGAGGACTCCAAGGCCGAACTCGATATTTTCTATTATTAAAGTCATAAATCATTATGGTGAGGTATACCATGTTGAGAAGCAGACATTTTTAAGACTTTTTATGCCCCTAACAGTTTTATTATCTAACAATCAAGTCACTATCGATGACTCTAATGTCAAATTTAATATCCTCTGTTGTTAAACTTATTTATCAGAATGGTTAGGTATACCAAGTTGTGTTCTTTAAATGTTTGACTCATTCTGATGGATGAAGCTATTAAAACACAAAAATGTATGTAATATTTCCTACGCAAGTAGATAAGGCGAACGGTTGCGCAACCGCAGCGAGCGCTATTGGTGCGCGAGCGAAGCGAGCGCGAAATATTTTTATGACTTTTTGTGACCCTAACAGTTTTATAACTTCATAACCTTTAGATAAGTCATGAGAGAGGACTCCAATATCGAACTCGATATCCTCTATTGTAAAAGTCATTAATCATTATGGTTGGGGTATACCATGTTGTGCGGGTTAAGTGTTTGCCAAAATTAAAGTGTCCTATGTCCTACTATGCTCTACGGACTATCTTTGTATAAAATTTCAGCTGAGTCGTTGATCTGATAAGACGTCACACATTGACAAAATTCATTTAAAAAATCTGGACATCCAGGCTCCAAAACGTGTACTATGTCCTCGTATGTAAAATTGACTATCTTTGCGCAAAGTTGCAGCTGAATCGGTTTAGCTGTTTAGCTGATAAGACGTCACTCATTTTCAAAGTTCAATAAAAAATCTAGATATCCACACTCGATTGTAAAAAAAAGTTACCATGTTCTTTTGTGCCTTATTGGCTATCTTTATACTAAATTTCAGCTAAATTGGTGAAGCCGCTTGGCCGATAAGTTCCACACACTTATAAAATGCAATAAAAAAATCTCGACACCCAAACTCGACGGCAAAAAAAATCTCATGTCTTTCTGTGCCCTATTGAATATTTTTTTTATACAAAATTTCAGCTAAATTGGTCAATCGGTTCAGCCGTTTATCCGAGAAGAGGTCTAATATTTACAAAATTCAATTCAAAAAATCTGGTTACCCAGACTCCACAGCCAGAAAAAGTATCCTATAGTAGTATAGTAAGTATATGCTATTTTGCCCTATGAACTGTCTTTAGCCAATTTCAGCCAAATCGGTCAAGCCAATAAACAAACTTACTTTCACATTTTATAATATTGGTGTGGATCTCTAAGACTAGCGAATTAGGCTGCACGTTGATATATCAGTCATATAATTAGACAAAGGCGTGAGGAAGAATTTGTTTTTTTTTTATTTTGGAAAACTGTAAAACCCTTGTCTCAAAATTTTACTTGAAGAGTTTGTGTACATATTTTTAAGCCCAACGTCCCAGAGAATATAAAGTTTTACAGAAAATTAAATTAAAAAATTACAGAAAATGCAACCCTCAATTTCACCCACTTAGGGGTGCAATATAAATAAACATATTTTTTAGTGGATACTTGCACTTCACAAAGAACACACCTTCCAAATATCATGTCTCTGAGAGGTCATCATTCATTCAGTCGGTCAGAAAAAAGCATGAGGGATGATTTTTGACAAACTGTGATACCCGTAAATCACTATTTTCATTAAAGAGAATGTGTATCAATTTTTGAGAGAATTGACCGAGAGAATAAAAAGTTTTTTTGGACTTTCAACCCTCCATGACATCCACTTAGGGGTGGAATTTCGAAAAAAAATCTTGATGCATACTTGCTCTTCACAAAAAATACACCCTCCAAATATTTTGTCTCTAGGACCAGTGGTTTAGGCAGTGCGTTGATATATCAGGCAATCATTCAGTCAGTAAGAAAAACGCGTGAGGGATGATCTTTGAAAAACTGTGATACCCGTTACTCACTATTTACCCGACTACGGCAAATCAATAAGTGGGGTTATGTTTTTGACCGGTATGTGGATATGTATGTATGTATGTATGTTTGTATGTTTGTATGTATGTTCATCTGTTCCCTCATAACTTCTAAATTACTTATCATAATTTAACAAATGAGGTGTTGTTGGACGCGTCTTATTTGTCCACTGGTTATAGGCTATATGACATCACAACAAATTGAATGTGGGTCCCCCTAGAGGGGACGAAGTCCAGAACAAAAAAACATCTCACCCACCCCATCGTGTGTGGTATCGTTGAATAGGGATTTTAAAATGAAGATAAGGTTTATTACACAATATTTTTTTAGGGCGTAGCGTTGGCGAGATATATCCCGCCGAAGTCAAGAAAACTAATTTTTACCCCACGGCGTCGCAAAGAAGCAGTTGGGAGGGTTATGTGTTTGTTTCTCACTATGTATGTATGTAAGTATGTTAACATGTATACATGTATACATCTATCCAAAAACCCCAAAATGCTTTAAATAAAAAGTAAGTTCAAAAACTAAAACCCGACTACTGAAAAATCACTCTCTAAAAAGTATGAAACAAGAAAATATTCTCATCTGAGATCGCTAAGTTCAAACTAATCAATAGGTATCGTGTATTATACAAAAAACTAACTTGTAATAAATATTTTATTGTATTTCATAAATATTCTTAGTGGTGCTCAGAGGATAGCCGTGTTTATTTTACACATAAGGTCTATTTTACTTTTTTATTAGTCCATTTATCGGCGCGTTTACAAAGGATATTTGGTTGGATACATATTGGAATCATTTTTATTAATATGCATGTATGTTTTTTGTACCGATTAGATCCGCGAATAAAGAAATTTTTGCCGCGAATATAGGAATTGGGTCACAACTTTTTAATCCGCGAATAGTGAAAACGCTAATGAAGGAAGCGCGAATAAGGAGCTTTTACTGTAAATAACTCCGAAACCTGACGCCTTAGGATATTATGTCATGAGACATTTTTTGTTTGTATGTATAAGTGTCCTCTATCTAAACATATATGCACGGGGTACCTTCGTTGTACACCGTGATTCTGAAAAAAAATCAAAGTGGTGGCTGACGAAAGGATATGAAGGGTGCCATGCCATACAAAAATCTGCGATACTCAAATGATTAGAAACCATAAAATGTTAAGTTCACTAGAATGAGAAAATTTTGCAGTTGTGGTAACTCGATGTGCTGACTATACACTAATTAATAATTTTAAAAGAATTAATAATTCAGTGACTCTAACTACATACTTTTGTGCATATAAGGTAAAAAAAAATATTTGTAATAATATATAATGGCGGCCACCAACCTCGCTTACGGTCAAATCAAGGTCAACCCTTGCGCTCTAGCGTAAATAAGCAAATTTTCGTAAAAATAAAAACGTTCGAAAATTTGTTGGATTATTGATACATCTGTTTTCATATAAAATCGTATGACTAATAAAGGAATGAAAATGGACGGAGACATTTTTCACATTACGTAATTAAGCAAAAATAAAAAATATATGTTTAAAAATGAAAATATGTTCGATTATTGAATAAAGATATGTGTTTAACGATACAAAAACATATCAAAAAATAAAAATGAGCAGAGCAATTTTCCAGTAGAAGTTATAGCGCAAAATGTTAAAATTTAAATTTGGGGTACCTGAAGTCGAAAAAATGTTGGATTATTAAACCAAGGTATGTATTTAACGATATAAAAACTTATCAAAAAATAAAAATGAGCAGAGCAATTTTTCAGTAGAAATTATAGCGCAAAATGTTAAAAGTTATATTTGGGGTACTCTGAAGTCGAAAAAATGTTGGATTATTGAGCCAAAGTATGTATTTAACAATATAAAAACATATACAATAATAATCATTGGCAGAGCAATTTTTCAGTAGAATTTATAGCGCAAAATGTTAAAAGTTAAATTTGGGGTACTCTGATATCGAAAAAGTGTTGGATTCTTTTATATACATATTCTAACTAGTAGAACGTATATATTTCATATTTCAGTCTGAGGAAATATTCACAGAGAGTTATAAGCGATTTCCATGTTTAGGTAAAAATACCTAACTTCTCGTTAAAAGAAATGTTGGATTATTGTACATCTGTAATCTGTATTACCTAATGTCATCACATGCCAACTTTCATTGACGGGAGAATTTTTCGGAAGTCTCCATACAACAAATATCCTCGTTGACTGGACTGTGATAACAGTATGATTGATATGATTCTACGTTTTTTGTGGATTACGTAACACGATATTAACAAAAATTGTAATTATTAATATTTCTGTGCGATTAATACATGCAAAGGTAATTTAAAATAAATAAAACCGGCTAAGTGCGTGCGTAAGCAAGCAACTAGGTACTTCGTTTTTGTCACTTCAAAGGATTTATTCTAAGGAGTTTGTATTTGATACAAAAATATCCAATATCCAAGTTGAACGACTATTACTGCTACACAAATAAAGTTATCTTAACCGCTATAGTTTTCCTTTAAAGTTCATGAAATGCACTATTATTTTTAAGAAGAGCATCCTAATAATAATTAGGCGTAAAACTCGCTTGGTGTAAACTCAAAGTAACGTAACGACTTTATACCTAATGTAAAACGCACCTAGACTTGTCTAGAATAATTATATTTATTTTACAAAGTACTTCGGTGTAATCGGTGGGCCTACCAATTTAAGTATCAAAATGTTCTTAATTCAGTCCTTCTCCAGCATAATTATGATCGTCTACAAAATGAAAAAAATGGACTTCTAATGCCACACTAGTAATTTTTGAAAATACGTTGGGGCGTCTATATCCATATCTCGAGATCTATCCAGAGATGCTAATCAGATCTCGATAAAATTACAACGGGACCAAACGGAAAGTTTACTCCTTCAAACGAAAAAAAAAAATTCAAATTAGTTTATAGTTTTGAGGTAACAAACACAAAAAACATACAGACAGACGAATTGAGAATCTCCTCATGCCTTCTTTTGGTGGCATTTATAGTTCATAGTTTGAAACCTCTATTTTCAACCGCTTTTTAAAAAGGAAGGTTCTCAATTCGTCTATATGTTAATTTTGTATGTTTGTTACGCGATTACTCCGCCAATTATGAACCAATGCTAATGATTATTTATATCGTGGGCAGGATACTTCTTCACGGTGTCCCAATATACGCTTTATTGATATATAATGAGTATCTTCAGAGATATGGAGATAAACGTCTCAAACTTGCTACTGAAACTGACTAATGTGAAGACACGGCATGTGAAATCGATGTTTTTTATGTTTATATTTATCCTAATTATTTATGATATTATAAATGTTGATCGACAGATTGACGGAATTCCGTCCACCATAAATCCTCTTTGTCAATGCCTCTCTATAGAGTTATATTTATTTTTTAACCCGTTATTTTTAACATGTCAAGCTGACGCGGGTCTAACGATACCCTATCACGGCTTAAATATTAAAACGATGATAAAGTATTTTCAGTTTAATTTTATTTTTTTTTACTTTATCCAGACAACGGTAATTTGTTACTTTAAATGCTAGAAAAAAATGTCCCAAAATTCATAGCTGTAAACACGTCAAAATCTCGTAAATTAGGTAAGAATAAGCTTTGAATGCAGTTATTCCTATTGTTAAAAAGAAAAGTAATATTTTTGTTTCCTAAAAGTAAAATTTGAGGTCTTCAATATTTAATATCCTTCCTCTCCGTGGCCCAAATTCTGTTTCCATTCTGTAAACCAACACTTTTTATTTTACGTGATGAAATTGATCAGTAGTTCTAATATCTAGGTAGCTGAAAAATAATCTAAAATATACACAAACCTTTAATATATAATTATAAAGCTTAATACATTTTGTTTAATCAATTTTATTCAATGCATTTCACTCAGTTTAACAAATAATGTTTCGTTAATTTTCGAAGAAAATCTCAACAGATTTATGAGTCCGAAGCATTAATCAGAGCTGACAAACTTTGACAAAAACAAATGAAAATATTATATTTGAACCTTGTTTTTTTTCTAAATGACTGAATATAAAATATAACATACGTGACAGCTCGTTATTGAAACTGAAATTTAGATTAAACTACTGTCATAATTCATTATAAAGTACTATAATTAAGATAGTTTAAAAACTAAAACAACCTACTTCAATGCCCCGCGAGTCCATTTCAGTAGCAAGATTGAGGTGTTTATCTTCATATCTCTGGAGATACTTATCAGATCTCGATGAAATTACAATGGGACCACTTGGAAAACGTACCCTACCGATTACAAAAATAATCATTCGAATCGGTTTACAATTGATGGGGTAATCGCGTAACATACCCCAAAAATAAACATACAGACGAATTGAGAACCTCCTTCTTTTTGAAAGTTGGTTGAATAGTATTTGAGACCGTTTAATAAGCAGACTTTAAATGCTGTGCCAGTAAATTTCAGTGCCAAGTTTCATGTGTGTATCTACATATATCTGGAGACACAGATCTTTACCACGTGAGTAAAGAAGGAGCAGAGACAAAGCTTCATACAACTGCGCTGTTATGATGACGTAGACGCACGTGAGTGCGTGAGCACCAGCGGCCTGTGTGCCGCCTGTCACGTACGGAGTGAAACTGGTTTAAAGTGGCTCGGCTGGTGCTCTAACTCAGGGCTGTCGCTCGCGACGCGTTATATTATATTAAATTTCATCCCATCTATTCGAAAAGTGATGGTTGGCTCCTCTATAAGTGCGCGCAAAGTAGGTCTTTTCCGCCCTAGGGTGGGAAAGTGATTTTTGAATTTTTGGCTTATAAATGTTCTTTTATAGTGCCCTGTCTAAGGAGGTTCAAAAAAATTCCTTGACATTTCATAATATTACTTGACATTTCGTGACATTTCATGAAATTTCGTAGCATATCATGACATTTCGTGACATATCATGACATTTTGTTACATTTCATGACATTGAATTATATTTCATGACATTTCGTGAAATTTCATGTCATTTATGGCATTTTATGACATAAAATGACATATCATGACATAAACATTAAATGACATAAATGTCATAAAATGTCATCTCGTGACATCTCATGATCATGATCGACATACATCGTTGTCAGCAATGATGAAGCTTGAAAAACAAAAAATCAGGATTTTATTACGATGAAGATTTTTCTCTTTTTTTTTTGTACCAACCCTACAAGAATAGGTAAACATTTTGTCCGTTCCTTAGAAAGTGTGTCTCTGTTCCTTCTTTACTCATGTGTCTTTACGAAATGTAAATGGGACCATTTCGGAATAAACCTCCTTCGAACATAACATTCGATTATTTTGCAAATCTGTCTATCTATATACGACGGAGTTATACCTGAACATACATAAAAATATATATACATACGAATAAAGAACCTCCACCTTCTTGAAGTCGGTTAACATTGTGTTAGGTAACTGTAGTATGTGTTATTCACATAACTATTCATTATTCTATGACATTGACTGAACTTGATTTTATTTATATTTTTTTAGACTTTTTGTTGTATCATTTATCTATACTAATAATATTATAAAGAGAGCACATTTGTATTTTTGTATGTTTGTAATGATTTGGCTCAAAAACTACTGAACCGATTTAAAAAATTCTTTCATTAATATATAGAATAGACTTTCGAAACGAAAATAGGTTATATATTATTCCGTTTAAATCAAAGGTATATTCGTGGAGACCTAATTTGCAACCTAAGTCGACAAAAAAATGGTCGGAAAAACACGTTTCTTACGAACGCTGCTCAATTGTAAACAGATGGAAGAATATTTTTTATGGAAGAGTTGTACAACTTAATAAGACCTACAAAAAAGTCCGGGACAGCATATGTTTATCTCTTAAGGTTGACTCACAGTAACCATTTTAATCTTTAATTTTTTGTTAAAAAATATTACATAACTTCCAAGGCTATTTTCAAGTATATAGTATTAATCCTTATCCAAATAATAACGTTAATTAGCTTGGCCACATATTATAGACTAAAATTGTCCTTTACAGTATATAACTCAAATGAAAACTCTAGAAGATATCACGGATTTCACATACACGCATCGCAAAATTAATAAAATATTTGCAATGAAACCACAGATTCGGTCGTAGTTACTAACGAAAATATTATTATAAGCTTAGCTATTCTGTAGATCCCCACCGATCACAATCAATTTGAAGTCAATATAGTATTAATGATATGATCTATTGTATAAAATAATATTGATCTATATATATAATAATATAATATTTTAAACCACCCCGACTGATCTATGTATAATCTTTTTATTAAAAGCATTCCAATGACTCTAACGACATTTTAAAATCTGAGCTGTAAGTTGGTGAGGATTTGAGTATTCTGTAGAGTCCAGGAGATGTCCCAGCATCAGGTCAATGCTTCCATGTTCTTACATTATCGTTGAAGAAGAAGATTTTCGTATTGATCAGACCTATGAAAGTTGATTTCATAGCGCAATTAACTAGAACAAAGCTCATAATTTTATAACGATTAAACGAATTTTCATGAATCAAAGCTAAGAACACTCTCGATGAAGACATCTAATCTATCAAACAAAAAAAACTATTAATAATAAAATTAAAATCGATTCATCTGGTTGGGTGCTAAGATGCTACAGACAGACAGACAGATAGATACACACGTTAAACGTATAATACCCCTACTTTTTGTGTCGGGGAACGCCGTAAGGTTACAGCGGCAGATGTTCTCCTTGGTGGTAAGCTACTTTATAGGGTTCCGTATCCGAATGGAAAAAAAAGGAACCCATTATAAATTCGTTATGTCTGTCTGTCTGTCCGTCCGTAGGTCACATTTGTGTGCCCCCCCTCCCCCCTCTCTTACTTTTAAAGTAACAGAGTGAAAATGTAGAAAAAATATATTCTGTAGATCTCAATAAAAACTTAAAACAAACTATGAAACACAAAGTAATTTTTTTGGTGGCGAAAAATTAAAGTTATAAAACCCTAAGAGTGCGAGTCCGACTTGCACTTAGCCAGTTTTGGTAGATTTAATGATCCCACTACCTCTGTACGAAAACCCACGATTCATGAATGCACATAAAACTTTCATTGGTAGGTATATAGCTAGGATTAGAATCAACGACCGTCGCGTCAAAATCAGAATCCTGGCGTAAACCAAAGGGCCGTCCAATATCACAACGTAAGTATTATACAACAAAGGCCATCACTGCCTCTGTCTGTCTGTTCGCAATAATCTCAATAGCTACTAAACGGATTATCATGCGGTTTTCACCAATAGCCAGATTGTTTATGAGGTAGGCTTAAGTGCATAATTCGTTAAGGTTTTTGTGTAAATTGGTTGAAATATGACGATGATTGTTTAATATGTTATATTCGATGCAACAAACTGATGCAAATTTTGTATGCATAAATGTTCCACCCGTGCGAAGCCGGGGCGGCTGCTAGTTTTTTATATTTATGCGATAAACAACATTGATTTGTCATCCGTTTCATATATAATAAAAGTTGTAACTTCTTCGTACGTCAACATGACAGTAGTAACAGCACTGAAATATTATAAACTAAAAATAAAAGAGGTTACGACCATAACATTTTCTCTTTTATTAATTTGGCTTGTCACTTTTCATTTTGGGACGGCTATCCCCTAATCGCCACGATGGTCGGGCGGGCAAAGAAGAGCCGAAGCACAGAACACATAATGCCGAGATCGGGTGCAGTGGCGTATCTTGGGAGAGGCCTACGTCCAGCAGTGGACTGACACTGGCTGACCATGATGATTATGATATATTTGTGTGGATACATGACAAAGGCACGTCGACAATCAGTTGGCCGATTTCCTTAATAATAATCTACTTCTAGATTTTTAACCGACTTCACAAAAAGGAGGAGGTTCTCAATTCGTCGGAACCTTTTTTTTAATGTATGTTCACCGATTATTCGATGATGCCTGAACCGATTTTGGAAAATTCTTTTTTGTTTCAAAGGGTAACCTTCCCAGGTAGTCCCATTTCAATTTTAACGAAATCGGCCGAGCCGTTTTCAATATATCATATTACGACGCATTTACTTATCTCGACGACTTACTACTCACTACTGGCACAGATTGTAATAGTTACTACGCAGCTACGTCTACTGGCTACTTTGACTAGCGCGACGGTTGAAATCGGTTCATAAGCGTCGTAACTATTATATAATCTGTGCCAGTAGGTAGTGTATGTCGTCGAGATAAGTAAATGCATCGTAAAACAGATGTTAATATATTAAAAACGGCCGATTTCGTTAAAATTTAAATGAGACCATCTAGAAAGGGTACCCTTTAAAATAAAAAAAGAATTTTCCAAATTGGTTCAGGCATCTTTGAGTATTCGGTGAACATTCGTAAAAAAAAACAAAGATTCCGACGAATTCAGAACCTCCTCCTTTTTTGTGAAGTCGGTTAAAAATAATTTACAGCAGGGTTTTTCTCAATTGTTCAATTGTTCAACTCGGATCTTTGAAAAAGAAAAAGAAGGAGGTTCTCAATTCGTCTGTATGTTTTTTTTTCTTTTTTTTTTGTGTGTATGTTATGCGATTTCTCCGTCAATTCTGAACCGATTTGAATTATTATTTTTGTAACCAGTAGGGTACGTTTCCGAGGTAGTCCTATTGTAATTTCATCGAGATCTGATTAGTATCTCCAGAGATATGACGATAAACGTCTCAAACTTGCTACTGAAATTGACTCGCGGGCCATTGAAGTCGGTTGTTTTAGTGTTTAAACTATCTTAATTATGACATTTCAATTCGAAAAAATTGTGATTCTAATGGAAGGGTTTCCGCGAAACATAGCTATATATATAACATAGCTCGTGAATTTATCAATATTCAAAACTAATAATTATGATTTATAAGATTTATATAAGTTTAAAACCTAAAACCACCGACTTCCGTGCCCCGCGAGTCAGTTTCAGTAGCAAGTTTGAGACGTGTATCGTCATATCTCTGGAGATACTTATCAGATCTCGATGACATTGCAATGGCACCACCTCGGAAACGTACCCTAACCCTACTAATTAAAAAAAGGATCATTCAAATCGGTTCACAATTGACGGAGTATGTTAAGTTAAGAGTTATTTTTGGAAGACGGTTGAAAATGAAGCTTCTGAATTTAAATAGGTTTTCGAATGATTGAGAATCAGGGGACAGGTCTACAAAATGTGTTAATAAATTTTGTACCTATTTATGTTGTGTAAAACTACCGCATTTTTACCGCAGTAAAACTACTTAGGCTTGGCTTCAATATGAGATGGCGCAATCATTTTAATTAAATATAATTAATTAATTTAATTAATATCAGCGGAACACGCTCCCTGCGTAACTAATATATGCAGACGTATTTATTATAATGGCCCGTAATTACTGTGTTGGTATAACAGTTGAGATAGCTTTATTAAAGCTTCTGAGCACAAAAGTTAACTAATACCCACCTTGTTCCCCTGACACCGCTCCGAACGATTTTTCTTTTTAACCGACTTCAAAAAAGGAAAAAGTTCTCAATTCGGCCGTTTAATTTTTTTTATGTACGTTTGGGCATAACTCCATCATATTATAGACGAATTAATAGCGTAATTATAGGTTTCTGGTATATAATTTCCTACAGAAACGAAAGTAGCAAATAAACCTAGATTTAAAAACTCGACTTGATTTATCCGCTTGGCAGCCATTAACCTACGTCCAAAGCAATTCTCAGTGAGTTATCGCGTTTTACCCCCATCTACAACCCCGTCCATGCACGTACCACCCGTGCGTACTGTACCCGTGTGCACTGATATTTACCGGAAAACCGGTATTTAGCTAACCACTAGACAAATCGGTCAGTCTGTAGGACATGATGGCATACACCAGATATTAATATTCAATCCTGAATGAAAAGCTAGAAAATTACTCGATATAGTGATCGACAATTGTTTTAGTTTCATCTAGAAGCTTTCGTTTAAGATAAAGAGTGTGGAACGCTACGCCAACGTTGTATAATGCCTCACTAAGGTTTTTGATCACTATTATTGAGATCATTATTGAGATCTCGTGACATTATTAAAATGAACATGACATTTTTTAATAATAACGAAGAAAAAAGAAGAGACGAGTAGTGCAAACCACCTCAACGAGCCAAAAAAAATACTTTAAGTTACTTAGTCCTTTTAATGTTTAAACGAGACTGTCATCATTAAATTGCGTATAAATTAACCGAAAATTGACCTGCAACCGAATATAACTAAATGTAGGTTATTTCAGGTTATTCAGTCCCTCGTAGACATAATTTGGTCACTGGAATACTTAATGACCGCCTTCGTTAACGAACACGTTTCTTATTTACCTTCATTTTCAAAACGAACTTGCTGATGTATTTTATTTTTGACCAACTTTATTACAATTTTGTGTATTTACACGATATTTTTTGGTGATTCGTTGCTTTTTCATGAATTTTTTTACCAAAATTGAAATAATTTCGGCTATATTTTTTTTTTATTTATGTTTAGGGTTCCGTACTCATAGGGTGACAACGGGAACCGCGAAGTCTCAGTACCAGACTTCGCGGTCCTTCCGTCCGTTTGTCACGTGACTGTATCTTCTGAATCGTAATAAAACAAAATATCGTAAAGGAGATTAACCGCAATTTTAAAGTTGCTAGAACTAGCTAGAAGTAGCTATATACCATCATCGACCGCATCATGACTTACCAACAGGTAAGATAGTGGCCAACGCTAGCCTATCTACTGTAAAAAAATCACTATTATAAGACGATATCATTGTGAAACGGTTCTAGCCCATTCTCACCCCGAGCGATACATAGCTCAAGTTTATTATAGCTTGAACTTCAGGTTTATGGCTTAACCTGTCATAATTTTGTATCAAACATCGACATTTAAGCCTTGGCGTGTTGTCATTTGTAAGTATAATTTAATGTTTCTGTTTAATTCTCGCGAATTAAATTAAATTTACGGAATATTTTCTTTTACTACAGCACAGCTATGTCCTATTAATATTTGTGTAAATTGGTTTTATTATATATTGGTGTAATTGTTGTAAATTGTAAAGCCCATTTGCAGTTCAGAAACAGCCCAAACATGCAACATATAATAATTGAAGATCGTTTAAAAAACTTAAAAGAACCGACTTCAAATGCCACTCTAGTATACGCTTTTATTAGCTTCAGACGTATGTATGTTTGTATGTAAGTATGTAACGGAATCTTTGAACATGATTTTAACCCCCTTCAAAACGTCGGATTAACTCGAAATTTGGCATACTTATTAAGGAACGATGACAATTCAATATTTTAAACATTTTGACCCGTTATCCTTACTAGGATAATCAGGATTACGCTTTTAAAAAAATTCGACTAAAAAATGAAAAATAAATAATAGTTTAAGAAAACTAAAAAAATACGCTTTTATAGAAAATCCAACTAAAAAATAGAAAATAAATTTTAATAAATTTGAATTAAAAATAGTGTAAGAAAAAATGATTTTATTGTAATAAAAGCGTGGGGTGCTTTTCAGGATATTATCAAAATAACCCTTCTAGTCATATTTGTTTATAAAATATTTGGAACTATTGATACCATGCACCCCACGCTTTTTTTACATCATCAAAATCATTTTTTCTTACACTATTTTTAATTCAAATTTATTAAAATTTATTTTCTATTTTTTTAGTTGGATTTTCTATAAAAGCGTATTTTTTTAGTTTTTTTACACAATTATTTTTTTCAGTGCCAAGTTTGAGGTGTTTATCTCCTTAACTCTTGAGATGCTCATCAGATCTCATTGAAATTTTAATGGAATTGAAATGGAATACCTGGAAATTATACCTATTTAAACAGAAAAAGAATTTTCAAAATCGGTTTAGGCGTCTTGGAGTAATCGGGGATCATACATAAAAAATAAAAAATGCCGAAAAATTGAGAACCTGCTTCGTTTTTAGAAGTCGGTCGGTCTTTTTTATAATTACTCTCGTGGCATTTGTTCCATTTGACGTTTTAAAACGATTTTGTATTATTAATAAGATGTTATAATTCTATTATAAAAACTCACGTTCATTTTAAACTTATAGATTTAATAATATCGTTTAAAAACTAAAAAACAACCGACTTCAATGCCGCGCTATTCATTTTCAGTACCAATTTTGAGCTGTTTATCTCAATATCTCTGGAGATACTTATCAGACCTCGATAAAATTACCATGGTACCACACTTGGGATATCTCCTTTCGAACAAAAAAAGAATAATCGAAATCGGTTCATAAACGACGAAGTTATCCGCGAACAAACATAAAAAAAAAAAAAAAAAAAAAAAAAAAATATACGGTCGAATTGAGAAACCTCCTCCTTTTTTTGAAGTCGGTTAAAAACGGGAATTTAACGTGACTTACGCGATGTCGATATAGCGATCGACTTTTAAATCTATATGTTATAATTCCTTCTAACAACTCTAAAAGCTATTTACAGCAATAGCGTTGCTATAACAAAACAGATGAAATTCTGTGGTTACTATATATACAAAACCCCCATTCTATTTATAAATAACAGCACAAACAAAAACCTTTATAAACAAAAGGTCAAATATAACCTTCCAAAATCACAGGCTACCCTTAAGGTACCCACTTAACCAAGGGATCAGGAAGAAAATAAAGGGATGAAGACAGGACATAATATTCCCATAACCCTTCCGCTGGCTAGGATACTTTCGGTATGAATATTTTAAACTAATTGTAAGATAAAAATGTATTATCTACTGTTTGGAATTTTACTCAGCGCACAAAAACATTAATCTACTGCAGACGTTTTCAGTATTTCTATAGGTTGGTTAATTGGTAAGGACTGTAATATATATATATTTTATTTATTGTTCTAATAGCAAATTTTTCAAGGTTTCGTAGAACATCTAGAAAACATTACAGACTTATCTAATAATAAAATCATTAGACCCTGCACTAAGATATCCTGTGTCGCAGAATCTATTGACTTCCTTTGAAGCATTCATAAATATGACATGACAGCAAGGCAACATTTTATTTTTAATACGCTTTTATTAGCTTCAGACGTATGTATGTATGTTTGTATGTTAGTATGTAACGGAATCTTTGAACATGATTTTAACCCCCTTCGAAACGTCGGAATAACTCGAAATTTGGCATACTTATTAAGGACCGATGACAATAAATAAATTTAAAAAAATTAAAAAAAAAATTCTACTAAAAAATGAAAAATAAATAATAGTTTAAAAAAAATAAAAAAATACGCTTTTATAGAAAATCCAACTAAAAAATAGAAAATAAATTTTAAAAAATTTGAATTAAAAATAGTGTAAGAAAAAATGATTTTATTGTAAAAAAAGCGTGGGGTGCTTTTCAGGATATTATCAAAATAACCCTTCTAGTCATATCTGTTCATAAAATATTTGGAACTATTGATACCATGCACCCCACGCTTTTTTTTTACAATAAAATCATTTTTTCTTACACTATTGTTAATTCAAATTTATTTTCTATTGTTTAGTTGGATTTTCTATAAAAGCGTATTTTTTTAGTTTTTGTAAACTATTATTTATATTTATATTGACAATTTGTAGTAAGTTGATAAACTATAAAAAATATGCTAAAAAAATTAGTTGTTAAACATTAAAAATTTACTGTTTTGTTTTAAAACTATAGAGCAGCAAACAAGTGCTCTACATTTTCTACAACAAATATCACTGTCAACTCCTTTAATTTTTCGTTAGGCTTTGTTAGGCTCGTTAGGCCTGCTCAAAAGAGCAGGCAACGCACCAGTATTGCGCTGGTATTGCAGGTGTTCAGATGGGCCGCATACTTGTTTGCTTCTTTATATTTATATAAAAAAAGTGGCATGAACTTGAACGTTAATAAACATTGTATTTTTTTTTCGAGCTGGGTATCAAAAATGCGGCGGAGAATTCCGAAACATAATATTTTTTTTAATACAGATTGTACGAACTGACAACATCGCATACCACCAGACAAGAGTTTTTTTTTATGCAGAAATGGGTAGCTTGATCACTGTCTCACCTGATGTTAAGTTATGATGCGGTCGATGATGTAGCGCGCTTATCCAAAATATACCTACTGTTAGAAAATCTGTCGCTAAACATCTAATGTGTTCCGGCAGCTATCCTTGAGAGCCAGTTCCCATTCTAGGCCTAGCGTGATTACCATCTTTGACCGCATCATCACTTACCAACAGGTGAGATAGTGGTCAAACTCTTGCCTATAAGATATAATTTTTTTTTAAATACCTTTTTAGTTGCGACTTTAAGACCCCTAAATTGTATCTAATCGAAAACACAGACTCAGGCAGGGAATTCCATTCCTTGGCGGTACCTCTAAAGGTACGGCCACACCGCGGCGTCCTGCGTGCGCTATCTAGGCGGCGATCAGATAGCGCAGTAGTATTTGTATTGGCTGGTTCACACCAAATGAGATCTACGACGATCAGAAAACGATTGAAAATCAGAGCGCGAACGCGCAAGCGGGCGCAGAACGCCGCGGTGTAGTCATACCTTAACTTCTCTTTGATTTGAACCAATACAATAAAACACTGCAAGTATCAAAAAATATGAATACTACTTTATTATTAATATTTCTGTTGCAAGTATCCAACCAGCCTCAACGCATTATTAAATAAAATAGAGAAAATGCTTCAAAGCTTTTATGCGCACTCCAAGTCCCATTGAATTATCACATCATTGCAGTATACACAGACGCTTTGATCGCCAGCCTGACAATAATATGCTTACACCTAAAAATGTCCTTCGAGGCCTACAGCCCTACGGAGTAACAACCTTTATGCCTTTGCGCTAACCTTAAGGTATGTGCATAGGTAACAACACTTATGCACATTCAAATAAACAAATACATCTATAGTAGCTACTTGTGAATTAGTCCTTATTGGCAAAACTCTATTAAAACCTTCTTTTACTCAATACTCCACGTCCATAATCATCATTAATAGCCATTATTCGTCCACTGCTGGACATAGGCCTCTTCTATGGCACGCCACTGAGCTCGATCTTCAGCTCCTTGTTTCCAACCGCTGCCAGCCAGCTTGCGTATATCATCGCTCCACCTAGCTGGAGGGCGTCCTAAGCTTCGTTTGCCGAGCCGTGGTCTCCACTCTAGAACACGTCTACCCTAACGGTTATCGGTTCTGCGACTAATGTGACCACCCCACTGGAACTTCACTTGCTAATCCTTTGAGTTATGTCGATAGCTTTGGTTCTCTGTTGGATGACTTCATTTCGAATTCAATTATCAGAGATATTAACCATTTTCTTGCAATGTAAATTTTAGTAACAGGATATCAAATCGAATCAATCAACTAGAAAAAAGTTAATGATCTGTCTTGAATACTAGCTAGAAATATTCCAATGAAGTCACCTTTCAAACAAATTTCATTCATTTGGGTGCTACGATGCAACAGACAGGCAAAAATTGAATACAACACAGAAACACACTTCAAGCTTATAACACCCCATTTTTTACGTCAGGGGTAAAAAAATTAAAGCCTTAATATTATGATTTTAAAAAGAGTTTCGTCTCAATTTGCGATTTTAAAAAAGGGTTACGTCTCAACTTTTACGAGCTTAATTGATTAGTTTTTGAATATTTTACGGCTATGGTTCACTCGGAGGTTTTTCATTATCTATAAGCTAATGAAAAAAGTCTGTAGGTACTAGATTTAATTTCAATAATGAAACGTTAACTGAACCGTATAACTTTGGAAAACTTAAAATTGAATTAAGTTTATATGAACTTATAACCATGATTTTAAATTTTGTATGTAGTTATAATGATTTTCAATTTTTATTAGAATAATATTATAAAAAGGTTTCTGCGCGAAACAACATTCATGCCATACAAGGTTATCGTTAAAAAAATTAAATATTGTATCGTTGCATGTTTCACCAATGATTAATGTTAATAATTAAATTACTGATGCAAACGTTTTAAGATTGTGTGCGTGTATGACGCAGGTATATTTGTTACTCTCGAGTGAAACAGCTGAACCAAGTTGTATGAAATTCGAGTGGGGATGACATACTGTTGATTAATATTTATCCAGATATCATGACACATGGCGTATCATCACGGGAGCAGCTAAATGTACATTTATACGTATGTTATAATATGTGTATGATATTTTTGTTTTATCATTATTAATCGATACATCACTTCTGTAAGCACTGAGCCTTACATCCAGCGTTATCGCTAAATTTAAGTTAAGTAACCTTGCGTCATGTTTTATCGGTTTATTAATCTACGGTTATAGCAGTAAAAGTACTAAAGCGTGCGAAAACAACTTTTTTTAAATAAATATTATATGTATTGTGTTTCTTTGAAGTGTTTCACACTTTATATTTTTGTAAATTGTTAAACACAATCCAAAATTTCATCTTATATTATCATCATCATAATTTCGTCGTAACGATACTTCGCACCGTGGCTTAATTGGCAAAGCACCGAAACATGTTATTCCGGAGGTTGCGGGTTCAAGTCCCGTCGCACCAGCAGGTAGTCCAAACATAGACGTTCAAAATGAATAATGTTATGCCTTGGATAAATATTGTAAATATCCTGTTTTTTCGGTATGGTAGCACGATAGGCCTAGAATGGGAACTGGGTCTCAAGCATTGCTGTCAGAACACATCAGATGTTCGGCGACAGATTTTATAACTTGAGGGTGGTCTCTTAACCCTTATATATAAAAGACTAGCTGTGACCCGCGACTTTGCTCGCGTTGAAAATTATCTTATAGCCACAGATTATATAATAGTTGCTATAGCCTAATGCATAATACTGGCTATCCCTCTGCAAAATTTCAGATAGATAGATAGATAGATAACACTTTATTGTACACCATTACAACAATAAAAATTAAATTAAATTGAATTAAATCGGTAAAGCCGTTTGACCGTGAAGTAGTGCCAAAAAAATATGATAAGCTCAGAAAAGGCCGTTTTGTTTATTTTTAACCCCCGACGCAAAAAAAATGGGTGTTTATCTGTGGCATCGCAGCGCCCAAACGTATGAACCGATTTTGATTTAGTTTTTTTTTTTGTTTGATAAGTGTCTTTATCGAGAGTGTTTTTAGCTTTATTTCATGAAAATCCATTCAGCTGTTTAAATATTATCAGGTCTGTTTTGGTTGATGAGACTACTATAGCAACTTTCGTAACTATCATGACTACGCAAGTCATGATAGTTGGGAGCTCCAGAATGATTTGTAGGATTGACTGTCAAACCATAAGATTTGCTCCATTCAGTTATGTGAAGTAAGTTGGAATTTGTTATCTCTATGGCTAGAGCTTAGATGTGAACGACTACAGACCTATAGCTGTTTTGTCAGTGTTCGGCAAGTTGTTCGAGTCAGTCCTGCATCGTCAAATAAGCAGGCAAGTAAATAGCCAATTGGCGGACGAACAGCACGGCTTTAGACCCGGTCGCTCCACTTATGCTAACCTGCTATCGTTCTGGTCGTACACAGTTGATGCTGTGGACTCTGGAATGCAAGTGGACGCTGCTTACTTTGACTTCCGCAAAGCATTTGACACTGTAGACAACAACATTCTTCTGCAAAAACTCGCCATGGCAGGCTTTACTCCACACCTACTGCGCTGTTTTAGCTCATATTTACGTAATCGTAAACAATATGTTCAGTATAACGGTTAAGTATCGGAGCCCTATTATACATATTCAGGCGTAAGTCAGGGAAGTAACCTGGGGCCACTACAGTTTTTGCTGATGATTAATGACTGGCCGAGGACTGTCACTACAGCTCATTGTCTATTGTTTGCGGATGACCTGAAAGTTTTCATGAAAATCAGAGATCTACACGACAATAATCTGCTGCAGTATGACATAGACTGTGTAAGGCGTTGGAGTGAAGAGAACAACCTATTTTTTAATGAAAAAAAATGTAATATTGTGACCTTCACTAAATGTGAAAATCCAGTTGTAGTAGATTATTGCTTAAATTACTCGGTAATAGAGAGGACAAGTGCAATCAGGGATCTGGGCGTCATGATGATTTCGGACTTAACATTCAGACTGCACATTGGCAAAATATGCTCTCAAGCGTTCAGAATGCTCGGATTTGTTCTTCGTCAAACCCGAAATCTGGACAGCATTCCAGCCATCAAAGCCCTGTACAACGTCTTGGTGCGAAGTAAGTTGGAGAGTAACGCTGTCATATGGAGCCCTTATGAACTCAAGTACACTCAAATGGTGGAAAAGCTGCAAAAAAGTTCATAAGATGGCTCTATATGAAACAGTAGTTTTTGTTAAAAATCTGTCTTTTATGTTTATTTTATGTAATTACAAGTACAACAATTTACTATAGAAGGCGACTTGGTTTAAAAAACTGTAATGCCCATATAGTCTGTCTATCAAATAAATAAATAAATTTTGAATATGGAATTGTTTAATAATTTAATAAATTGATCTCAAAGTTATTAGCTAATAATATGTTAATATTGAATGCCCGGTGAGGGTGAACTAATTTCTCTACTGTGCAATAAGATGTAGCATAATTAACCATATAGATTCAAGACGGGAATTTAACGTGAATTACGCGATGTCGATATAGCGATCGACATATGTTTCGGCCTCATCCGGAGGTCTTCTTCAGGATCTTGAGTGCGGGGCGCTCGCCGACGCGTTCAGCCTCGCACAGTGCGAGACTGAACGCGTCGCGTTAAATTCCCGTCTCAAATCTATAAGTTTAAAATGAACGTGAGTTTTTATAATATAACTAACCATATTAGTTTTCAATAAATGATTCTGAAAATATACCAAACAGACAGATATGTGTCGTTTTCATAAAGAAATATTTCCACTTTAACGTCAGCTACGCGATGTCGATATAATCAATTACAAACATAATTATTACAAAATCCTTTAGATAGAATAGAATAGATAGAAATAACTAAATATGGCTATGTGATCTGTCAATGTGTATCCGAATCTACATTTAAAACTGCTTGTTTTCCGTAAAAAAACAACAATGTGTCATTAAACAAAACCATATCAATTTACCTTTTTATAATATCACTGCTGATACATTAGTGCGCCTGAAAAGAAACCCGATACGAATCTTTGTAGACAAAGATGACGTCACAGAATGACGTGTGACATAGCCATTACCCCGACAATAAGCAGTCTAGGAGCCATTCTCTACAAAGGTCGTACGTCTAGCTTCCTGAATAGGGTTTTGGTCTGTAAGTACCATAAAGGTTAAAACCTTACTTGAGCTTGCAAGGTAGAACATTGTTGTGAAGACAAACGAATTCACCGCAGTTTTGTATTAATTGAATTTAAATTAATTTTTCTATCTTACTCACACTTACTGTAAGAAAATTCTGTAATATCTATCTTACATTCCGTCAAACACTAAAATCAACCTGAAGATAATTGAAGATCGTTTACAAAACGAAAAAAAACTACTTCAAATGCCATGCTAGCCATTTTCGGAATTAAGTAAGAGGTGTTTATCTCCATATCTACGGAGATACTTATCAGATCTCCATAAAATTACCAAAACGAGAAGCACATTTTCTTAAGCCAAAAAAATAAGTTTCCGAATAGGCTAGAGAGCAAGTTCCCAGTATTCTAGAGAGCCAGTTATAGGCCTAGCGTGCTGCTATTCTCGACCGCATCATTACTTACCAACAGATGAGATTGTAGTCAAACGCTAGCCTATATGAGATAAAAAAAATTATTAATTAAGGAGTAGGTAGGCAAGCATACAAAAAAAATAGGCGAATTGAGAACCTCCTCTTTTTAGTAAAATCAGTTAAAAAGAGCAGAGTTGACGTTATTTAACGTCGTATTTTTAGTCTTCAAGAGTTTATTCTACATGCAGCCTCCATTGAGTATAATCTTCTTGGTAAGTACTAAACGGTGTCGGTTTCAAGGCTCCACTGATGCGCTTTAATGGAGAAATATTGCAAAGGACACTTTGTGCGGCTTCTAGTTATAGATTTGACGTGGGTCAACCTTTTTGCAGAGGTTTTCTTGCTGGGTTTTCTTGGGCACTATAAATACGGTAAGTTTGTAACAGGTTACTTGGATTAAGTAAAGGAGGAGCTTTATTATGATTTAAGGTAATTCAGATGAGCCTGCCTGATAGCAAGCAATTCCGTTTGGTTTTAACAGAAAATGTGGCACCCAACAAGAACAGTCAACAGAATTTTGCAAGTCTTAACTCGCAAAATGCTGTTGTTGCATTGCTCCTCTTACCTAGCAGTCGAGTCTTGAATACTTTGTAATTATTTAACATAGCTTATAACACTGTCTAGTGTTTGCCTGGCTAGATACCACCCTCAAGTTAGCAAAACTGTCGCCAAACATCTAATCTCTTCCGACAGCTGTTCTTGAGAGCCAGTTCTCATTCTAGGGCTCGCCGGGTACCATTCTCGACCGCATCATCGCTTATTAACAGGTGAGATAGTGGTCAAACGCAAGCCTATACGATATAAAAAAATATTACTTAAACCATAATTTAATATTTAAAAACAAACTCATACTGATTGTACAACAAACAACTCTCTAATCTCCAGAGATATGATGATAAACGTCTCAAAATTGCTACTGAAATTGACTCGCGGGGCTATGAAGTCGGTTGTTTTAGTTTTTAAACTATCTTAATTATTTTTAACTCAAAGCGTTAAATTATGCTTATGCTTTGTTTACATGATATGTAATAAGATTTATTTTAGACGTGTTTATGGGCGTATATTATTTAATACTGCCTACGTACTGAATAAATACTTTTCGAACTATAAGTACCATAATATTTAAAAATGCTATGAATATTTTTAGGCCTCTACAACTGTACGCCACTGAGCTTGATCGTCGCCTACTCTCATCCAGACCAGCCATCATGCGATGATTATCGCTACACCTTGTTCTCCTCTGAAGGTATCCTACACTACGCTTGCTGATCCGTGGTTACCACTCAAGAACTGCTAGGCTATTCTGTAAGCTATCTCGACAGCGGAATCCGCGGTGAGTTTCGAATTTCGTACTACAAAATTCAATCGTATCGCGTTCGTAATACGGTTGAATTTCGTAGTATGAAATTCGAATCTCACCGGGATTCCGCTGTCGAGATAGCTTACAGAATAGCCTAGCAGTTAAAAATAAAACTGGCCAAGTGCGAGTCAGCATCGCGTCTCTTATCGCACACTTAGGAAGGGTTCCGTACAATACGAAACATAACAGAGTTTCAACCTCATATATTTGATTAATTGATATTACCAAGAATATTTGGTTTGGTCGCGATCTAGAAAGACAGGGCTCGTTTACTAGCGCCATCTATGTCATTTTGCCGAAACTAATTAGATAGATGGCGTTCGGCATTTCAATATAACGCCATCTATGAACGCCTCGGTAAACGTCCATAGATGGCGTTATATTGAAATACCGATCCCTAACATCTTTGTGTTAACTTTCACTTAGATACCGTGCGTTAGACGTTAGATGGCTTAATAAGAAATAAGCACGCGGCTTACAACTCTGTTTTGATAAAATGTTTATTAATTATAATTTTTTGGCGCGAAAAATGATAGTGTTATTTTTGGTGGTGTGGTACGGAACCCTAAGAGTGCGAGTCCGACTTGCACTTAGCCAGTTTATTAAATGCCTCACGTCAATAAACACAAGAATAAAGAAAGAACCAAATTACACAATGCTCGAAACGTCGTATCCGCAATAATAATAATTTTCTTTGCTCCACAGCATCTAAACACAAAATATATCGATAGCTAATCGACATCTTTAATCACTCGGAAAAGCCTCTTCAATGCATTTTCTCGGTCTTGAATGGGGCCTTTTAACGTTCCTTATTCCAAGGCAAAAAGGACGGATATTGCAAAAACTCTTCCTTTTAATGCCGTAAAATTGAATAGGATTTTAGTCAGAGAGTCAATTATTTTCCATTCGACGAATGTTGGCATAGTTTTAGTTATGCCTAATATTTTATTGAAGATTAAAATGTTTCCTATATTTAACGAAACAAGTATTTTTTTTATAAATAATGTTATAAAATTATTCCATCCTTTGTCATTCTATTGTTGACGACCAATAAATGTGTAAACTTTACTACCCATTATTATCAAACTTCGATACACATTTCTAAGTGTATTTAGTATCTACCCACTAACTAACACTTTATTAAAATATGCTAGTACAAAGAGACCACACAAACATAATTCAATTCATTCCAAAATATATTTTTGTTTTCAAAATTTAATTTGGTTTCAAACTGTTGATTATAAAGGGACAAATTGTTGCAGACAGAATTCTCGCACGGGACAGTTTTCAACTTTTAATAGCCCTTTCAAAAAGTAGAAATGGCTTAACTTACCATTGTAGTTTCCTTACTGAACTTCTTACTATTTAATAAGTTCTTCAAAATTTTAGATAGGACTTGTAAACTTTAAACTTTCGCGATTTGAACACATAGTTATAAATAAAATATCCAACTGAAATATTTAACTGTAATATTCAACCGAAACACTCAACCGAAATATTCAACCAAAACATTCAACATAAATATCTAACTAAAATATTAAAGTGAAACGAGTTGGGAGCGACGGAGTCGGCAGTCGCAGCGTCGTCGAGTGAAGGCAGCGACGCAGCAAGATATAGCAAGATATATTTAGATAGGACAACGAAACTGAACCTCATAAAATAATAAATCATGATACACATCGCTTTCAATTCACCTTGAATGTCAAAGCTATTCTAGACGGAAGCAATCCAGCGATCCAACCAAGGTGACCTTGGTAGGAACTAAGTGTCAATCCGCGGATTGTGTTTTGGCTACATGGATATAATCCACGCGTCAACACGCTAGCGAGTTAGTCTGAAATTGTCTTCTGGCATGAAATCACGTATTCGTATCGAGCACGGACCGTATTCGTACTGTATAAATGGCTCCTAATATGTCCAAATTTGAAAAAGTGGGCCTTGCTTTACGAAATACAAAAAAAAAGAGAAAGTGGATGAAGCGTTAATGAAGTATACGTGCGCAGTCGCTGCTTGTCACAGCTCGACTGTCTAAAGATGGATGTAATCCGCCGGCTACACGGATTTAATCCGAGCGCTCCAACCGCGGATGGGAACTTGCGCCTGTACACCATGGACGTTGAAGGTCAAATCAAAATTTGGATTAAATCTGCAGTCTAGATGGTTTGAAACAAGCAAGATCACCTTGGTTGGATCGCTGGATTGCAACCGTATAGAATAGCTTTTATATTGTGAGACATTTTCGGAATGATATGGCCTTGGCAACAGATTTCTACTTCCAATATGATGTAGCCTACGGTGGGCTACATCGTATCATTACCTAACCCTACATCATCACTTTTCATCAAGCGAGATCGTAATCATTTGCCTGTCTCTTGCTCTTTTTAAAATAGTCGTATACTATTTACCAACCAAAAAAAAATAGGTGTGATAATCGTAAAATAATGAATATTATAATAAACAGTGCGTTAAAAAGCTTTCTGCAGTAATAAAATGTTTTTAGCTTTTATAAGGGATAAACTAATGGATCCATCGTTATTAAAATCTTTTCATAATTATCTATATTTATATATTGTCTTAGTAAAAAATCAGAAGCTCTCAACCAAAGCTATAAATCCTTTTACTAGACCTAATTTCAAATGACTAGCTATAAATATACTCTTTGGTGTAAGAATAAGAACAGGGTTGGTAAAGTTGGAGGTCCCAGTGCAGCAGTCGTGTAGTGGGAGAATGGTCTGCTTTGACACCAGAGTTACCAAGTTCAATCCCTGCCGTGCACCAATGGACTTTTCTATAGAAAAATGTATGTGCACTTTTCACAGTGGCTGGCCCTCCAGTGAAGAAACAACATCGTTAAGAAACCTCCAACCCCCGCATGGTAGGACATTATCTAGTGCTCCACCGGCCACCTTCCAGCTTCATCATCAGACCCTGGATATCATCTAGGTGAAAAGTTATCTTCAAGACGACTCAATCGAGCCCAAACTCGGTAGGGTTATGATGATTTATCACAGAGATGCCGTGGCCACCTTCCAGCTTCATCATCAGACCCTGAATATCATCTAGAGGTAAAGTTTTCTTCAATAAAAATCTATTGAGCCCAAACTTGGTGAGGTTATGTTGTTTTATCACAGAGATGCCGAGGCCACCTTCCGTCTCCATCATCAGACCAGCTCCATGGTACCATATCATTGTATTGTCACCGAAGATACATAAGTACACTAAATTTGAGTCCAATCGGATATCGGAAAGTGGGTCTAATTTAGCTTCCAAGATTCCACCCGAACATACATAGTGACATACATACATACATTGCAAGTTAAATAAAAGCTTGTAAAAAAGTAAAATAATAAAATCATTATTTTACAAAAAAAAATTGTGGCAGGTTTTTAGATGTCGCAAGTTTTTGCAAATTTCAGTCTGAAAGGTGCGTTTTTCCGACATTTGTGTCACGCAACCAAGTAGACTAGGAGATGTCTCACTGGCAGTGTCTAGACATTCAGATTCCGCAGAACAGAGAAACAAGCAGTTTTGCTTCCTTCTTGAGCCAGCGCCTCATCGGGTTTCAGCAGGGGAGGAAGTGAGAGACGACAGAATTTCGAAATAATATAATGATAAACACTCATTAAACTTAAAAAGTTTATTTACAGACGTAGCGTTGCGCTTTTGCCTGCTTTGCCGGCGTAAAAAATATACCCAGTATATCTACCCGGGGTTTGCCGGTTGAACGTAAAACGAGATTGAGATAATAAACAAAAAGTAATTAAGTTTTGCATAAATATTATTAGAGATGAGATCGACGAGGAAATTAACAAGAAATAAATGTAAAGCATAAACATATAATAAGCAATAAATGTAGCCATCATAATACTTCATTTAACTTTTGATTAAAATAAGACAAACACACGGTGACTTAAAGTACAAAACTTTTCAAAGCACCGGTGTCTCAGTCTAAATCACAAATTGTTCAATGGATCGAGATTGGCTGTTTCTTTTTTTTTCTATAATCGAGTTAAATCAGGCAAGCCATGGCATTCAGTAATGGATGACCCAAATACAGAAAGAATAAATCTGGCTGTGGAATAACGAAGTTGTCATTTTTTTAAGAAATATTTCTTAAAGGCAAATTAGTCGTGAATAATAAAATTACAGAGGTTGGGGAATGAACCGTTCTGTTTATTTTTTCATTTTTAAAGTTGAAGTGGGAAGCTTCAATTTGTAGGTATATTAAATAATCATAGGACAAATTGACTTGTTGGGAGAGTAATTTAATTGTGCTATTACTAATTAGTACGCTATAATCTCAAATGAATGGTTTCATTCATTATATTATATCGATCGAACATCACTTCCAGAAGTTCGTTTGATCATATACATATAATATTTATATTTATTACATACTGACAAATATTTATTGTTTTATATGACTTTATACGATTGTTTAATATTGATAAAATTAAGTCAATATTTGTATTCTTCATGGTTTAAGAAGTGTTTTCCTTTATAGAAAACAAATCACTTATTAAGAGAAAATGTGTTGATAGAGTGTATGAAATTTTAAATTTTAAGAATCTGCCGCTACAACTTTCAGTCAGACTTATTATTTTTATTATTACATAGTAATTAACTTGTTATTAACTATGCTGTTTAAATATTTATTGACAATGTTCATTATTGCAAGCTTTTATTTAGTTTTAACTGTCCCTATGTTTATCATCAAATCTTGCAAATTACATTTGATCCACTTCCTGGTTACTGATTGGGCTGAAATTATGCATACATGCGTAAATCGCGGGATAATACAATATTATGATGACATGGTGCTGATCTAATGATGGAGCTGGAAGGTGGCCAAAGGAACTCCTAAACTACACATGTTATACCGGTCGTGTTTGGGCTCGTCGGATTTATCTTGACTTACTCTGGTCCTAGGTTATGTAAAAGCTTGTATTTAAAAAAGTTTTTATAATATTACTTGTTTTGTTGTCCAAATAGGAACATGAAATGCGTAATTTTACACGTTTTGCATTTAATTTTTAAGTGTTACACAAACGTTTTATTACAAGAACGTTGAGAATCAATCTAAAAGTTTTAATTAAAATGTTATCTATAAAAGCTTTTCAAAGATTTCCTTTCATTGAAGCCTTGGTATTAAAAACCAGTTTTCAACAGGATTAACATAGCAGTTTAGCCAGGAAACTTGAAACGTTAAAACATGGTGCCTTGGTACCTCTTGGCATTATCGTTTTTTTTCTTTTCAATATAATAAATAATAAAGATAAGGGTAGTCCTAAAATTGTTGTTAGTAGACTTTACTATTTTCATTTATATCCCCCCAGCTGGACTAGCATGGCAAGGGTATTTACTAGTTTCTCCCTAAAAAATAAAAATCTTTTCCCAACTGTAATGTTTGTAGTTGTCACAACTATTGTGTTGCTAGACCGTACTATTTAGTACAATTTCCGTACTTTGTTATTTAAGTTTAGTCAAACGTTAAATCGCTATATCTAACTTCCCTTAAAAACAATGATAGTGAATATGAATGGGGCAACTGTGGAATGCAAACATATTTTGTACTTGTTTTCTTTCGTCTATGTCTCTATCCCGGCGTCTATCTCAAAATAAAGACACAGTGCTGTAACGCCTAAAATGCTGGCAATGTAGAGTTCATCATAACGCAAATTAGGGAAAAAGGGGGTAATGGGAGTCACTTAAGCGAAAATCCTAGTAAAAAATTATTGCAGAATAAAATCTTTATTGCAACTATCTCACAACAACATTTAAGATCAATAGTAATCACTTTGGTAATCAACTTTGGAAAATACAGAAGTTGAAAAAAAATAAAGATTTGACTCTCATTGCACCGAGGTTAGGGTAGTTGTGTTCACCCTGATTTGACCCTGACCCAATTGCCCAATTAGAATCAAAGAAAATCTAGCATAAATCGCAGACATAACTTTTGACAAACTCGAGTTTTGGTAGTTCTCACACGTACTTTCGGCATCTAAACAAAAATAAAAACAGTTTAAATTATATAAGTAATTTAATCTAGATGCATATTAATTTCTGGTTAATGGTGGTTACTTGCTGACACCTGACTCTCATTACCCACAACAAAAAAAATAAGAAAAAATATTATAGAAAAATATACATTAGTCACACACGTGATTTAGGTTTCGCATCATACATTTCAATATCCGGCTAAACGTGTATAAAAATTACAAGCATTTAAATCAACAAATGTATAATAACTTACCGTTTATTTTGAGTGGTTGAAATATTACATCGACGCGACGCAAAAACAAAACACTTCTCTCATTCCCGCTGTAGCAGCCATACTGGCGCGAGCGACTTAAACCTACAGCAAAGGGTCAAGAGCGTGGTGAGACGACCGTTTATTAGTCACTAGTGTTTGCGGATTTGTAGATATGTGGATGATTCCCATTGCCCGCTGACTCCCATTGCCCGGTCTTCCCCTACCCTTAAAAGCATACATCATAGCTCACCATCATGCGAGTGTATGGCTTGTCCTGTTACTTTATCAATACAAAGAATATAATGTAACTCGCACTCATCTGTACTCTTTACATAAATACTAATAGTTCGTTGTTTAGGAAAACTACTCGATCTTTATCCGCGACAGCTGTACGCAATCTGTTCGCGAGAGATTATATCTAGAACTAACGTATTTCGAGTATTTCTATATTTGCTTCACTTTTGAAAAGTTTAGTCTATCTTTAGTCTGTACTAGATGCTCTTACGACGTTATATGTCTAATGTCTTGTACTATTATAGGTATGGCTCGATATTTTACTTAAAAACGAGTAAAAATAAACGTGTAGACTACAAAATTCCAAAGCTGATACGAGCATTATATCAATGTGCCACCTAACTTGCTACCAAAAAATAGCTTAGCACCATGAAAGAGAAAATGTACCGCTATAAACTTACGGTGTTCTGTCAGCACTGCACCCTTGAGGGTCAGACAGATCGTGAGGGCAATTAAACAGCTCAAACATATATGGGCCTCAGGTGAAAACGGAATCACTACGGAGCTTCTAGAAACTGGAGAAGCCCCAGCAGTAAATCTCTTCAATTTCGTTCTCTTCACTGGGAGAACTCTACAGGCATGGAATAAAAGCATTGTGGTTTTGTTTTTAAAAAATAAGATACTTATTGAGAAACTAGCACCCGGGCCTCGTACATACTGTATCGGCCGGCCCTAATAGGCTGGGTTTTGAAGCGGTTACGGCACCATAGACCACATCCACACAGTGCGGCAGATTGTACTGAAGACCAAAGAGCACAATCGGCCCCTGTGTTTGATGTTTGTAGACTAAGAGTATAAATATTTTTCTCACGCAGTCGGGTTTTTTGTACTTCACAATAATTCACTTGTTTAAATAAATTAATTTTTTTTTCTATTTATGGATTTTATATTATCTCGCGTGCTTAATTATTATAACACTTTAGTACTATACGCAACTATTGTACTATTGTACTATAATGTGAGTTTAAGAACAAACATTCATAAAAGTAAGTTTCATAAGTAAATAAGTACTATCTCAGTACTAGTCAGCGAAAATATTGAGAGAAAATAAATTTAAATTTCGATGGAATCAATATATTCTTCGAGTCCCTATCAAATATAACGAAAGCCACAGACTTCTGTCAACAAGTTCAGTCTTGCGTTTGGCGCCAATACTATCTGCTGTTGGCAGCTTGGAAATTCAAATTTAGAACCCGACGCCGCGAGACAGATAATTAAAATTTCAAAATAGGAATTACTTATGATGTCTGAATACGTGATATTGGATCTCGGAAACTCGAAAATATAGGTTTGTGATTCGATTTACAGTTATGATTCTTATCCACCGTATATAGTCAGTATATATTATGTTACTCTTTTCCGTATAATCATGAAGATTTTGATGAACGCAATGCGGTAAATTTGACAAAAAGTAGGAAATGTTTTTATTCGGGGTTATTCTATTTTACTCTTGTGGTTTTGACAGATTTTACAGTTTGCAAAACTGACTAAAGTTAAATAGACAACAAATTTCAATGGGATTGCAGTATTACAGTTTACAGAATTACGGTAAATATATTTTTGAAAATCTTTAAATGTTTAAAAAAACCGTTTCCGTATGCCACGCCAGTATTATTTAGCTCTTCACTGTATTTTGCTACTGGTTTTGCATCATTACCCTTGTCTCTGAAAATTCTTTTTGAAACTCGATTACATTGGCAATTTGCATGTAAAAACACCGCTGCGATATAATGCTGTACGAAAAAATCTTATGAAAATTGGTTAAATTTATTACATTTATTTTCAGAATTTATTTTTTTTACTGTATTTTTGTATGCAGGGCAGGCACCTGAAAACGTTTTACTATAGCTATAATCACAGAACCGGAGAAGACTAAGTAATACTTTTTATTTTATATCATTTCACAATTTTTGGCACAAAAATTGTCTGTAGTACAGCTGAAACATTTTTTTTTAATAACTTATAGGATAGCGTTTTACCACTATCTCACCTGTTGGTAAGTGATGATGCGGTCGAAGATGGTAAGCACGCTCGGCCTAGAATGGGAACCGGCTCTCCTCCCTCTCAAAAAGCTCAAACTCCCTCAAAAAGCATGCATTGGAGGTGCACGTAATAGTACTGTTAGCAACCCAATATTAATCAGGTATTTTTTTTTTGTAAACTGACGTTCGTCGATTGTATCAAGCATGGAGAATCATGCTTCATACAATCGACGAACGTCTAGCTAATATCTAAAATCTAGATAATAACTTCTATCCTGCATGTTATGAAGGCTGAATTGCTCGTTTTATTATTTTTTAATTCAAAGCGACAAATTATGTTTTTTTTTAATGTATAATAATTATTGATATGATCTATTTAATGTTCTAAAACGTGTGTAAGTTCAAATTTTTAATCTGCCTATATTCTGAATAAATTGAGTTTGAGTTTGAGTTTCCTGTTCTCTAGCTACAACAGAAGAGGTAACTGCCCTTACGGTCCCAATTTAAAAACCCACACAAATTTTATACAGTAAAATATTTTCAACCGTAAAATAATCCATTGCACAACAAACCGCAAGTCGAATTTACATATTGACGCACGGAACATCAAATAAGCAATTTTGCTTTCCGTGTATTGACGTATTTTCACTCATCAATAAGTTATTTTTCAAAAAAAATAAAACCGACTTCATAATCATAAACAAGCCCTCAAAAGCGAAAAATAAATTACTTAAAATTATTATAAGCGCTACCCACTTATCTATTTGAAGTCGGTGCCAGCCAAGTCTAATAGGTAGTAGATAGATAATACCTACATGTATCTACCTACTTACTAACCTACATGTACCTACTTACTACTACTACATATATAGTATCTATCTACTATCCAATAGACTTGGCTGGCACCGACTTCAAATAGATAAGTGGGTAGCGCTTATAATAATTTTAAGTAATTTATTTTTCGCTTTTGAGTTCCTGTTAATGATTATGAAGTCGGTTTTTTTTTTTTTTTTAAATAACTTATTTTACCCTTTTTAGTGCATAACAAGTTTTAATGAAATTACATGCATCTATTACATTTGGTGTCTGGGCCGTTATACACTGACGGATATATACTTTTTGAAAATTTCAAGTATGTACCTATAACGGTTAAGAAGATACAGATTTGTAAAGTGCGCACATATGTATAGACACACGGGCGGACGGACGGACGGACGAACGGACACCAAAGTCTCAGAAAGTGTTCATTTGGTACCCTTTGGGTTCGGAACCCTAAAAAAATTGACTTTAAATGCCTTGCTAAAGTGATAATATTCACTAGTAATAATTATGTCATCAAGGTATCAAAGGACAATGTCCAAAATGGCCCTGTGCAATTAAAGAGAGTACTGATCACTCTACTACGTTATAAGAGGCACTTCCCTATATTGTTGAAACCCGAATTATGAAAGCACGGTGTAGCCAACCTAACAACGGAAAGTATTATTTACGTAGTAAGTATTATATAATCTGTGGTATTATGCTTATAATTTTTTTTTGCAGTGTTGGTTGGTACAAAGTACGTTCATAATTCTGAGTTATTTAATAATGTATGCAGTGTCGCGGGACTGAAATGGCCGCCATCTTCGGCAAACGTCATGTCAAGTCAAAAAACCTTAGGTATGTTTAAAAAAGTTTGCACCCTAACAAGACTTTGCCCGGTAGAACATTCCTGTGAAGACAAATTATTTATATACAATTATTTATTATAATTATTAATATATAATTATTTATTGAGGGCCCGGTGGCGTAATTGGGAGAAAAGTCGGCTTTGATGCCGTGGTACCGAGTTCAAAACGCCGTGCACCAATGAATTTTTCGATCGAAAAATATATGTGCGCTTCTCACAGTTGCCCTCCGGTGAAGGAAAACATCGTTAAGAAACCAACCAACAACCCCCGCATGGTAGTAGGACATATCTAGTGTCCGCCTGGCCAGCTACCACCCTCAAGTTAGAAAATCTGTCGCCAAACATCTTATGTGTTCAGGCAGCTATCCTTGAGAGCCAGTTCCCATTCTAGACCACTTCTCTATCTTCGACCGCATCATCACTTAGCAACAGGTGAGATAGTGGTCAAACGCTAGCCTATAAGATATTAAAAAAAAAATATTATCCCCACCTTTATTTCTATCTCGCTCACAGTTACCGTAAGAATATCTGTCAAAAACCAAAATCAACGAGAAGAAAGATGTAAAAACATTATTCAAGGTCATATTTTTTAGTCTTTAAAAGTATATCCAATAGCAACCTCCATTGTGTATAATCTTCTTGGGACTCTTCTACTAAAACCAGTACATTCTCCTATGTTTGAGGTATTTATCTCCATATCTCTGGAGATACTTATCAGATCTCGATAAAATTAAAATGGGACCACCTCGGAAACGAATCCTACCTATTAAAAAAAGAATCATTTGAATCCGTTCACAATTCACGGAGAAATCGCGTAACATACACACAAAAAAAAAAAAAAGACGAATTGAGAACCTCCTCCTTTTTTGTGAAGTCGGTTAAAAATCAGATTACTTAGACTCGATAAGAATAAGACACTATCATCGATTTGCCATGAATTTCACGCATCAGAACTTTGACTCGAATAAACGGTAGCGTGTAAACAAATCTGAATTATTACGAGCTCCCAGACATTTAGCCTTCGAAGTTGAAACAAACTAGATAGTGTGTAGAAAGAGTATGTAATTTTTATGTATGCAGATAAAGCTAGAACGTGATTTACTTAGATGAACTTTAATAAAATCTCTAAGACGGCTTATTATTTTGAATCGAAATAAAATTAACATTAATTTATTTTTCATTCATAACTTTTCGTTATTATCTAGTACATTATTTAAGTGAAATGTTTATAGCAAATGTATAAGAAAAAATATTAAAATGTCATTCATACATTAATCATGTAAGTGAGTACAACAGAAACGGACTTCGTTCTTTTGAACATACGAACCGCACGGAATTATTATATTATTCTCTATCTAGACATTATTATGTTCTTTGGTTAGGATTTGGGAACGGCCTTGAGACAGTGTTGTTGGTGAATTATTGTTAGTACTTTTTGAATATATATTTAGACGCAAATAGATAAAGCCATATACTAAGCTTTAGTGATGATTTTATTTGAATTGCGTTAGTATTATCTTATTGTATGAATATCAAAAGTTGGGATCGCTTGGGCATTATTGTGCATTGATTTCCCCGATTCTTCTGGGTTGTTTAGTGTTGTTGTTATACCACTGAGGAACCGGATGCATATGCATATACATATGTATATACATAGCATAAACATATGCATATATATACATATATGTATGATCAAATACCTATATTTCTAGTGACACGCGGCCGCTGCCGCGGCTTCCCTCCTTGCTGCGCTACTCGGCGCACATATATGCATATGCATATATATACATATTTCTTAGCGACCAGAAGTGAAAAAGGGTAAAAAAACAAACACTATCACAATACCCACAACTATATAATGCCACAGAACCTCAACATAATAACAATTACATAAGGTGTCTAAGCTAACAACATAACAACGACGTCCGAACACTACGACGGCCACACGAAGACTGAGTCATGATACCCGCTCGGTGTCCGCTTTTATACTATCGAGCCCAGTCGCAGCGTGAGGGTAGTTGGAAATCTTCTAACAATATATATATTCATATACATATATTTCTGGTGACGCGCGGCCGCTGCCGCGGCTCCCCTCTTCGCTTCGCTCGTCGACGCAAGTCACGCGGTTGTCACTGTCCTCTAGTGTGCCTTAGTGTCAGACTAATGAACAGGCTAGGCAAGTAATGAAACGTAATCGATCCAAGTCATTTGCCTAGCTGTTTGATCAAATGGCTGGATATCATTCGGGAATCTAGTTGAGCGGCGCTGTTTAGTGAAGAGGCTAAGCAGTTAATTGAACGGCTAATAAAGCTATCTGCCTGCGACATATATACCACAAATAATTTTTTTAGCGACTCAACGCGGGAATGCAGTCAGCGTTCTTGGCAATTTACCACAAGGACTTCCCTCAATTTTTGGTAAGTTTAATTTTATTTTTATTTTTAATTAATGTTATACAAAGTTAGGTTCATGTTAAATTTTCTTTTAAATAAACTATAATAATTTTAGGAAATAAAAATATAATAAACAGCTAAATAACTTTAATATAAACAGACAAAAACATTCACAGAACATAGCTTGTCCACAGAATCATTATGTTAATTTCACGAATCATAACATAATTATGTAATAACATAATCATGATTACATTTTCACAAACAGGGAAAGTGAAAGCAGCCGTGAAATTAATTAAGCAAACTGTTCTTCGGCAAAGGTAACTCCAACACAAAGTCTCTGTTAATGATAGTTGCGTTAACTTTGAATTATTATTATACTTACCAACAATGCCAGCTTGGCAGGGCAGGGGTACCATTAATTTAAGTCTAACGATTTAAGTTTTTATATTTCATGAGCGCCCCGTAGTATTTTTTTTATATTCTATGAATGTCGCTCCAAATGTAATGAAAAATAATGGACAGTATCTTTCGAACGTTGTGCTGTAGCTACAGCAGAAAAGATACCTACCTACGGTCCCAACTCAAAAATCCATCCTGTATATATAGGTTTAAAACGACCGGAATTCCATAAAAATCAGTAAGTTAAAAACTAAAACAACCGACTTCCATGCCGCGTGAGTCAGTTTCGGTAATCGTCATAATATCAATATCTGAGTGGCAAGACCTCCGGATGAGGCCGAAACATACTCGTATGTCGATCGCTATATCGACATTTCGTAAGTCACGTTAAATTCCCGTCTTAAATCTATATGAGTGGCACACCTTGGGAGAGGCCTACGTCCAGCAGTGGACGGAAACCGGCTGATTATGATGATGATGATGATGATCGTCATATTTCTGGAGATACTAATCAGATCTCGATGACATCACAATGGAACCACTTTGAAAATGTACCCTACCAATGTAAAAAAGAGTCATTCGAATCAGTTCACAATTGATGGAGTAATTGCGTAACACACATCCAAAAAAAATATTAAAAAAACGTGCAGACGAATTGAGGACCTCCTCATTTTTGGAAGTCGGTTGATAATAAAATTATATATATATTGAAATACGCCACTTTAATAGCGTTAAATATCTTCATAGCAGTCACAAAATAAACTCTTAACATTACGCTACCACATTTTTGCATTTTTGAAAAATTCTTCCTTCCTCCTTATATTTTCATTCTTCCATTATTTAAATCAAAACCGTTGTATAAAATAAACGACTGAAAAGCAGAAACATTTCATTTGTGTTAATAAAAATCACATTTCCAAGTTCTTATTGTTTCTCATTAAATTCAGATGTTCACTGCGTATTCCGTAGGCATTATAAAGCTGCGCTACCATTAGAGAAGTGCGAATATCTTTGCGGTAAGCGAGTAAAAAATCACCATTAGCCCCTGGCGAGGCGTGGTGAAGATAGAAGATAACCACAGAAATAGGAATAATAATTATTCCTATTTCTATGAAGATAACAATACAAAAAAAATATTGCACTCGCGGTATAGAGCACTCGCAATACGGCTCTCGTGACAGTTTCACCGCGCCTTGCACTATTCGCTTTGCCATGTCTTTTTCAACAGTATGCTATAGATATTAAGGTTTACTGATACGTTTGATGCTAGCCTCCTTTAAATAAACTCATCATTAGAGTTTGTCCTTGTTCACCGTTTAGCTTTCTCGCAACCAAAACTTTCTAAATAGCTAATAGCTCTAGTAGAATCGCATTCTTAGGCTGGTACACCATCAAATAATTTAAGAGACAATATTACTTAGTAATTTGTCAAAGCAAACTTTATTATTTATTATTTGTTTTTGGCCGTAGCGACCAGTGTTTCAAGACAACATGGTCGATTAAATTTACAGCACCTTCAAGCCACTTTTCCTTTTCTTTCCCGTTTGTACTTTAAGACCACCAGGAGTCGCAGATATTCCAGTCCCAGCAATAAAAAAGGTTCACGTAGCAAGATAATGCAACATACAGCGGCGGCACAAATCAGTAATGGAACTCCAACTGAGATGTGAAAGCAAATGGAAAAATCATTTTTCCAGTTTGGTTACGACAAAGAGAGTTTTCCAACGACGCAAGCGATAAAATCATATGCGATACTTGGAAGTCAAAACTTCTTCGCTCTTCGTATATAAACACAAAAAGACTTAGTTTCGACTAAGTAAGAAAATCTTATTTTAAATTGAGTAACCTCGACTAGTAGGTATTCTAGAAATTTTCTGCATTTATAACACGCTCTGCCTTAGCTAACACACTAGCAATTCCTTCAAATTATAATAAGTACATAACGTGTGGTATTTTATTTGTTATAATAATATATTAAATAGTGTTATAGACTAATATAACTATATGAGGAAACAAATAAACTGGCCAAGTGCAAGTCGGACTCGCACTCGTAGGGTTCCGTAACACAGTTTAGTATTCCATAACTATGATTTTTCGCAACTACAAAATTAACTTTGTTTTTCATAGTGTTTGTATGAAAAACAAAGTTATCTTTGCGGTCGCCATATCTCTAAAACTGCTGACTGTATCTCGTTCAAACCAATTTTCGTTGTTAGTTTTTATTGAAATCTACAGCATATATTTTTTTTAGATTTTTCACTCCCATACTTTAAAAGTTAGAGGGGGGGGGGCACACATTTTACCACTTTAGACGCGCCTATCTTTCAAATGATTGATATGGAGAAAAAATGATTTTAGAAACCTGAATGTCATTTTAAAGACCTATCCATAGACACTCCACACGTACAGGTATGAAGAAAAAAAATTTTTTTTTGTTTCAGTTCCATGTATCGGAAAAATATAAAAGTTTAAGGGGGGGGGGGGGGGCCTTAAACTTTTCTATTTTTCCGATTTGATCCTTATTTTTTATTTTTGTATAAAAATCGGAAAGCAGTTCACAGAATACATCTACCTACTAAGTTTCAATTCTGTAGGCCTAACAGTTTCGGAATAAAATGCCTGTGACATACAGACGGACAGACAGACAGACAGACATGACGAATCTATAAGGGTTCCGTTTTTTGCCATTCGGCTACGGAACCCTAAAAAATCATTATGCTAAGTTCTGTTCTTAACTTAACTACATACTTCGAATTCATTCAATACATTCTCATCGCCACGCTAAACTCTTTCAGCGGATAGCCAGTCTAATTATCTAGCTACGGAGTTACAGAGGCCTGCGTGGCGTAGTATTACGTAGCAAGTTCTACGAGACTACGAGATCGTAGCCTATAATTTGGTTACGATGTATAAATTAAGACTGCTGGGTTTGCAAGGCGAAAGTAGGCAATTTGTTTTTCTTATCTGTTTCTCGTTATTTGTCTATGGTAAGTGAAAATAACTGGAAAATATAAATAGTTTCTGAGTAAAACGTATTTATTACATAAACTCGCAATTGATCACTTTGCTTAACGAATATAAAAACCTTTTAATTTCAACGTCGCCGCACTGCATTGGCTATCTTGAGTTAGTCCCTCTTATTTTAATGGACACTTTCAGCCATTCAAAACCGACACACATTTCTAGTTAACCACTGAGTAACTGACAAAGTGGTTGTACCATCCTAGACGTCATCGCTTAGCATCAGGCGAGCGTCGTACTTGTCCTGTTACCTTTTGTCAAAAAAACGGTTTTGTACTTTTCAACATTTCTATTCTATACAGAAAACTTTCTTAGGAAATTTTCATCAAAATATTCGAGCCGAATCGACCGCACCGGCCAAATAAAGAAATTGACTTTCGCATATACAATTTTGTTTGTCAATGTTACAAAAAACATCATCCTTCCCATCCTCAGAAGGCTGATCGATAGGCGATCATACGATCCTTCGATCATACCGTTGATTGGTTCGGCCTTTAACCCTGAAATGCCTATACAACAACTTGTCACCATAAAACTTCGTCATGATCCCTTTGACCCTTCTGTTTATAACATTATATCCTGATATCCCCTGAGGGGTATAAACCTCTTTACGTAAAAGTTTTTGGGCATAAATTCGCACATTCATACGATAGGTTTGGGATCAACCGTGCAGTTATGAGTTTTTGCCGTGAATTTAGAGGCAAAAGCAAACTTTCCACTTTAGTTAATTTTAATGTCGTTATGATAGTTTTAATGGTCCTCGGGGTTTTGACTTTATATATATACAACGAGCTTTGTAGTTGTTATAATGCAAAATTCAATTAAGGTCTTAGATGTTTTTTTTTTGTCTCTTATAGGCTAGCGTTTGGCCACTATCTCGCCTGGTAGTAAGTGATGATGTGGTCGAAGATGGTAAACACACTAAGCCTTGATTACACTCTGATTTTCAAGGGCTGTGTGCTGCCGGAACACCTAATAAGGTTATAGCGGCAAATTTTCTCCTTGATAATTGTAAGCTACTTTTTGGTAGCAAGTCTGGCGAAACATCTTGCTTAGAAGTTAAGGTACGGACACACCGCAACGTCCTGCGTGCGCGATCTAGGCGGCGATCAGATAGCGCAGTAGTATTTGTACCGACTGGTTCACACCAAATGCGATCAGAAAACAATTGAAAAGTACTGAGATCGCGCCCGCAGATAGCTCTCAAAATGTTATCGCATCGCAACTCAGAAGTAAAATTTACAAAATATATTGTTTTAACTTCTAAGCTGGGGATGTAAGGGAGCAAACTTCCACCTAATTGTTCCCAGCCAACCTCTCCTGCACGTGGTGCATCCTGCCAATCAGCGAACGAGGCTCTGGCGACCGACAAATGGCGGTATATCCATTCAGAACGACGTAGCTAAATACCACAGGCCGGTGACGGGCAGCAGCGTCACCGGTGCGAGAAGCTACGTCCTGCGATCACCCAACCCGACTGCCCAGCGCGTGGTGATTATTTGGGCAAAACCTGCATGGCAAGCACAAAATTACAACGGCCCCCAGTTCCCGGTCGCCCCGCTATTCCTAACCAAGGCGGCGGTTACGGTAACGGCGGGGCAGGGGGTGCTAAGAATCCCCGGGCTACGGTAGGCCGCCAACACCGACTGACACTGGCAACGTTTAATGGACGCACGCTACGGCTTGATGCACACTTGGCACTACTGGAAGAGGAGCTGAAAAACATAAGATGGCATATTCTAGGGTTATGTGAAGTCCGAAGAGAGGGGGAGGACACCGTTACCCTAGAATCGGGCCATCTTATGTATTTCAGAGAGGGAGAACAACCATCCCAAGGTGGCGTCGGGTTCTTGGTCCACAAGATCCTCTCTGACAACGTTCTAGAAATCTCCAGTGTGTCGACAAGGGTAGCGTATCTTGTGATCAAACTCACCGAGAGGTATAATCTCAAGGTTATCCAAGTATACGCACCGACTTCGGCACACTCGGACGATGAAGTGGAGGAAATGTACGAGGACATTTCTAAGGCCTTACATACCACCCAAAAGGCCCACTTCAACGTTGTCATGGGAGATCTTAACGCTAAAGTGGGAGTACAAACAAGCGGCGAATCGGTAGTAGGACCACACGGATTGGGAAGCAGAAATCATAGGGGGCAAATGCTCGTCAACTTCCTAGAAAAAGAGGGGCTTTTTCTGATGAACTCCTTCTTTCAGAAAGACCCCCAGCGGAAGTGGACGTGGCAAAGCCCCGACGCTATGACCAAAAACGAGATCGACTTCATTATGACGGACAAAAAGCGCATATTTAGAGATGTCTCAGTGATCACTAGGTTTAAAACCGGCAGTGATCACCGACTAGTCCGAGGATCTCTAGATATCGACTGCAAGCTTGAACGTGTTCGTCTAATGAAGTCCACGCTCCGACCCAACATGCTACAATCCGTGGTCGGGTCCGAAACGTTCCAGCTGAAACTGGAGAACCGATTCGCTGCACTGGAAACCACAATTGACGTTGACGTTGACCAGGATCTCGACCATGTGGTGGGTATCCTCAGGGAGGAGGGTACAAAACTCTGTGAGACGCGAGGTGCTGGCAAGAAGTCTAAGCTTTCAGAAGAATCTCTACAGCTAATGCAGAAGCGACGTGAAAACCCCGCAATCACTTCGTCAGATCAACGGACTCTCAACAAAAAGATTTTTAAATTGGTACGACGTGACCTCCGGAACTCCAACACACGCACAATTAAAGAAGCGATAGAGCAAAACCGAGGGTCAAAAGTCTTTGTCCAACAGCTGGGCCGAAGCCATCTGACGAAGTTGACCACTTCTAGCGGGAGTGTCGTCGCTTCTAAGCCGGGGATTCTTAAGGAAGTAAAAGACTTCTACAGCCAATTATACACCTCACAAGCGTCCCTTCCCCAACCCGGTATTGAGGACCCTAGAGCCACTCTAACCCGCCACTATACCGAAGATCTGCCAGACATCAGCCTAGATGAAATTGTGATGGCTCTCAGACAGCTTAATAACGGAAAAGCCCCCGGAGAGGATGGAATTACAACGGAGCTCTTAAAAGCCGGTGGAACTCCTACGCTACTACAGCTTCAGCGTATTTTTAATTCCGTCCTCTTTTCGGGGAGAACTCCGAAGACATGGAGTAAAAGCGTGGTTGTTATGTTCTTCAAAAAGGGAGACAAAACCTTTTTGAAGAATTATCGACCTATCTCCCTCTTAAGCCATGTCTATAAGCTTTTTTCGAGAGTGATCACAAATCGTCTCGCGCGCAGGCTCGACGAATTTCAGCCTCCCGAGCAGGCTGGGTTTCGAGGAGGATACGGCACCATAGACCACATTCACACAGTGCGGCAGGTTATACAGAAGACCGAAGAGTATAACCAGCCCCTGTGTTTAGCGTTTGTGGACTATGAGAAAGCCTTTGACTCAATTGAAACCTGGTATGTTCTGGAGTCTCTGCAACGGTGCCAAGTTGATTGGCGATACGTGCAAGTGTTGAGAGGTCTGTATGACGCCGCGACTATGACCGTCCAAGTACAAAATCAGCAGACTGAACATATCCACTTACATAGAGGTGTGAGACAAGGGGACGTTATTTCCCCCAAATTGTTCACAAACGCTCTAGAGGATATGTTCAAAACGCTGAACTGGAAAGGACGGGGCATAAATATCAATGGCAATTACCTCTCACACTTGAGATTTGCAGATGATATCGTCATCATGGCTGAAACCGCGCAGGACTTGCAACACATGCTGACCACCCTTGCTGATTCATCTGCACGCATCGGTCTCCGGATGAACTTGGATAAGACCAAGATCATGTTCAACGAACATGTTATTCCGGAACCGATTGCCCTAAACGGAGTTCCTCTCGAAGTTGTTCACGAATACGTCTACCTTGGGCAAATCTTGCAATTGGGTAGAAACAACTTCGAGAAGGAAGCTCGCAGAAGAATACAGTTGGGATGGGCAGCATTCGGAAAACTTCGGCGAGTCTTTTCGTCGCCCATACCACAAAGCCTAAAGACGAAAGTCTTTAACGAGTGCGTTCTACCTGTTATTACTTACGGAGCCGAGACGTGGACACTGACGGTGCGACTAGTTCACCAATTCAAAGTCGCTCAGCGAGCTATGGAGAGGGCTATGCTCGGAGTTTCTCTGAAGGATCGAATTCGAAACGAAGTCATCCGTCAGAGAACCAAAGTTATCGACATAGCTCAAAGGATTAGCAAGCTGAAATGGCAGTGGGCTGGTCACATCTGTCGTAGAACCGATAACCGTTGGGGTAGACGAGTTCTAGAGTGGAGACCACGGCTCGGCAAACGTAGTGTAGGACGCCCTCCAGCTAGGTGGAGCGATGATATACGCAAGTTGGCTGGCAGCGGTTGGAAACAAATAGCTGAAGATCGAGCTCAGTGGCGTGCCATGGGAGAGGCCTATGTCCAGCAGTGGACGGAAATTGGCTGATAATGATGATGATGATTGTTTTAACTAACATTGATACTTACTGCAAGATCTATGCAACAAAATACGTTCAACTATATATATTTTTTTAATTACTCATAGGCCTGCGGTTGACCACCATCTGACCTATAAATCGCAAATCGTGTCTGTATAGACAAAACTTAGAAATCATACGAGCAATTCTTTTTGAGATTTGTACATCAAAAGGAATCTTACCTTTTGTTAATTGCTTAGGGGTAGTTCCATATAAGTTTTATTAAGATCCTATAGTAATCTCCAGAGATATGGAACAAAATAGTAGACAATATCCCTTACACGAAATGTGAAGTGATAGTTTTAAGATCTTAGAATGACATTACGGTAAATCACCAGTTACTGTACAAATTATCTGTAACCTCAAAATCAGAATATCTCTTTTAATTGTCCTTTACATAGAAGAAAAAGCCATAACCTTCCTTCGTCCCTGCAATGTCACAGAGCGGTGTAATCACACAGAACGTTGTAAGCACCCGATAACCCTCAGTGGTGCGATAATTACACGCCCTAATGTAATTACATAAATTACTTATCAGATACAGAGATTACGTCAAGTATCGACGTGAATTATTGATTTCGGTGAGCGAAATTGAACCTTATCGGTATCTGAACTCGGGTAGTGCTGAAAACGTACAATAATGGCAAGAAAATAATGTAGCGATTCAGTTGCTTATGTTACTAGCATGTATTATTACATATTTTTAAAGTTATTTCTATCATGAAATAGTTTTCGTGTTTTTGGCACAATAATGCAACCGGAAATATCATCAATATTAGTTATAACCGCCATAAACCCAGAAGCTAGGCTCAAAAACGTGCTTAGCTAGATCTATTTGTACTAGGTTATAATTTGAGGTGCCTTAATTCGTTTGTTGAATGGTTATTTTTACGTTTTCAGCAACAATGCCGCTGTTTTGTCAACCTCTATGAATTACCTTAGAACCATTTTAAAAGCAACTGGCGGGGAATAGATCAAAAGCGAAATATAACACCAACTTACAAGAACTTTTAACTACTCTTCTCCACACTTTACATCAAAACTAGTCTACCCTCACTTATCTAAGTACAGTATTAAGTTGCAAGAACGACGAGCTACAAGAATATGGACCTCTTTGCAAGACCTGTTTGAAGAAAGTAATGACGCTTAGGGATTATTGTTAACGATGATAGTTTTTGGCGTCATTAAAAGTTTATAAAAGCATTATTAGACATTTACACAGAAGTTGTAAGTTTATAAGATACATTATTTTTACTCACGGGGAGGTTTGTGCACAAATCAATAATGCTCTAATTGTCGCCCAGAAACGACTTTGTTGATTTTGTTTTTGTGATTTATTTTATTTCTCTCTTGAATTTTTGTGAGACAGTTTTTAATCTTAGGTTCAGCTCTTCTACTTTGTCATTTTTCTCATTTTCGTTTCTTGTTTTAATGTGCAATAATATAATGTATATCTATAACAATCGTTTTAATGTAAATAATAGGATAGTGTTTGACCACCATCTCGCCTGGTGGTTAGCTATGATATGATCGAAGAGTAACCACGCTAGATCTAGTATGGTCTGACTCTCAAGAGCTGTGTGTTGCCGGAACTATAAGTGTATGGTACATTATTAAGTTTATTACAGATTTTTTACTTGATAGTAGTAAATAATCGCAATAAATTTCGTATAGCCTATATTTATTCTGTGTTATGGGTATCGATGGTCATAAATGATAAAATTGATACTAATAGACTCCATATAACTGCGATTTTAGTTTCTAAACACGATTCAATCTTACACCGCATCATCACTTAGCATCAGGTGATAAAGTGGTCTGAAGCTTGTCTATCAGCAATAAAAACATTGTTACAACATTGCCATGTTTTACACTTTACAGAATCAAAGTGTCCAGTGGAATTACAAGGCATGTGAGACGTAACATCTTTTTGTCTCAAGGTAAGAGGCACAGTGCAGTGACATACAAAATTCTGGCTATTCAGAATATTGCAATTTTGAATTCTCTATTTATATTAGGTAACAGGAAAAGCACGACGAACGCCTGATGGTAAACGATGACCGTTTACCATCTGGCGTTCGTCGTGGTTATCCTGTTACCTAATTTGGTTGGAAAATCTAGTTTACAAACTGCTAATAACATTAATAATCTATAATTTGGTCGTAGTGGTTCAGCTTGAATGGTCGTCTTGACTTCCTGTACATGGATTATATTGTAGATCACTGGCCACAACATCTACGTACATGTATTGTATGACATTATACATGTATTATATTGCTATGTATGTGTTATATGTATATATTGCTATGTATGTATTAAATTACATAAATTATATGTACCTTTTTAATTATGTACATACCTATTATTTTATTTTATTGTTATTTATTTATTTTTTATTATTTTTTTTTTCTACACCTATACCATGTATTCTAATCTATTCCTTTCCACCTTAAGGTTGTCTGGAAGAGATCGCTTTAAGCGATAAGACCGCCTGTTGCCACATTGTTTTATTTACTTTTTTTTTTCTTTTTTTTTTTTTTACTTTTAATTTGTATGGTGTAATAAAGTGTTTATCTATCTATCTAACTATCTACGAGACTATTACAGACTTAAAAATCTTCACCCACTCCTTTATGAACATCTGAAGTTTTAGCACTGAAATCCTAATTTTCTTTTCATTTTTTCCAGATCCCTACCATCTAAAGCCATAAAAGTTCGGGTCACTGGTCACTGGGTACCATTACGCTACAAATAGCCGTGGGATGAATCAGCACAATAAAGTCGGTGGTAAAGCTGATAATCCTTTTACCGCCGATGCAGCAATGCACTCAATCTTGTTTTATGAGCGAGATGGCAATAAAACGACCTCTTATCTGTTTGCTGTACTTGATTCGAGAAATCCATAAGAAGAGAGAGTTTCGTATGACGCAGGCAAGGATAGGCATTGCAAATTATGCTATATTTGACATATTTTTCAAAAGAATGATGTACTCAGTTTGTGTGACTTATATTTCGAGTTGAGATAAAGTAATAATAGTCATAAAGGAAAAATGTGATGATTTTTGTAGGGAGTCTATTATTAGCAGTCCACGACTTAGGTATTTTTGGCACTTCACGCGTTGTTTTCGTAGTTACAAAGCAAATAATTTTTAGAATAGAAACAGTAAACATAGTAAAGTACTAACATGACGACTATCAACTATGTAAACTAAGGCGTTATGAGCTATTCTGACGTTTTCTTTAATAATGTGAGCTACTAGGACTGTCAAGTCGTTTGCGTTTTAACCGTAGATTAAGGATGTAATATACAGAGACATTATGAAAACACGACGAAAGCTGCATACGGTTTAGTCTGCGATTTTAGTGTAAATTAGTAATTATGTGGATTTCTTTCATTCACATCATAAATTTTGAGTGCCCGTAGGCGAAATCAGGAGAACGGTCGGCTTTGAGGCCGTGGTACCGAGTTCAAACCCCGCCGTGCATTAATGGATCTATCGAAAAATTTATGTGCGCTTCTCACAATGGCCTTCCGGTAAAGGAAAACATCGTTAAGAAACCAACAACCCCCGCATGGTGGTAGGACACTATTTAGTGTCCGCCTGGCCAGCTACCACCCTCAAGTTAGAAAATCTGTCGCCAAACATCTAATGTGTTCCGGCAGCTATCTTTGAGAGCCAGTTCCCATTCAAGGCCGAGCGTGCTTACCATCTTCGACCGCATCATCACTTACCAACAGGTGAGATAGTGGTCAAACGCTAGCCTATAAGATATAAAAAATAAATAAATAAAAATAAAAATTGATCACACAAAAAGACTCCATGGCCACGATCAAAAGGCCAAATCTCAAATATATTTAGTAAAATTACTAGTACAGAGCGATCTCATGTCTATTCGGGGACGACTCGGAGGACTTTTTTCACATGATTTTGGCCCTTCAAACTAAAAAACATTTCAATTTGACGGCAAAAACGACGCCACATCAAACTAAATAACATTTCAATTTGACGCCTGCAATCGCTGAAATGGAACCTAACGCAATCGATTCAGTCGTTTCTATCACTACGGTAGTACCACTCAGGAATAATCAGGAATCCGGTTTAGTGTTAAAGTAAGCCTTCGGATGTTGACATTATTTTATAAATTCGACGAAGTAGGTCTTCATGGGATCTAAGTAGGATATTTACGGCCCAGCTCGAGTCGTTTAAACAGGTAGAGAAACATTCAATTTCATTTTATTGGCCACTTAAACTGTATACGTAAATTTCTTATCCTATTCAAATTGTCTACTATATCAAAAGTTGTAGTAAAATGTAAAGTAAAATGTTGCATTTCGTAAAATACGCTAAACAATTTGAAATAACTATCAAACTTTAAACTATTTACATAATGAGTTTGTAACCTTGCAGTGACCATTATAAACTATAACAGCAATGTCAAGTTCAAGGGCAATATGACTGACCAGTTGGTCTAGACTCTACTGGTTAGTGAGCTTTTCCACAAAATCAAAGGTCGTGGGTTCGATTCCCACACGGGACTATTACGAGTCTGGGTGTAATTGTGTAGGTACTTTATTTGTATTTGTAAACTTTAAACTTTCGCGATTTGAACACATAGTTATAAATATTAAAATACGGGACTTATCGCGCCTAAAACATAAATCTTATTTACTCGACGTTTCGACCATGTTGCATTGATCGTGGTCACGAGACGTGGTCACGAGCAGTCGTCTCGTAGTACTAGAAACAGAATAAAGTTAAAAATAATAGAGGGTCCTACATGAAACGTGTTTTTTTCGGCATTTCACGCCATCTATGGGACGTTTATCTAACTAAGCTTTATATTGGAATGTCGATCCCTAACACCTTTGTTATACGTTAGATGGCGTTAGAAGAAATAAAATGTTTATTAATTATTATTTTTTGCTGGCGTAAAATGATAGTGGTATTTTAGCTCGATCTTATAAAATACTGTAGTGTGGTACGGAACCCTATGAGTGCGAGTCCGACTTGCACTTGGCCAGTTTATTTTTAATAACAACCTGTCAAGCACTTGAACACTATTTAACCAAAAAACAAATCTAAAAACAAATGCATCGTAATTAGTTCTTCTATCGATAAATAATAAAAAAAACACCTCTCTCGTATAGTTCCAAATGGATGTTCAGTTAGGGGCTGTGTTTATTACATAACTTTCTTCCAACACACCACTTTCCATTATAGTTCCGCAGGTAAAGGGAGGGGTCCTTCTAAACAATCTAAGCGCTCGCGGAGTCCCTTCCGCCAATAAATATCAAACGTACGGCCCGCTCCCAAACTTTCACTTGTAGTTAGGTAAAAGGTACGATTGGATGGAATAGTTGTATAGAAATGTCTAGATAGGAATAATGAATTGTTCGAGAGATTGAATTTGTTGGTATGCCTTGCTACGTTCATATTATTATGTATGTTGATACTTGTAGTCGCACTGTGGTCGAAATTCGATTGTAATACATTGTATCTTTCGAAAGACCTCCATATGAACTTTAACTATGCGAAATGTCGTGGATTTCCGAGCACGCAATGTTAACATGTATTAAAAACAAAGGTTTGTTTTCATATGAATGTCAAGATAAAACACAAGGCATTCAACTTATTTCGTCATTCATACTGTGCTGGAAAACATGACTACCTAGAAAGGTTTTAATAATATATCTAGGGCCAGTTTCACCGGTTCCTGTTATAGTTTTAGATAGCTATCTGACAGATGATGCCATATAAAAGCTGTCAAAAATCTGTCAGATAAGTTCCTAATAATGGAACCGGTGAAACTGGCCCTTAGTATTGATTGAATTTACACAGTGGGTACTTATCACATATAAAAAAAACTTATATTGTGGACAGATCTCCAGCAACAAGGCATAGCAACTTGCTGAAAGGCAGGAAATATGAAACTTGGTGACAGACAATTCAACATCTAATGGTTTGTGTAATGTAAACTTCGAGCATTTACCAATGGAGATGTTAACGTTGTAATCCACCAACATTTTTTCTGCCGATACTTACGGGGGACGAGGTAAACACGCATTGCACACACACAAATCACTCACTTTAACGATCCCGCACACTAGCTTGAAACACGCACACAGTATTAAAAATACAGCGTAGTTACGCACGCTCATATGGCCAAAAATGGCTATATGGCCAGCAGAGGGGTACGCCTTGCGTTAACATCTCCTTTGGTAAATGCTCGAAGAATGTAAACGCAAAATACGTGAAAAACTATAAATGGTTCTAACAGCTAAAGTTCGCCTAAAAAATCAGTCTGAAACTTCGTACATTTTACTTATCAAAAATCTGGGACAAATTTGAAACCGCTTGTACTCGTAAACTACACGTAAAGCTTTGTTAATTCCCAGTTATTATCCCAAGCAAGATGAAAGTTTGTAGTCACAAAATGAAAAATCGCTCAAGGACCGAATTTAGTGTACTCTCTGAAACTAAAAATTAATTGCTCTCAAATGAACAGGAGCGAAATAAATTCGCTAGCAAATTGCTGGTTTCAAAAGTAGGGTATTTTAGTTAAGCTATTTTACCTAGGGTATTTTAGTTAAGCTACTAATAACGTTAACCTTCGTAATGGTTTATAACTTAGTTACTTAAAAAAGGAAGAAATTTAAAATCAAAATCAAATCAAATCAAAATTTATTTATTTGCCAGATTGTGGTACATAATGTTATAAATGAATAAAATACCAGCACAATCAACCTTTTCAGGTGTACAAACATTTATGAATACAATTAACACAATTTACATCCGACGTTAAAAAGGAGGCGTGGGGACGCTTTCATATAACTGGTATTATAGCTATGAATAAATTATTTATTGACATCGCGAGCGTAGCAAACGAAGCGTCTCAGTTTTGACTAGGCCAAAAATGCTTTTGTCCGGATGTTTTGTCTATCTGTATGTTCTCGCCTACAAGTCGCACTTTTCAACCGATTTTGACGAAAATTGGCACACGAGTTCCGCAATTTTTGTCGTTCGTGTTTTTTGGTTAGGGGAAAAATAGGGCAGGGGGAAAGGAAGTGAAGTTTTCTGAAGCGTTATATATGAACGGAATTCAATTTTTAACCGACTTCACAAAACAGGAAGGGTTTCTCAATTCGTCTGTATGTTTTTTTTTTTTTTATAAGGTCTATTGTATTCACAGAACTACTACCATTATACACGGTGAAAGTAGTCGGTGATTCTACTGTTCCTACCTCAGAGCAAATGGCTTTGTATTTGCTCCAAATTTCCTACAATTATTCTTTTCATTCATTTCAAACAAATTATTTCAAAAACGTAATTTTCTTTCAACCATGTAGTATCACCGCAACTCAATGTGTTTATTACTTGATGTAACGTGCTCTTAGATACGAGTTTAGATCTTCATACAATATAATACCTGTGTCTGTAGGAACCTACAGTACATAAAGGATGTAATGCATAAATTAATACAGCTCACTAAGTCATTCTGTATGGCTGCACCGCAGTTTAATATGATAACTTAGGGTCAGTTCAGACCGAGACGTGACGAGCCTTTTGAAGATAGTAACATAAAATACAACTTAATTTTCAATAAGTTATAAGATCGTTTAAAAACTAAAAAAGAACCGACTTCAATGCCGCGTTATTCATTTTCAGTACCAATTTTGAGGTGTTTATCTCAATATCTCTGGAGATATTCTCTGGAGATCAGACCTCGATAAAATTACCATGGTATCACACTAGGGATATTCCTTTCCAACAAAAAAAGAATAATCAAAATCGGTTCATAAACGACGAAGTTATCCGCGAATAAACATAAAAAAAAAAAACATATACGGTCGAATTGAGAAACCTTCTCCTTTTTTTGAAGTCGGTTAATAAAATAACACACAGACGATTTGAGAACCTCCGTCTTTCTGGAAATCGGTTGATAAAATTATACATATTTCTTTGAGATAGTTTTGATTATGCATCGTAGTGTCGCGCTGCATCGGGCGGCGCATCGAGACGCATCGAGACGCTGCGCCCCGTCGCGACGCAACGGTGCTTCGCGTGCGCGACGCTCAGGATGCCTAGAAGAAATCGCTTTTAGCGATAAGGCCGCCCATTGTAACACTATAATTAACATGTATACTTATATATATATTATATATTATTATATATTATATATATTATTATATATTATAATTAACATGTACGCTTCGCCTCGCGAAGCCACCTGACGCAGCGCAACGCCGCGAGTTGCAACCTGAGTCGAGGCGTCAAATAGAAACTTTGCGATGCGCCTCGCGAAGTCACGATGCATCTCGCAGCGGCGCGAAACCACTGGCCTTTTTATTTCATGCTAGATAGCCTTCGTCGCGTCGCATCTCGGTGTGAACTGACCCTTAGCATGTACTGTTTAAGCCGTGGCGTGGCTTACGAACAACGCTTTGTGGTAGCGAACTCATTAAAATATGGAACGTTTCTTGATGTTGAAACTTGTGCTAAGAATTGCTTGCATTGAAAATCATCAGAAAAGATTATCAAACTTTAAACTTTTACCATTGATGCAAAAAACTGAACCTAAATCTGACTTTGACACTCGCGAGAGGACGTCATTATTATCTATAGGTTAAGTTTATAAGTTCTCATGGTCACTTACACTTTCACAAGAACGGGCCATTTGAGTACCATGTTTTTCACTATTTATAAGCTTCCGGTATTTCGGTGTTGTTACAAGCGCCATGTTCACCGCAGTTGAACTATTCATTATTCTGTGCCACAGAGTACCCTTTTATATAGGATGTTCACGGAGTAACTGTCGATTGCGGGCAAAAGGATGATTTAGAACAAACGAAGCGGTCTATCCGCTTTCGCGTTCTTTGTGTGGTGTCTTTATTACTTGTTTCTGCTGAAACTTGATCGCGACACACAACACTGACAATATCTTCGCGTTTGTTATTTCTGCTCGAGCGTAGTAAATAACATGATAAACATCCCGTTAAAATATCTTTTAAAAATTACCTACAGGTATCTACTACGATAATACTTCACGCGTATATATTTAATAGCTGTATTGATTTGTAACACAAACAATTAATATCACTCAACTCTTGAGCTTAGTTTATTAGCAATTGTTACGTTTATCATCATCATCACCCTATCTCTGTCCAGTGCTGGACATAGGCCTCACTTATAGCACGCTACTGAGCTCTATCTTCAGATCTTTGTTTCCAACCGCTGCCAGCTACCTTGCGTATATCATCGCTCCATCTAGCTTGAGGTCGCCTACACTACGTTTACCGAGCCGTTGTCTCCACTCTAAAACACGTCTACCCCAACAGTTATCGGTTCGACGACAGATATGACCAGCGCACTGCCACTTCAGCTTGCTAATCCTTTGAGCTGTGTCGATAACTTTGGTTCTCTGACGGATGGTTTCACTTCGAATTCGATTTGTTACGTTACTTGCCTTAATTTCTCGATAAATTATAATTTATTGGTTTTTGATTGCAGTAGTTTATAGTCTAGCATTTGACCACTATCACGTCTGTTTGTAAGTGTCGATATAGACGAAGATGGTAGCACGCTAGGCCTAGAATGGAAAGCCGGAACTCTTAAGCCAGCACCTTACAGTGGATGCTGTATGCTAAAACAATATTTTGTTGTCCATCTATTTATATTCGGTTTAAAGGAACCGAAGCTTGTAAACCCGAATACCTCAGATTTGAGTTATGGCGGTTCAAGATCCATTTAACTCGGAAAGTACTTCATCTCGATGTATCATCACTATGTGACGTCAGCGCACAGATTGAGTAGCAGTTGTCTACTTAGTGCAATGTCCTATTTAGCGCGATGGGATAAGCTTTTGGTAATGGTTTGAGTGAAACAGTTCAGGTTATCGTTGTAGCTATAGCAGTGGTGGGCATATACAATGTTTCGTAAGTTTATAATATCGTAGATTTAAAATGTGAATGCTAAGCATTATCATCATAATCAGCCGGTGTCCATTGCTGGACGTAGGCCTCTCTAAAGATACGCCACTGAGCCCGGTCTTCGGAAGAATGCTTATAATATCTCTCAAATGTTTTACCCAAAATAGTAGTATGAACGATACAAAACCATAAAATGTATGTCTTTATTTTCAGTGGTCAAAATATGCGTCATGAACGATCTAATTTTTTTTTATTGTGTTGAATTATAAAGAACTAGCATCCCGCCCCGGCTTTGCACGGGTAGAACATATATGCCTACAAAATTTGTATCAGTTTGTTGCATCGAATATAAAATATGAACATATTTAATAATCATCGTCATATTTCAACCAATTTACACAAAACCTTAGCGAATTATGCACCTAAACCTTTATCATAAACACTCTGGCTATTGGTGAAAACCGCATGATAATCCGTTCAGTAGCTATTGAGATTATTGCGAACAGACAGACAGACGCTGTGATGGACTTTGTTTTATAATACTTACGTAGTGATATTGGACGGCCCTTTGGCGTAAAGGATAGTTACCCTGATTCTGACCCGACGGTCGTTGGTTCTAATCCTAGCTATATACCTACCAATGAAAGTTTTATGTGCATTTATGAATCATGAGTTTTCGTACAGTGGATGAACCGATTTCGTTTTTATTATTGATAGTTTTTTATTGTTTGATAGATGTCTTCATCGAGAGTTTTCTTAGCTTTGATTCATGAAAATTCGTTCAATCATTATAAAACTATGAGCTTTTTTCTAGTTAATTGCGCTATGAAATAAACTTTCATAGGTCTGATCAATTCGAAAATCTTCTTCTTCAACGATATTGTAAGAACATGGAAGCATTGACCTGATGCTGGGACATCTCCTGGACTCTACATAATACTCAAATTCTCACCAATTTACAGCTCAGATTTTAAATGTCGTGTTTAGAGTCATTGGAATGCTTTTAATGAAAAGATTATACATAGATCAGTCGGGGTGGTTTAAAATATGATATAATTATATATAGATGAATATTATTTTATACAATAGATCATATTATTATACTATATTGACTTCAAATAGATTGTGATCGGTGGGGATCTTCAGCATAGCTAAGCTTATAATAATATTTTCGTAGTAACTATGACCTAATCTGTGGTTTCACTGCAAATATTTTATTTATTTTGCGATGCGTGTATGTGAAATTCGTGATATCTTCTAGAGTTTTCATTTGAATTATATACTGTAAAGAACAATTTTAATCTATAATATGTGGCCAAGCTAATTAACGTAATTATTTGGATAAGGATTCATACTATATACTTGAAAATAGCCTTGGAAGTTATGTAATATTTTTTAACAAAAATTTTAAGATTAAAGTGGTTACTGTGACCTTACCAACCTTAAGAGATAGACATATGCTGTCGCGGATTTTTTGTAATTCTTATTAAGTTTTACAACTCTTGCATAGAATATATTCTTCTATCTATTTTCAATTAAGCAGCGTTCGTAAGAAACGTGTTTTTTCGACCGTTTTTTTGCCGACTTAGGTTGCAAATTAGGTCTCCACGAATGTACCTTTGATTTAAACGGGATAATATATAGCCTATTTTCATTCCGAAAGTTCATTCTATGTATTAGTGAAAGAATTTTTTAAATCGGTTCAGTAGTTTTTGAGCCAAATCATTACAAACATACAAAAATACAAAAATACAAATGTTCTCTCTTTATAATATTAGTATAGATATAGAATAACATAGAACCAATATAGAAGAAAAAAGAATTAATATAGAAGCTTAATTTTTTGCAGTTCCAGGGGATTTATTCTATTTGATATCGATCAATGTTTACTAAAGGCCCATGTTCAGCAGTTGACGGAAATTGGCTGATAATGAAGATGATTCCTGAAAAATGGTTCTTGTCAGAGAAACAGCCAGACCTACAACAAAGTGATCATAGGTGTTTCTTTTTACCTTTTAAGGAGCGGAATCGTAAAAAAAATAAAACTGGCCAAGTGCGAGTCAGACTTTTGTCCCGCACACGGAGGGTTCCGAACGCTATCTATCGAATTTCTAACGAACTTCTAACACCAACTAAGTAAACGTTAACACAAAGGTAGAATAGTATTATATAGTAGTAATAGTAATAGTAATAAAGATAAGATAAAGATAAAGATATTTCATTTGCGTAAAACATGCGTATAACAAAAAGTTGTGACAAAATATTCAAACGATCGTCATGTTTTGCCTTAATAGGCGTGCAAACTTTGCAGATGGCGCTGCTTTACTCACTACATATAATCCAAATTTAAATACATATTACACTGGTCATTCTTATAAAGTAAATTGAATTATAAAATTACAAGGATACAGCACAATGTCATGAAAATAATAATAATGATTATAATTTGTCACTTAAAAATTCGTCAATACCGTAATAACATTTCTTTATTAAAAATTTTTTTAGCCTATTTTTAAACATAATATTGTCCATGTCCTTTAAATATTTAGGAATTTTATTGAAGACTGTTGGCGCCATACCAATTACACTTCTAAATTAAAAAAATATATATATTGTAGTAATTAATATTATTAAATATCTGGTTGACCGAGCTTTACTCGGTATTTTTTGCCACTTAAACAGACAAATATGACTCTTGCCGACATCTATTGATGAATAATAATACTATTTTTTTTAATTGAGAGCAACTAACTGCTTTTCTGAAACAGTACTTCTACTCGCCAATAGATGTCGGGAAGAGTCATATTTTAAGTTGATTATCAATAAAGTTGATTATTGAAAACACGAATAAAACAACATTTTCTGAAAATGACTCCTCGCTAGATCGATTTATCGCCCACGAAATCACCTGTAGGTACGAGTATACTAAATTTTATTTAATCGTTGGAGCTGCTTCCGAGATTCAGATTAAGGTAAAGACGATAGCGCCATCTTAGCAACTAGATAGGTGGCGCTGCGCTATCGTAAAAAACTTTTTTTAAACTTTTCTTTAATTTTTAACTTTGTTCCGTTCTTAGTATTTGTTGTTATAGCGGCAACAGAAATACATCATCTGTGAAAATTTCAACCGTCTAACTATCACGGTTCGTGAGGTACAGCCTGGTGACAGACGGACAGACAGACAGACAGACAGACAGACAGACAGACAGACAGACAGACGGACAACGGAGTCTCAGTAATAGGGTTCCGTTGGTACCCTTAGGGTTCGGAACCCTAACTAGATCTCATTATACGAATAGTTCTCCGCTTCTTCCATGAAAAATTGTTGACCGTAATACCGCCGTTAGACCCACCTGGCTCTTAATTATGCAGAGTACGTGACATTAATGGGCCATTTCTAAAGCTAATAAAATTGAGTAAATTGAATAATCAAGGTTTCTCTATCGTTTTTAATGGATATTACAGATCTAAATATAACATTTTATTTAATTGGAAGTATTAAGGAAGTTGAGAGAGCACAGACTTTTCGCGCCTGTAGATTAATCTTCCATATACTTCTCTGGGTGATGTTAAAAGTGACTACTTGTATATGTACGTACTTAGAAAACAGAATAAGCCATTAGGCGTCGACTCATCTAAAAGTGAAGCCACTAAAAACTACTCTTAAATAGTGTAACAGAGAACGTAAAAGTCAACGTTTTCTGCTCAAATAAAGACATCTGCAATGGCGGCAGTTATTTCGATTTTGTAAATGACAACTACAGACTACAGTGTTTAAAGCACTATCACTTTCCACCTATTAAGATCTTGTTCAAGAGCTTGACGATCTCTAAAGATTTAGTTTAGTCTTCTAATCAGAAAGTATAATAAAGATTGGATTTAATCGTATGATAACTACTAGAATATTAATTTGTTTTCAATTGATTTCCAAAAGGAGGAGGTTCTCAATTAGTCTGCATGTTGTTCTTTTATGTTTCTTACACGATTAATCCGCCCATTCTGAGCCGATTCGAATGATTCTTTTATTACTACATCTCCACGGTGGTCCCGTTATACTATTTTTTGTGATCTAATGAGTATATCTAGATATATTGAGATAAACATCTCAAATGCTGCTGAAACTGACTCGCGTGACACGCGAAGTCGGCTTTTAGTTTTTAATCTATCAAAATTATTTTTACTACATCTCCGACTAAAAGACGAAGTCAGCGAACGCGAACCACTTAAAATTCCGACATAAATACAGTGCCACAAGTATAACTTGGCGGTGGTGATTTTTGGAACTAATTTTTTAATTGAAACTGTGAGTTTGACGTTTGAGAGATTACCGCGACATTATTGTTGATAAATCTGCTACATTAAAATAGTTCAATAACGCCAAAAGTAATTAAAAGTGGTTTAAGAGAAACTGTTATCAAAGTACAAAGTAAAATCACAGTGGCGCACAGGCACGCCAAGTTATACTTGCCGGACTGTATATGGATATGTCGCAGCCTACTAGCTTAATTAGCCGTTCAATCAACAGCCTAACATCTTTAATAAACAGCGCCGTTCAACTAGCGGCCTGAATGATATTCGGATATTTGTTTTGGTGACGCGCGGCCGCTGCCGCGGCTCCCCTCCTCACTACGCTCGTTGGCGCACGTCTCACGGTGGTCACTGTTCTCTAATGTGTTGCCTTAGTATCAGACTAAGCCAGTTTATTAAATGTTGTAATAAACGCTACGGCTGAATATCATTCAGAGCGCTAGTGAAAGTAAAGAGGCTAGACTGTTGATTGAACGGCTTATTAAGCTAGTTGGCTGCGACAGATGCATAGCAACGGGCAGTAACAGTTATTATTATATACTAACGGCTTTTTGTTATCTAAAGCACTTTTACGAAGTACTTGTCATATAAGATGTTCAGTAAGTCTATACAGTATAAATAACAGTTACTACACGTTATAACTGGACGAATTGGGCACCGAGCCAATATTATTTACCTAAATGGATTGAGCCATGGCGATAAAAATCGCCATAACCGCTGTAGTGGCATTAACACGCTTCCACGATTTATTTGTGGGAAACTGCTGGTAATCTGAGGGCATGTTTATTTATGGGTTTACTGCGAGGATTATAGTCAGGCACTTTGCCCACAATAGGTTATGCTTGCGTCGCTGTTAGTCGACAGTGAAATACCTACCATTTTGGAACGAATACACAATACGAGGAGGTACAGAATTCGTGTGTGTGTGTGTGTGTGTGTGTGGTGTGTGTGTGTGTGTGTGTGTTTGTGTGTATGTGTGTATGTGTGTGTGTTTGTGTGTATGTGTGTGTATTGCCTCAGTACTCTGCTTGCGTGAAATGTAAAGACAATAAACTGGCCAAGTGCAAGTCGGACTCGCACTCGTAGGGTTCCAAAACACAGTAGAGTATATTATAAGTATCATTATTCGCTAGGAATAAATTAACTTTGTTTTTCATAGTGTTTGTATATATCTCAAAAATTTCCGACTATGTCTCGTTCAAACTAATTTTCCTTGAAAGTATTTACTAAGATCTACAGCATATATATTTTTTTAATTTTTCGCTCCCTTATTTTGTAAGTTAGAGAGGGGACACACTTTTTACCACCTTAGAAGCGTCTATCTTTCAAACAATTGACTTTGAGACGAAATAGTTTTAGGAACCTCGACACCCCGCATAGGTTTGATTAACATGTTTTTATAAAAGATAAAATAATAATAAAAGAGTAAGGTAAGGTAAGTACTTACGTACTTACTCTTTTATTTTTGTATAAAAGTCGTAAAGCGGTAAATTACTAGTTTCAACTGTCCTAATAGTTTCGAAATAAAGTGGCTGTGACAAACGGGCGGACAGACAGACAGACATAAAGAATGAGGCTGTCTGTCCATCATCTTAACTAAGTAATCTATTTTTAATTTTTTTATTTTTTCTTTAACATTATTGATTTTGCTTGACTTGATCGGAGTACCACTAAGATTTATTTTTACAGATTTATTTTTAATTAACTTGCAATTTACATAAACGTGTTGTTTTCTTTTATCATTTAGTCAATTTCCATATATATATACTTTTTTATTTATTTTTCTTTAAAAGCGTATTTACATACATATACCTATTTATTATGTTTTAATAGTATTATATTATATATATAATTTGATAAATCACCGTACACCGCCGTATCACGTTAATTGTTTCTCCATCAGAAGGTTGTCTGGAAGAGATCGCTCTTAGCGACAAGACCGCCTATTTTTACACTTGTTTTATTTATTGTATTGTACTGTTTCTTTATTACGGTGTTCAATAAGGTGTTTTCTATTCTATTCTATTCTATCCTAATGTTTATATGTATGTCTAATTACTGTATCTATGTTCGGGTCAAATCTGGCAAGCTTAATTTGATCCACTTTCCGGTGTTTGAGTGAGCTGAAATTTTGCTCACATATGTAAGTGGGATGACAATTCATGCTATGGCACTGTTGAGCTCGTCTGATGATAGATCCGGAATGTGGCCATAGGAACTGGCTGTCAAGGACTGCTGCCGGAAATCATTAAATATTAGGCAACAGATTTTTCAACTAGAGGATGATAGCTGGCCAGGTGGATAGTAGATGGTGTTCTATCTTTGTCACCATGCGGGGCTTAGGAGTTTCTTCTCGAAGCTTTCCTGCACTGGAGTCTCATTAAACAGACGAGAAGAAGATGCTGCTACTAGACCGTAAATAAATCTAAGATTATTTAGGACCTTGAGGTAGCAACCAATCTTTTCTAGCCGAAACATAGTCTGTCATCATTAATCAAAATTCTAAGTAACACACTAGCGAGTTTATTGTAGCGTAGGCGACATACTTAGAGAGTTAGCGATCAATCAATAGCGAAGCGAAGTTCGGGATAATCAACTTATTTGATGAAAGGAAAACTTTAGTTGGGAAGAATTGGAATTGTGTATGGGAATATATGTAGGAAACGGGGATATGGGAGATATTGATATCATCACGAAAGTGATGCGAGCGAGCTTTTGTTTTAACAAGCTTTTATTTAACTTGCCGAGTTAGCATATTTTTTTATATCGTAGATAAGGCTAGCGTTTTTCCACTATCTTACCGTGAAGATGCGGTCGAGGATGGCAGCACGCTAGGCCTAGAATGAGAACTAGCTTTCAAGGACAGCTGCTGGTATACATTTTAATGTAAAATCTTTTTTTTTGTTTGGAAAATCTGTCGCCAAACATAAATGTTTTTGTAGGATTTTCCAACTTGAGGGTGGTAGCTGGCCAGGCGGACATTAGATAGTGTCCTACCACCATTACGTTAAATTATTAAGATGGTTTAAAAACTAAAACATCCGACGTCCATGCCCAGCGAGTAAATTTCAGTAGCAAGTTTAATACATTTATTGTCATATCTCTGGAGATACTTATCAGATCTCAATGAAATTATAATGGAACCACTTCGTAAACGTACCCTACCAATTTAAAAAAGAATCATTCGAATCGGTTCACAATTGACGGAGTAATCGCGACACATACATAAAAAAAAAAATTCAAAAAACATACAGACGAATTGAGAACCTCCTTATTTTTGGAAGTCGGTTGAAAAAAGACCTAATACATTGTTTTAGTGGTCTTAAGCCATCTTCGCATTATTGCCTTTGTAATGACACCGGTTTGAGTGGTTGTATGGTTTGATTGAAATCCACAGTAACAGAATGTGTTCTGTTACGTTTTTACAGTTTTGTACTGTTGTATAAAAGACATCGGTAATATATTGGGCGGTCTTTTCGCTTAGAGCGATATCTACAAAACAAACATTCGATGCACAAGATTAACTATATATAATATTTTGAGGGTGTAATGCTACGGTTACATGCTCTGCGGTTAATGGAGTCAATCTTAGCATGTTGATAAACCTAACGAAAAAAACACGCGGTAAATTATACTTATGTAAAGTAGGTACATCATACTTCATTAGTGAAATCACGTACCGCTTATATTATATATCCGTACTGCGTATATGGAAGAACACTTTACGATATACTTGACATACAAATCCGTTGACACACGACCCGAATTGTATTCCAGACACAAAAGAAAGTTGTTCTATAAAACGTGGAACAACTCTTCGTCTTCAACTCTCTTAAAGTACACAGCTTGATTACAACATAAAACGTGTCTTCGTCAAAGTTTAGGTTTCTAAAAGGCAAACGAAGATTTAAAAGCGCGCCAGATGTGTCAGCGCTAGACTAGCAGTCTTCTGAGAAGCCCTGTTATATATATTTTTTAATAATATTACTGTTTCTTAATAGTCTATGAATAAAATATTAGAAGCAGGATACTAAAACAAGAAAAAGGCTAAAACTCTATTCTACTCCATTCTAGGTACAGCATACTACAATCTAAGACAGCATTGTGACTTATCAACAGGTGAGATAGTGGTCAAACGCTTAAGGTACGACCACACCGCGGCGCTCTGCGTGCGCGATCTAGGCGGCGATCAAATAGCGCTGTAGTATTTATACCGACTGGTTCACACTAAACGCGATCTACGGCGATCAGAAAACGATTGAAAATCAGATCGCGAACGCGCACGCGGACGCATGACTCTGCGGTGTGGTCGTACCTTTTCATATGATAATGATAGGTGAAGTGAGCCTATCTGATATAAAATAAAATGGCTGTGACATACAGACGGACAGACAGACAGACAGACAGACATGACGAATCTATAAGGGTTCCGTTTTTTGCCATTCGGCTACGAAACCCTAAAATGAGAAAAAAAAACCGTTCGTATAAATAAATACATTCTACCAATTACACATTTTGCGAATTCGATGTCGCAAATTGGTCGTTTTGCAACCACTGGTAATTTTGTGAATTGGACATTCCGCGCCTAAACAATATAGATTCTGCATAAAAGTAGTAAACAACTGCTGCCTCATGAAATTGCTATTACCAATCTGTCTTTATAGCTTCACCAAACAAATGTCTTCGCTTTAAATACCTATAAAAAGTCAGTAAAAGTAAACCGTACTATCTTACTTAGTAGATGAAAATCGAAGTCTTCGTGAATGCGTTATTATGAATGCTAAGGCGAGAACATAACGATTGTCATGGATGGATCTGGACCTCTGGGGACTTATCACGAAGTTTGAAAGTGAATGAAATTAACGAAAAGACAGAGACGGAGCTAAACAACCTGTATAGCAGTCCCTATCATTTAGTTCCTTTTGCTAGTTCAATGATTAACTGTTGGCTTTTTTTTTCGAAAATTATATTCCTACTAGCGGATCCGTCAGACGTTGTCTCGCAGCTCCACCTATCGGGTAACTCAAACACACATATAAAAAATTATCCGTTTTTATCCGCCGTTTAGGAGGAGTTCAGTGAGATAAACACGTACAGTAGAATTATATTTATAAAAGAAGATATACAAGCTATACAATCTATATACTAGAAGTACATCTCTATTATTTCGATCATTCCAATCACTGTAATTTTCAATGATGTGCTGAGAGTGAATCGGTATATTCTTGAGTATAGTTCTAAAATACCGGCCTAAGTGAGCGATTGTAGACATTTTTAGATATCGACTGATGAGCTCTTTTTTCGATGATAGATTAAGTTAAATTGTCCGATTATACTGAAATAGTTCTCCTTAATTCCGGCGGTACGTGAGGAAAGGATGGTGATTACAGATAAAAAAAACATAAACGCTTTAATGCACGGTAAAATAAAACAAACTGTAAATAGTTTCTATCTTACATTAATGAATTATCTCTTAAGTAGTACGCCACGTGTAAGATAAAACCCAAAATAATTGAATTTGCTACAACGATTTTAAGAGAACACAAAAACATATATAAGCGCATACGATCTCAAGTACAAGTACCTAATCTTTCTTCTAGTATTAGTATTCTACATCCCACAATCGAACCCTAAATCTCGCAAAGGGCACAAAAAGAAAGAATTTCGGAGGGCTAGCCCAAGATAAACGACTTTCGTATGTTTAACTGAACACAATAGGCTTTCCCGATATCATCAAAGGTGTGGTCTTACGATGCCCTCGGAAAAGGTTAGGGGCGTGTGTGGCTATAGCTTTTTTTTCAAGTTACATGCCTAGACAAAATAAAGTATAACCTAACTTCGCGACATTTCGCATTCAGGCATTTCTGACCAAGTGTGTCAAAAAAAACATATGTACTAATAATATAAATGCAATTTTACTATTGAGAATTTTGCTTCATATATTTAAAAAAAACCAAAACAATCGGTGTTTCTTGTTTTACTGACCTAAACTAGGAGTGCTGTAGAGATCAAAGTAGTAATCACAGTACAGGAAGAATATTATTAGACCTTAAACGTGAGGCTCTACCTTTTTTCCTGACTACGGCATAGCCACAACGAAGTGTGGATTTAGCAGACTACAATATATGTCTACATTAGCGCCTAAACTCACACTCAGCCAAATTTTAATGTAATGTATGAGGTTTCAATTTATTTCCGTATTGGGCTTTTCAGACATGTGAATCTTTTTGTTCGTTGTCTATATAATCCTTAAGTATAATTACAATTTTATATATCAATTTTACAAGTACCTGGCGGTAAAAATAACGTTCCGAGCTACAGACGGAAATAATCGGCTAGTTTTAGCTTCGTAGAGCGTCGTCTCGGAGTGCATTTATTAATCGCCGTGTACTGTACCATTCTGAAGTATAGTCACAAAGATATCCAAATTAAACCCAAAAACGAAACTCCTTCAATGGCATTCAGATAAATACAGAAACTGATTGATGAATAACATTTTCAGTTACAATGTTTGCTATGTTTATGAGAATTGTTTCCACGTGTTGGTTTAAGAAAATGAGTGTTCATTTTGTTATTGCTTCTAAGATTCTCTGAACGTCTAGGTATGGTAAATAACGCGTTTATATGATACATGCTGCTTGTAAATCTGTATTTTCAGTGTGCTATTTGTATGTACGTAAATTCAAAGACGAAACAGTGCATCGTACTTTATGTCGTTTATTAAAAGAGTATTTTGTAGTACCATGTATTTAATTATTTATCTCTACATAAGTACTTATTTTTTAAAATATTGCTGTCGAATGATAGTTCCTCAGGAATCTATATGTATCGTTAGATAATTTTGTGTAAGAGTTAATGTATGCAGTCAATAAAGCAAAAAAACATAGTCATAGTCGTTATACGACTCAAAGCCCTTACAAAAAATTAAGATAAAAAAAATGTGGTAGTTTCTTGGTGATTCGATAATAGGCGAAACGAAAGATTTTGAAATCCTCTTCCGTAATGTGGGAACACATTTACTATTAACGAAAAAAACCTTAACGGTAATAAACTTAAGTTTAACGAAGTTTAAAGCAATTTTTAACCGACTTCACAAAAAAGGAGGAGGTTCTCAATTCGTGTGTGTTTTTTTTTTTTTTTTTTTTGTTTGTGTGTTACGCGATTTCTCCATCAATTGTGAACGGATTCAAATGATTCTTTTTGTAATAGGTAGGATACGTTTCCGAGGTGGTCCCATTTTAATTTTATCGAGATCTGATTAGTATCACCAGCGATATGGAAATAAATACCTCAAACATAGGAGAATGTACTAGTTTTAGTAGAAGAGTCCCAAGAAGATTATACACAATGGAGGTTGCTATTGCATATAAGATATTCTTACGGTAACTGTGAGCGAGATATAAATAAAGGTGGGGATCATTTTTTTTTATATCTTATAGGCAAGCGTTTGACCACTATCTCACCTGTTGCTAAGTGGTGATGCGGTCGAAGATAGAGAAGTGGACTAGAATGGGAACTGCCTCTCAAGGATAGCTGCCGGAACACATAAGATGTTTGGCGACAGATTTTCTGACTTGAGGGTGGTAGCTGGCCAGGCGGACACTAGATATGTTCTACCACCATGCGGGGGTTATTGGTTGGTGAGAAGCGCACATATATTTTTCGATAAAAAAATTCATTGGTGCACGGCGGTTTGAACTCGGTACCACGGCATCAAAGCCGACCGTTCTCCCAATTACGCCACCGGGCCCTCAATAAATAATTATATAATAATAATTATAATAATATTATATCGCTATTATCAAAATAGCCTCTTCCAAAGTGACCAAAGGAAGGTATACCGAGGTTGGGAAGGAACCAATCAACGTGTGAATGAGGAGCAGTGTCCAGATACTACTACCATGAATAACTTCTGGCGTAGTATCTGGTCGGTGCCCGTCGAACACACGGAGGGCGATTGGATGAGCGTCGTTGAGCGCGCGTGTGAGCCTATCGAATCCATGGGGGCTATTAGTATTAGCCCCGAAGACGTTAGTTGTGCGATCCGTACGGCCCAGAACTGGAAAAGTCCAGGACCGGACGGATTACACAACTTTTGGATAAAGTGGATTCGATGCTCACACGACTGCTTAGCGGCGCAATTCCAACAAGCCCTCGAGGTTGGTTTCTTGCCAACATTCATGACAACCGGTGTCACCTTCCTGCTCCACAAGTCCGGTAGTACCACGGTACCGAAGAACTATAGACCCATTACATGCTTGCCAACGCTGTACAAGCTTCTTACATCTATTCTGAGGTTTAAAATTAATTCGCACATTGTTGCGCACAATATTTTGGCCCCCTCTCAGAATGGATGTAAGGTTGGGTCCCGTGGTACTAAGGAGCTCCTCCTCATCGACACGGCCATTTGCCAACAAGTCCGGCGGAACAAAGGTGCTCTCTCCACCGCCTGGATTGACTACAAGAAGGCCTATGATTCAGTGCCTCATACCTGGCTGGAGAGGATCTTGGAGTTGTATAAAATTGATACAACTCTGAGGTCTTTTCTAGGTTCTTGTATGAGGCAGTGGACCACAGTCCTTCGTCAACCGGGTGGTTGGGACAGTCTCTCTGGTCCGCAGGACTTTATAAGGATTGAGCGAGGCATCTTCCAGGGTGACAGTCTGAGTCCGTTGTGGTTCTGTCTAGCCCTAAATCCTCTAAGCACATTATTAGAGGATTCAGGGCTAGGCTATCGGCTTAGGAGAGAGGGTGAAGTCATTTCACACTTGCTGTACATGGATGACCTCAAACTTTTTGCACCGAAGCGCCATGATTTGATGGAGTTATTGAAAGTCACTGAGACTTTCAGCAACGCCATCAACATGGAGTTCGGTGTAGATAAGTGCGCGGTCATGCACGTGCAGCGGGGGAAAGTTGTTAATTCAATGAATTTACAACTTTCTGATACAATAACTTTCAGATCTCTCTCCGAAGCCGACACCTATAAATACCTTGGTATGTCAGAGTCATTGGGTATCGAGAGTGGGGGGATAAAACAGTCGGTAAAGGAACGTTTCTTCGGGCGCCTGACGAAAGTACTTAACAGTCTTTTGTCAGGAGGCAACAAGGTACGTGCCTTCAACGGCGGGGTTATGCCCCTACTTATATACACCTTTGGCATACTAAGGTGGACTCAGACTGAACTAGACGCCCTGGATAGAAAAGTTCGAAAGCAATTGACATCACATCGCATGCTTCATCCACGCTCGTCTGTTATGAGACTGTATATCCCACGGAAATGGGGTGGTCGAGGCTTTTTAAATGCCAAGACACTCCACAACCGTGAGGTATGCAGTCTCCGGGAATATTTCCTAAACAACGAGTGTGGGATGCATTGCGATGTGGTGTCAGTTGACAAGACTTTCACCCCTCTGTCCTTAGGCAAAGAGAACTGGCGCAAGCCTCAGGTGCTGAGCACCGAGGACCGCAAGGACGTATGGAAGAGCAAGGAGCTGCATGGCCGGTTCTATCGAGTCTTAACGGGACCCGATGTGGACCTGCTCGCGTCGGTGAACTGGCTACGATTCGGGGACCTCTTTGGGGAAACCGAAGGTTTTGTTTGTGCAATTGCGGACGAAGTTATCAAGACGAACAACTACCGGAAATATATTATGAAGGACGGTACGGTCGACATATGTCGGGCATGCCGCCGTCCCGGAGAGTCACTCAGACATATCATTTCCGGTTGTTCTCATCTTGCTAACTCCGAGTACTTGCACAGACATAACCTCGTAGCCAGGATCATCCACCAGCAACTTGCTCTTCAATACGGCCTTGTCGAGTCTGAGGTGCCGTACTATAAGTACGCACCTGCGCCAGATCTTGAAAATGGTCATGCTTTGCTCTATTGGGACCGATCGGTTATCACGGACAGGACTATTGTCGCCAATAAACCTGATATCGTGATAGTCGACCGGTCCCAGCGGCGGGCAGTGTTAGTTGACATCACCATCCCGCATGACGAGAACCTCGTGAAGGCTGAAAAGGACAAGATCAGCAAGTACCTTGACTTGTCTTTCGAGGTTACCGCCATGTGGGATGTTGATTCGACTAGCATTGTCCCAATAATCGTTTCTGCGAACGGCCTAATAGCGAAGAGTCTCGACCAACATCTCAAGAGACTCTCGCTAGACGGCTGGATCAAGGGCCAGATACAGAAAGCGGTACTTCTTGACACGGCACGCATCGTCAGGAGGTTCCTCTCTCTGCAGCCCTAACCACCGGTAGCTTGGGCCCTGCCCCGCTGCTGGCGGCACTCTAGGTTTAGGTTTTTTTATAATATTGTTTATTTGTAATGAGTTTTTTCTATTTTTGTTTGGATATCTTTATTGTAAAAAAACCTAAAACTAAGAAAGAAAATAAATAGTGTGAATTATAATAAATAATTATATATAAATATAAATAATTTGTCTTCACAGGAATGTTCTACCGGGCAAAGTCTTGTTAGGGTGCAAACTTTTGTAAACATACCTAATATTTTTTGACATGACATGACATTTGGCGAAGATGGCGGCCATTTCAGTCCCGCGACACTGCATACATAATTAAATAACTCAGAATTATGAACGTACTTTGTACCAATCAACACTGCAAAAAAAAATTATAAGCATAAAACCACATATTATATAATAGTTACTACATAAATAATACTTTCCGTTGTTAGGTTGGCTACACAGTGCTTTCATAATTCGTGTATCCACAATATAGGGAAGTGCCTCTTATAACGTAGTAGAGTGATTCAGTACTCTGTTGGCCATATGGCGGCAATTAATGTTAATAATCGCAAATAATACTTTTTAATATTCATTTTGCAAAACAACTAGTCCGTGTTATAAAAGTATTTGGAATTATTGTAATAAAATAGACAATTAATTATCGTGTGTGTCAGATGCTTTAATTGTACAGGGCCATTTTGGACATTGTCCTTTGATACCTTGATGACATCATTATTACTAGTGAATATTTTCACTTTGTTAGTTTCAGTACTAAGTATAATCATTCACTGTTCATAGAACTATTACCGGGATATTTAACATTTCCTATATTTCGTGGCATGAAGCTTGCAAACAGTACCGAAATATCGGAAACTCATAAACAATAAAAACGTGGTAAAATATCCCGATAGGAGTTCTAAGAATAGTGTCAGTCAGACCATAAAAACCTAGAAACTTGTAATAATTCACTGGTCTACAAAAAACACATTTTATATTAACATGAAAAATGTTGCCTAGATAAAAAAAAATATGTTTAAAAAGTCAAAAGTCAAAGCATTTATTCAGTAAATGGGCAAATTAAAAATCTGCACTTACACACGTCAAATAACATTAAATAGATTATATCAATAATAATTATTCTAAATATAGCCAAAAGATAACTTATTGTTTTGAATAAAAGAAACACTTTAGAATAAGTTTAATGAACTTAATTTTTTTTACTTATACATTTAAATAGGGAATTTAACGTGACTACGCGATCTATCGACATAATGTTTCGGCCTCATTCGGAAGTCTTCTTCAGGATCTCGAGTGCGGGGCGCTCGCCGACGCGTTCAGCCTCGCACTGCGGGCCGCTGCTCGTGAAGCGCGGGCGGACGGAGAGGGCGGCGGTGGTGGCGGTGGTGTTGGTGGGGGGTGATGATGCGGTGTAGATATTGGAGGCGCGGGATTAGGTTGGAGGGCTTCGTCTCCATCACTGCTGTTTTCTTCAGACGAAACCACATCTAACCGGCAGACGGAATTCAAGGTGTCCTCTTCCCTGTTGCCACTGGTGACGTACGTTTTTCACGTTTTCCCTCGAACGATTAAGTTACGACGACGACTAATCTCAATGACTTCTCGGATTTTGCGGGGCACAAAGTGCATTTCACCGGCCAAAATCCGTGCTTCGTCAAATCTGATGCATATTTTTACTCTATAATAAAAAAGTTTAATGAAGTTTTTTTATATCTTATAGGCTCGCGTTAGACTACTCGCCTGGTAGTATTGTATTGTGGTATTTGATGATAACGCTAGGCCGAGAATGATCTGACTCTCAAGGAATATAAGTATTCAATTGCTTTGTCAACTAGTTGCATGGTAAATGATGCCAGCCTGATTAGAAGATAAGTTTGAATAGTTACGCATGTGGACTGTACGAGTTTTTTTTTAGGGCTGGTGTGAGTCACGGGCTATTCCTATCACCGGTGGTCGCCTATTTACTATCATCTTCGACCACATGATTGCTTACTGCCAGGCGTGATAGTAGTCAAAGGCTACACTAGACCTAAGAGCTAATAAGGCCTACCAGAAATAAAATAAGAACTACAAAATGTTTTTAGCAGCTGGTTCAAGCCACAGCCAAATTTCACCACCAGTGGTAATCGAATTAACAGCACCGTGGGGATCACGTGTTGGTTTAATTAATGCTGCTTAACTCTGTTAATCAATATCGAACACAAAGCTCAGCTCAAGCGCTACTACAACTTGTACTGTTATTTATTCTGTGCTACAACTAACATGAAGTCTATAAACTCATGAGTATGTATAGTATATTTACTCAACGTTAGTTGAAACAACGTTTTCGCCAAGTTATCTAACGTAACTTAATGAACTCATATGATCATGCAAATATGGCTCGGCACCATGTGGATTTAAACTAATATTTAGTGTCTTTAGGGACTACAATACGCAATCCGTGCGGCTTAGGCTTCACGAAGATGTTAAAGTAAAGTCATCTAGACATTATGCTTTAATGTAGACTGTTTAGACTTTATTTACAGTTATTTTAACCGCTGCAGTAAAAAGAAGGGGTGTTATAAGTTTGACGTGTGTATCTGTGTGTCTGTCTGTGGCATCGTAGCGACTAAACGGATGAACCGATAGTGATTTAATTTTTTTTTTGTTTGATAGATATCTTGAGAGTGTTCTTAGCTTTGATACATGAAAATCTGTTTAGTCGTTTAAAGACTACGAGCCTTTTTTCTAGAAGATGACGCTATGAAATCATTCAGTTTTTATTCAAAGTCATAGACTCTTTGAGTATTCACACTCAAAGCATAGACTAGAAGTAAAAGCCCACCTTTCTTCACTCGATTATGGCTGTATAAAAAAACTCTTATCATAAAAACAGACAGCCACTTTAGGTAAATAATAAAAGTAAATTGAAAGAGCGGACTTATAACTTAATAAATTGCCTATCCCCTCCATATAAGTATACCCTCTACTCTCTATAGATTCAAGTATGTACTAAAACAGCTGATACGAGTATATGAGGATAAAACTCTTTTTACTCTATTGTATCAGTGGAAATATATTTCATAACTAGCTGCGCCCCATGGCTTTGCCCGCGTTTAGACCACCCTTATCACTTAGGGGTATGAAAAATAAATATTGGCCGATTCTCAGACCTACCCGATATGCAAACAAAATGTCATACTAATCGGTCCAGCCGTTTCGGAGGAGTTTGGTAACAAACACCGCGACACGAGAATTCTATATATTAGATGTATCTATTGTATTTCTTTGCTATACTCTATCTATAGCCATAAATGGTTTGGTTAATTCGAATCGCAAGATTCGATTCAAGGGTAGCAAAGCCACAGAATATATAATACCTGCTAATAGTACCTGCGAAGCTAAGATAGTCTCACTGCTGTCTTCCACAATCACTATCCGTACCATTAAACCATCTATTACTGTATTGTCTCTTAAAATCAGGCGTGGTAGTGGTCTCATCATCATTAGCCGGTGCCAGTCCACTGCTGCACGTAGGCCTCTTCCAAGATGCGCCACTCAGCCCGATCTTCGGCTCTTCTTTTCCAGTAACTGCCCACCGCTTTGCGTATGTGGTCTAGTGCTTGTTTAATTACAAACATAATGTTAGCATTTAATGTGTTTTCCCTTACTTGAAATCTCTGTGTAAATCCTACCCGGTTCCTTTGACAAGTATATAAGTAATCAAAGGCCGGATCATATAGTATTCAGGTCTTAGTTGGTCAGAACACCTACAGCATACATATATCAGACTAAATTGAAACTAGTTGCCAGCTCAAAGTTTCAACGTTTGGCCAAGAATTTCAATCAACAAGGAGAGGAACTACTTGCTAATATACGAGTATGTCCTTAGGAATTAGATATGTTCTAAACATTACAGGACATGTGAGATTCAGATTTAAATGGATTAAAATAAGGTCGTATTTTCATTAAACGTATTTCACCTTTATTTACAAATTTGTGCTGCTGACAAAGAGGTACCATTTATTGTTTGAATTTCAATGCCCGCAACCCTTGGAATTATTCAATTCAACTTCTTCATGTCTCTAGGTAACAGGCGCATTCTAGTAACGTGCATCCAGAATTCTATTCATCCAGAATTTGGCAAGCTACTGTATCTGTATTATGTAGACGTCATCGCTTACCAAAGTCTAAATCAAACTTGATCAGTATTTAGTAGCTTAAATACACTATTTGTTACTAGCACTAAAGTAGCGAAAAATTGATAATTTGAGATCGTTTAAAAATTATATAAACCGACTTCAAATGTTTCGCCACTCATTTTCAGTATCATGTTAGAGATCAGATATACTCATCAGATCTCGATGAAATTACTATGTGACCACCTTGGAAATGTATCCTATCAATTAAAAAAGAATCATTCGAATCAGTTCACAAGTGACGGAGTTATCATGTAACATACATACTTACAAAAAAAGTAAAAAAAAAACAAACAGACAAATTGAGGACCTCCTCCTTTATGGAAGTCGACTGAAAAATAATGAAAACTTATCAAAGACTTGTTAGCAACATAGAATACCTAAACCAAATACAAAGTCCTACAGAGACCGTTGCCAACATATAAAAGTCATGTCATCTACAGAAATTACATTATCCTACGTAAAGCAGACCCGCACTAAGGCAAGGGTCAACAATACTCTACAATCGAGTAGGGTATAAATTACAAGCGTTCTCCAATTGACGTAGAATACCTTTAATCTCTGAATGCGGGGTTGCCCTAATTAAGGTAGGAAAAAGCTAACCGAAGCTCTCGAGAGCTAAAAAGGCTTTGGATATTCCTGAATTCATTCATGATATGTTTTTAAAGCAATATTTTAATACATGGGTTTTCAACCGCCTTCCAAAAAGGAAAAGGTTTTCAATTCGTCTGTATTTTTTATGTTTCTAATTATTGTGAACCGATTTTAACCAGTTAAATCGGAAATTATTAATAATAATCTTCGAGCATTTACCAATGGAGATGTTAACGTTGGAATCCGCAAACATTTTTTTCTGCCGAAATTTACGGAGGACGAGGTAAACACGCATTGCAGACACACAAACCACTCACTTTAACGATCCCGCACACTAGCTTGAAACACGCACACAGTATTAAAAATACAGCGTAGTTACGCACGCTCATATGGCCAAAAATTGCTATATGGCCAGCAGAGGGGTACGCCTTGCGTTAACATCTCCATTGGTAAATGCTCGAAGATAATAATACATAAATTCAAAATTTAAAACCAACCCCGACTGATTTATGTATAATATGTTTATTGAGACCATTCCAATGAGCTCAAACACGATATAATATCTGCTTTGAGTTGGTGATGAGTTGAGTATGCTGCAGATTCCAGGATATATTCCAGTGTCAGGTCAATGCTACCATGTTCATACAAACTCACTGAAGTAAGAGGACTACCGATTTTCGAATTGATCAGACCTATGAAAGTTGATCTCATTTGCTCTGAGCTCATAGCGTCATCATCTAAAATAAAGCTAAAAAAAGTCTCCTCAACGGCTGAACGGAATTTTGATGAATCCAAAGTTAAGAATACTCTCGAAATCGAACAAAAAAAAAACTAAATCAAAATCGGTTCATCAGTTTGCTACAGATGCTACAGATACGATGCTACAGACATACACACACACAGATACACACATCAAACTTATAATACCCGATAAGCAAATAGATCTAAAAGCTAAGAACATTAATTGTATTACGTCACATCTGAAGATAGCGGGGGAATCAATTAATTAAATTCCTTGCTCGCAACCTACCCGCATTTACGTCAGTATTTTAACCACGCAAGCTCCTTCGCTCCACTTTTTCTACTCGAAAAAAAGGTTTTAAGTCGTAAAATTAAGGCTCAGGAAAGGTACCTAAAGTATATTAACACCAAATTTCAGTCGCGCAGATGCTTATCCCGTGAGAATAAGTATTCTTTTGATCTTGTACTTTCAATGTGAAAAAAAGTGTAGGCTTGGACTTAAAAACCTGCTTAAATAAGTTTTTTTTATATATCTTATAGGCTAGCGTTTGACGACTATCTCACCTGTTGGTAAGTGATGATGCGGTCGAAGATGGTAACCACGCTAGGGCTAGAATTGGAACTGGCTCTCAAGGATAGCTGCCAGATTTTCTAACTTAAGAGTGGTAGCTGGCCAGGCGAACACTAGATAGTGTCCTACCATCATGCGGGTGTTGTTGGTTTCTTAACGAATTTATTCCTTCACCGGAGGGCCACTGCGAAAAGCGCACATACATTTTTCGATAGAAAAATCCATTGGTGCACGGCGGTTTGAACTCGGTACCTACCTCTGGCATCAAAGCCAACCTTTCTCCCGATTACTCCACCGGGCCCTCAAGATGTCCAACCAGATTTAAATTACCTGTGACCTTCAGCTGCGGGGCACAGCTTGTTGTAGCATATCCGTAAACAATCTTTAGGTTTTCTGCACAGTGCAACTTGACATAACAGAAACAGATCGTTTTTCCCTCCGACATCTACTATTCACAGTAATACTGAAAAAAAATACTGAGCCACGTGAAAGTCTGTTATTGGCAGAATTTTGCACAACAGTGCGCTGAGCTCGTTGCTTAGATAACCCTGAAACATCTCCTTGTGAAGTCTCAGATCCCTGTAAAATAATGTCTAATTCTCCATTAAATAACAGACAAAGCGTTAGTGTGGTAACGTTCGAGTCGGTTTAGACTGAAATCTACTAAGCAAAGTATAGAAATAGGTTCTACCTACAGTACTTATTAGTACGTTGCATTTTATGTGTTCTGTGAACACATTTTTCACAGGTTTTTTGCAAACGTATGTCGGGCTCACACAAAGTAGCTACTTTTTTGTGAATTCATCACATACTTACTATAAGTCTTTAGTTTGTTATCTGCTTTGTGTTGAGGAATAAATAAATTATTATTATTATTATGCTATTAGTCGGGCTTGTCTTCAAGGACCTATGTCGACGGAAGTCGTTCATCCGTCGGATGTTTTTTGGGTGATAGATGAATGTGGCTCACAATGACGAATTACTTGATGGCTTTTGGTCTTGGCAAGGTTACGTAATTAGCTAATGTTTTTTTGAAAGACTAGCCGACTCTTTAATCTTCTTAATCGGACTTCGAAGTATGTTAGAGAGATAAAATACGATCTATTATGGTTAAAAAAATAGAATTGGTTACTATCACAGAACATTACTCTCTTTCTACTGTTCAATTGGTACTATAGTTACGAATATTACAAAATAATCGAGGGCCTCATTGCCATTATTAATTGTTATTGCTAATTTCGTTCTTATCGCTTTAGCAGCGATCAGTATCAACCGTGGGCTGATGAGACTTACATTATTGTTATATATAAATCATATGTAAATACATATGATTTATATATGATAGATACATTTAAAAACAATAAAATATTTTTCATGATTTCTTTTTAATAGAAGATAAACTGTTTGAATTGAAAATGAACGTGAACGCAAGCGCTGTGCACTCAAGATCCTAAAGAAGGCTTCCGGTGGAAAGCTAACTCTGTCGTCTACCAGCTTAAGGTACGGCCACACCGCGGCGTCCTGCGGGCGCGATCTCAGTACTTTTTAATTGTTTTCTGATCGTATTTGGTGTGAACCAGTCGTTACAAATACTACTGCGCTATCTGATCGCCGCCTAGATCGCGCACGCAGGACACTGCGGTATATTACCTTTAGAGTAGGTATAATATATTACTTGAAATACTGGTTGGACTTAGAGTAAATATTGCTTGTAATATACATATAGGTATATAATACTCTGGTCCACCTGTATATATATGTCTCGTGAAAATCCTGTTCCAAACATGTAGTATTTATATCTCATTGCATATATGTTTTTCTTTAAAGTAAAAGTATTTTACCTTACATACTTTTACTTATTTTACTTTCAATATTTATACTAAAACTAAAATATATACGAAAACTATCAAAGTGTAACAAAAAGTGGTTCCCAAAAGGAAATAAATATTTCGAAATGAGTAGAGCGGCCACAATAGAAATCAGAGCACGCACCTTTGTGACGACTGACGATTGAACGGAAGTATTATATCCGAGGTTTTATACAAGTACGGTCGGTTGCAGACGGTAAAGATGGATTTAGTGGTAGAATGACGGTCCGAGCTTACGTGGTTCTAGCGAACCTACGGTTCGCTAGATGGTCTAGGACCCCTGGTCTAGGTAAACTTATTTCAGTATTAGTTACTATGCCGGAGGGAGATTTCGTTAAACACCCGTATAGCAGCGCCGTTCTTACTGACTAAGACAAATATAAAAATATCTTTATCGTGGTGGCAGGTGGCAGGAGCATAATATATCGAGGTTCCATCTGACTTGCTACCAAAACGTAGCTTACAACCATCGCGGAGAAAATCTACCGCCATAACCTTACGGTGGCTCGGCAGCACACAGCGCTTGAGAGTCAGAGTATTCTAGTCGTTGACCATCTTCGGCCACATCATCGCTATAAGCTAGATATAAAAAGGATCGCTGAATTCGCTTACTTTGTTTCCGAACCGTCCTGAATTTTGACACAGTGATGTGATGCAATAAAATTATATTTTATCGCAATTATGCTGGCGAAAATTATACATTACTTCATCAAAATCGTAACAAGTAGTTTACGTTTAGGAATACAGATTTTACTGTTTAGTAAGTATCATTAAAAATCTTGTGAAAGTATTAAGCTTTCATTCATGATTTTTTGTAAAACATTTACCTCAAACTTAGGTCTAAGGCCTCAAAGGACAATATGGCCCTGTGCAATAAAAGCATCTGACATACACGATAATTTTTTATTTATTTTAGTACATAATTTTCAAATAGTTTTATAACACGGACTAGTTGCATTCCAAAATTAATATTAAAAGTGTTTTTTGCGAATAATAACATTAATCGCCGCCATATGGCCGCCATTTTCCTATCCTAACTAGACTTTGCCGGGTAGAACATTTCTGTGAAGACAAATTCATTCACCCCACCTTTGTTTTAGTCTCGCTCACATTTACCCTATATTCTTACGGTAAGTGCTTGTGAAAACTAATTTCAACGAGAAGAAAAAGGTAAGAAAATTATTCAGTTATATTTAAGTAGTCAAAAGTATATTTTAGATGCAAATGCAACCTCCATTGTGCATAATCTTCTTGGGTCTCTTCTTCTGAAATGAGGAGGAGGTTTCTCATTCGACTGTATACATGTTTTTTTTTGTTCGCGGATAATTTCGTCGTTTATGAACCGATTTTGATTATTCTTTTTTTGTTAGAAAGGAGAGAAGTGTGGTACTATGATAAATTTATCGAGGTCTGATAAGTATCTCCTGAGATATGGAGATAAACACCTTAAAATTGGTACTGAAAATTAATAGCGCGGCATTGAAGTCGGTTCTTTTTAGTTTTTAGGCTTCCGTACCCAAAGGGTAAAACGGGACCCTATTACAAAGACTCCGCTGTCCGTCTGTCTGTCTGTCTGTCTGTCTGTCCGTCTGTCACCAGGCTGTATCTCATGAACCGTGATAGTTAGACACTTGAAATATTCACATATGATGTATTTCTGTTGCCGCTATAACAACAAATACTAAAAACAGAATAAAGTTAAAAATAATAGAGAGTCCCCATACAAGAAACGTGTTTTTATCGGCATTTCACGCCATCCATGAACGCTTAGTTAGGTAAACGTCCCATAGATGGCGTTATATACCCCTAACACCTTTGTTAGACGTTAGATGGCGTTATAAGAAATAAAATGTTTATTAATTATTATTTTTTGCTGGCGAAAAATGACAGTGGTTTTTTTTGCTCGATCTTATAAAATACTGTAGTGTGGTACGGAACCCTACGAGTGCGAGTCCGACTTGCACTTGGCCAGTTTATTTAAACGATCTTATTCTTAAACAATGCTAAAAAGCAGGTTGGTTATTAGATTCTATGCATTTATTCGTTGCCTTTGATTATAAGATATGTATATTATCAAAGATCGTTGCACTTAAATATATTTAGGCTTTAGAACAAAAAAAGTTTACATAATTATCTAAGTAGGTACTTGCACTATTCATTAGTCTGTGGTAGGTATTGAAAAGTGTTTAAAAGCTACTATTTACCTATATATATTAGAAAATTGCTTTTCAATTACTTAAAAATCCCTTGGAGCTATGCAAAACCATAATATTCGTTGTTCGATTTTAACCTCAAAATCTGATACATTATTTGAAATATATCTATTCTGCAGCTAGTCCGTTATAAAAATAACATCGTAAAGGAATTTTCTAATGATTGACAATACTACACATAATTTTTCAATGCCTTTGGTCATAGAAATGATAATAATACTGCGTACTTTGGTTCCAGGGCCAACAATGTAGGGAGAAGAACAATGTCCTTTTAGTTCAGAAATACTCAGGTCAAACTAACAACACGCTTTCTTTTTGCATCGAGAGTTAAAAAGGCCATGTTATAAAAGGGCAGTGTTACTGCCCCAGCTCAATCTACCAACTTTGAGAACACGAGTGTGATTCAGGAATGGCACACTCATATTACACTATGTTACACTCACCAATATGTTTCATTGTTGTATTTTACACACAATGTTTGTCCTTACGATACTGAACGATGTAAATAAGTCACGAAGTTTTCAAACAGTGCGATGTGTCACTGTTTACATAGTTAACACCATTGATAAGCCAAGCCCTTACGTAATTTACTACTAAATACATGTGATTGAACATATTCAAGCAATTTTTTTTTACTTTTCTTATTGTGCCCAGACAGGCAATTGACCAAGTTATGTCCACATCACAGGTATCACAATATAATAACAAGATCTTCATCTTGATAGTTGTAAGGTACTTTTTAACTGACTTCAAAAAAGGAGAAGGTTTTTCAATTCTACCGTATATATATATATATATGTATGTATTTTATGTGTATTCGCGGATAATTTCATCGTTTATTTTTTGAACCGATTTTGCCTATTACTTTTTTATTGGAAAGGAGATATCCTAAGGGTGCTACTATGGTAATTTCATCCAGATCTGATAAGTATCTCCAGAGATATGTCGATAAACGCCTCAAACTTGCAACTAAAAGTGACGCGGCATGGAAGTCGGTTGTTTTAGTTTTTAAACTATCTTATTTGGTTACCAGTCAGCCGGAATATCGATAAAATATGGTCCTACCACCTCCTAATTCTCCAATTTTCGTAAAGTTTTTTATCAATTGCTTAGGCTAGCGTTTGATCACTATCTCACCTGTTGGTAAGTGATAATGCAATCGAGGATGGTAGCACGCACGCCTAGAACGGATCGAACGGGAACTTGTTCTCAAGGACAGCTGCCGGAACTCATTAAAATGTTTGACAACATATTGTCCAACTGGAGGATTGGTAGCTGGCCAGGCGGACACTTGACATTGTTCTACCACCACGGTGGGAGTTTTCTAACAGGGCCACAGTAAAATGCGCACGTACATTTTTGATAGAAAAATCCATTGGTGCACGGCGATTTGAATCCACTAAGTACCTCTGGCGTCAAAGCCGACCATTCTTCTAGCCAAACCTAGAATGGGAAATGGCTCTCAATGACAGCTGCCGGAAAACATTAGATGTTTATCCGATAGATTTACCAACTTGAGGGTAGCTCGCCAGGCGGACATTTGGCAATATCCCATGTTTAATTTATTATGCTCTCAATAGTAGATTGATATGATTTCTAATTATAACAGCTTACACAATGCCATCTCTACGTGTGTTACATAACCTGTAACCACAGAGTAACTGATCCGTCTAATAAATGCATATCTATTAGTATTGTGAACTAATTACATATAACCTACTTTGATGAGCCTATTTATTTCTTCTTATATATTTTAATAGGTGGTAAAAACAAAAAAACATATAGACGAAAAGAGGAACTCCTCCTTTTTGGATGTCGGTTGAAAATACCTACTATCTGATTAACAGTAAAAGTAAGAGATGCAATCAGAATTCAACAAAAAGATTTAAATAAAGGTCAGATACTGAAAATGGCATTCACTCGTATTTCAAAGCATTCTACCGGAATGCGCTGGCAATTTAGGATACTGCAAGAAATGGACCATTAGCGAGCACCTACTTATACCTACATACTAGTTCATTTTACAGGAGTGTTGGTTCTAGATATATAGTTATAGAATGTACTGTTGGTAACCGATTTTTTTCTGTGCCAGACGAACAAGCACTAGACCAATATATCGTCAAATAAATTTATGGATTAGATAAATTGCCAGATTTTAGGGTCCGTACCTCAAAAGGTAAAAAAAAGAAACCCTTATAAGATCACTTTCTTGTCCGTCTGTCTGTCTGTCCGTCTGTCTGTCCGTGTGTCACCACTGATTTTCTCAAGAACGGGTGGACCTAGCAAGTTGAAATTTATACCTGATACTTAGGTCTATAGTCCCTATTAGTTGTATAAAAATCAAGGTCTTGAGTCAACACAATAAAAAGATATGGGTAAATTTAGATTTTCGCGAAAACTTGTTAGTACCAAAATGTACCTTAATTTTCAACTTGTTTATTTTTCGGAATTTTTTCTTTACTTGTGCTCTTGTGTGCTTGTGTACCTTGCTTATAACCAAAATTGACAATTCTAGGTAAACCGGAAGTACCCTATAGGTTTTGCGTCGAAAACCTATAGGGTACTTCCCGTTGACCTAGAATCATGAAATTTGGCAAGAAGCAAGGTCTTACAGCACAAATTAAGGGAAAATTCCAAAAAATATAAAAGTTGAAAATTAAATTGTGTCCCCATACATACATACATTGCGCCAATTAAGGTAGACCTCTGAGTTATATGAGCGCTGATACAATTTAGAGGTCTAGCTTAATTGGTTAGTACGGAAGCCTCGTTGGGCGAGTTCAACTCGACTTAGCCGGTTTTATTTCTCTTAATATGTGTCACAGTAGGTAACTATATAAGAGTTTAAAATGTAGTATTCTCATGACTAGAAGCTACCTATTTACAATGATCTTTGAAATTGCTTTTATACAAAGCTATCTCTTGAAATATGGGACCTATGGGACATATACATATACGCTATGGGAGTTATGGGACGCCATATGCGTTAACACCCTAGCTATCAATAAGGCTGAAAATCTCAAATAACGCAAACATATGGGTCTTGACCTAAATGTGCTGTTTGGGATCGAAACTTTGGGTCCGTGGGGATCCAAGAAGTAGCGAAATATATAGGAAGTTAGCGAAACGCCTTGAAGATGCGACGTGTAATAAAAATGCTGTAAGTAGCATTGCTGTCGAGCTAAGAAATGCAGTCAATGTTTAGGCAATTTTGTCACCTCCCAGGGCTTTGATAGATTCATCATCAAAATAATCAGCTGGTGTCAGTCCACTGCTGGCCGTAGGCCTCTCCCAAGATATGCCATTGAGACCGATCTGATCTTCGGCTGTTCTTTTCCAGTCACTTTCCACCACTTTGCATATATCGTCGCTAGACTTTACATGATCACAAGACGTCATACGCTACGTTTGCCGATTTCTGGCGTCCATTCTATAATAGGTTAGCTGTAATCATTATAGAGGGTTTGTTTTTGTATTTTTAAATACTGATTTAAGTTTTTTTTTTACCTGATAGGTAACGTCTAACCACCATCTTGCCTAGTGGTAAGCAATGATGTGGTCAAACACGCTAGGCCTAGAATATTGTGACTCGGTTGAAGATTTTCTCCCTGATGGAGGATTTTCTCCTTTTCCTTTAAGCATCTCTTTGATAGCAAATCAGGCGGAACATCGATATAATATGCTCGAAGTCGAACCGTCTATCCAGTACGCCAATGGGGATTGTTATCATCACTGTAACCTACGAATAAATAGACTTTAACAGGATACAATAAAACCGCAACACAATGTTAGTTTGCCACACAATAGAAGTCAAATAAGACATAATCTATACTTATATAGGGACACCCAAATTCTAATACATAGTTCAATTCAAACGCCGTCGTACTTCAGTCAAATCATGAATAATGGTAATGGAATTGAGGATCCGGGTTCTACAGTTTTCTATGTATTCATAAGAGAACAGATTTCTGTAACAGTAAAGTTTGTATTAAATTTAGTTTTACAGTGGTAGATAGTAAATGAAAAATATTTTTTTAATATCCGATTGGCTAGCGTTTGACCACTATTTCGCCTGGAGGTAAGCGCGTAGTAATTGTATCGAGATTTCGAAAAATGTATGTGCGTTTTACACAGTGGCCCTCCGGTGAAGGAAAAACATCGTTATGAAACCAAAAACTCCCGCATGGTGGTAGGACACTATCTAGTGTCCGCCTGGCCAGCTACCACCTTCAAGTTAAAAAATCTGTCGCAAAAAACATCTAATGTGTTCCGGCAGCTATCTTTCCCAGTTCCCATTCTAGGCCTGGCGTGCTTACCATCTTCGACCGCATCATCACTTACCAACAGGTGAGATAGTGGTCAAAAGCTAGCCTATAAGATTTTTTTTAATCGCGTGACTTACAAAAAGTTGCTTACCACCATCAATTAGAAAATCTGCCACCATAACCTGTAACCATAAATATTATGGTGTTCCGGCAGCACAGAGTCAGAACATTCTAGGTCTAACGTGTTCACATCCTCAACTGCATTATCACTTACCACCAGGCGAGATAGTTGTTAAACGTAGCCAATTTGATATGAAATAAATAAAAATTCACGTCCACATTTCATCGTGGCAGAACAATAGAGAGCTACGCGTTACAGTCAAGAAAAGTAGGAAAGATAATGCCATAACAAAATATTTTATTTAAATAATTTAAGATCGTTTAAAAAACTAAAAGAACCGACTTTAAAAGTCGCGCTAGTCAAAGTAGCCAGTAGACGTAGTAACTATAATAAATGGGACCCTTTTAAAACAAAAGAAGAATTTTCCAAATCGGTTCGGGCATCTTCGAGTAATCGGTGAACATACATAAAAAACAAAATATAAAAAGATTCCGACGAATTGAGAACCTCCTTCCCTCCTTTTTTGTGAAGTCGGTTAAAAAAGAGTACAAATGCTAGATTCATAGAACAAAGTCCTCAATGACCAAAAAGTTGTTTATTGATAAGATTAGTTGCATCAACATCTCTCGTCTGACATCAATTGGACAACAATTGAAATAGCAGACTTGAGGCCCAGAACATGAAATAGCGCAAAATTCACCTGCCATTTTCTTTTATCTAGTACACTAGAAGTGCCCCGCGGCTTCGCCCGCGTTAAAGACTACTTTTAAACTTTTACTTTTGTAAAACATTTCTATCATAAAAGACATCAAAGAAGTAAAGCTAAATCGGTTCACCCGTTTTCAAGTTATTGCGTTACTAAGGGAAATAGGGATATATATTTATAAAACCCGAAAAACCACATTGATTTTCAGGCTTTTTTACCAACCCCTTGCAAAAATCCTGCAACACGTATTTACTTATTTATTTACAGAAGTACTTAAATAAATCTATAAGTTTATAATATATATAATTAAAAATAATAAGTAATATCCGGGGAGAATTTTTAGAAAACCTTTCTAATTGGATACCTACGTCATAACAACTATCTACATTCTAAATTTCAGCGCAATCCGAAACAATATTGAATTTAGACTTTGTTACCCCACTTCACCCTTGGCATTTCTAAAAAGCCCGAAATATCTATTTTCTTATTTACTTACTGAAGCACTTGTGTGAAGTTTCGAATAGGAAAAACTTTCTTATATGGTTTCTTCACACAAACTTTGAACCCCCATTTCCGTAATAACTATCTGCATGCCAAATTTTAGCGCAATCCGAAATAATATTTATTTGTTTCAGACTTTGTTACCCTACTTCACTCTTTTAGGGGTGGCATTTCGAAAAAGCTTGAACTACGTATTTTCTTATTTATTTACTGAAGCACTTGTGTGAAGTGTCGAATCGATAAGACTAAGACTAAAAGACTCTAATCTTGTTTCTCCATATAAACTTTGAACCCCCATTTCATTCCTTAAAGGGGTGAATTTTGGAAAATCCTTAGTACACGTTTACGTACTAAGACAAATATACCCTCCAAAGACAAGTATACCCAACAAGACAACAAAGACAAGACAAATATACCCTTCAAGTCAAAAATCAAAGTTCAAAGTCTCTACGACCAGCGGTTTAGGCTGTGCGCTGTCTGTCAGTCACTCAGTATGTCAGGACAAAGATTCTTATAGTATTAGATGTATGAACTTACTCCATTTTTATTATGGTAGAGCAATAATGAGTAACACTACAAGATAAAATCAGAGTATCTTACAGTGTTGAAACCTGCCTAAAACATAAATACAATAAATATAAATACATGAAGTAGAGTAACCTATAATAAACCATGAAATAACTAATATTTTATAACTAAATCACAGTATAACAAACCGTATTCATAAACATATATTAGTCATAGCTGATTGTTTATTTAATTAATCTGGTGTTTGTACGTAAACCACAACGTAATTTGATTTTGAATCGATCGTTCAATAGTTTCGTTATATAAACCATTTGTGAGATGTGCGTTATTGAATTGAAGAAAATACCTGTCAGTCAGTGTTTAGTTTAAATCTGTTTGCATTGCTAGCGGCCATATTATTGCCTAACTCATAATGAAAATTATTTTAACGAACGGATGATTAGTCCGCATGTTGTAGAATATTTCCAAACCAAAAAAAAAAAACCCCATGGTTAGACAAAAGCTAATTTTTGATATCGTTGACGCTAAACGCAACTTCAAAATGAATGGGAAAAAACTTTACAATGACATTTGTTGTAGAAAAAAAAATATCATTCCCTGGAACCAGAAATTGAGGACCTAGAGTAGTGCATTGGGAAAATGGTCAGCTTTGATTCCAGAGGTAGAATCGGTTCAATTCAAATCTCCACCCTGCATGCGTGCCAGATTTTTCTATCGAAAAATGTAAGTGTGCTTTACACCCCCCGCAGGATATAGGTGTTGGAAAGCTTGTAACCCCTGCATAGTGGTTGAAGACTTTCTAGTGTCCGACAGGCCAGCTACCATCCAGTAGCTGTTGAAATCTAACAGCTGAAGCGTTGTTTAGAAGAGGCCTAAGTCCAGCAATAGTTAAAGGTTCGCTTGTTCGATTGGGTATAGACACAATAATTACACGAATTGTGTGCCATATTTTTTTCTTCTTCTTCTTATGTAGAGTCAGTCAAAAATCATAAAAAATCCCAATACAGTACTATAGGCATGCGTTTCACCACCATCTCACCTGTTGATAAGTGATGATGGTAATCACGCTAGGCATAGAATGGGAACTGGCTCTCAAGGATAGCTGCCGGAACACATTAGATGATTGGCAACAGATTTTCTACAGGCTATAGAACTGTATATAAAATCCATATTCGCAGTAAAACTTCAGTCAAACAAGGTAAAAAAGCTACGTAGTAAAACACTCTTAGTAGTATCACGATTTAACCTAGTCTACACCTTTGACCCGGTTTCGCTTTATTTTCATTACCGCGACGTCTAGCACAGAGATCTGTCTTCGTTACCGCTGATTAACTTTCAGATATATTTTTTACTTTTCTTTGAGCTTTCACATTTTTATGGATAGAGCAAACTCTTTCATACAGATTAATCAGGTAGGTTCACAGAACCGAAGTACTATTTCTCTTAAGGTACGGACACACCGCAGCGTCCTGCGTGCGTGATCTAGGCGGCGCATTAGTATTTGTACTGACTGGTTCACACCAAACGCGATCAGTAAAGTCAGAGCATAATCCGAAAAATAAACGCGAGTGAATGCCGGTTAGTAATAAACAAAATATGAATATCACTCGTGAGAATTTAATAACTCAAATCAATAAGATCGTTTAAAAAACTAAAACAACTGACTTCAAATGCCGCGCTATTTATTTTCAATACCAATTTTGAGATGTTTATCTCCATATCTCTAGAGATACTTATCAGACCTCGATGAAATTACTATGGTACTACACTTGGAATATCTCCTTTCTAACAAAAAATAATAATCTAAATCGGTTCATAAACGACGAAGTTATCCGCGAACAAACATTAAAAAAATATATATATATATTATTTTATTGTTATTATTGTTAGTAGGTTTATTATATATATATATATGTTGTATATCTATGTATGTCTGTTGGTATGGTATATATGTAATAGTATGTAGGTATATAAATGTATCTATAGTAGTAGAATTTTGCTTACGTAATGAGGTTACCATCGCCCGCCATTATATTCAATCCATTCCGTACACGGTTGTCTGGAAGAGATCGCTATGAGCGATAAGACCGCCCATTGACATCATTAGAAATAATTTTTTAGTTTTAAGTTGTATCCTTTCTGTAAGTGGTGTTCAATAAAGAGTTATCTATCTATCTATATATATATATATATATATATATATATATATATATATATATATACTAGCTGTGCCCCGCGACTTTGTCCGCGTGGAATAGTGTCTATAGGTAGCATTAACTAATAAGACACATATATCCCAAATGCACCGCACCGCACCACGCCACGCTAATCCCCCTTCCCCCTCCCCTCACTTACCCTCCCGTCCCCTTCCCCTCCCATCCCCCTCACCTCTCTTCTCCCTCCCCTCACCTCACTTCCCCCTCTCTTAACCCTCTCTTCCCCCTCTCCTGCCTCTCTCCTCCCTTCTAGCTCTAAAAATTACGATACTTCCATACAAATTTTCATCCCCCCTTTCAACCCCTTCAACCCTTTTTTCGCATTAAAAAGTAGACTGTGTCCTTTCTCAGGCTCTAGACTATCTGTTACCAAATATTATTTAAATCGGTCCAGTAGTTTTGGCTTGAAAGCGGGACAGACAGACAGACAGACAGACAAGGTTACTTATTTTTCTTTCAAATAAAACCCAGAGATGGCGCTAGCGTAGATTTTAATAGCTCTCTTTTAAATATTGCCTAAATGTATGAGATCCTGCATCGCGCAAACGATATTTTCCGCGATATTGAAACGTGCATCCGTTTCAAGTCCGTCCATCCGTCATCATCCGTTCATCTTGCTTCGTGATTAAATATCTCAAAAGTTGAACTCGTTTAAAAACTCTGTATAATATTAGTCTGGATATAGTAGAATTGAGAAACCTCCTCCTTTATTATGAAGTCGGTAAAAAATAAGAACTAGTAGGTATTTTTAAGCAAAACCAACAGCCAATTTATTTTCCACTTAAAATTTGCCCATACTTGCATCAAGTGTTTTCCTCTACTTCAGAGTTTTTGATTGTCCCATACTGGGCAGAAAAAAATATTTTTTTTTAAACAAAAAATTTTCAGAATTATCGGTCGCAAAGCATTCATTGCCAATTTATTTTGGACGGCCCGTTGGCGTAAAGGATAGATAGATTGACTTCTAAGCGGAAGGTCACTGGTTCAAATTCTCTAGTATTTAGAGTAAGTACTCCAGCAGGGCTAGCATGGCAAGGGGACTATTTTGTCTTTCCACCTATCCGTGTTTTGTTTGGTGGAGAAGGAAAATGATAAGTAAAGTTTTTCGACAATTATAAACGCCCGCTGACTTTTAATCAATTCTTTTTTAAACTTTTCAATACGAAACAAAATCAAAACTCGGGGTTAATCTTCACCAAGCGTTTAAATTGTTGTGTTGATCTCCTGTCAGTTGCGAAAACAGGGAAATAATTTTGTCTTTCCCCCGGGGATAAAACCATGCTAGCCCTGCAGCAGCGTTTATTCTGAATCATTCGAAAGCAAATTCGTATTCGGAAACTACCTCACCTTTGACTTGGATCTTTGCAATTCACAATATTCCGATCGATTACTTTTGATATTTCAATTCGAAAGTTTCTGCGACAAAATAGCACACGGATTCATTAATATTCAAAATTAATAAAACTGGCCAAGTGCGAGTCAGCATCGCGTCTCTTATTGCACACTTAGGGAGGGTTCCGTACAATACGAAACATACCAAAGTTTCAACCTCATATATTTGATTAATTGATATTACCAAGAATATTTGGTTTGGTCGCGATCTAGAAAGACGGGGCTTGTTTACTAGCGCCATCTAGGTAATTTTGCCGAAACTAATTAGATAGATGGCGTTTAAAATCACGTTTTTTGTATGGGGGGACCCCCTTTAATTTTTAACTTTATTTTGTGTTTAGTATTTTGTATTCTAGCGGCAACAGAAATACACCATCTGTGAAAATTTCAACTGTCTAAGTATCACAGTTAATGAGCTATAGCCTGGTGACAGACGGACAGACAGACAGACAGACAGATAGACAGACAGACGGACAGCGGAGTCTTAGTAATAGGGTCCCGTTTTGCCCTTTGGGTACGGAACCCTAAAAATGAAGCTTCCAAATCCGAATAGGTTTTCAAATGATTGAGAATCAGGGGCTGGTGAAGAAATTGTCCTTCTCCCCCGGACCCCTGTTTAGAACAGACGTGTGTTTAAGCTAGCCCATATATCGATTTTATTTATAAAATTTAAAAAATAACTATATGCTTAATAAAAAAAAACTAAATTTATTTCAATAATATAATCATAATAAATAAATATATAATAAGTGCAATAAGTTAAAACATAATAATAGGAGCTCATATCCAACAAGAAGATCAACCACTCTGCTCTGCACCGTGTTCTGTGTGTGCCGTAAGTTGAACACACACTGAGAAAAGTGAAAGGGATCTGCGCCTGTACATACATGCGGTCTACACACCACACTAGCGGAAATCATTCAACGTATAACACAGTAAGTGCACTTGTATTACCACGTACGTGTGACTACCCAATCTGCACACAGATTCAGAGTATAAGCGGTTGGCCATCCGCACTGCTTGCTGCGTTATATTTGCCTAGTACCTGAGATCGTCGCATAACTACCAACATGTCAGTCACACGTTCGCCTCCCCCTGCCTCTACCTCATCCGCGCAGCAGCACACGCTGCCACTGCCTACGCTAGCAACGCTTGCGCATAGTAATTCAGACCCTAATCTGCCTAAGCGAGAGTCGATAGCAGTGACGTCACTATCGCGGGAGCTTACTACGAGCGACCCAAACATTACGTTAAGGAAGCGTAAGCGAGATGATGAAATGAGCAGAGATGAAGTCATGAGGATGTTTGCGGAGCTGCAAAAGAACCAGGATAATAAATTTTCCGCTATAATGAGCAAGATGCAGGGTGGATCGCTCGCTATTCCTGAGCATAATAAGGTGGAGACTGATATCTTAGCCATGTTCAACGAACTTAAAAAGGACCAAAATGAAAAATTTGAGGCCCTCACGAATAAGGTTCAGATGGGTATTCAAACGCATACAGAACAAAACACTGCAATTTCTAGTTCAATTGACTTCCTTGGTCAAAAGTATGATGAAGTGATTATAAGAGTGAACATATTGGAGCAGGAAAAGTCGGAAGATCGTAAATATATTAAAGTCCTAGAGACCCGCCTTGAACTAATGGATAGATTTATACAAAGTTCTACCATAGAGATACGAAATGTTCCCAAAAACAACGTCGAATCAAAAGAAGACCTTGTCAACTTGATAAAAAATGTTGGCGATGCTCTTAACATTCCAATCCAGCCATCGGAGATCCGCGACGTCTATCGTATGAATTCCAAGAACGAAAATAGCAGTCAACCTATTATCGCACAGCTATCAACGGTTATACTGAGGGATAACATTATCGGAGCGGTTAAAGCTTATAATAAGACGTATACGTCTTCTAAATTTAACACCACAAATCTTAAACTAAAGGGACCGCCAAGGCCAATTTTCGTTTCTGAGGGGCTCACTCCACAGACTAAAAAACTATTTTTCCTGACCAGAGAATTTGCTAAAAGCAACGGTCTAAAGTACTGCTGGACCTCACGAGGCAGAATATACCTAAGACGTTCAGACGGATCATCACTTATAAAGGTGAATAACGAAGTTGATCTCGAAAACATTAAATCTCCATGACTAGTTAAGAATCTCCTGTCGTCTGCCCTTTCATTCATTACTATTCTTGCATCCGCTAATCATTTGATTTTGTCTATTTTTTATGAGATCTACAAATGTATAAACGTAATTATAATAAACTATTGTACACACACAAATCACACTACAAACACACAAATAGACAGTTATTTTATAGAACATACAAATATTATACATAAGAATCACCACTGCACAATTGTATTCTGTATACAAACTATATTTTCAATTACTAGATGTGTTCAGCTACAATCTTCTCAGTTAAACCACTACCATCTACACCAACTCTGTAATACCTACTCAGTTCTAAGTAAGACCATAGACATGCACCCTATTACTTACATTATTAATAATAATGGATAGTAACTACTTTTTAACTAAAGAGGTTGACATGTCAGACAACACAGAGTGTCTCTCAGTAAGCGACTCAAATGGTTGCCTGGAGCTTTTAAATTCTGATTTGGAAAATAACAAATCATTCTCAATCATTACAGTAAATATACGAAGTATTAACTGCAACTTTGATCTTTTTATCGCATTTGTGTCTAGTTTGGACATACCGGTAGATGTTTTTGTACTTACAGAGTGTTGGACAAACTCCAAAAACCCACCACCAAACATAGACACGTATAATACTTTTTGGACGTTGAAGAGCCTAAATCAAAATGATGGAGTAGTTGCCTATGTCAAGAGTGAAATTATAGCTACAGCATATGAACCAAACTGCTCGGAAGGGAACTGTCTTGTTATTGACATAACTAATGAATATTCAATAATATGTTCACACCGCCCACCAAGCTTTCGTAATGCCAGTATCTATTTGGAATCTCTTGATATTATTTTAAGCAACATTTCTACAAAAAACATTATTTTCACTGGTGACTTTAATATAGATACCTTGCCTAACGGTTTCTCAGCATCCTCCCAAGACTATCTAAATTTAATGGCAATGCATGGACTTAGGCAAGGAATTAACTTGCCGACTAGAGTCACTACGTGTATTGATCATTTTATGGTAAGAACAACCTATAATTGGAAAACGATTGTTTTTGAACAGCAACTTACAGACCATTCCCCTATTTTATTATATCTATCTAATACTAATATACCTAAAAATAAAACAATTTCCAAAAATGGTTGATTAGTGGTGGCGTGGTTAATTAGATACCTTAGTATCTAATTAACCACGAGGGAGAACGCGATCTTCTGAATAAAGAGGATTGGAGTGATTTTTATAAATTAAACAATCCAAACATAGCAGCTGAATTACTTACTACAATATTACTGAATATTATTAATGTCAATTTGCGGATAAAATCGTTTTCTAAAAAATATCAGCCACTTAAACCTTGGATTACACCAGGTGTGGTGAGATCAATAAGAAAACGAGATAGATTGCATAAGAAAGTAAAAAATACACCGGACGATAACAAACTGAAGTATTAATATATAAAATATAGAAATATGTGTAATTATATTATAAAGAATCTAAAGAGAGAATACTATAAAGTAAAATTATATAACAATAAAGGCAACATTAAAGAGACATGGAAAATTATAAAAGAAGTTTGCAATTTAAAAGATTCTAAAGTACCGTCAGACGATTTATTAGCCATAGAAAAAGATCCGGTTGATTCTCTAAACATAGTTAATCACTATTTCACATCAATAGGTGGAATTCTGGCCAATAAAACATTAAAGACACTTAACAAATGTGAAAGGGAACTTGCTGCACTAGCTAAAACATCAAGACAACCAGTAAACTCAATGATACTATATCCTACCAACTCTATTGAAGTGAAGTCTGTTATTTTAGGTCTCAAATCACATAGTGCACCTGGATGGGATAAAATCACAGCTAATACACTAAAATCATATTACGAGTTTTTAGCTGAACCTATTGCATTTGTATGCAATCTTAGCTTTGAAACAGGTATATTTCCCTCAGCCTTTAAAAAAGCTGTGGTTTGTCCCATTTTTAAAGTTGGTGACAAAAATTACCCGTCGAATTATAGACCTATTTCACTGCTTTCCACGCTTTCTAATGTTATTGAAAAATTAGTTAAAAAGAGAGTAACGAGCTACCTTGAGAAAAACAATCTACTTAGCACTAACCAATATGGATTCAGGGATGGCAGGTCAACTGAAGACGCGGTTTTGAGGTTGACTTCGCTTATCACGTCATATTTAGACAATGGAGACAGATGTATCGGAGTATTCCTTGACCTACAGAAGGCATTTGATACTGTCTCCATTCCCATACTTTTGGCGAGACTAGAGAATGTTGGTATCCGAGGTCTTGCATATAATTGGTTTGAGGACTATCTAACGGATAGAACACAAACAGTTAGGGTTGAAAACTATGAGAGTGAAAGTGCAGTGTGCACCTATGGTGTACCGCAGGGAAGTACATTGGGGTCATTATTGTTTCTCATTTATATAAATGAACTCTGCTGTGCTTCCTTGCCTGGTGCGGATTTATTAATGTTTGCTGATGACACCGTTATTCTCGTCCATGATAAGACCTGGGACAATGTTAAAATACGAACTGAGAACTGCCTCTCAGCTGTAACACATTGGTTAGAAGACAGTCTTCTATCGTTAAACACAGGTAAGACTAAATACATGTGTTACAGTATCTAATCCGCAGGCAGTCCCGCAGCAAACATTAATGTTAAAATCCACACCTTTCCGTGCAACCACAATAAGAACCTTTCTTTAAGCTGTAACTGTGATTCACTAAATCAAGTCAGCAACATAAAATATCTCGGAGTATTAGTGGATGACAAAATCAGTTGGCAAGCGCATATAAATACATTGTCGTCTAGAGTAAGAAAACTTATTTATATATTTAAAACTTTGAGAACAGTCGCCGAACCTTACCTTGTAACACAAACGTACAAAGCACTATGTGAGTGTCTCATACGTTACTGCATATGCGCATGGGGTAGTGCAGCTAAAACACACCTGATTACAGTGGAGAGAGCGCAACGTGCCTTATTAAAGGTTATGCAGTTCCTATGTTTTAGGCATCCCACGACTACAATGTACGAAAAGGCAAATGTTCTCTCTGTTCGAAAATTGTTTTTATTTGAAGGTTTACGACGATACCACAGAAAAATTGTTCCAAAATTATCAGAGTCCACTAAAAGAATCAATAGATGTCCTGTTCCAAGCTCCAACACAAGATTCGCTCAAAAACGATACGACGTCTTGATTCCCCACATATATAATAGACTAAATAAAACTCATAATACTAGGAAAATAAATAATAATAAATTTAAAAATATATTACTAACGTATCTAAAAACATTTGATTATGAAGGGATAGAGAAACTACTTGCTGATACATACTTCTAGATTCTTATATATATAACTGTAACTTAAACAAGAAATACACATATATTACTCTCACAAACATATTTTCATTCATTTATACACAAACATGCAAAACACACCCCTACATGCATTCACATCTCCCTACATACGAGTACATGCGCCAAAAACATACACGCACATACACATATTTAGTTTTAGTTTTAGTAAAGATTTTTATAAGTGATAGAATTCATATGATACATACTATAATAAGCCTAAAATATGGGAGAAGCCACAGGCTCCTGAGACACAGCTATGCTAGTTCAGGAGTCTATGGATTCAACATGTATTGTGAACTATACAGTATGTCAATAAAGATATTTGTATTTGTATTTTGTGTAAATTGGACAAAGTATAACTATCATTTTCAAGTTGACAAAAATGCTGTCGTTTGCAACATGATGATCAGTGTGCGCTCAAAAAAAAACTGGCCAAGTGCAAGTCGGACTCGCACGGAACCCTACGAGGTTCCGTACCACACTACAGTATTTTATAAGATTGAGCAAAAAATACCACTATCATTTTTCGCCAGCAAAAAATAATAAACATTTATTTTTTATAACGCCATCTAACGTCTAACAAAGGTATTAGGGATCGGCAATTCAATATGACGCCATCTATGGACGTTTACCAAAGCGTTCATAGAAGGTTAGAACACAATTCTTATATGGGGACCCCCTATTATTTTTAACTTTGTTCAGTTTTTAGTATTTGTTGTTATAGTGGCAACAGAAATACATCATCTGTGAAAATTTCAACTGTCTAACTATCACGGTGAGATACAGCCCGGTGACAGACGGAGAGACAGATAGACAGACAGACAGACAGACAGACAGACGGACAGCGGAGTCTTAGTAATAGGGTCCCGTTTTACCCTTTAGGTACGGAACCTTAAAAACAAAAAAAAAATGTTGTAAAGAAAAGTGCATCTGTCTTTTATACTAAAGCCAGTATAACCAAAATTGTTCCATAGCAAAACATTTAAATTTAATACTGTATTTACAATACACATTTATGGTATTATAAATGAATCCTTATACAATAAAAACACTTGTATCGCTTTCAGTATGAAAAGTTGTTAATCTTTGTCTCTTACTCTAAGTAATTTGGTCAAATACATAGTTTAAAAGTTATGATGAGAATAGTAACAAACGTGTGTGAGAAAATTCCGTGGCGCTCGGTGCATGCGACCCGAACGCGAGCAAAGCCGCGTCTAATAAATTGTAAATTTCAATATAATTTATGAAAGTTTGAACATTGTTACGAGTTGTATTCAGACTTGAAACTGATTTCAAACTAACCAATCGAACACTGGACAATCTAACAATTAATTTCAATTAACATAATCTCGGTCAAAAGTTAAGAAAATCGTCCCACAAGCCCACAGCAACCGCTAATTCCAACTTAAGTTGGAATTGTTCACAACAAGTTATTGATAGATTTATTAGCTGTAGCAATTAAGTTAGCAAGTTAACAGCTTCAAACTGTATTGTTCTAATATATATTGTTTTCAATCATTGCGACATTAAGAATTATAAAAGAAAAATAGCAGGTCAAACATTATTTTTGTTAATTCTGATGACAATTTTGGAAGTTCATATAGCAAATTATAGAATATACACCAAAAAAATGTGGTCAAAAACTGAATTCTATATATTTAACTATACAAATATACTGTGTATCCATCCACTCACTCCTAGCATACGTCAACATCAACTTGTTGAACAAGAACTATCTAAATACATAATACTACTAAAACATTGTTATCATAAATTGATAAATTTTATACATACAAACTTAATTTTTAAACTAAACAATAAAAGAAATTTAGAGGATTTTGAACATGTTTTAACATCGCTAAATATTAGTATGATTATACCGATATATTATGGTTTTTTATTTTATAAAAAAATAAATTTTAATTTAACTCAATTTAATATCGTACGACGTTTTTTAATGAAAAATGTTGAACTTATAGAATGCTTAATTATGAATAATATATTAACTTTTATTATTATGAATGCAATTATAATTATGAAACTTTCTACAATATTAAATTATTCCTATATATTTAATAAGCTCGGTACGTTTTTATTATTAAACACCGATTTATTAATTAATAAAAAAATAAACGTAATTATTTACAGACAAATAATATCAAATTTAATGCTAAATAATTCCCCCTTAAGTAAAGTAAAATTTTATAACTTCTGCAAATGTTATAGTTTTTATACTTCATACAAACGTAAAATTGCTGCAGGTGGTACTTTGTACCATTCAAATTACGTCACGAAAAAATATTGTAGCAAAAAATTTAAGGTTTTAAATATGACCTACATCTACACACCTGATTATACTTGCGACGATTCCTGTATGTATCATATAAATATACTAAAAAACAACAATGGATAAAGTCGCCCAAATAGTTAATAATGTGGATAACATCACTAGTTCCAAAGCACTAATTTGTTCACCAGAACAATGCAAAGATTTAATAGAATACCCAGCAAAAAAACTGAAAATTATCACACAAAATATAAGAAGTGTCTCCTGTAACCTGCCAGGATTTCTAGTCCTTTTATCTAGAATAGAGGTAACGCCTGATATCATCATCCTAACAGAGTGCTGGCTTGCATCGCAACACAATATGCCAGAAATAGCAGGTTACAACTCTCATAATTCAACACGATTTAATAATAAAAACGATGGCATATTAATTTACTCTAAAATTGAAATCACAATCGAAATATACGAACCTTCAATAAAAGATGCTTCGTGCCTAGTAGCAAAAATAAACAACAATATAATTTTAGTTGCAATATATCGATCACCATCGTTTCTAAATATTGACCCATTTCTCTCATCACTTGATATAATACTCAACTCTTATAAAAACTGGAAAAACGTTATTGTAACTGGCGACCTAAACATTAATATATCAGAAGAAAATTATAGTAATAACGCCCCTGACTATCTAAATTTACTAGCAATACACGGTATGATACCTGCACATAATTTCCCAACTAGAGGAAACAATTGCTTAGACCACATCATCCTTCGTACAACTATCGAAACAGAAACCTTTGTCATAGAAAATAGTCTAACAGATCATAACACACTCTTATTAGCAATAGATGTTAAAAACCCCAAAATTATCACTTCTAAGACCACAACTAAAATTGATTTTCAAGCCATCAATGATTCCATAAAGCGCGTCAATTTCTCAAATATTTATAAAATTACTGACTGTAATAAAGCTACAAACTTATTCATAGAGACATTATCCCAGATTATATTTAACAACACAATAAGGTCAATAACACCATCAAGAAGAGCTTCACGCAAACCATGGATCACCATAGGACTGATACGGTGTATGCGAAACCGAGATCGCATGCACTTAAAACTAAGAAAGGAAACTAATAATATTATTCTAGAAAAAACATACAAACGATACAGAAATTATTGCAAATCAATACTTAAAAAAGCTAAAGCTAATTATGAAAAGGAGCAACTCAAACAAGCCAGTGGCAGTAATGATTTAAAGAAGACGTGGAAAGTAATCAAGGAAATAACAAATTATAAAGCTAAACCAAAAATATCCCATGACCTCATAGGCATAAGCGAAACACCACAAACTGCCGTAAACGAGGTAAATAAGTTCTTTGTTAACGTTGGAAAGTCGCTCTCACAGCTGATAACGCCAGACGAACACACTAATACTATGGAAACTATCTCTTCCAAGAACTCTATAGTAATGCTGGACACGGATGAGATAGAAGTCATGTCTGTAATAAACACTTTGAGAACTGAGTCTACAACTGGATGGGATAACATATCTCCTACCATAATTCGTCTAAACAGAGATATACTTGCACCAGTTATTACGTACCTAGTAAACCTATCACTAAATTCAGGATGCTTTCCTAAAGCACTGAAACATGCAATAATTATACCCATTCATAAGAAAGGAAATAAAAAAACAGTAGGAAATTATCGGCCCATTTCAATTTTAACGACGTTATCAAAAATTTTCGAGAAAATTATTAATAAAAAAATAGTAAACTTCTTAGAATCAAATGACTTGCTATCACATAACCAATTTGGTTTTCGTAGAAACAAATCAACAAAAGACGCAGTGCTTAAATTAACAAACTTTATCAGCCACAATCTAGACACAAAAAAGAAAATTGTAGCAATCTTCCTAGACCTGGCTAAGGCTTTTGACAGCGTCCCTATCCCCCTATTACTATCCAAGCTTAAAGACGTTGGCATAAGAGGCAATCAACATAAATTAATTACTGACTATATGACAGACAGAACACAAAGCGTTAAAATTGGTGACTTCATAAGTGAACCCCTTTCTGTTAATTGTGGCGTCCCACAAGGCAGCATCCTTGGCCCAACTCTCTTCTTGGTGTACATTAACCAACTCTGTAACAAAAACATCCCAAAAGGCACCATTATTACGTATGCGGATGACACATCTATTGTAGTTCAAGGAGATACTTGGGAAGAAACCTTCCATAACGCACAAATCATATTTAATGAAATATCAACGTGGCTAAGAAATAATCTTCTCTCTCTGAACATAGAAAAAACTAAATACATAACTTTCTGCATCCGAAATCCACTCACAAATAACCCGTTTACCCTGGTTGGACACAAATCTTCTAAATGTCAATATACTTTTCCATCCTCATGCAACTGCACCGCCCTAGAGCGGGTTAATTCAATAAAATATCTCGGTATCACAATTGATGAGAAACTTACATTCGCGCCTCATATTAAAGACTTATCCAACCGGATACGGCGGCTTACAGCAATTTTTAGAGCTTTACGTGACAGTGCAGAATGGGAGGTTATAAAAATGTTATATTACTCATTAAGCCAATCTCTTCTAACCTACTGCATAACAGCCTGGGGAGGGACTAACAAATCACACATGATACAACTAGAGAGGGCACAAAGAGCGTTATTGAAGTGCAGTAGGCGTCGACCGATGAGATATCCCTCGGTCGAGTTATACAAAGAGTGCCAGGTTCTCTCGGTGAGACAACTGTTTGTTCAACACGCTGTATTACACCAGCACCCCTATGTTAAATATGACGTCTCAAAAACTAAACGAGCTTCTCATAATGTATGTAGCATTCCAACCAGCAACACTGCATTTGCAACCAGATTTATAAAATTCTTAGGACCCTTTCTATACAACAAAATACAAAAAGCTACGGATATCCAACGATTAACAATGCATGACGCCAAAAAAAAAATTTTTAGTAATCTAATACAGATGGACTATAACAAAACAGAAAACTTGATTAAAATAATAAAATAAAATAAATACCACTTAATACACAATGGCCCCCCTTAAAACACATACATGCACGCACACACACACCCACCCACACACGCACACACACACCCACCCACACACACACACACACACACGCACACACACACACACACCCACACACACGCACGAGTAGTCAGAAGAAATAAATGCATGATTGTTCTAACCCATTAATAGGCAAATATACTAGAACTGTAACAACTGACGGAAGAGTCCTAGCACCTATAGCACGGGTCTCGAACCTAGTTTAGGTGCTAGGTGTTTATAAATGTTGTAATTTGTAATATTTGCATTATCAATGAATAAATTATTATTATTATACTCTTTATTCAATTCACATCACGGGCTGCAAATCGCCCGGTCCTTTGGAAGGCATTGACGGAGCCGAAGCCAACGTCAAGAGGCCCTTTACAATATTAAATTAAATAAAAATATGATTTGTGGATGGAGAGATGTAAAACTATAAAAAGATGGTACATTAATTTATTATGGCTATGAATATGTGCTGCTTGATGTCTGTTTTCTGGTCTATAGGATGAGGTACGGCACCCGCCAATTATGCCTCATTTCAAAATATTAAAGCGGGTGGTGACTCGCTATACACTGAATGGGCCCCCCATAAAGGCGGACTGTTATGTCGGCGCAGAGGGGCAACATTGGCGTGGATAGCTAAGGGTGTTGAGAGGTGTGCTGCACTTTCACTAAACGCTACTAGCGGCTTTATGCCTTTAACACTTCCACCCTGGAGCTTAGGTCTTAGCTCTTGCGATTCCCACCACCGGCCGGCCGGTAAAGGCAAGCAGGGGGTTAGAGGGTCTCATTTAGCCCTCACGGGATAGGGGTACGCGGTGTCGCCACTCACCGTCGGCTCGCCACAAAGCCGCCCCTGCGGGTTTATTATTATTATTATTATTATTATTCTTGAAATGTAATCGATTTAAATCAATCTATCGCACTCAATCTACCACTGAAAGCAGTAAGTAGTTAGTAACTATCGATAGGTTATCTGATAACCGAAAGGCTCATTTAACTTAAGGTTGTGTTGTAGAGCGATACCTACAATATTCTAAACAATTCTGTTAGCGATTACATAGTAAGTATAGAACAAACTCGCTTCCCGCGTCATTCCCTTCTGTAAGAAAAACACCTTCCTCCAATTGAAACATCGTGTATTAGGCGCAAACTTCGTATAATATACATCCGACTAGGCGTGTGTAGTTCGCGAACGACTGACTCAATTGAAGTACTTTAGTTGTTTCTTGTCATTCACTCTGTACCATAGAAAAGATAATAATACTACGTCTGTACTTCACTTGCCTAATCTATACTTCAGTAGTTCAATTACAGTCCGGCAAGTATAACTTGGCGTGCCCGTGCGCCACTGTGCTTTTACTTTGTACTTTGATAACAGTTTCTCTTAAACCACTTTTAATTATTTTTGCCATTATTGAACTATTTTAACGTAGCAGATTTATCAACAATAATTTCGCGGTAATCTCTCAAACGTCAAACTCACACTTTCAGTTAAAAGAATTAGTTCCAAAAACTACCACCGCCAAGTTATACTTGTGGCACTGTACTTCATCTACTTCGTCGTTTGAAATGTTCGTATTCGTATACGTTAAGTCATGTAGCGCTAATAAAAGAAACTTAATTTAAACTCATCTTTACGTCTATAGTAATAAGGATGATTTTAAGATTAATTTCGTAATTCATAGTAAAATGGCGCGCGCGCCATCAGCGCCAATGACTGCAGCTACCGACGGCATTGTAGCCGTCACACTCTATTGTATTAATTGGCATATCGTTCTGTTTCATTCAGGCACTGACTCGCGCACTGAGACTATGCCAAGCCAATCCATTCAATCCTCGTCCGACTGATAAACTAAAATTTTGAGCAACTGAAGTAGATGAAGTACTGAACTAAAAGACTGAAGTAGTTCGCGGTGATGGACTGAAGTACTGAACGATTTCTTTTTAGTGAAGTATTCTGCGCATGGCTACATCCGACCAAAGTCGGTACATCACAAACTATACAATAAATATCGAGAATTTAGAGGTACTTTTATAACAACGACCTACTAATTTAAAACGCCAAGACCGAACTGAAGCCTGACTGCCAACTCTCTACCGCGTTAACGTTCTTGTTTTCTTTTTAAGGTTGGCATCCATGCTTAGAGGCCACAGACAATTCTCAAACGTTTCCAATGGCTGTTTCACAAATAATTAGTCAAATAAGCACAATTCATTATTAAAATACATCAATATAAGTAAATTTAACTTATAAAAATAAGAAATCATGACACTTATTTACGCCTTAGGTCTTTTAAACCATGCAATGGATTTTCATCAACAGATAAGCTAATTTTTGGTAGCAAATAGTTTAGTTGCAAGTAGCAGGCGGAATATTGATTGATTGGCTTCTACCACCTGTGAATGAATAGCCATGAATGCACATAGAAAAATCCATTGATGTACGGCTAGAATTTGAACCAACGACACGTTTCAAAGGCAAGCTTTGTATTCTTTACGCCAACGGGCCGTCAAAAACGGAACTCCATAAAATAAATTTTGTCTACCTGTCCTGATGTTAAGTGAAGTTGCGGTCCAAGATAGAATCTTACAGCTTGCTTTTTTTATGTTATGGTTGGCAAACAAGCAGACAGCCCGCCTGATTGTAAGCGGTTACCGTCGCCTATGGACAACTGCAACACCATGAGTGCTGTTGATGCGTTGCCGACCTTTGAGGAGTTTATTTGGAAGTTGCTTATCTGGAATTGAAAGACGGCACTGGGGTGACACATTTGAACTGTATCTTATAATTTTATCTTACATACCTACTCAATCAGAATTTCGTTAGCGCGTAAAAAAACAAAACATGATTTAGCTATCCCAATTTAGTTATGTCTGGCAAAAAACAGGCCTTATCGCTCAAGTCACGTATTTTGAGCCAAAAATATGAGATGTTTATGAGGCAAATGAGCTGTCAATAAATATTATGCTTATGAACGACAAAATACTCTTTGAAGTGGAAGCAAATATTTGTGTCGTAGTTTGCATAGTCCTCTGATACATTTTTATGGTATTGGGTAAAAAGAACAAGCAAGAAGACCGGTGGTAAATGTACTCGTTAAAAGGTTTGAATTTGAGAATGAATTCAGTACACATATGTATCATCATCAGCAATCATATTGACTAATCTAAGGAGTTTTTTAGATGTCCTGTAGTTTTACTGTCCACTTTGATGATGAAAACTGAAAAACATTTCCATTTCATAGTTGAATAATTAACAAAAAGAAGCCGATTTTTTTCTTATAATATATAAGTATCTTATATCGTTTGACCACTATCTCAACCGTTGGTAAGTAATGATGCGTTGTAAGTACGGAAGCAGGCCTATAATGGAAACTGGCTGTCAAGGACAGCTGCCAAAATATATTAAATGTTTGGCAAAAGGTTTTTCAATTTGAGGGTTGTAGTCGGCAAGGCAGACATTATTACAGTGTCCTACCACCATGCTGGGGGTTGAGGGTTTCTTAACGATGCAGACCGCATCTTCACTTAACATCAGGTGTGATAGCGGTCAAGTGATTGCATGTCAGACATAAAAAGAATAGCACCATAGCTTTATCTGAAAAAAACGGACATGTCTTCAAAGATAACAAATCTTCTGAAAGGATTCTAACTGGGATTCATAGTTAGAAAACCTAGAAAGATCACCTTAAAAATTGCTATACGTATGTTCGGTTGAATCGGATAATACGGCTTAGCGGCAACTTCCACGATGTCGGAGCTATGTGTGGAGTAGATGTTACTGGTCGAGTTAATTGGTAAGTACCTAAATGTCACTCAAGTTCAAGCAAGTGTGATACATTTTATACCAGTTATTCATCACAGACAGCCTACGCGAAATGGTACTTGTAGACTTGCTTCTTACAGTTTAACCTTGTTCCCTGGGACTACAAGCCTTGTGGTTACCATAAGTATTTAAAATTCCGCTGCCGTCCGATCGTGGGTAGATACGTTAAGTTAATCTGTGTGACATCATCGTGGCAGATGTCACCCCCGCCTTAATGCGACTGACATCCCTTCAGGTTCCACAAACCAAGGTTATGGAGTAGCTTCGTAGATACGATATTTAAAAGGGAATTTTATTAACTTGTATAATGTAAAAATTTAGTTTTTTTAATATTTTGCATTTCATTTATGTAAACACCATCATCATTATCATTATCAACCAATTTCCTTCCACTGCTGGACATAGGCCTGTCCTATGGCACTATACCCCATAGCAGGAGCTAATTATGTCATATCCTTTTTCTACTGAAAATTCAGACGTGCTGATATGCGATACCGCTACACACGCATGAAGCGATTTGCTTCAACATTCATCATACGCGCTGTCAAGGAATGGAACTGGCCAGAACTAGGTGGTAGGAACATTATAATTATCCAAAGGTCGTAGGAGCATTATATCGATGTACGGCTTGCTACCAAAACGAGGCTTACCAGCATAAAGGAGAAAACATTTCAGATTCAGATTTATTCATAACCAAGGTACATCATACAGAACACTTGGTAATGTCAATTATATAATAATAGTTTTTTCATTATAAAGCAGCTTAGGGCTTTGTCAAATTCTAAAAAGTTGCTGTATAGGGGCTTAATGATATAGTTAGTCACTAATTTACTAATTACTTGGAGTTGGACAACTGCCAGGCGTCTTTTTCGTCAACATAATGTTTATAATTATAGTATGCCTTAGTTAATAAACAGTTTTTGATACACTTTTTAAATTTGGTTTCATTTAAGTTCAATATTTCTTTTGGAATGTTGAATGACGAATTGAGTTACCTAGGAACGATTTATTACATTTTTGAAGTCTAAATAGCGGAACCGTAAGCTTATGGCGGTTTCGCGAGTTAAAACTGTACATCGCTTTGCCTTTAAATATTATTAATATTTGTTCGCACATACATTATATTTTCATGTATATTATTTCATATATATAACGAATGCACCGTCATAATATTTATTTCTTTAAATAATTATCTAAGAGAAGTACGAGGACTCATGTTATAGATAGCTCTAATAGCACGTTGTTGCAAGATGAAGATAACATTTACGTCTGCAGAAGCTCTCCACAATAGGACACTCATCAGAGAATGAAAGTAGGCATAATAAACAATTCTAGCAGTGTGGACAGACGTCCACAGGAGCCTTACAGACGTAAGGCTCCTAACTTCTCTTATCGCGTGAATTGCAGAGCTCAATATGTTATCCAATTTATCAATACGAAGGCCCCAAAGAAGTTTTGGGTCTAGGTTTAAACCCAGAAATAAAGTCGAACTTACCAACTCTAACCTCTCATTTATTAGCGCGATAACCTTACGGTGTTCTGGCAGCACACAGCCATTGAGCGTCAGACTATTAGCCTAGCGTGCTCACCATTCTACTGCTACCATGTATCGACCACATCATCTCTTACCTTCGATAAATACCAACTAGTAGTCTTCCAGTCGCCATTGATTAGGTATCTAAACCGTTCTACATCGTGCACAACATCGTCACTTAATCAGAACTTAAAGTGAGGTGATGATAGATAGATGGTGAATCACTAGCATAGCATTAAAATATATAAAACGTTAAAATTTGAAAAGGGACCCATTTCATCTGTAGCGCAAATAATTTTTTGGTTTTTCTATCGTCGACATTTTGTGTATACCAGAATGATCAGCAATAGAGGACAGAGTAACTTACGTAGCGTCATCAATCATCATCGTCGAGAACATTCTGACAAGAATGACACGACTAAAGCGCAGTTCACACTAAGAACTACAGAGCAAAATTACCTCAGCGAAGCGCACTTCCGCGCTGGGTGCCTAGTGCGAGTTTCTATAGAGTCTGTGCACAAAAAGAGAACCGTCGTGGCTTTACGATGAACTAATATTCAAAGGTAAGGAAAGAAGGTATATACCTACCTAGTACCACCCAATAATGATAAAAGTAGGTACTTACCAAGGTATCAAACATTTTTATGACAGAGTAATATTGTCAACGCAACATAAACATTAAATTAGAACTATCAATACGCGCGCCCTCAATTTCTACGACGGTTCTCTTTTCGCACAGACTCTATATTTGTTTCCTTACTCGATCATGTTAAAATAAACGCAGATTTGTATGGAAATTAAAAAGCGCCATCTCGTGTGCATAATACGTATCATTTATACATCGAAGTGATCAAGTAAGCAAACAAATCTAAAGAAACTCCCACTAGGCACTCTGAACCAAACAAACTTAGTTTGAAACTAATAGTTTCGATTCGCTTTGCTCCCAATGTGGCCTGCGATTAAGAAGGATAAGCGAATAGTGCAGGTGTGTAGAATAGTGGTCGGTTGTAATAATATTATTATTTTTATGACATGTTTACGACTACGAATCTATGATAAACAATGGACAATGCTTCAATAAACCTGATGACTAATATACTGACCAATGCTTGTGAATATTTGTTTAATATGTTCCTTCAAATAATGTTCTTACTACCTACTACTTATACGACGATATAACAGAGATTAATAATATAATAGTGTCTAATAGATAGTATAAAAACAATCTTGACAGGTCGGCAACGAATGAGTGACACCTCTAGTGTTGCAAATGCTCATAGGCGACGGTGGCCGCTTCCCTTCAGGTGGACCGTTTGCATGTTTATAAGTTTTACATGTTTTATGTATTAGTAGGTACCTAGATAACCGGTATTTTTTTTCCCCAAAAACAGATTAAATGTCGTTTTCTAAAAATGAAACCTAGATCGATTAATCGCCCCCGAAACCTCCTGCATACCAAATTTCATGAAAATCGTTGGAGCCGTTTCCGAGATTTAGATTATATTATATACATATAATACAAGAATTAATAAATGATTTATTTAATAATACAAATTTTGGAGATAAAAATAAAAACTAAACTAAACGAAAATTAAGGGATGTCAATAATTGCAGATTTATTAGCCTAACTAAGTGGGGTAAAAGGACCAAATTTTGGCTCTGCTCCAGTTGTACCTATGCGTGTTTTTATATTTCAAAGTATTACAATATATGCAGGGATTAATAGCACTCAAATTTAACAAACACAAAAGCCAAAATCATGTACAATAACTTACAGTATTGATATAATACTCGGATGCTAATGCACCAAACATAATTTAATAGATAGCGCTGTTCAAATCATTCGATCCAGTGAAATAATGCCGCTTCAACCACCAAATTACAGGCACGCTCTAATTAAGAGCTTATAGAGCTTTAAGAGCTTATAGGTATTAATTAAATCCTACTAATTAAATGTAACCTTTCTCTAATCGCTTCCTTATTCTATGGCTCCCAGAACCATTCGAGTTAATGAAACCTGTAAATCTCAACTAGACCTGCGCAAGGAACTCAGTTGCTACCCAACATCAACCCCCGTATTCGGCTACGCCAACCAAATACAGAGTCAACTGAAAAGCTTGTTAATGCTTGACCAACGCAAAAATTAAGTTGCAACCCGATATATGTGTTATATGTGTTATATATATCTATACGCCGAGCAGGCTTATATCCTCGAATCATCTGACAAAGTTGTCAAGTTAAATCTGCTGCAGTAAGATTTTAAAGTAATTATTTCCTGTAATTTGCCTTTGTAACCCATTTTGCATTCGACAAAAGATTAGTTTTTTTCTGATTTGCGTACATACGCGTATAACCAGGCATTAGCGTAGTGTAGATTTTTGTTGTAATTATCTACCTAAATCAAAAGTATAATTTTGACGTAGGTAAGTACTATTAGTATTTTGCCCGCTCGAAAAATCCAAGCGGTTAAATACCAAGAGCTCGTCAAAATTTTACTTATTTTTCGCTTTTTATTGGTTTTGATTTAAAAAGATCGTAGCATGTCTGTAATATCTATAGTTAGGCTTAATATATATTTTACTTTAATCTCTATAGAATAGGCTTTTACCTATATAATATCCACTTCAATGATTTTCGATTCATATTCATCGATTCTATCGTTATTACCGATTGTAAACGATTGTCGTGACCTGCAAACAGTAAACGCATATAAAACACCTGCAAATAAGACCAAGTTTTTCAATATTTTTTCGTATTAAAAAGGTAACTTAGCTACCAAAACAAAAGAATATTATAAAAAGACAAAATTTAAACTAAGTATCAAAAGGTTTGGCACAGTCGCGCACACCGATATTTTATCAGACTGTCGCTTCTTTATCAATTTTACCTAAATAAAGGAAAGGAATGAGCCAGACTGGAGAACAATATGATAGTGATGACAAGAGAGTCAAAAGTTTTCGAATCCAAATTGGTATTTAAACTAATTCCATTTTTGCCTTTTTCAATTATCAAGCCGTTTACTCACCACCATAGTATACTCACCTACTGGTGGGTGAAACGAAAAAAGGCGGTTGCCTGTTTTGCTCACCGGTATATTCCGTACATCATAGATATAAAACAAATAAAAATAACTAATGTCTCCATTTCTATTATCACCATCATCAGAAACACTTTTTTTTAATTATTAAGTAAGAACGAAGTTTTCTTATCCAGCTGTTTTTTCAATATATCTACGACATTTTTTAAGCCAAGTCTTGTCTCCTGCAATAAAATTAGAAGAATCTAAATATAAAACATCTCAACGATCTAAACCGCTGCACTGGACATGTTTGATGGACAGATTAATGGTTTCCTTTTAATTAAAAAAGCAGAATCCGAAGCTTTTTAATTAGATTGTACGGTTTGGTACAAATACGAGTAACAAAACAGAATGTTAGAAACCGACAGAAAACAAAGTGTTAAAATATATCTTTTTAGCTGCAATCATAAAGAACGCAGATTTTTATAAACATTGAAAATAATGTCCTTTACATAATCACTATTTTCCTTTCTCTATTATAACTTTTACTCAATAAACAAATAATAAAGAAACACGCAGTGCCAAATTATTTAATTTTACTAAAACATTAATTAAATCCTTAATTAATTACTTACCGATAAGTCCACGACGATAAAATAAATCCACAAAATAATCCCAAAACAAATGAAAAACCGTCATAAATCGTCACTCACAAAAATAAATACTTTCACTTCACTACGTACTGGCCACTAATTTAAAGTTAACGATTAAAATTCGAATTAATAGTTCGGAGCGGAAAGCGCGGGAAAACGTTCCCGGCGTCTGTTTCGCGGTGGTTTTCAGGCAGACTGGGCGGTCGACTGAATGGAAGACTCAACTACGCTCATGCGCGGTATTATTCACTTCAAATGAACGTTTTTCCAACGGATTTCGGGCTTTTTCACGCTTTCGTAAATGTGTTTTTGCGTATAAGTGCACTACTGTCAGGAGGTTCCAAAAGATAGGTGTAGCACATTTTCTTGTTCTGAGTACTAAATTTATGTGTAAGTACCAATTCTCAAAGCAAATCTGCGAAAAGCCTTTAAGCAGCTAGCTTGAAAATCTTGGAATAGTGTTACAATATCATCCTTTTATATTTCACGTGCAAATTTCCTCGCCTTTACAAGATGCGGTTATAATTTAAAATTATAACATAACTTACAATAACAATCCCAAGTAAATGTATATTTTACGCGCCGAATCCTGTCGCGCGTGAAGGTGCGAACATACTATGTAACAAAACATGTTATAACATTGTTATTTAACATGTTTCAGATAATGTGGACACGGAATGTTATAAAACATGATATTATAACATGTTATTATAACGTGTTTTATAACATTCGTTAAATTCGTTTAATAACAATGTTATAACATGTTATGTTACATAGTCTGTACGCACCCTAATACACACGGTAAGCGAGACTCCTGTGGAAAAGAACTTCAAAGAAATCGGGAGTAATTTCAATATCCTAACCGGGCGGTGTGTTAAGAGTGTATTTACGTCTGTTTTACTAAGATTTCACGCTACACTTTACGTAGGTATTATACATTAAAAACTAAACGAGTTTAGTTTTAAACTTTTCTACCATACCTTGTAAAGAAATAAACTGTTTGCGAAATCATATTTTTATACGTATTTTATAAGAAAAGAATTGATTTTCGGGTGCTACGGTGGGCATTTAAAGGTACAATTTATTTACGTAGAGACCCGTAGCACTCGTAGAGGTCGTAGACGGTAGAACTGATGGTGGACAAAATCAAAAGAATAAAACTGGCCAAGTGCGAGTCAGCATCGCGTCTCTTATCGTACACTTAGGGAGGGTTCCATACAATACGAAACATAACAGAGTTTCAACCTCATATATTTGATTAATTGATATTACCAAGAATATTTGGTTTGGTCGCGATCTAGAAAGACGAGGCTCGTTTACTAGCGCCATCTATGTCATTTTGCCGAAACTAATTAGACAGATGGCGTTTAAAACACGTTTTTTGTATGGGGGCCCCCTTTAATTTGTAACTTTATTTTGTTTTTAGTATTTGTTGTTCTAGCGGCAACAGAAATACACCATCTGTGAAAATTTCAACTGTCTAACTATCACGGTTAATGAGCTATAGCCTGGTGACAGACGGACAGACAGACAGACAGACAGACAGACGGACAGCAAAGTCTTAGTAATAGGGTCCCGTTTTACCCTTTGGGTACAGAACCCTAAAAACATGACACCTGTGGGTAATAAAATAAAAACTTCTAAACGTTCACCAGTAATTAAATGTATGCTACCATGCCTTTATTTTCAAAAAAGGAGAAGGTTCTCAAACTTTTTAGGGTACCAACGGACAACGGAACCCTATTACTGAGACCGCTATACGTTTGTCAGAGGGCGGTATTTTTATAATTATATATATATTCCATATATATATTTATATTTATTACTGTGGTACGTAACCCTACGTGTGCGAGTCCAACTCGTACTTGGCCTAGTCTATTTTTGTCTATTTTTGTCCTAACGTCCCCCAGTGGGGAAATTTTTAGTGGGGAACGTTGGGAATAAACCGTTTGTTTTTATATTTTTTCCTCAGAACAGACGTGCATCATTTATCAACCCTAATTAGTTAATTTAAAAAATAACTAGAAAGAACCTAAGAAATTAACTTTACGAAACCGACTTTAAAAAATAAGTTTTCAACTAGTTTATATCAATTTAACTTGCCGTGTTATTGTGATGTATGTATGTTAGTATCACAGTTTTACAATATGATTGTAAAACTGTGTTAGTTTATGATTGTAAAACTGTGATAGTGTAGGTCAAATATTGGAAGCTATTCTTATCGTTCGTTTGGACTCAAATTTGGTATACTTACGTATATCGGTGACAATGCACCATCATGTGACAATATGGTACCATCGAGGTGACCTGATGATGGAGCCGGGCTTAAGAGACTGGAACTCCGTAAATGGACAGCCGAATTTGGGATAGTGTGTATTGTTATCATTAGTTTTTTTTTCATATCTTATAGGCTAGCGTTTGACCACTATCTCACCTGTTGGTGAGTGATGATGCAGTCGAAGATGATAAGCACGCTAGGCCTAGAATGGGAACTGGCTCTCAAGGATAACTGCCGGAACATATTAGATGTTTGGTGACAGATTTTCTAACTTGAGGGTGGTAGCTGGCCAGGCGGACACCAGATAGTGTCCTACACAGAAATAGGAATAATAAGTTATTCTTATTTTTGTAGTGTCCTACCACCATGCGGGGGTTGTTGGTTTCTTAACGATGTTTTTCCTTCACCGGAGGGCCACTGTGAGAAGCGCACATAAATTTTACGATAGAAAATTCTATTGGTGCACGGCGGGGTTTGAACTCAGTACCACGGCATCAAAGCCGACCGTTCTCCCAATTACGCCACTGGGCCCGCGTAGTATTTTTCATTATACATGAATGAATAAATAGGTACATGGTGTATAAAAAATATTTACTTATATTTGTTAACTCGGAACTCCGTCATTTATATAACTTGCTACTAAAATAATTACAAGCGCGGCATGTGAAGTCGGTATTTTAGTTTTTCTTTTATATACCTATCATCTAGCGTTTGACCACTGTCTCACCTAAGTAGTAGCAGTAAGTAATAATGCGGTCGAGGATGGTAGCACTAGGTTATAATGGGAACGGATAGTTGCCGGAACACATTAAATCTTTGTCGACAGATATTGACTGTAGGCAGACTAGCACTTTACTATTATCTGACCTATTATTTAGTAAGGACTAGATCTAACAAATGTATTGATCCAATAATCGTGCTTATTTGAATTAAAAGGGTTATTCCACAAATCCCCATTGACATTCCCCATCAATGAGGATTTGTGAACTATTTTTTTAAAACCCCATTGTCGTCTCATCTTTTAATGGGGATTAGTGGCAAAATATTCCACTAATAGGTAATAATTGATGGGGATCACCATTGGGGATTTGTGGAAAAGAAGTCCACGAAACTTCTTTTCCACAAATCCCCATTGTCGAATTATGGAGCTCATAATTGTGATTTAAATGGAACTATATTACGACATTGACATAAAGTAGTTACGGGTGACCATACCGCATACGCTGCCATTTCCCAAGGTAACACTTACCACAAGCACAGAATAATGAATAGTACAAGTACCATAAGCGCGACTTCACGTAGTCGTAGCCGCGACGACATATCGGCGATGCTGATCCTACGGTGACGTGCAGTTTCCTTTACGTATAGTTTGCGATGGCGCCTAGACCGAAACTTTCCATCAGATATTCAGGTTGTGCAAACAGTAGTTTTTTGGTGGTCTTCTATCTGCTAGTCCGCCTGGGGCGGTACCACCACTTTGCTCATTAATTCAGCTGAGAAATAGGAATGTTTTTCGGTTTGAATGGCAGTGTCCAGTAAATTATAGGGCATAATATGCTTAGGTTAACTGGCGCAATGCAAAAACGTGCAAAATTCTGACTACCAAGAGTGTTTTATGCCACTGCATCTGTAATATATAGGTAGACGTCATCGCTTACCATCAGGCGAGCATCGTGCTTGTCCTGTACAAAAACGGACAATCTCTAGACGGTTTACGTTTACGGTTAGGCTCCAATTGGCGCGAAAAAGTAACAATAACCCTTCCGTGGATGACATACTCGATTTCGGCTCGAGCTTTTATGATACGATAAGATGTGGGGCTTCAAAATGGCCTCTTTATTATCACGAAATGAATCGTAAATCAATCACCAAACGTTATTTAGATAAAAAACGGGTTGCCTTTATATTCAAATGCCTCATAATATTCGTATCAAGTTTATTCATACCCACAAACATACAACACAAAAATAATATACAACAAGAATCTACAAAAATAAACAGGTATCAAAATTTAAAAACCATTTTCCATTTGTAACATATCAATTTAATATGATTTCTATAAACATTACCTATTGTATAATTTAAATACGGGAATTTAACACTGAACATTGTCTTTCCGTCGGTTTGTGACAAATTTAAAATGGGGGTAGGAAAAAACTGTTTTATGCGTTGTTTTGTCGAAGTGTCTCCGGTCACTTTAAGGAGGCCGGTATTGGAAGCCCGACCTCAGAAGTTTCGAGAGAATGGCGACTACTCGATGACCGTTTGCTCTTCTTTCACGAAAAATTCAATAACTTCTTCCACCGTATTCGTATTGTCGCTGTCTAGACCGTCCGTGTCCACATCTGGAGAAGAGAAATAAGGATTATTTCAGATCCTTACTTGTTGACACGTTACTGGTAATAACCGGTACATCGTCGTTGCCACTTTAAGACCTTCTATGTGTCAACATCAATTTTATGAGATAATCGATAAAAACTGTCTGCTGGAAAAAATAATAAAACCAACTGTATGCGTTATGTATACGTATGTATACATTGTATACATACGTATACATTGTATACATTGTATACGTATGTATACATTGTATACGTATGTATACATACGCATACAATGTATACATGTATGTATACATTGTATGCGTATGCGTACATGTAAGATATTTTATGCACCAATTAATTAGCAAGCACATTAAGTAGATTTTGAAATTGGTAAACATATAATGATTACAACGTCGTATGCACATGAGAGTTTTTGCATTAGATAGTGCTTCAAAATGTAGAATCGGCTGGCTCAGATAAAGAAATTGAAATCGCAGATGAAAGTGACTCACAGTTCCTAAGCTCGAGCCGGCGAGGTTTCTGCTCGGCCCATTCTTGTGACTTCTGTTCACGGTATTCCACGTGCTTCTTCATTTGCTCCGTGCGCTTCGCCACCAATTCCTGTAAAACATTATTTTGTTAGACATAACGAAATTATCAGAAAATTCAGCAAAATAGTGTTTCTCCAGAATGTCCAGATCAGAAAGAGTGCGTTAGGATAGGCTAATAATAAGATTGTTTAAAAAAATAAAAGAACCGACTTCAAATGCCACGCTATAAATGTTTAGTACCAAGTTTGAGGTGTTTACTCCATATCTCTGGAGATACTTATCAGATATCGATGAAATTACCATGCTACCATTCCCGGGATATCTCCGTTCCAACAAAAAAAGAATCATCAAATTCGGTACATAAACGACAAAGTTAACTGCGAACATAAAAAAAATATATACGAATTGAGAAACATTCTTTTTTTTAAGTCGGTTAAAAATTATACCAATAATGTAAGTATCTACTTTTGCGCACTCAACTGTAATGATCCGAATTCGATAGTTCTTTATTAGTTCGACAGGGCTCCATATACATTTTATGAAGATTGGGAATCCAACACTCACATTATAAATGCGAAAATCAGGTTGTATATTTGTTTGTTTGGGAATTCTACACGGTCAAACACCTGGACCGATTTAGCTGAAATGTTGCACAAGGATAGCCAGTATTATGGATCCTAATCCATAGCCTACTATAGGACAATTTTTAATGCGGGCGAAGCCGCGGGGCTTAGCTAGTCTCCAGATATGTGTAAAAACATCACGTAGGCAGCATTACAAGACATGAAGAGACTCTTTACCAGGTATAACGGTTTTACATCCTATCACTTATAGCTTCTACTTCTCAGAGGGAATAATAACTGAAATGAAAGACAACACTATGCCCTTGTGATAATAGCAATCAAGACCATAGACTTCAAACAATTACGATGATTTTCATCTATAGTAGAGTCTTCTTTTTCTTCTTCTTCTTATGGCTTTTAAACGCTGCTTGGCGTTTTTCAGCCAGTGTCAAAAGTATTTAATAGATCACATTTGACACTTCATCAAAATTCAACAACGTAACCTTGTAATGAAGGGCACATAAAATTATTAATTATTTCAAAGTCAGAACTGCATAATTACTTAACATTTTTGAGTTGCAAATACATATTTATTCTAATAATTACAAAAGAAAGCGGTTTTACGATTTAGTTTGACTAATAATTCATTTTAAACATAATAAACAATTTTTGTTCTAAAAAACTAAACGTCAGTACAAGGTTACGTCAGTAAACACTTTTATAAACACTAGGGATGCTACCCAAAAAATCAAAAGATTGATCAGTCGATAGGTTGAATCGAATGCAATGATTACATGTGAAGGATGTTTAACTATAAAAATGACTACACTGTGATTTTTTGACAAAAAAAAATACAAAATAATTGAATAGGAACGAAAATTAATAATAATTTGGGTTAAAAAACTAACGATAAACTACTAAACGTTAGATCCATAGGTACATTTGAGTATGTTTTTTATTTTATTGGGCCATTTTCTGTGGAGCTAAATTCTAATCCATAAATACATATAAAATCTTTTAAATATGTACAATTTCCGATTTGTATAATTTATATTATATTAACGTGTCTTATCAATTTCATATTAACGCAAGACAAACAAGTAAATTACACTGAATAATGTAAATGCTAAATGTATTTCTCATTTAGAGCTGCCGGAAAATTGGTTATATCGAATAACATCAAACTATTCTTGTTTGTGTTGATGCGTATTGATTCATCAATTGAATCGATGTTTTTAAGCAAGTCACCTTACTATGAAGCTAAGAGTGACAGATGTCAAATGTGATCTATTAAGTTGACCCTCCTATAGCTGTGAGCAGTTAAGACAGCTGCGATCCGAGAAAAAAGTTAAAAGCGACTATGCTGGTATGCATCAAAATGTTTATACTTTAATTACAGCTAAGGCTTTATTTTAAGGGCCCAGTGGTGTAGTGGAAGAATGGTGAAATGGGAAGAATGGGTCGGCTTTGATGCCAGAGGCACCGAGTTCTATCCCTGCTGTGCACCGTATTTTTCTATCTAAAAATGTATGTGCGCTTTTCACAGTGGCCCTACGGTGAAGGATAAACACTGTTAAGAAAACCCAAACCCCCGAATGTTGGTAGGACACTGTCTACTGTCCGCCCGGCCAACTACCACGCTCGAGTTACAAAATCTGTCGCCAAACGTCGAATGTGTTCCGACAGGTATCCTTGAGAGCCAGTTACTATTCTAGGCCTAGCGTGCTACCATTCTCGACCGCATCATCACTTACCAACAGGTGAGATAGTGGCCAAACGCTAGCCTATATGATACAAAATAATTACGATAGTTTAAAAACTAAAACAACCGACTTCCATGCCCTGCGAGTCAATTTCAGTAGCAAGTCTGAGACGTTTATCGTCATATCTCTGGAGATACTTATCAGATCTCCATGAAATTACAATGGGACCCCTACTCGGAAACGTATCCTGCCGATTAAAAAAAGAATAATTCGAATCGGTTCACAATTGACGGAGTAATCGCGTAACATACATACAAAAAAACATACAGACGAATTGAGAACCTCCTTCTTTTTGGAAGTCGGTTGAAAAAAGTAGATTATTGATTACCATAAAGTAGAGATGTAGTAGTGGCATACCTTGCTAGCCTTATTGCTTCGCATGCGGTCCTTAGACTCGAACTGCGAGTAGTACTTCTTGAGGTTCTTCTTGATGTCCTTCTGTTGTTTCTCTGTGAGCAGAGTGGGCGGTCGTGGACGCCAGTGGAACTGAGCGAAACCTTCCTTCATCACTCTGGAAATTATAACATTTTGTTAAAAATCTCCAAAAAATCTCAGTGATTCAAGGCATACATTTGCTTCAATTAGGACCTTATTTAGATTTTTTCGTCGTTAAATACAATATAGCAGGGAAATACTCAATAACAACTCTCCAACCAGTTTTAAGGGTTCCATAGCCGAATGGAAAAAAACGGAACCTTTATAGATTCATCATGTCTGTCTATCTGTCTGTCTGTATGTCACAGCCACTTTATTCCGAAACTATTAGGACTACACAGATGAAACTTGGCAGATAAATGTATTCTATGAATGTATACATGCCGTAGATATCAATAAACACTTTCAAAAAAATCAAGTCATTAGCCGCGTACTGACTGAGCGAGCAGCCTCGCGAGGCAGCCGCGCGAGGCAAATGCTCGGCCAGTTAGGACGTGCCTCGCCCGAGGCAAACGCACGCGCCGCCTCGCCCGAGCATGCCTCGGAACGATCCGAGCTTTGTCGGTTTTTTGTCGTGCTCAAAGGCGTTTGCCGCACGCACTCAAGATGGTTGTGTTTTGCCTCGCTTGAATGTAGAACGACGGAATCGTTTGCGTATTGGATAAAGAGCAGTGCCACTAATTTATGCAATTATCATATGCGTCATAATATGCTAAGCCCTAAATTGGGGATCAAATTCTGCTAAAATCGCAGAATTCTGGTAACGCTGGTTAGCTCAGCCTCGCCGTGGCTCAGCCTAGAAGCGCGCGGCAGCCTTATGCAAAAAAATTATACACCGAGGCGGCCTCGCGCGGCAAACGTCCGAGGCTGCCTCGCGAGGCTGCTCGCTCAGTCAGTACGCGGCTTTTCATACAAGCACTATGAAAAACAAAATTAATTTTATACTGGCAAAAAATGATAGTGGTATTTAATGCTCAAACTTATAAAATATTGTAGTGTGATACGGTACCCTACGAGTGCAAGTCTGACTTGACTTGGCCAGTTTTTATTCAAATCTTAGTAACAATGTGCCTTGCACATTACTAGTAGTCTTGTTAACCCCTTCAAATAAGCTAAATATGCTTGTCTGGAGTGGGTTCACGTCAATAGTGCAATGAATGGGGATCGAACTCACAACCATTCGAATGTTGAAATGATGTCAAAATCAGCTTTTCTAGATTGGACAACTGTTTGACAACTGACTATAGACCCATTCACATAGTGCAACTATCCCAACACATAATTCAAATTGGCTACTAAGGAATATCATGTCGGGACTAGGCGAACCTTTCAAACGAAGCTTTGATCCATAACAAACTTAAATAAACAGCCAAGTGCGTGTCGGATCACGCGCAGTGTAGGGTTCCGTAGTAGCCTGTTATTCAACGCAAGTCTTTACGCGTTATAAACAAGCAACTAGATACTCCGTCTGTCACTTTAAAGGATTTATTTTAAGGATTTTGTATTTGGTACAAAATTATCCAACACCCAAGTTCAACGACTATTACTGCTGAACTAATAAAGTTATCTTAACCGCTATAATTTTCCTTTAAAGTTCGTAAAATGCGCTATCATCACGAATTTTTCCAGATTTTTCAAGCCAGCAGTTTAGCTTTTAGAGGGGGGGGGGGGGACGCCCTACGGGAACAAAAATTTGCACTTTAAAGTTTAATATTTCGTAAATGGAGCATTCAATCGAAAAATGGTATTAGCAACCCTTAAGTCATTTTAAAAGACCTATTCAACGATCCCCCACACGATGGGGTAGATCACGGATTAGACAAAGGAGGTTGGATTGGCAATGTGGGCGGGGCAGGCGCGCCACTAGTATGATTAGACAATCATAGATTCATAGAACCACGCGATCATACTTTTTAGTGGCTCGTGGTTTGCGTCGCAGCGCGGAGGTGCGCTAAAATCGTCTCAAAATGCCGTGTTGTGCGATTATTACGTGTAAATTAAAGAGTCAGACATCAAGTATTAAACAAGGAGGAATTTCTTTTCATCGGTAAGCATAAAATCTTCGTATTATAGATATTTTTGTCCAAAAACTATTTTTAATTATGAAATTCTTTGTTCAAACGACAACATACCCAGAGAACAGATAACTATACATTGCTGGTAAAGTACGAATATTTCTACCTCGAGACGCAGTTTACGCGCAATGGATTGCAAAGCGAGCGAAATCACCACGCCTCTCCGACTCGTTATATTCACGTTCGCGTCGGTCGCCGGCCGGTCGGCCGCGTGTGATTGTGTGTAACTTATAGAGTCTCGAAGTAATGTGCGTAACAATTGCAGTAGTGTGCGAAGCAATTGCAGCCCCGTGTTCTATGTGTAATTTGTTTATTAGTTTGCGTAATTCGTGTATCTATTTGTATTGTTTATGTTGTGGAATCGTTTGGTGGGAGTAACGCGGCGACGCTGGTTTTCAAACAAAAGTGTGATTATTGCCAATCCAACCTCCTTTGTCTAATCCGTGGGGTAGATGATGAAAAAAAAATTCATCCCCACTTCTCATATAGGGGAGCGACCCTAAAAAAAAATATTTTTCAAAATTTTGTTTCAGCACTTTGTCGGCGTCATTTATTTACATACCCCCACAAAATTACAGCTTTCTAGTATTAATGGTCTCTTAGCAAAACCTCGGACAGACAGACAGACGAACATGACGAAACTATAAGGGTTCCTTGTCAGGACTACGGAACCCTAAAAACGCTTTTATTAATGATCTATATAATCATTTAAAACGGCTTTACACTCACGGGTTCAGATATCGAAATTACTCCAACACTTTACGGACATTATTCATATCCGTTCTCACAGGAATCAGGCCTACTATGACACAATACCACAATTATATGTGTTATTCTCACAATAATTATGTAAGTATCATAAAATATCAAAATAAACTATTATTAATAATCTACATTAAAAAACACATGATAAATACATAGTCGTGAGTTCGAACCCCAACCATTGCACTATCATGAATAACCACTAATCATCTAACTAAATCTAAAATCTCTAAATCACAAACCCAGACTCCAGATACAAGCAGATTTAGCTTAGTTGGAGGGGTTAACATGACTAATACTAATGTGCAACCCGCATTGCTTAAGCTAAAAAAAAGGTAAAGATATTTCCATACCTTCTCAATATCTTGCCCTGGAAGGACCAGATATAGTATCCGCAGTCCATCTTACACTTGAGAGAAGACACGCCTGTCACTACGTACCGACCGGTCGGGTCCCACTCGATGCCGGACATCTGCAACAAAATTAGATTTTGTTAAGTCTGACATTAAAGAATGATTTTAAAAAAAATCAGTACTGGCGGCACTGACATTTTGAAACTATATTACAGGCAACCAATATTATTCAAAAGCTATAAGAAGTATATTATTCAATAAAATTACTAACAATTAAAAACTACTCCTCAAATCTGTCTTCCACTTCCAGGAATGTAAAGTCCATATTAGAATTGTCACTTTTCATTAATTATTTACGTTATTCTACTAATCCACATCTAAATGATCACTACAGAAAAAGACTGACTCTTACAACACAGGGTTATCTCTAATGTGAGATTCAGAGCCCATAAGCTTTATTTTAGAATACAAGCTGTTGAACTAAAAATTGTTTAATTTTATATTATACATAGTAAACTATATCACTTATGTATAGAAAGGAAATGTATATGAATTTTCTTATGTTTTTATTTAGAGATTAAAATTAAAACTAACCGACCTACCTTTTAATTTGTCATATAATAAACATACCTGGTAATGGTCCGAAACATTCATAATTGTGAAGTCATTTGCATCCAAGAACTCCAGAGCTCCACCAGTCAAACCGAGATTGGCCAACACGATGAACTGTCCAGATGGAGACCAGAACAAATGATTGAACGGTTTCCTCTCAAACTTCTTCAATAGAGTTGGAGCTTGCCCAGTATTCACTTGGTAGAAGCTGATGCAGATATTAGCTGGATCACCATGAATTATCGAGAATTTAGAGCCCACAGGTTCCCAAGCAAATGCTTGAATCGGTTCCTTTATCTCCACTGAATCGACTGGAATCTCCTTTTCCTTCATATGGAAAATTTCAAAGTTGTAGTACATTCCTGAGTACTTGATTTCATTCTTGTCTTTCTTGACTTTGGAGTAACGGTCGACTTTCACACATAAATAGTCTCCGCTTTTCTGCCAGTGGATTTTGCAGTCAGCGACTGAGAACAAGTTCTTGGATCTGATTTCAGTACGGTTGGGGAGTTCGAGCAAGGTTACTCTTGCTGGGACATCTTTGTCTTCTGCAACCCAGTAAGCTAGGATATTGTCTGTCGGTGACCAACTGAAGTCTCTGTCAAACAAAAGATGTAATTATTAATACTCATCCCATCATGCTTAATAAACATGGTATTTCCCCACATAATGGTAGGACACTATCTAGTGTCCGCTTAGCCAGCTACCCCCCTTAAGTGAGAAAATCTGTCGCCAAACATCTAATGTGTTCCGGGAGCTATCCTTAAGAGCCAATTCCCATTCATGGCCTAGCATGCTACCTTCGACCACATCATCACTTACCAACAGGTGAGATAGTGGTCAAATGCTAGCCTATAAGATATTAAATAAAAAAAAACATCAGCTCATAATTGATGATTACAGCAACATCTAATAATTAAAGATTGGTAAGGAAAGTTAACATGACTTTTCAAGAACCCCAAGAGCAGTTTTACTAATTTCCAGAATTAATATTGTTTCACTTAGAGCGGGTTTGACCAAACTTGGATAACAGTTACTCTAGAGTAAATCATTGGAAATGTCAGAAAAATGTATGGTTATCTACGAATAAATAATAAATCAGGAATATTATGTTTTCTTTGAAGTGTTACACACTTAATATTTTTGTAAATTGTTAAACACAATCCAAAATTTCATCGTACCAACGGGACTTAAACCCGCAACCTCCGGAATGACATACATGACATACGAAACATAATTGCACTGCGTAAATCAAATATTATGTTTTAAAACATAATTGCACTGCGTAAATCAAATATTATGTTTTAAAACATAATATTTGATTTACGCAGTGCAACATCTCTCGTCGGATTTGAAAACTGTAATGATTTCTTCCGAATGATTAACTTACGTAATAAGTAGTCATAGATGGCGCCACCAATGCATAATTGGGTTAACAAATGCAATCCACTAATTTCGTCGTAACGTTACTTCGCACCATGGCTTAATTGGCAAAGCACCGGAACATGTCATTCCGGAGGTTGCGGGTTCAAGTCCCGTTGGTACGATGAAATTTTGGATTGTGTTTAACAATTTACAATAAATCAGGAAGTCTAATTCAGAACAAATTCCACACAAAAAGTGGTCCTCCTTCAAACCAAAACGACGTAGATCCAAAATAGAATTACTTTCGAAGTTACAAACAATTGGCTTGGAGATTGATTTAAATTCGGAACGAAAGCAGGGATTGGTTCGCGCATGTGCTGCAATATCTGTTATGACAGTTAAGTCAAACAAGACAAATTTCCGACTAATGCGCGCTGGACACGACTTTTAACCCTGCCTGCTTGGTCTCGACTTTTGTTGGGTCAATTTTTTAACACAGTTACATTTCCCGACTTATTATTTATTCGTAGATGGTTATACTCTGAACAAATGACGATCTAGGGTAAACTTGAGTTGATTTTACCATACTCAAGTTTACCCTACTTACACTTAACAATACAATATAAATAGGCTCCAACTTATTTTCAATAATTATGGAGATACCATAATGGATTGAATCAGGACTAGGTTATAAATTTATAGCTGAATGGATTTATTGAATATCTTACCGAATCCCAGGAATCTTAATACTCTTCTTATCGAGCAGCCCAAAGCCAGGCGTCTCATAGACAGAAAGCATATCAGCTCCGAGCCTGGCAAAGAATCTGTCATCCTTGCTCCAGCGGAATATAGGCCATGTCACATACTCATCTGGAGGAGGGAAGCTGCGTTTCTCTTGGCCGGTCCTGGAAGAAAGTTAATGATTAAGTTGTGCACATATAAGAGCATTTATCAACCTATTTTAAAATTCCTATCCAACCCAACTTTATTCATTACACAGTAGGTCATTTTCGTCATAGTATGTGATAAGAGTAACTAGCTTAAACACATTACAGACTACACTATAATATAATAGCATAGGTATAGCGTATAGTTTATAGTACAACAACATAGCTCACCATACATTTTTACATTTACATTTATATAGAACATGTTCACACTTAGCGTTACTATATATGAGCCGTTTTGCTTGTAATTTGCTTGTGATGCTGTACTATAAATAGAAGAATAGCAGAGAATAGTTTGAAATTAAATGCGCTTTAGATTGCAGGATACCTGTGTTGGGTAAGCCTGTATCGATCTAATAACACCCTACATGGTTGTCGGTACTATCTAGTGTCTATCCATTAAAATTTTATAGAGATCTGATAATCAGCTCCGGAGATATCGAGATAAACAATTAAAAAACATTTGATACCTTGATGACATGATTATGGCTAGTGGATATTTTCACTATCGAGCATGTGAAGTTGTTTTTTTTTTTTTTTGTTTTTAAACAATCTTAAATTATATGATATTTATTCTGTGCTACCACCGTCAAGTTTGAAAATGTGGCCAACACTAATGTATTCTGACCACTGTTCTTGACAGCCAAATCACATTCTAGGCCTAGCATGTGATCATCGTCTACCACATTGTCTCTTACCAAGAAGTGAGATAGTAGAAGCTAGCCTATTGACTATAAAAAAAATTACGTAACTCACTGGGTTCGATTATGAAATAGGTATGTGAATTTTTTTAATTTACTTCCAGAGGAAAATGTTTCCTTATTCTTTCAAAAAATATATAGCGCTATAAATGTGCAAATATAATGACTGTACAATATGACACGTAAGAAAAATAGGTGATTTTATATCCTGAATAATACTAAAAATCTAGACACAACATGAGTTGAGATACGAAAGTTTCTACAGGTTTTATTTTAGTATTCAAGAAAGCAAACAACAACACACACTTCATTGTGTGTGTTGTTTGCTTTCTTGAATTACATTAGCCATTCATGGCTAATGTATAACATGAATTTGATAATGAACTATTGTCTTCTAACAGAACCTTCAAGTTCGTTACAAAAGTGTTTCTATCTATCTTAGCATAGATAGATAGAAACACTTTTGTAAACACCTCATTAAGCAACTCATTAAAACGCGCATATAATTTGTTCCATAGAAAAATCCATTGGTTGGTACACGGTGGGGATTTGAACCTGCTACCCCTGGCGTCTAATCAAACCATTTCTTCCCCCACTGTGCCATCAAAATTTAATGGTTCTTGATAATGGTTAAGACAAAACAGAACTATGCATGGGATACCTAGTTAGTTTATTAATAAAAGGTGGCAATAGCCCAATGGATAACATGTCAGACTGGCTTGGAGCATTTACCAATGGAGATGTTAACGTTGTAATCCGCAAAAAATATTTTCTGCCGATACTTACAGGGGACGAGGTAAACACGCATTCCACACACACAAATCACTCACTTTAATGATTCCGCACACTAGCTTGAAACATGCACACAGTATTAAAAATACAGCGTAGTTACCCACGCTCATATGGCCAATAATGGCTATATGGCCAGCAGAGGGGTACGCCTTGCATTGACATCTCCATTGGTAAATGCTCGAAGCAGGCTGGCGATCAAGAGGTCGTGAGTTTGATCCCCACCCATTGCACTATTGACGTGAACCCACTCCAGACACAAGCTTATTTAGCTTAGTTGGAGAGGTTGACAAGAATACTAGTAATGTGCAATCCATATTACTAGTACGAGTAGGCTTTAAAAAAAAATTACCAGTTATATACAAGATCCAGAATTATCAAATATGTAAAGTATACAGCTATTTACCTTAAAAACGTACCTTATATCCCAAATTATAAGTTTCTTATCATCTCCCCTATCTCCAGTCGGTGAGAATGTAACAATATAATTCTCACACGGCGAGAAGGAAATGAACCGAGCTTCCGGATGGAAGAACTTCTGAAACTGAGTGAACTTGGGTCCAGCCCAAAGCGCAACACCTCGCCAGTGGAACGTGGCCAGGTATGTTCCGAGAGGAGACCATACTGCGTAGGTTTCAGTCCAGTTCTGGAAAATACACAAGAATATATAATATGGGGGTCTTCAAATCGCGAGTGAATAGGTATCTTCTGGGTAAGCTAGCTTCACCATTGTTTTTTTTTTATAAATGCTTACTAGCAATGTGGTTTGCACATTACTAATATTCTTGTCTTGTTAACCCCTCCAACTAAGCTAAATATGCTTCTGTTTTACTTGTGTGATTGCATCATAACTTAACATCAGTTGAGAAAGTGTTCAAGAGCCACCAAGTTCAGTGTAATAAAAAAAAATTTATTCATATTTGTAATTTTTGTGGGTCGAAACTGTACATACACTTTTTTTTTTTGAGCACAGAATAATGGTTTGAGATTTTTCTACAGAAAATTTGATACAAGCATTGTAGTGTATGGTGCACGGGTGCAATATACAGGGGGGTAATATAGACATTTCATTGAATATCATTTCATATTATTCGCTCTACTCCATGCCAATAGGTGCTCAAGTATTATTATAGAATTCTAGCCTCAGTTCCTTTCTTGTCATCTAGTGGGTATTTGTGTTTATCATATATTTAGATTTACCTTGACGAATGGTCAATGGTATGTTTATGCTAAGGTAAAAATGTATAAAATGAGCATGATAAGAGTAAATAAATTAAATGTAAAAAATATTTTACTACTACTACCCGTTTTAAAGGTTAGGTAGGTAATACTAAACTTCTGTGCCTACATGCCAAATATTTACTAGAATTTATTTATAACTTATTAATTATTTAAAACGCCTTTACACTCACCGGTTCAGATATCGAAATTACTCCGACACGTTTCGGACATTTTTGAAGTCCTTTTTCGCGTCTCCTGCGCGAATGATCAAAAATGTCCGAAACGTGTCGGAGTAATTTCGATATCTTAACCCGTGAGTGTAAAGCCGTTTTTGGAATAATTAAATGTGTCATTCTCACGATAATTTTCATAAACATATAACTTTTTAATTCATTTTCCCAGATAAAAGCTTGTTTTAAAAAATAACTTTTACATTTAATTTATTTTTAACTTTTTAGTAGGTATAGGTATAACTACCTAAGTATTTTACAGTAGGCGTGATGTTTTAAAATATTCTACGGATATTATGATGTGATGTGTAAATACAGTCAAATTGAGAACCTCCTTTTTTGTGAAATCTGTCAGTACATGCGTCATAAAGCTTCAGTACTAAGTGTGGTAGTAATAAGTGCTACATCATTGACTGCATCGTCACATAATATCAGGTAAGATAGTGGTCTAACTCTTACCTATCTGCATTTTAAAATAAAAACGACTTGCTCAGCATTGAGAAATAGCTCTTACATGATGATAATACTTATATAGCTATGTCGCAACAATTTTTGCTTCACATATAAGTAATATGTGTCTAATCAAAAATATATTGATAACAATCTAAATGTAACTAATGCTAACACAATATTTACTATTATTTCAGAACCGAGCTAAACATTCTGTCTGAATCACTGTGTTTCAGACTAGCATGCCCTAAAATTTTCCCCAGCACCGCTGGATGACTGGTAGAAAATGCTTTTAGCATTTAGGCCTCCTTTTGTACTCATTTTGGGCAATAAAAAATTTACAAACAATCTAAAAAAGAATTGCAGACCATTAAGATGTTAGACACAAGTGAAAGTGATATCAAGATTCTAACTGGTTTACAACTGGTAAAACCAGAGCAAGCTTAGGATTAGGTTTCTAGTTAGTAAATAACTTTATATGCTAGATACTTAACATTTTCACTAGATTATAGTACAAGTCTATCTTAGATCCAGTCAAAAATTTCTCAAAATGGCAACTAAAAAAAATCTCTGCACTGCATTGTTTAGTAATTTGAACATATATCTCTTGGAGAAATTAGAAAATTGATTAATAGCATTGTTGATTAATTAATTAATTATAATGAATTAACAATTATTACACCATGCAGGACACTGTCTAGTGTCCGCCTGGCCAGCTACCACCCTCTAGTTAGAAAATCTGTCACCAAACATCTAATGTGTTCCAGTAGCTATCCTTGAGAACCAGTTCCCATTCTAGGCCTAGCGTGCTACCATCCTCAACCGCTTCATCACTTACCTACAGGTGAGATAGTGGTCAAACTCTAGCCTATATGCTTTTAAAAAAAACAATTCTAATGCCATATAGCTTAGCGTAATATTTTTAGCCATCATTGCTTGCCATCTGATGAAAAGCAAATTTGTGCTATTACCTAGCACCTCAGTATTCCACATACGACAAAAATTACACACATGTAGATTGATTTGTCTGCAACTGCAACTATTTTGAATTTTCTAAAACCTAGAACCCTAATGCCCTTTTTGCACCAAACATAAAAATTGCCTAAAATTCTCAAAATATCTCAAAAATTGCATTTTTGGGGACCAGAATCTCAAAGTATAATTTACGGATAAGCTAAGCAGTCAATATTCCCCTATATTTTAAGATTTTGATTCCTGGTGTTTTTGATATATTGACATATTTTGAGAAGGTAAGGTAGGAAGGTATCTTTAAGTTCAGTGCTAACAGTCATCAGGAAGGTATTTTTTTATTTTGTATGATACGAGGTGACACAGCTGAAAATTAATTGGCAAAGTGGTGGTACTGCCCCAGGCAGACTAGCAGAAGTCCTACCACTACCAAAACATTATCTTTTAGAAATAATTGAGCACCCATCCAAACTTGACGTGGAATTACTTGACTGGATTCCGTGCTAGAGTAGACTTATGCCAGAGATTGTTGTGTTGACCTTGATCATTCTAGAAAATGGGCATAAATCTATGGTATGGTTTTTAAACAAATTAGCAACCTTGCAACTTCCAAAAACATTCAAAATTCTTACCGGTCTTTCCTGAACCATGAGTGGCTCCGGTAAAGCATTCTGCCAGACTTGGAGGGAGACACCAGTACCAATGCCAATGAGGAACTGGTCATATGCATCTGGGTCCATCAGGTACCATTGCAAATCTGACTGAACCTTGAATGGCTGAGGAGATGGAGGCTCCCATTCTTTGGGGATATCTGAGTACCTGAAAAATTGTTAATGTTTAGATATAGAAAACAACCAACAAAAGAAGCAACCTAAAACCATACTCCAATTAGTCAAGGAGCTGGGATAGCTTGGGTCGACACCCAGAGCGAGATGTCAGTGCAGGTCTTATTAATTATTATTACTTAATTGGAGTTAGAAGAAGAAAAACTGACAACTGTTGGGATGAACGAGTTCTTGAGTAAAGATAGATAAGCTATTGTAGTGTGTAAGACACCCTCAAGGTAGGTGCAGAGATGACCTCACAAGGAGGCTGCGAATAGCTGGATGAGAGAGAGAATATTGCTCAGTGGTGTGCCATTCGAGATTGCTATACGCAGTTAAATTGTATATGCTGATGATGACATTATAGAATAATAAGATTTTGTGAAGAAGCTCCTTGTTAACAGAATGAATAATAGTATATGTAATACTATTATTCATTCTGTGGCAGAGGATAATTTTCAACAGAATAGCTATTATACATATATATAGCTATTATACATTTGCTGCTAAGATGTTCTACTTCTTGTTTGCTGAAGTAGAAATACCATGCTGAATAGTTCACAAACTCTGTAATCACGTTTTGTACTTACTTCTTGAAATCAGTGAACAAGTTCACTAAAAATGTATGCTGCTTATCTAATTTACAATTATTGGTGGCCTTCACGGCCTCGGCAGCGTTCTGAGGGTTGTTGTATTCTAGGAAAATGTAACCGGTCGTGTTTCCATTCTCCAGAGTCGGGTAGTATTCGTTTACAATCTTCCCAAATTTACCGAATATCTTGGCTATGACGCTCTGCAGCTTCTCGAGCCGCTCGGGCCCGACCTGCGGGCACCCGTCAATGACCACCACATTCTCGTAACCGTCCGACTCTTGAGGCCTTTGCTCTAAAAGGTCGGCCAACAATTCTGCAACGTCAAAGTTAGGTTATGTTTAATTATGCCACTATTCCACCCCCAAAACTCTTCAAGCACTCATTAATCACAAACACTATTCCCTACAACACGCACTGAATCTCGTAACTTTCGTAAAAATAGCACAACTTCAATGAAAAGCTGAAAAATGCGTGGGTGACGCATATGGCCGGTCAAACTTGTTTCGCAGGAATATGCCCACCTTCGTCGGGAATGTCGTCAACAAAACCCTCAGGGTCATCGAAGTCCGGCTCCTCATCATAGTTTTGCTCCTCATTATCACTTTGAGGGGCTGGATTCACTTTATCGTCGCCTTTTTTCTTTGCCATTTTGACGATATATCGTGTGGTACCGGAAGACACTCCATTAGTGACAGAGAGAGCATAGAGAAGCCATATTTTTTTTAATGTATTTGGCAGAAAACGGTTCGTTTGCCATTTTATCGTAAATCGTAGGCGCTTGCCAGACGAGACAAGTTGGTTGTCAATTTGATGGAACAAAAGCCAAATAGAGGGAGCATACATGGGGGGCATACATTATAGCCGCATCCTTCTACTCGGACATCGTGGTCGTCGATCTCGCTACAACATAATATGTAAAACTCTTAACATCGACACGTGGGTGTCGAACTAACGGAGTTATGAGCGGATGAATACCAACTACAAGGTAATATTAATAAATTAGTTATGTGATATTAGAGATGAAATTTTCTCGTTTGGCAGGCACATTAGGTAGCTGCATATCACCAAAGAGAATATAATTTTACGCAGACTAAGCTACTTTAGAGTCTGTGCAAAAAAAAAAAGAAAGAAACAAGGGAAATGATTTGAAAAAAAAAAAAACTGTCGTGGCTTTACTATGAACTAACATTCAAAGGTAAGGAAGGAAGGTTATATACTAATATACCTAGAGTCTGGCTAATGAAAGCTGAGAATCGAATTATTTGCATTTTTAAACTACTAACTACACTAAAAACAAAATAAAGTTATAAATTAAAGGGGTCCCGCTACAAAAAACGTGTATTTTGTATAGCGCCATCTGGTCAAGGTGTCATCTGCGTGTTAACAACCTCAGAGTAACTATTACTCATAGACATATACTACTAGACGGAACATCTCGAACTGGCATTGTCGAATACCGCGAGTAAGCTGGCTGGCATATTCTCGCTCACACGTAGCTCGGCACTCGAAACAACAGCACGCGCTTATGTTTAAAATTGCGTATCCGGAATGCCATCGTGTGTCCTCAGATACTGCATAAACGAGTCAGGAAAAACAAACTGAGACGATGGAGTCACTTTTCATAATTAAGTTCAGATTTTCGAATTAAAACCCGCATACATAAAACGTTATTTTGTTAATTTGTAATGACACTTCACGACGCGACGCCATGTTTGCTAGCGCCATGTTCGTAGATTATGTAAACAGATGTGACATTATAGCGCGTAATGAAATTGCCGATATTTAAATTTTGAAGAAAATAGTTTGATGTGTGTGTGTATACTGTATAATTATGTCTGTGGTATCTTAGCTCCCAACCCAAGTGACTGGACCGGATTTTAATTTAGTTTTGTTTATTTTTTTTATTTATACTATTCTATGAAACCGACATAAAAAGAAGGACGTTACCGCATAACTCCGTAATTTATTAACCGATTTGGTAAAATCTTTTTTATTTGAATGCGTATTAAGTACTTACGGATTGGTGCCATTTTATATAATATCGTATTCTATCCTCTTCTCTTAATAAAAATACATTGGACGTTGTCGGTAAGGACGGTAAGGCGATATGTGTTTAATCTATAATTAGTCACAACCGGCGGCGGCAACCACTCCCCCGTGCCCCCGCGTGAATGATAACCGTTTGACAAAATGTATTTGCTCGGGATGACAACTCTTTGTTTTACCCACAGACGTGCTACATATTAAACTCGATTGCGTACACCGGCCCTCATGAGAACGACCTTGAACGGAGTTTGTCCCTTTCTTTTGTATGGACAACTTACATATATATCATACATATAGTATATAACATATATAGGACTATCAGGTTGTTAGAGAAGGACACACTCCCACCCTGGTGTCTCTCAATTGGGCCGTTTTGTTCTACAAAGCAATAACAACCTTATCGTTAAAGCATACGGATTAAATTGAATTTGACAAAACATCTGCAGTGCACCATCATTTTTAATACGTCTATGGTTTTACCTCAATGCTATTACTACTCTCAAAGTCAAAGTCAAAGCATTTATTCAGTATATGGGCAAATTAAAAATTTGCACTTACACTCGTCAAATTACATTAAATAGATCATATTCAATAAAAAATATTATAGATATAACAGAAACATAACTTATTGCTTTGAATTTACAAAAAAAACAAAGGTATTGAGCCATTCAGCTTTCATCTAGACGTCGAACGTCACACTTAAAACACATGTTTAAATAACTCTAGTGACTCTAGTAATAGTTACTCTGAGATCAACAACCGAACAACAACTTTGTGTTAATAATAGCGTTCGTTAGATGGCGTTAAAGTAAACAAACACGCGGTTCACAACTCTGTCATAGAAAAGATAATAATAATACTACGTAACTCTGTTATGTTTCGTATTGTACTGTGTTTACAGGCATTAATATTTTTGTAGCCCTCCCTACGTGTGTGAGACGCAAGTCTGACTCGCACTTGGCCAGTTTTATTAGAATACGTCGTATTATCCGTGTTTTCAGCCAATGAAAAACTGCTACAATATTATTAGAATACGAAGGTAAGTTTCGCCACTTTCTACAAGGCTAGCTCGATAAGAAAACAAAGCCGGTCACGAAACTAGAGGGGACTAGGTATATTATATTTTCTGTGCTAGAGGACCCCGATTCGAGTCCAGACAAGATGGTCATTTTTACGTTTTTTACAAGTTCCTTCTTTTATTATTGGGAGCCGAAGAATTGCCAAAAAACACGATTTACAAAAAACAACACCGAGCATAGCATGGTGATACAGGTACCTACTGTCTAATAAAATAAATATTCATTACGAAGGTAATTTTGCGAAAATAGCGTCGCAACCATAACTCGTTAACATTTTATAAATGTTAAGTTTGAATGAAAAATATCTCGATGACCCAGCTTTGCTTGGTATTATATTTTTTTTTTTTTGTTCAATCGAGTGTTTTTGCATATGTTTTTGCTCCTAATAGTAGTTTTACTCACAAAAGAAAGAAAAGAACTTGATAAAAAAAAGGAAAGTTAGTCACCTTATTTGGACTCGAACCAGGGACCTCCAAAGCGCCGTCGTATCGATCTTCCACCGAGCTATCATAACGTCTTAAAATACGCCGAAATTACCCTTTGTATTCTAATGATATTGTAGCAGTTTTTCAATGCCTAAAAACACGGATGAAATGACGTTTTCTAAAAAAAATAGATCGATTTATTGCCCCCGAAACCCGCTGCATACTAAATATCATGTAAATCGTTGGAGCCGTTTCCGAGATCCCGATTATATACATATATAAACAAGGTTTTCTCGTTTAAAGGTATTACCTATAATATTATAGATGTTACGTGAAAATGTTGATGAAATTATTGTGGTGACGCTACATTCGCTAAACTACCTTCGAAAAGTACCTAAATAATAATAATTAGTTGCTCCTGCTTGCCGCTTGCTCGGGTAGCGGGGGGAGTAACGTAACATCACGCAGCGAGCCATAGCCGCGCGTATTAGCGCGAGCGTCGTCATGCTGTCCGGATGCGCTTCGAAACCCTGCCTATAGCAATTTGCTACTTGACATTTCGGTTATTTCTGGTTTAATAATAGAAACTTTGTAGTATTTAGGTGATATTATTTGCGTAACTAACTACGTAAGTTAGTTAACTGTGCAATTTGCATAAATATAAATAATAGGTACCTACTAGTCAAATAAATACCGTCTTCTTATTAAAAATTCCGTGACCACCTTCTAGCTTCATCATCAGACCCTAGATCTAGGTGTAAAGTTCTCCTTATGACGAATCAATCGAGCCCAATCTCGGTGGGTTTATGTTGTTTTATCGCAGAGATGCCGTGGCCAATCAATCGAGCCCAAACTCGGTGGGTTTATGTTGTTTTATCACAGAGATGCCATGGCCACCTTCCGTCTCCATCATCAGACCAGCTCCATGGTACCATATCTTTGTTGTCACCGAAGATTCATAAGTTCACCAAATTTGAGTCCAATCGGACATCGGGAAGTGGGTCTACTTTAGCTTCCAAGATTCCACCTCAACATACATAGTGACATACATACATACATACATTGCAAGTTAAATAAAAGCTTGTAATAAAATGTATTTAAGTAGGGCTCCCATACAACGGACATGTTTTTTTGCCGTTTTTATAGATATTGGTACGGAACCCTTCGTGCGCGAGTCCGACTCGCACTTGGCCGGTTTATTTCGTGCATTTATCTCCTCGTACCCTGCTAGTTTAAAGTATCAAAATGAGTCAGTCGAAGTTTCCTTCGCATTTGGGTATGCCGCTGCCATACTGGTATTTGATTAAAAATGGCCGCGCGTTTTCATTTCCTTTTTTTGCTCTACTTCACTTCACTCTACTCTACTCTCTAGTACCATTCGATAATGATAAGAGTAGGTACCTACCAAGGTATCAAACATTTTTAGTCGTATTGGTAATGACAAAGCAATATCGTCAACGCAACGAAAACACTAAATTAGAACTATCAAAACACGCGCCCTTAATTTCGTCGACGTTTCTCTTTTTGCACAGACTCTAATTTACTTTACGCAGTCGTGGATTAAATAAATAACAATAAGAATATGAGAAGGATAAAATTATGCAATCACTAATATGAGAGAGCGAGATGGACAACAATTTTGTATTCTTCTCTGCATATGCGATTATATTGTTTGGAGCCAGCTCTGGCTCCCAGTTCTAGTGCACCCATTGGCTTTCAGCCGCTGTCAAAGAATCAAGAATCAAAGCATTTATTCAGTATGTAGGCAGTATAAATATACGCACATATACACGTCATGTCATGTATGACCCGACCAAATTACATTGTTCATTTTATCTTATAGCTGGCATATGTATCACGTGTTAATCATTTTAGTCGGGTTATATCTCTATAGCTATTTCATTCGCATATGCTAATGTTCTCTCTATTCAATTTTTCCTCTACGTACGCAGTATTTTTTGAACACAAGGTCAGCCGAAAAAAATCGTTCAAAAATAAAACTTTTCCCCATTGACTACTTCCGGTGAATCATAGACAATTCGAGCGGGAAAACAGGATCAGCGTTCCTACAATTGTACCTAGGATGGGTTACTACCTACCTACTTCGTTTTCGTATTATAGATAGATAGATAGAAACTTATAGAAGTTTCATTCCATCACAGAGTACTGAATCACTCTACTACGTTATAAGAGTAGGCACTTCCCTACATTGTTCATACCCGAATTATGAACGTACTTTGTAGCCAACCTAACAAATCAAAAGTATTATGCGTATAAATTTCATAGAAACTTTTTTTGCTGTGTTGTTTGTTGGTACAAAGTACGTTCATAATTATGAGTTATTTAATAATGTATGCAATGTCGCAGGACTGCATTCCATACTATGAAGACTATCAACCCTCAGACATTAACATAAATAATTGCACAATTATAATTATAATATTAAGATGAATCTAACAATTTAAGCTAAAATCCATCGTGCCAAAGAAATATGTATACACACTATATAAATATATAAAAATATGTTTTTCGAGTGTATACTCGAACATATGAAACGTGATGTATAATGGCAATATAATTATGTAAAATATACGTCACTAGATTATAGAATCTTTCCTTTTTTAACCGACTTCAAAAAAAGGAGGAGGTTTCTCAACTCGACCGTATATATATATATATATATTTTTAAATGTTTGTTCGCGAATAACTCCGTCGTTTGTGAACCGATTTTGATTATTATTTTTTTGTTGGAAAGGAAATATCCCAAGTGTGGTACCATGGTAATTTTATCGAGGTCTGATAAGTATCTGCAGAGATATGGAGATATACACCTCAAAATTGAACTGAAAATTAATAGCGCGGCATTGAAGTCGGTTCTTTTAAATGATCTTCTCTGTATAGGTAGGTAGGTAGAATAGGTTCGTAGTACGTACCTATACATACTCAGTACTTAAATCCTAATTGGTTTTAATACCTTCATCAACATAATCAACATTAGCCGTATATTCGACCTGATCTGCAATCACGCTAGTAGGTATACAATACTCTTATAGCAACGAAACGCATTCCATTGCGTTTGCATTACGTGTCGCCATAAGTTACTATTGCTTGAGTCGAGCATGTGACCTCATTCCACCTTCTCGTGAGCAGTGACCCGTCACAAGCGCCACCTCATCGAGCTGAGATGCGTACGACGTGCACCTATTGATGTAGGTACGGTCGATTGGATTCAGCCACATATAGCAAAAAAATAACTGGAGCATAATGATTTATAGAGCAGGGATGGCGGAGTATCGAACAATACAGCTATTATTTTATTGATTAAACGTATAATATTATTGTCTTTATCTTAAACTATATGCAACTTGCTTACCCGCGTAAACATCGTTCCCGTGGGAATGTCGGGATCAAAAGTACCTACTCTAAGTATTATTCCAGAGTCTAGGCACTCTAGGCTATCGACATACCAAATTTCAGCTCAGTCGGTTTAGTAGTTTAAGCGTGAAGAGGTAACAGACATACTTACACACACAACTTTCGCCTTTATAATATTACTAGCTGTGCCCTGCAGCTTCGCCCGCGTTAAAGTACCCTATAGGATATTTCCTATAGGATTACACTATAGCCTAATCCATAATACTGGCTATTCCTGTGCAAAATTTCAGCCAAATCGGTCCAGTCGTATGACCGTGAAGAAGTCCTAAACAAACAAACAAATATACAAACTGATTTCGTAGGATACCAAGTTCAAAAAGCCTGCAAACATTTTTACGGCACTGTTGAAAATAAGATTCATTAATAAATATATTATTTATTTACTTATATATTTTTATTAGATTTTTTTAGGTTCAGAATAATGAATAGTTCAAGTATCATGGGGCTAGACTATGAGTAGGTCACAAGTGTCATGATAATAATTTTTGACGACCGCAACTACGTAAGTGTAAAATATAATAATAATATCGTTAAAAACTAAAAAAGAACCGACTTCAATGTTCATTTTCAGTACCAATTTTGAGATGTTTATCTCAATATCTCTGGAGATACTTATTAGACCTCGATAAAATTACCATGGTACCACACTTGGGATATCTCCTTTCGAACAAAAAAAGAATAATCAAAATCGGTGCATAAACGACGAAGTTATCCCCGAACAAACATAAAAAAAAAAAAATATATATATATACGGTCGAATTGAGAAACCTCCTCCTTTTTTTGAAGTCGGTTAAAAATGATTTGTAAAATCACAACTTGAACGAATTAATAAGCACTTTGCCCAAAATCTCACCGTAATTTATAAGATGGTATATGGATGGATCTTCTGTATAATCTGCTGCACTTGCGGATGTGGTCTATGCTACAGTGACCACTTCGGCATGTTCCGGAGGTTGAATCTTTCTTGTGTAGTCTGCGCGCAAGATGGTTCGCATAGCTCAGAAGTGGAATCAGGAGGTCATTGTTCAAGAGGGTTTTTGCAGCAGTGGACGGAAATTGGCTAATAATGATGATGATATTATGCTTCATTGAAGTGTCTCACACTTTATATTTTTGTAAATTGTTAAACACAATCCAAAATTTCATCGTACCGACGGGACTCGAACCCGCACCCCCCGGATTACACGTCCAGGTGCTCTGCCAATTAAGCCACGGTTCGATCCATCGATACGACGAAATTAGTTGATTGCATTTGTTAACCCAATTATGCATTGGTGATGATGATGATGATGATGCAATGATGATGATGATGATGATTATACATTCGAAAATTTCGCCGTCTAGCGGGACTCGAACTGCGCCTCCTATGTAATCAAATTCAAGCGCTTAAACTAACTTAGCCTTGGACGACTCCCACTAAAGCAAGGACACTTCTGGATTGCATTATCTGCAATTATTACTGTGGCCTTTGTCATTATTAGCACCCACATTACTCGTATGTATAGATAGGTAGTACTTGGTTTACTTAATTAAGTGCCTAAAGTTCAATAAATACTTCAATTAAGTCATTTTCCATTGAACATGTAGATAATGAATAAACTGGTCAAGTGCAAGTGGGACTCGCACACGTAGGGTTCCGTAACACAGTAGAGTATTTTATAACTATAAGTTTTCGCCACCAAAAAATTAACTTTGTTTTTATAGTGTTTGTATGAAAAGCAAAGTTATATTTGAAGTTGCTATATCTTAGAAACTGCTGAATGTATCTCGTTCAAACCAATTTGCGTTGAAAGTGTTTATTGAGATCTACTTTTTTTTTTTTTTTTTAGATTTTTCACTCCTTTATAATAAGGTTGTAATTGCTTTGTAGAACAAAACGGCCCAATTGAGAGACACCAGAGTGGGAGTATGTCCTTGTCTAACATCCTGATAGTCCTATATATGTTCTATAGTATAGAACATATATAGCACTATCAGGTTATATATATATATATATATAACAGTTATATATAGAACCTATACTATATGTATGATATATAATATAAGTTGTCAATACAAAAGATAGGGACAAACTCCGTTCAAGGTCGGTCTCATGGGGGTCAGTGTACGCGATCAAGTTTAATATGTAGCAGGTCTGTAATAAAAATCGTAAAACGGTTCACAGAATACACATACCTACCAAGTTTCAACTGTGTATGTAGTCTTAACAGTTACAGAATAAAGTGGCTGTGACATACGGACGGACGGACAGACAGACAGACATGACGAATCTGTAAGGGTTCCGTTTTTTGCCATTTGGCTACGGATCCCTAAAAACTGGTAAATAAAGGCACAAAGTCACCTTTGTATGTAGATTACCTCATACATACCTACCTAGGTACCATTATTTTGCTGATCGTAATGTGATGTCATCCTCTTTATTGATTTTTTCAGCATCTTGCAATTAAACGCTACGCAGAGTCTTAGAAATATTCAAAATGTTTATTATTTATTGGTGTTACTATATTATACCAACCGGCAACCTTCACTGGTGAAGCCTAGTTGAAGCCATATTTTTCTCCTAAACTAGTCGAATCGAATATGAATGGTATATATAAGTGAATATTAAGTAATAATAAGTAATTCCTGATGAATACTTCGAGCATTTACCAATGGAGATGTTAACGTTGTAATCCGCAAACATTTTTTTCTGCCGATACTTACGGGGGACGAGGTAAACACGCATTGCACACTCACAAATCACTCACTTTAACGATCCCGCACACTAGCTTGAAACACGCACACAGTATTAAAAATACAGCGTAGTTACGCACGCTCATATGGCCAAAAATGGCTATATGGCCAGCAGAGGGGTACGCCTTGCGTTAACATCACCGTTGGTAAATGCTCGAAGTACCGAGTAGATACCTAGTTAAGTTACCAACTAATTTTTATAGGTAAGCAAGTAGGTATTTACCTAATTATCATAGATACATAATACTTAGGGCCACCTACTTAGTTTCACCGGTTCTTAATAATGCGTTAGATAGTTATCTAACAGATCACGCCATATAAAAGCTGTCAGATTTTTCATATGGGGGGGAGGTTCGTGTCACGCACGGTGTTTTAGAAATGTTTTTTTTTTTTTTTTTTTTTAATATTGTAAGTATTTTCGCAATAAATTTAATGTTACCTATTGCGGATTGATGCTGCTGGAGTCGTTGTTCCTAAAAGAGGTGTAAGATAAGTTACAATCAAGTAATACTTATCCTGTAATTCGTTCGTTGGTGTATAGGAGTTGGTTGGTGTGTTGGTGTACAGGAGACAAGCCGGACAAGCTTTACAATCATATCGTTTAAAAACTAAAAAACAACCGACTTCAATGCCGCGCTATTCATTTTCAGTACCAATTTTGAGATGTTTATCTCAATATCTCTGGAGATACTTATTATACCTCGATAAAATTACCATGGTACCACACTTGGGATATCTCCTTTCGAACAAAACAAGAATAATCGAAATCGGTTCATAAACGACGAAGTTATCCGCAAACAAACATAAAATATATATATATATATATACGGTCGAATTGAGAAACCTCCTCCTTTTTTTGAAGTCGGTTAAAAACCTCGGCCAAGTCGAGTCGGACTCGCCCACTGAGGCTTCCGTGCCAACTTAACCTTGCAGTTCGATCCATAGAAAATGTATTGCTCCAACCGCAAATAATAAGTTTGTAAGTTTTTTTTGTTTTTTTTTTGTTTTAAGTTTTTTTTTGTTTTTATTAAACGACATAACTAGTTACGATTTTAAGATTTATTCTTAAATAAGTTATGATATATTATTTAAGTGTTATAATATTTTTTTTATAATTTATATTATGTACCTGTTAGGTATATGTTTGTGTCTGTGTTTTTATTTATTACTTGTGTTTAATCAAAGTAATGTTAAATTGATTTAGTTAGGTAAGTGAACTAGGCAACTGTAATGCGTATCCTATGTTAATTTAATAAATAAATCAATATAGTGCTGCAACCTTGCTTCTTGCCAATTTCATGATTCTAGTACATAGTATTATTATCTGTTATGTGATTCTAGGTCAACGGGAAGTACCCTATAGGTTTTGATTCCCTTGTGAAATCGCAAGATATGCGAAAATTTGCGACAAAAGGTCCTATCTTATGATCGCGTTGATATACAAGTCACAGAATCTAGGTCAACGGAAAGTACCCTATAGGTTTTGATTCCCTTGTGAAATCGCAAGATATGCGAAAATTTGCGACAAACGGTCCTATCTTATGATCGCGTTGACACACAAGTCACAGAATATAGGTCAACGGAAAGTACCCTATAGGTTTTGATTCCCTTGTAAAATCGCAAGATATGCGAAAATTTGCGACAAACGGTCCTATCTTATGATCGCGTTGACATACAAGTCACAGAATCTAGGTCAACGGAAAGTACCCTATAGGTTTTGATTCCCTTGTGAAATCGCAAGATATGCGAAAATTTGCGACTAACGGTCCTATCTTATGATCGCGTTGACATACAAGTCACAGAATAATAAATAGTACAAATACAAGTTCAATTTTTTCACATCAGAAAGAAAGCACAGACCTAGGACTTCACTAGGTCTGGATTTGTGGCTGAAAGATAACGTAAACTCGAGTATTTTATATGAGTTTCAACTTGATTGTGTCGACCTAGGTTTCGTGCATGTCCGATGCACTTACTGATCGTCGTGATCTCGCTGCGTGAACTCCCGAGGAAGTGCATCGGACATGCACGAAACCTAGGTCGAGACAATCGACATCAAATCGTAGTGAGTATAATAGTCGGTATTTTATAATCATGATTCAAACTCACTATAACTATAAATCTAAAAGTTTCAACTTGATTATAATTACCTCTACGCGTTCTCGAGAAAAAGGGTTTTGTTGACAGACAGACAACAAAGTGATCCTATAAGGATTTCTTTTTTTCCTTTTGAAGTACGGAACCCTAAAAATGAAAAGTGTAAAAGTAATTGAATTTATTCTAAACTACACATTAAACTATGTATCTTCGCCTGCCCACAATCTAGGTAAGTATGGCTTTATATCATTCAATTCGCTTAATAATTATTGCATAAAAAATCTGAGTCAGACAACTTTCATTCAACACATATTCTACTATACAAGACAAACACAATTCCATCACATGGAAATCAGCCAGCCGGTCGGTAGGTAGGTACCTACCATACAAAACGAGTAAAACCTCCTTCCTCACTTCCCTCAGTGCCTACGTCGCCGCGTTCGTGACACGCCGCGTTTCCCGCGCTTTCCTCCATAGACAACTTTAAAATACTTCTTCCCGAATAATTTCCGCTCTAAGGTAATTTTCAGCCAGTGTAGCATTTTCTTTAAAGGTTTTCAATGACTGTTTATTTGAGTGCATAATACTGGATAGTGTTTCGCAGTAAAAGTGGAAATGAACACGCCTATTATTACGCTTTTGTTATTGGTTTGCGTCTGAGTTGAAACCTGTGCCGGTTTACATTTTTTTAGCTCTATAGTGATTATGGGAAGGCAGTTAATGATGCCTAACCACATATCTATATTTTATGTTTCATAGGCCCCAAAGAGATATACCTGCCGCGGCCGAAAAAATAAAATTTAACTTTTTAACGGACTTTAAAGGAGGCGGTTTTCAATTTAAACAGTATTTTTTTGTTTGTTACCTCAACTCTGTCATTTATAAACCGATTTGACAAAACATTTTTTTTTAACCGACTTTTTATTACGATAAAATTAATATATATATTAATTTCATCGAGATCTGATAAGCAGAGATATGGAGATAAACACCTCAAACTTGGTACTGAAAATTAATAGTGCTGCATTTGAAGTCGGTTTATTTAGTTTTTTTTTAACCGATCTTATTGTTTGGAAGAGTATAACTTCCTGTTTGGTCCTATTGTAATTTTATCAAAATCTGACTAGTATCTCCAGTGAAGTAATATAGAGATAATTAACCAAACTTGGTACTGAAAATGACTAGCGCGAAATTTGAAGTCGATTATTTTCGTTTTGTCAACGATCTTAAATTATTGTGTGTTTACTAAATATGATATATACTTTATCATAATTTATTATAATAAGTACTACATATTATAATAAGTAATACATTTATTATAATAAGACCACCTAATGACCTTTAAAGCGTTGAACATGAGCACAGAATAAATAATAGTACTACAAACATGAGAAAGTGGTTACACAAATATGACAAAACCGACTAAAAATATGGGTGTAAAATAAACAAACCGTGCCACCATTTGTGCAAAAGTACATAATTAATCTACGAATCAAGAAGGAAATATAACTATATCATAGTAAACATCCTTCATCACATCTCATCTTTAAGTATATAATTTAAAATCGTTTAAAAATCGAAAAGAACCGACTGAAAAAAAGCCGCGCTAGTCAATACCTGTTCAGTACCAAGTTTGATATTTGACTTATCAGATCACGATTAAATTTAAATGAGACCTGAGAATATAAGACCTAAGACCTGAAACTAAATGAGAAATGAAAACCTAAGTAGCTATACCCTTTAAAATAAAAGATACTTCACACCGGGACAGTTGCTTTATCTTTACCAAGCACAAGTCCGGTCGTGTATGGAGTACTACTGTATGGAGTACGTTCTCACCTTTGGGATGGTTCTGCCAAATACCAGCTGGAGACACTGAAAGCTATTGAGAGGAGAGACAAGAAGCTCATCAGCGACGACCTACTAGTATGCAAGAGACACCAGAGACTCCCGCATCGCCGCAAAGTCGCAGCTTGCTTATCGGTTTTTTAACCGACTTCAAAAAAAGGAGGAGGTTTCTCAATTCGACCGTATATTTTTTTTTTTATTTTTTTTTTTTTATGTTTGTTCGCGGATAACTTCGTCGTTTATGAACCGATTTCGATTATTCTTTTTTTGTTCGAAAGGAGATATCCCAAGTGTGGTACCATGGTAATTTTATCGAGGTATGATAAGTATCTCCAGAGATATTGAGATAAACATCTCAAAATTGGTACTGAAAATGAATAGCGCGGCATTGAAGTCGGTTGTTTTTTAGTTTTTAAACGATATGATTATCGGATACATTTAGAAGAGTGTGCAATGGAACTGCATGATTTCATTACTACTATTTTATAATCGGACATCAATTCATCAATCGGAAATCAGGCGCCACCGATTTATGGTGGATTTACCCGAACGAAACGATTTGCTTCCTCGTTCATCATACGAACCGCCAAGGAATGGAATACCCTGCCTGAGTCTGTGTTTCCGGTTAAGTAATAAGTACAATATGGGAGTCTTCAAATCGCGAGTGAAAAGGTCTTCTGGGTAAGTACGCTCCATCATCTATCGCATCATCACTTAACATCAGGTGAGATAGTAATCAAGTGCCTACCAAGTTCAGTGTAAAAAAAAAGAAGAATTTCCCAATCGCTCCAGACGTCTGAATAATCGGGGAATATAGGTAGTACCTAAACAAAGATTCCGACGAATTGAGAATCTTTATCTTTTTTGAAGTTGGTTAAGGCCTTATCCATAGTACTGGCTATCCCTATGCCAAAATTCAGTTAAAACGGCTGAACCGTCTGACCGTGAAGAAATCCCAAACAAACAAATATAAAAATTGACTTGCACCTTTTACCCAAGACGGAATGGAGACTGTATATTATGCGTTTGAGGTGAGAGGGTGTTTGTTTGTTTGTTTGCCTGTGTGTGCAAATCCATGTTGCCATTTTCTCCAAAACTACTAGTCCGATTTTGATGCAGTTTTCAGTTATGGGTTTGGGTGTAATTGGTGCATGTTTTTAGATAGATGTTACGGTGACAACTCACCAGGGGGCGCTGCAGTAATCATTTGTTGGTGCAAATCGATGTCGTCATTTTTTGTTTAAAACGACTAGTCCGATTTTGATGCAGTTTTCAGTTATGGGTTCGTGTTTGATTGGTGCATGTTCTTAATTAATTACTGGTGTTGATAACGATGCCTTCTAGAGTGGAGACCGCGAATCTGCAAATGTAGCGTAAGAAGCCCTGTGACCCGGTTACGACGAGGCGATGACATACACAAAGCAGTAGGCAGTGACTGGAAAAGAAGAGCCGAGAAGGCTCTGTGGCGTGTCTTGGGAGAGGCCTATATGTCCAGCAGTGGACTGATACCGTTTAGTATTATGATGATCCCGTACTAGTATATAATAGGGAATATGCATGAAGCTCAGATTTATTGGAAATATTTTTTTTTCGATTCTTTGTTGTCCTGGAGTTATATGTAAAACCTTTTTTTTTTTTATTTAATTCCATTTTATTTGCTTAAAATAATAAATTAAATATGCAATTTAAGCGAGGGAAATTAAGGTTGTAAAACAAATCACCATTGGTCAAATCGAAAGTTGACGTCATTATGCACTACTCCACGTGATAGAAACATTGAGCGCGGGAACATAATAAAATAACAGAATAAATGTATGGTGTGGTCTTATTGTATTTATTTCCAAATATTGTGTTTGCCGCGTATTATTGTGCAAAAATGTATATTACTAACCATTTAATATAGATAAAAATGAGTACGAGATGTACTGTATAATTTAATAAAAACATGCCATTGGCTAAATACAATAATAGCGCGGAGTCTTAGTTAAAGAAAAAAAAAGCTAGTTTGCTTCGAGCGGCGTGTGTCTGACGTAAGTGCGTGACGTCACAATGCACTACCAAAGAGCCCGGGAAATGATGGCGTTTAAACTGCTCAAATTTATTTGTATATTTAAATGTTTATTTAAAAAATAATTAGACTAATTGCAGCAGTATTTTATTTTTTTATTATGTTATATGGATGTAATGAGTGAAATAAAAATATTAAAAAAAAACATGCATATTCCCTATTATCTGTGACACCAAGCCTTGAAAAGGATTTTGAGGGCCCGGTGGCGTGATCAGGCAAACGGTCGGTTTTGATTTTGATTTTGGTTTTGATCTATCGCAAAATGTATGTGCGCTTTTCACAGTGGCCCTCCGGTGAAGGAAAAACATCGATAAGAAGCCCCCAACCCCCGCATGGTGATGGGACACTATCTAGTGTCCGCCTGGCCAGTTACCACCCTCAAGTTAGAAAATCTGTCGCCAAATATCTAATGTGTTCCGGCAGCTGTCCTTGAGAGCCAGTTCCCATTCTAGGCCTAGCGCGCTTACCATCTTAGACCGCATCATCACTTACCAACAGGTGAGATAGTGGTCATACGCTAGACTTTAAGATATAAAAAAAAAACTGGCCAAGTGCAAGTCGGACTCGCACTAGTAGAGTTCCGTACCACACTACAGTATTTTATAAGATCTAGCAAAAAATACCACTATCATTTTTCGCCAGCAAAATATAATAAATAATAAACATTTTATTTCTTATAACGCCATCTAACGTCTAACAAAGGTGTTAGGGATCGACATTTCAATATAACGCCATCTATGGGACGTTTACCTAACTAAGCGTTCATAGATGGCGTGAAATGCCGAAAAAAATACGTTTCTTGTATGGGGACCCTCTATTACTTTTAGCTTCATTCTGTTTTTAGTATTTGTTGTTATAGCGGCAACAGAAATACATCATCTGTGAAAATTTCAACTGTCTAACTATAACGGTTCATGAGATACAGCCTGGTGACAGACGGACAGACAGACAGACAGACAGACAGACAGACAGACAGACAGACAGACAGACAGACAGACAGACGGACAGCGGAGTCTTAGTAATAGGGTCCCGTTTTACCCTTTGGGTACGGAACCCTAAAAAGGATGTACTTACCTAGTACGAAACTAACGGTGCCATAAACATTGTTATTCGTTACAGGCATGGAGCGAGCCCTACTCCTCTTGCTAGCCTTAGGGCTGGCAGCAGCCGAGGAGACATGTTTATCTTCTGACGACGAACCGTACTTAATGTTCGGCACGAAGACCGCCTACATCTTCGCTAACAGAGGACTGCCTAATATAAAAGCGCATGATGTACCTGGTGAGTAAAACGTAAAGTAATTCCCATCTTTAAATGGGGGTGTAATTAAATCAGTTTCATTGACGGATCATATAATAGGGTTCAGGTTTCATTACTTTTGTTCTTTTTTAACCGACTTCACGAAAAAGGAGGAGGTTCTCGGTTCGACTGTTTACCTCAGAACTCCGTCAAATCTTAACCGGTTTAAAATAATCTTTTTTTGTTTGAATGATTATGCCTCCCGTTTGGTCCCATTCACATTTTATCAAGATATGACAAATTATCTCCGGAAGTCCGGAGAGATGTTTACTTCAGATTTAAAATATGGAGATAAACAATATAAACAAATTTGATACCTTGACAACATGATTATGACTATATAGTAGATATTTTCACTATTGCTGTGCTATCGCGGCATGGAAACTCGGTTTTTTAACCGACTTTCCAAAAAAGGAGGAGGTTCTCAATTCGACTGTATTTTTTCTTTATTTTTTTCATGTTTATTACCTCAGAACTCCGTCATCTTTACCGATTTGAAAAATATGATATAAAAATTTAATTTTATCGAGATATGACAATTATAATTTTATTTTTACCTCATATTTCTAGAGATATGCGGATAAGCAATATAAACAAATTTGATACCTCGATGACATGATTATGGCTAGTAGATATTTTCACTATCGCGGCATCTGAATTCGGTTTATTTTCGTTTTTAGGGTTCCGAACCCAAAGGGTACCAACGGAAACCTATCCGTCCTATCCTCCGCTGTCCGTCTGTCTGTCTGTCTGTCTGTCTGTCTGTCTGTCTGTCCGTCTGTCACTAGGCTGTATCTCATGAACCGTGATAGTTAGACGGTTGACATTTTCACAGATGATGTATTTCTGTTGCCGCTATAACAACAAATACTAAGAACAGAACAAAGTAAAAAATTAAAGGGTTTAAAACAAAAAACGTGTTTTTTACGATAGCGCCGCGCCATCTACGAATTTTCATTGATGGCGCTATCGTGTTTACCTTAATCTCTGAAACGGCTCCAAAGATTAAATGAAATGTTGTATACAGGTGTTTTCGGGGGTGATAAATCGATCTAGCTATGATTCATTTTCAGAAATTTTGTTTTATTCGTGTTTTCAATAATCAAAAGTTGATTGTTGTGTAGTTGATCGAAAATCAACTTAAAATATGACTCTTTCCGACATCCATTGGCGAGTAGAAGTAGCTTTAGTGTTATTGTGCAGTTAAAGCAGTTAGTTGCTTTAAATTAAAATAAATAGTATTATTATTCGCCAATATATGTCAGGAAGAGTCATATTTTTCTATTTAAGTGGCAAAGAATACTGAGGATAGCTGTGCGGTGTTCAATCTGCAATCAGCTACAAATACTCGTAATTTACCTATGTAATTAATTCACCTCGACGCAACTAGATGGCAGCACAGGAAAAATTAGCACGCGCTAGCGTTTCATTTGTTAAATTTGTGGGCTGCATTTGTTAACCCAATTATGCATTGGTGGCGCCATCTATGACTACTTTTGATTTACGCAGTGCAACATCTCTCGTCGGATTTGAAAACTAAGGATTTCTTCCGAATGATTAACTTACGTAATAAGTAGTCATAGATGGCGCCACCAATGCATAATTGGGTTAACAAATGCAATCCACTAATTTCGTCGTAACGATACTTCGCACCGTGGCTTAATTGGCAAAGCACCGGAACATGTTATTCCGGAGATTGCGGGTTCAAGTCCCGTCGGTACGATGAAATGTTGGATTGTGTTTAACAATTTACAAAAATATAAAGTGTGAAACATTTCAAAGAAACATTATATTTAAATTTATGGGCCTCGGTCGATTTGTTTACTTTAGTTTTAATTGTAGTAGTGTACAGTCAGTATTGATTATTATATCTTCTTTTTTAGTACTTACAGAGTTTCATTTAGCTAGAATCAGTGGAAAGTTAGTCACGTAGTATTTATATTATCTTTGAGTTAGTCGTACGATTACGAACACTTGGTCTTCCAGATATTTTATAATATGAATTACCTTTGTGTTAACGTTTACTTAGTAGGTGTTAAAAGTTCGTTAGATATTCGTTGATGGCGTTCGGAACCCTCCATGTGCGGGACAAAAGTCTGACTCGCACTTGGCCAGTTTTATTTTGTAAACGATATTAAATTATTATTTAAATTGTTAAATTATGATTTTAAGTCCGTGTGTATGTAATTAAACTTCTGAGCGGCTGGACCTATTTTGATGATTTTTTGTGCGCGTGTGTTTGAGTTGGTCCTATGATTGTTTAGTTTAGATTCACAATTGGGCCCGGTAGGTGGACAGGATGACAGGACAACGTCTGCCGGATCTGCTAGTTTCGTATCCCTATACATTTTAACAAGCTTGACTCCTGGAGTTTATATCCATTTTTTATGAGAGCTAAAACCATGGAACACCATCTGGAAGCTATCCAAAATTCCATCGGACGTTGAAAGAAATTCTCAACGGAGCTTGGTTAATTAATACTGTGTTAATTAACACTATGGTGTTTACTAAAACATGGCTTACGCAATCACGAAATAAAGTGCAAGTGCAAAGGAACCTATACTATCATCATCATCATTAACAGCCAGTATTCTTCCACTGCTGGACATGTGCCTCTCCTATGGCATGAGTTCGATCTTCAGCTCCTGTTTCCAACCTATACTATATCAGCACGTATTATAAAATTTATGATCGTACAAAACGAAAAACTTCACATGCCGCGATAGTCAAAATAGCCACTAGCCATAATCATGTCATCAAGGTATACAAATTTGTTTATATTGTTTATCTCCATATCTCCGGAGATGATTATCGGATCTTGATAAAATTTTAATGGGACCAAACGGGAGGCATAATCTCTCAAACAAAAAAAAAATATTTCAAATCGGTTAAGATTTGACGGAGCTCTGAGTTAACAAACACAATAAAAACAGTCGAATTGAGAACCTCCTCCTTTTTGTGAAGTCGGTTTAAACCAAATTCCGCGCCGCGTCTGTCTATCTGTTCGCGATAAACACAAAAACTACTGAACGATATTTCATGCGGTTTTCACCAATAGACAGAGTGATTCATGAGGTAGATTAGGTTTATGTGTCGTTAATGTTTTGTGTATATTGGTTGAAATAATGATGATGATTGTTGAAGACGCTAGAGGCTCAAGCCAAAAAATCGTCCAAGTTCAACCATGACATCCGTATCAATAAGGTAAATGCAATGCAACCAGTCTCCAAGGCTATGCTTAGGTACTTCCTACCTTCAAACCAAAATCCTGGAGCCATTAAATTTCATAAAACTTTTTTATTTTATTGACTTAGGTACCCAAAATCTTTATTACTGATAGCTTATTAACATTTTCCTTTGCGAGTAACCCTCCTGGATTATTCATCTTCTGGGCGAATACGTTGGCTCCCCTGTAAATTTCTAACCTGTGATTTAGCTGACTAGTAAGGGTAATATATAAGTAAGTATACAGAAAAACGCCCTGTTTTCTATGCCTGTACCACATAAACACGCAGTTTATTTTTCTTCACGTCGCGAGTGAATATCTTCTAGGCAAGCGTGCTACATCTTGGTTTATTCCTTCTTGTACCACATCGTCACTCTTGCCTATTCAGCATAATAATTAAACAGATAATATCGTTTAAAAACTAAAAAAGAACCGACTTCAATGCCGCGCTATTCATTTTCAGTACCAATTTTCGAGATGTTTATCTCAATATCTCTGGAGATACTTATCAGACCTCGATAAAATTACCATGGTACCACACTTAGGATTTCTCCTTTCGAACAAAAAAAGTATAATCAAAATCGGTTCATAAACGACGAAGTTATCCGCGAACAAACATTAAAAAAAATATATATATACGGTCGAATTGAGAAACTTCCTCCTTTTTTTGAAGTCGGTTAAAAATATATAATTCGACTTAATAAAATCATTATCTTTTCTATAATTCTGTTAACTCTGTTTTGAGGGCAAGGTGGCGTAATCGGGAGAACGGTCGATGCCGTGGTACCGAGTTCAAACCGCCGTGCACCAATGGATTTTTCTATCGAAAAATTTATGTGCGCTTCTCACAGTGGCCCTCCGGTGAAGGAAAACATCGTTAAGAAACCAACAACCCCCGCATGGTGTTAGGACACTATCTAGTGTCCGCCTGGCCAGCTACCACCCTCAAGTTAGAAAATCTGTCACCAAAAACATCTAATGTGTTCCGACAGCTATCCTTGAGAGCCAGTTCCCATTCTAGGCCTAGCGTGCTTACCATCTTCGACCGCATCATCACTTACCAACAGGTGAGATAGTGGTCAAACGCTAGACTATAAAGAATAAATATAACTTTTCTGTGGTAAAATTTGCTATTACCTACCTATAAATATCGGTTCAATTCAATGTGGCTACTTAGGTAATGTAATAAATCGGTCAGTAGGCGAAGTCGGTAGCGTGTTGATTGAGCATTCCATCAATTAATGTATCACTTACTGCCATCAGTGCATCTGCCAATAATGTCTTTATGGCACAGTACAGTAGTGCAGTGCATTAACTCTGACAAACTTAAATACTTATTCTGATTATTACTTCTTTCTAGCTTTCTCACAGAATAATATATAAAATTGATATATTAAGTGACAGCAGGGTTAAATGGTTAATGTTTTTTTTTAATGTTTAAAAGGCGGCAATAGCCCAATGGATAAGGTGTCGGACTGGCAATCGAGAGGTCGTGAGTTCGATCCCCACCCCACCCATTGTACTATTGACGTGAACCCACTCCAGACACAAGCATATTTAGCTTAGTTGGAGGGGTTAACAAGAATACTAGTAATGTGCAACCCGCATTGCGAGTAATCTTTTTTATTAAAAAAAAAAAAGTCAAATTGCCTGCTAAATTTAGCAAATAATCCATATCACATGAAAGCCCCGTTAGCGTAAAGGATTGATGGCTAGACTTCTAAGCGAGAAGTCACCGGCTCTAATCCTAGCACGGGTGTTCGTCCACGGGTGGTATCGTCCACAGAAATAAATGTATATGCATATATACTCGTATGTCTGACACTAAGGCAACACACTAGACCACCGCGTGACGTGCGCCGACGAGCGTAGCGAGGACGGTAGCCGCGGTAGCGGCCGCGTGTCAACAGAAATAAATGTATATGCATATATACTCGTATGTCTGACACTAAGGCAACACACTAGACCACCGCGTGACGTGCGCCGACGAGCGTAGCGAGGACGGGAGCCGCGGTAGCGGCCGCGTGTCAACAGAAATAAATGTATATGAATATATATATATATATATATATATATATATACATACATATACATATATATGCATATACATATATTTCTGGTGACACGTGGTAGTCTAGTGTGTTGCCTTAGTGGCAGACTAAGGAATAGGCTAAGTAAGTAATGAAACGTCATCGATCCAAGTCATTTGCTTAGCTGTTTGATCAAATGGCTGGATATTATTATCATTCAGTAATCTAGTTGAACGGCGCTGTTTAGTAAAGAGGCTAGACTGTTGATTGAACGGCTATCTGCCTGCGACATAATGTATACGTCATCACCGTTAAAAATTCTTTATTTTGATACCACACTCGATGTATTTTGAAAACTTTAATATTTTGTTAATGTTATTGTTCTGCTAATCCGAATTTGCAAGTTTGCGATACAAAAGACTTCAACGCGTGACTTGTTTTTCTTTCAGAATAGTCGAACCGCAATGTTCCTCTCGTTATTTTGAAATTACGTTTTGGCGCCAAAAAACTTTAAATTTGTTATTTTTTTTTATTTTGATGTACCCAGTGTCACTGTCACGTATAAAACGAATCTATTGACACCACTCACATAGGCTCTAGGGCGTGCCAAAGAAATATACATACATACATACACTCGAAAAACATAACCCTCCTTTTTTCGCAGTCGGGTAAAAAGTTATCCTAATCATAAGCTACTGCTAAATGTGTTCTATGGACAATAGACACTAACATGATTCACGGGGTCACCGTTTAGCACCGGCCGTCTGCAGCTCTTTGTTGTGTGTGTTAATTGATGGTAATAAACGTTTCAAGCAGTTTGCGGATGGAAATTTAGCCTTGGAAAGGACGCTTCAATGTTTTGGGGGTGTTTGATAGACTTAAATGCTTAAAATTGAATAGAAATTATTAGGAGAATACTTAGTTAGAGATCTACCCCTCCCTACCGAAAGATCTTATAAATTAGGCATCTTAACTAAGTGAAAGCACGAGCGAACGCGGGTCGCAGTTTTCCATACAAACGTATTCCCCCGTTTCCTCCCTGGAAAATGCTTCTAGAGCAAAATTTGTTTCCACAAAAAATCTCAAAAATATATATAAGCCTTTTTAACCGACTTCAAAAAAAGGAGGAGGTTTCTCAATTCGACAGTATTTTTTTTTTTTTTTTTTTTTATGTTTGTTCGCGGATAACTTCGTCGTTTATGAACCGATTTTGATTATTCTTTTTTTTGTTCGAAAGGAGATATCCCAAGTGTGGTACCATGGTAATTTTATCGAGGTCTGATAAGTATCTCCAGAGATATTGAGATAAACATCTCAAAATTGGTACTGAAAATGAATAGCGCGGCATTGAAGTCGGTTCTTTTTTAGTTCTTAAACGATATTATTATTTAAAGGGTCATTATTTCTATTTGCAATGAGTTGGTCAAAAAAAGAATATGATAGGGGCATAGTTACAGCTGACTTAGATTTTTTGTAGAAACAAATTTTGCTCTAGAAGCATTTTCCAGGGAGGAAACAGGGGAATACGTTTGTATGGAAAACTGCACTCCGCGTACGCTCTTAATAGTGGAACACTGCTAACATGACGTTATTTGATTGGTTAAATAAATTGCACTTAGTGGACCAATCAATTGGCTATCGGTGAATAATATACTGGCATTAGATCCAAAATACTTCATTTCGTTCACTCCAGGCTTAGAAAATATAATTAGGTTTATTTTTTTAACCACACGATAGGCTCGATCTTCATGACGCGATCGCTTCACGATATAATATAAGTAGCAAGAGTCGATTTTAGTAGCAAGTTTGAGACGTTTATCGTCATCTCTGAGGATACTTATCAAACCTCGATGAAATTACAATGGGACGACCTCAGAAACGTACCCTACCGATTAGAAAAATAATCATTCGAATCGGTTCACAATTGACGGAGTAATCGCATACATACAAAAAAAAACATAGCCGAATTGAGAACCTCCTCCTTTTTGGAAGTCCGTGGAAAACACATACAGACGAATTGAGAACCTCCTTCTTTTCGGAACTCGGTTGAAAACTTAAAACTGACAGACAAAACAAAGTATGCTGTACTTAGGTACTATAGTTGTAGGTACCTAGGCGTTGTAATTAATTATATATTCTGTGCGAGGCAGTAGCACAGAAGAGATACTAATCCTAACGGTAGGTTGTGTTTCAGCTCCGCTAGTAGTTAATGAAGTATGTTCTCATCATCATCAGCCAATTTCCGTCCACAGCTGGCCATAGGTCTTTCCTATATGGCACGCCACTGAGCTCGATCTTCAGCTATTCGTTTCAATGCCAGCCAGCTTGCGTAGGTATATCATTCACCACCAAGTATTTCCTAAATATACAAATTAAAACAAAACAAGCAATTAAATTAACGTGTAGCCTATCGCTATTTTTACGCAGGCAGAAAAGTAGAACGCATCGACATAACATACATAACTATTCTTTGTAATAGCTGTGACAATACCTAGTATTTTTGTAATCGAAATGATACTACCATTACATTATACCAAACCACTACCTACTTATGGACACAGAATCAAAAATAGTATCTATGGATTGTAAAACTGTGATTTAAACGCCAGATACCTAGGTAAAAAGGACCTCTAACCATAGAAAAGATAATAATACTACGTACTCTAACATAAATTAAAAACTGTGATAGGAACGCATGGCGAAGTCGATGCGATGTCGTAGTCATCGTGTACCGAGAAATCCATTTATACTGATGGGAATATTCAACGCATCATCAAGCACGGTTTGTGGTTTTGACATCACAACGGTAACTTGCAGTATAGTAATAGACTATAATATGGGAACTAGGCTACTGCTTAGGCGTCTTATTACGGTTTACTTATTGAAAATCATAGATTAACTGCCGACCTACATTGGCTCTTTATAAGTAAATATGGATGGTGAAAGGTCCTATTGTCCTGCTAATACTATAAATGTCAAAATTTGTCACGCAAAAACGACTGCTCGGTTTTGGCACACGTGTAGTTTACAAGGTGCGATTTTGGGCTTTGCTCACGTTAAAAAGGTTAGTTAAAAAGTTCAGTGCCCTATTCTACCCTATTTGCTATCCATATGCAAAATATCTTCAAATTTGGTGTAGCCGTTTGACCGTAAAGAGGTAACAAACAAACAAATAAACAAACCGACTATCGCATTTATAATATTGATGTTTATTGTTGTTAATAACCTTTTTATTAATTTTTAATATATCATATAGGCTAGCGTTTGACCTCAATCTCACCTGGTAAGTGTTGATGCGGTCGAAGACGGTAAGCACGTTAGGCCTAGAATGGGAACTGGCTCTCAAGGGTAGCTGCCGGAACACATTATAATTATTAAATTACCTAAAACCTAATTAGGTAGTCTCCATATTTTTATCGCCAAAGTCGACACACGCATATTCTTCCTATAGAACTTGGCGCCCATTTTTGATGTTTTTGATGGGACAATATTTTCAGGATGTGATCCAATCGCGTTCTGGTCTCTCAGCCGCCCTGGTGCCGGCAACCCTGATGCTGAGGAGATCTCCCGTCTGCAGGAACTTGTCAACCTAAAGAAGAACATCATGGACAACTATAAGAACCATTATGCAGATATTGATGTGAGTATCAAGTGGCATTAGTATCTGCCATTGTAGTGATGGTAATATTTTGTGTAATCGATATTATTACGCATCGCGGCGGTGTCAGCTTTAAAAAATGTACTACGTCCAAGATAGTATTATAGTACGTACGGTATGCAGGTTGACAGGTAAAAGCAGCAAATTAGATCGCTGGTAAAAAGACTGTCGCGGTGGCCCTCAACGCAGAGTGCGCAAACTAAGCTAGATTGGGGGCCACGATCCGCGCAGCCATTATATTAGCGAGATCCCCGCCGTTGATCTATACGAAGATGCAAGTACATTCGTTACCTATTTGTATGGTTAATAAAACTGTGGTGCTGAGTCCTGCGCCTGCCGCGGCTCGTGCGATGACCACATTTTCTGAGTAAATACATGAATTTCATTGAGGTTTATCAATATTCTCTACATTTATTATATTTTTATTGGTTACGTATGACCACTTACTATCGTGTCATTAAATATGTACAATATTCTACCACTCCCTCTGTATATCTTCTGGCTATACATCCCTGTGCAAAGCCGTATCGATTCAGTCGTTTATCCTGACGACACTTCCTCCTGGAACCTATTCTATTTCTGTGTTATATTATTACCCGACGCCTTGACCATTAGGCTAAATGCTTTTAAATGATAGCTGTAGATGTTGTAGATGATGATATTCAAACTAACCCATAGCAACCCCTGTTTCTTCCAGAACAGAATATGCGCTGCAGACCGGGCACTCCTAGAGAAATGGGAATGGGACCCGCTTCATACCGTCGAGTCTGCTGGAAACCTGACCTCGGATGGATATATGAACGTGAAGCAGCTGGCCCAGGCTTGGAGGCAGAAGTTCAAGGGGCTGCTTACTAGCAACATCTACAACTATATGGTGAGAGAAGTATAATATACTAGCTGTGCCCGCGACTTCGTCCGCGTGGAATGGTGTCTTTGGGTAGCATTATTAATTATTTAGATTATTTATTTTACAAATAAGACACATGCGTATCCCATCCCACCTACACCGCACCGTACCACGCCGCGCTAATCCCCCTCCCCCTCTCGCTACCCCTCCCTCTCCCCTGCCCCTCTCTCTTCCCCCCACTCCACTCCCCTTTATCTAACTTCCCTCTCCCCCTCCCCTTTCCCCCCACTTCCCCCTCCTCTCTCTCCCCCCGACTCCCTTCCACTCCCCTTTCCCTCACTTCCCTCTTCCCTCCCCTTTCCCCTCACTTTCACCTCCCCTCCCCTCCCTCCCCTTTCCCTTCTCCCTCCCCCTTACCCCTCACAAACTTTGAATGTCATATTTATTTATATCGAACTTCTTGCTTTAAAAATGACGATACTTTCATACAACTTTTCATCCCCCCTTTCAACCCCTTACAATCCTCTTTTCGCATTAAAAAGTAGCCCATGTCCTTGTGACTGCGTCCTTTCTCAGGCTCTAGACTATCTGTGAACTAAATTTCATTTAATTCGGTTAAGTAGAACATTCACATAAAACTTTAATATTTCCATACAAACTTTCATCCCCTATTCCCTATTATTATTTTACACCCTTGAGGGTAAAACTTTTACAAACTTTGAATGTCATATTTATTTATAATGAATCAACAGCCTAAAAAATAAGTTTCAAGCATCTAGTTCTAAAAATTACGATTCTTCCATACAACATTTCATCCCCCTTTCAACCCCTTACAGCCCTTGTCTCGCATTAAAAAGTAGCCTATGTCCTTTCTCAGGCTCTAGACTATTTGTGTATCAAATTTCATTTAAGTCTGTTCAGTGGTGTTGGCGTGAAAGTGAGACAGATAGAGACAGAGTTACTTTCGCATTTAAAAATTAGTTCACAGCTGAAAAAGACCGTAGCACATGAGTAAAGAAACGGAAGTCCTAGTATTTGTTCAAAAACTCAACTTGACAGCTCTATGCGTTCTTGACATAAAGGGGTCTTGACCTAGGACGATGGATTATAATCCATCATCCTAGGTCTTGACAGACGGATAGACAGACGGACAACAAAGTTATCCTATAAGGGTCGGCGCACACGGGCCACCGGCCACAAGCCGCCACCGGCATATTTCCTATAGTTTTCATACATTTTATATGGAATCGCCGCACACGGTTGACGCCGGTGGCCGCCACACGCTACATGATAAAATGTATGAAAACTATAGGAAATATGCCGGTGGCGGCGTTTTGTGGTTGTGGCCCGTGGCCCGTGTGCGAGGACCCTAAGGTTTCCTTTTCAACCGACTTCCAAAAAGAAGGAGGTATCTCCAGAGACATGACAATAACTTGCTATTGAAACTGACTCGCGGCTCGCGGGGCATGTTAGTCAGTTGTTTTTGTTTATTAAACTATCTTAATTAATCCCTTTTGAAGTAGTTAGTAGAAGTAGTTAGTACTTTGCAATTTCACACATTTCGCACATTTTAGATGATTAACATTATAATTATTTTAGCTAAATGAACATATTATGGGATTTGATGTCCTGTCATTATTCCTACCGTGCTGTGATATGGCAATAAAATTGGCTACTTTGCTGTACCTACATTTGTACTGTTATTTATTCTGTGCCTACATGTAAATTGCTTTTAAGAACAGCAAATTGAATACCTAATACATTTACTGTTTTTCAGTTTAAATTTACAAAGGACGATCTTTCAAGCGCTGCATTCCGCGCGTTCGCTGAGAGCCTCTTCGGTGACGGAGCCAAGGACTACGATATACCGAAGGAAAACGATGAGAAACTTGTCGATGTAAGTTAAGTTCAATTTTTTTCTAATATAGGTAAAAAGAAATTGAGTGTGGTGAGTAATACTATCATTGATGAATGTACAGAATCAACCTACCTAGATGTGAGAGAACCCATTCTAGGCGTAGCGTGCTACCAAGCCTACCATCCTTTTTATATCTTTTTGTTGACGTGGGGAAAACCCTCATGGATACCACTCCGGTAAGGGGGTGCCAGAGTGGTTATGCCGGACTCTTACCGGCTAAAAACCCCATGTGTGAGCAGGTCTCCGCCGAAGTGGGGCAAGATGGGGTTGCGCTAGCATTCACCATCTTGCCCCGGAGCGTGCTACCATTCTAGGCCATTTATACCATTCATAGGCGCCTAGGCGGCAATAGCCCAATGGATAAGCTGTTGGGACTGGCGATTGAGGGGTCGTGAGTTCGATCCCCACCCCACCCATTGTACTATAGACGTGAACCCACTCCAGACACAAGCATATTTAGCTTAGTTGTAGAGGTTAACAAGAATACTCGTAATGTGCAACCCACATTGTGAGTAATTAAAAAAAAAAAAATAAGAAAGGAAACAGAAATTCTCGATCAATTACCACCAACCAGGTGATGTGGTCAAACACTGGCCTGTGTGCTATAAAAATCCCGACAGATTTTTTGTTATCTATTCTAAACTAAAAATAAAAGGCCGGTTTTTATGACTGTCTAGTCTGACAGGCTAACGTTTAACCACTATCTCGCCTTGTGTTAGGGGATTATGTGGTCGAATATGGTGAACATGCTATACTAAGCTTAGAATGGTCTGACTCTCAAGGGCTTTGTGCTGCCGGAACACCGTAAGGTTATGGCGGCAGATTATCTCCTATCATTCTCTCCTTCCTTGTGCAGTGACGCGCAACATTCTGCCTATACCGTTGTAGCTATGAAACTGCAAGTACCTCCGCGCACCCGCTAGGGTAAAGGTCCAGTCAGTAAAGTTGTAACTAGGTTTAATCTCGCATTTTTGCTCTCAGGAAGTGCAATTTCTGAACTTGTACTATTCATTATTCTGTGCCTACACAGAGATTTCACATGCTAGTTGTTAAAAAAAATCTGAAATAAATAATTTGAATTTAAATTTGAAAACAAAATTGCTTACTTATATGCCAAAGACAGATTACACCGTTTACCATCAAGCGAGAATTAGAATAAATAAAATCGTTTAAAAATAGCGATTTCAATGCCGCTTTAGTCATTTTCAGCAGCAAGCTTGATGTATCATCTCATCTCAATATCTTCGGAGATTATACTTATAATTTTTTTTAAAATAAAAATTTGTTCCAGTAGGGCGTCCCCCCCCCCTCTAAAAGCTAAACTGCTGGCTGGAAAAATTCGTTATAATAGCGCATTTCATGAACTTTAAAGGAAAATTATAGCGGTTAAGATAGCTTTATTGTTTAGTAGCAATAGTCGTTAAACTTGGGTGTTGGATATTTTGTACCAAATACAAAATCCTTAGAATAAATCCTTTAAAGTGACAAAGACGGAGTACCTAGTTGCTTGTTTATAACGGGTAAAGACTTGCATTGAATAACAGGCTACTACGGAACCATACACTGCGCGTGGCCCGACACGCACTTGGCCGGTTATTTTCTAATTCAAAGCGTTAAAATTCTGCTTTTGCTATGTTTACTTGATAATTGGTTATGATTTATTTTATTATTTATGATTTTGACGTGTATATGTGCGTATATTAATACTGCCTACAAACTGAAAAAATGCTTTGATTATTTGATTCTTGAAATTTTGATAAAACTTTAATAAAGCAATATACCGATTTTAGTTATTCTTGAGTACCTAGGTATACCTAGGTATACCTAGGTACTCAAGAATAATCGGTTATTTTATAGTGACAAGTTTGAGGTGCTTATCTCCATATCTCTGGAGATTTTCATCAGATCTCGATGATTGACGAAATGACGACGACGAAATGACGGAGTTTTGAAGTAACAAACATTAAAAAATAAGAATGAATTGAAAACCTCCTCCTTTTTTTGAAGTCGGTTAGAAATAGTCGTCCATAGTTCACCCCGGCAAAGGTTTTAGGCAAAGAAAAATTGGTTAATGTACGATAACATTGAAAGTTAGTACCTACTTTTTGTAGAATGTAATGTACAGTAGTTTTGATAGGATTGCGTCGAGTTAACAACTTGTGCAATAAAATTTTACAATATTTTCAGCCGTACAAATCATGTCCAGCATGGGTGAAGAATGTCGAAGAAAACAATGAAACTCTGGCACAGAGACGGATTTTCGAAAACAAGCAGGAATATAGAACGGTATGAATACAATAATAAATTTTATTCTCAGTACTCTGCAGTAGCGACCCTGGACGACCAAGATGCTTTCCACGGTAGGGCTGCATTTCTACTAGAAATGTGCGAAGATCTGTAGTATAACGTACCTAGTAGAGTGTATTCAGTACTCTGTGATCTGTAGCGTAGAGTATTATCTTTTCTATGGTAGAGTGTAAAACGGTGTGGAAAAGAGCTGTGTGAGAATGCATAGCGGACTTTTAGCCAATAAGAGAGCGAGTGCGTTAGGAGCACACCCTCGCACATATTATTCTTACTCGCGTCCCTCCCACCTATCTCTCGCACGCATTCCTCGCTTGCGTCCACCCAAGGGCGGATCCAGCTTTGGCGCCAGGAAGGGTTCACATAGTTGGGGGAGAGGGGGGGCGGTAGTTGGTCTGGATACGCAACGGCGTATCCAGGGGGGTCATGACCTCCGTGACCCTCCTGGATCCGCCGTTGCGTCCACCGTACTTTCAATGGCACCATATTTTTTCATTGTCACTAATATACGCAAGTATACCATTACCAAGTAGTCTAATCGAACGTTAGTAAATGCCATTTCCTTTTCCGAAATGGTTCTCATGTTAGCTTTCAAGATTTGACCCACACAAACATACATACATTAACACGCAGAGCTGTAGCTAGAGTAGTAATTTGAGGTAAACATGCTTTACCTCAAATTCTGATGGCGCTTCAAGTTACATCTATACACAGAACAAAGAATTATTATAATATGAAATGAATGTCACAAACTGTGGTATATGTTCGGAAAAGTTTAGATACATAATCGCTACATTTTTTTTATCTTAAACTAGTTATGAACCAACAATTTAATTATGTATAATATTTTGTCTTAGTTGTTGGTAGGGCATTGTGATTTCAAGGTAGGGCATTGTGGGGCAATGCGACCCTCCCCGCCCCCCATCCCCTAGCACGGATTATTCTTACTCGCGTCTCTCCCACTTATCTCTCGCACACATTCCTCGCTCACGTCCACTTTACGCTCTATGTTACCATATTATTGCATTGCCACTAAGATACGCAAGTTTACCAAGTTTAGAGTCCAATCGAATGTCATTCTAATGTTAAGGTGCGTACAGACTATGTAACATAACATGTTATAAAATTTTTGTTTAACATGTTTTTTTTTTTATTTTTTATAAAGATTATTCGCAATATGCTTGTGTCTGGAGTGAGTTCACGTCAATGTTTCAAATAGTGTGGACACGGAATGTTGTAATAATATGTAATAATATCATGTTTTATAAAATTCCGTGTCCACAATATCTGAGACATGTTAAATAACAATTTTATAACATGTTATGTTACATAGTCTGTACGCACCCTTAGCTTCCAAGATTTGGCCCACACAAACATAACAACTATCACAGCAAGTTAAATAAATCTTCAAAAAAATATTAACGTATGTACGTTGAATGTATTTTCAGATGATAACACAAATAACTCGTCGTCTAGGCTTCCCATACGACCTGTCGAATGAGACCATAAACAGCATGTACCAAATGTGTCGATATGCTAAGGCATGGGACGTCGCCAAGATCTCACCATGGTGTGCTGTGAGTATATTTCTTAGATATAGAGTATATATTTATATGAAAGTAAAGTAAATAGGAGTAAGTGGGGGTGATTCGGGTAGTCCTGGAAGAATGGTGAGATGCCCCGCCACCGCATCTAAGTATTACCGTCTCCTGACAGGACCCATTCCACCTCATTAGTTCGAGGCATCCAGGTACGTTTTGACTAGAAAATTAATAGTGATTTAAATTTAAATTTACTAGTGAATGATAAGCGTGACGTCGGTTTTTTCTTAGGTTTTACATGATCTTAATTATTAATTATGTATGTTAGACAGACAAATACTGACGCGCTATCAGGCCTGTCGCACTCCGCGCTGTAGCTATGAAACTACAAGTACTTCCGCGCACCCTCTCGGGTCCATGTTCAGTCAGTTAAGTGTCACGCGCGCTCTCGATCGGCCGCGCTCCTTACTTGTACCTACCTCCTATTTTCCTTTTATATTTTTTTTAATATTTAATTTTTTATATTAAATTTTTTTATATTATTATTTATATATTCCTTGCTTACGATATTAACATACAAAAATATTATTCAGTATGTCTAAACGAAGGGTTACAAAGCATTGCGTAGCATACGTTTATACATACTTATACGTTTTTACATACTCATTTTCAATTGAACGTAGAGCATTATTTTCTACCGACTTTCCAAACAGAAGGAAGTTCTTAATTCGTCTTTGTGTGTATGTTACGCGATTAATCCGTCAATTGTGAACCGATTTGAATGATTTTTTTTTAATCGGTAGAGTTTGTTGCCGAGGTGGTACCATTGTAATTTCGTCGAGATCTGATGAGGGTCTCCAGAGATATGACGATAAACGTCTCAAACTTGCAACCGAAACTGACTCGCGCGGCATGGAAGTCGGTTGTTTTAGTTTTAACTATCTTAATTAAACTATCACATAAACTATCTTAATTAAAGTATAACTGTAGTACTTTTATCCTACCCTTTAAATATACTCATTACATTGTTCTATCTTAAAGTATTCTGCTACCAATTAAAGGCTTCAATAAGTTATCTTATAACATTCAACCCTATAGGAGAGGCCGCGAGTTGACCGAGTTATTCAGACTCTCGCTGTGCGGACTTACGGTGCATTTCACTGTGCGCAACACGCGGTTCATAGTTACTATTAGTTGATACTGTGACGCAAATTCAAGGTCGCACTCGAGGCGTGAAGCGCATTTTGAACGTTACTGACGTTGTAACTAGGTTTAATCTCGCCTTTTTGCTCTCAGGGAGTGCAATTTCTGTACTTGTACTATTCATTATTCTGTGGCGCTATCTCACCTGGTCTTAAGTGACGATGTGGGAAATCGTGCAGGTTTTGAATTGGAAGACGGCACTGAGATAAGGCATATCATAATCAATTTATTTTCAAAGCAAGAAACAGGTTACGCAGCTCTAGCTCTATGTAATCTTGGGTGGTCTTTGTCTGCCTTTGTCAGCCATCCAATGACATCGCAGAAAGCGCAGGCGGCTGAGATTGCGACTCTTACTGACTGGCCACTTTCACTATTTAACTTTTTTTATTATAAAAATTGTCTGAGGTACAAACACACAGGTACGTGTATGGTTGGCAACCCTACTTTAATATTTTTTTGTAGTCTGAAGTCAACGATTGGATGACAGCTGAATGATTAATTACTTTTTTTTTTAATTCTGCTTTTGCTATGTTTAAAATAAATAATTTTCATTTCATTTCATTTTCATTACTTGATAATTGATTATGATTTTGATGTGTATATGTGCGTATATTAATACTGCCTACACACTGAATAAATGCTTTGATTTGATTTGGCCAATAACAGACTCGCGCGGGGTCATGCACCCCTAGACACGCGTATTTCCAAACAGGCCTAAAAATTTACTCCTGTGTATCTAAAGGTCTAGACTAGACTTTTTGGTCGGTGCCGGGAATTACCTTATTACCTTACAAGATTGCCCAATCGATTTAAATTTGCCCGGTTGAGTATTTTTCACAAATATTGATAAATAAACTGGCCAAGTGCAAGTCGGACTCACACTCGTAGGGTTCCGTACCACACTACAGTATTTTATAAGATCGAGCAAAAAATACCACTATCATTTTTCGCCAGCAAAAAATAATAATTAATAAACATTTCGTTTCTTATAACGCCATCTAACGTCTAACAAAGGTGTTAGGGATCGATATTTCAATATAACGCCATCTATGAGACGTTTACCTAACTAAGCGTTCATAGATAGCGTGAAATGCCGAAAAAAACACGTTTCTTGTATGGGGACCCTCTATTATCTTTAACTTTATTCTGTTTTAGTATTTGTTGTTATAGCGGCAACAGTAATACATCATCTGTGAAAATTGCAACTGTATTACAATCATGGTTCATGAGATACAGTTTGGTGACAGACGGACAGACAGACAGACAGACAGACAGACAGACAGACGGCCAGCGGAGTCTCAGTAATAGGGTTCCGTGGGTACCCTTTGGGTACGGAACCCTAAAAATGGCAACTTATTCTAGTACAGACTTTCTATTTCACGATGAAGGTTTGGCCATGGTTGTAGTAGTGACATGTACAGACAGGCGCGTTTGTGTGTGTAAACTGAAGGAGCGTTAGCAAAGAAATGTGAAACACATTTTTAAATTAAGCCTTTTTTTTTTACTGCGATTTAATAAATAATTAGTGTTTAGCTCCTACAACATATTTTTATGTAAATTGAATAAAATATAATAAGTTACTAGAAATACTCAGGTTGTCATGTCATAAATTTTTATTTAGCAAAAAGAATAAAGAATAGATCAAAAAACAAAGTTGAAATAATTAGCTATTTTAATCACTGCCAGATTCTTCTTCATGTCATGAAAATTTTGTATCGTACTCCGGATAACATCGGCTGTGAAATTGTCTATTTCTATCTTATTATCTCGTTTCCCTCTTTTCTTCATGGGAGAAGTAAACTCTGAGGAAGCGCATGGCAATTCCTTCTCCTCTTTTAAGATCCGTTGGACAGTTGAAAGAGAAACACCTGTGGCCTCAGCTGTACGCTGTGTAATATTACGTAAATGAGACAAATCACAGCTAGGCTCCATAACCAATTTTGTAAATTCAAACTCCTCTTTTAGTAAATGGTAAACGCTAGCTATCATTCTTCGACCCTAAAATAAAACAAATCGGAATTAGTGACTTTCAACAAATTAGTTGAAAGTAAAAAAAAAAATTACCTCACTGTGGACGACTTTTCTGCGTTTAGTTGCCTTGCTGACGGTACTTTGTGCTGACATCTTGCGCGGGGCACAGAACACTAGTGAATCGGACCGCGTCATATATTCAATGTACTCTGTGCGCGTCGCGATCGTGACTGAGCGCTCCCGAGGTTACGCACACTAACTCAATGTGCATGTGCACGGCTAACAACAAACAAGATTAAACCTTCATCGTGAAATAGAATATCTGTAGCATTATTTTTTTGTCAATAGTAGAATATTTCACATATTGCTGGCAGCACTGGGTAAACGTCAGTCGGCAACGTAACTCCAGGTGTCAAAGCTGGAGGTGTGATTCGCGGGTCAAAATCAGGGCCAAAAACTTTTGCCAGAACACCATTATAGGTTACAGCTGGCAAGAAATTAGGTAATCATTGTTAATTTGTAACAAATAAAAGATATATATCGATGATAATACGCAAAATCTCAACTAGATTTGAAAAATGGAAGGTGGGCAATGTCAAATTACTTTTTCTATTGCACTGCTTACGACTTTGCCCACCGAAATATTGCCATCAGGGTTTTCATCTCTATTAAGGTGTTTTTACCTGACTGATAAAGAAAGAGGGTATTGAAACCTTTAACTTTGGGTGTACTAACCATTCAATTTTTTATATTACAACACCTGCAGTATCATCATCCACAGTATTTCTACTGCTGGGTATAAGTATTCAAAAACTTTTTGATTTGCTTCTTTTTTGCTATAATTTATAAGGTTTGCTTGATCTCGTATTGATTATTTAAATATTAAGTACATATTGCTTTCTACAAAACCTTTTTTGAGTTATTATCAATGATGTTTTATAATGTGTGTACGTAATTTCCGTCAGTATATATAATTTTTTTTATTACATGTTAACAATAAAATTCCAAAACAAAAAAAGCCCATTCAAATTTAGCAGGTAATATGAAAGTTTAAACGTTTAATGATGGTACCCTATACTCCTAAGACTATTTATTTAAAATATACCCTGATTGTCATAATCATAAGGTTGAAAACAGCGGAAGCATAATTTTTTTTGCAAAATGGGCAAATTTGTAACATGTCTCAAATTTGGCTCAATCTCAAAATGTAGGTTTTTGAGGTATAAATTTGCATTTACTTGATATTATCATATATTCCGTGCAAGGAGCAATACCTTCATACATTTAACAATGATCTAACTAGAACACGAATTAATATCAATGATAATAAAAAAAAAAATTAGCATTGAACAAAAAAAGGCAAAAAATTCGGGCAATGTTGTAAGTTTCTACGGTATAACTAATAATAATTTTGGTCTGATTAATTTCAAAGGTGTTCACAAAAGAAGATCTGAAACGTCTAGAATACGCAGAGGACCTAGAAACGTATTACAAGTACGGCTACGGACAGCCTCTACACAACAAGATCGGATGTCTGCCTGTCAAGGATATGTACAACTTCTTCAACAGTCATATCACTAAAGGTAAGAACAACAACAACTTATTCTAAACAACAACTTATTCTATACAACAACTTATTCTAAACAACAACTTATTCTATACAACAACTTATTCTAAACAACAACTTATTCTATACAACTACTTATTCTAAACAAAAACTTATTATAAAGCGGATGTTGTTCTTCCTGATCGGAGCGCCACCTACCGGGTCTAAACCATCTAGGGATCAAAACACATGCAACAAATTTCATTAAAATTTGTCCAGTCGTTTACGAGGAGTTCAGTAAAATACGTTTATAAGAAACTCAAAATTGGAACCGTTAATAGCCTGGAAAATTGAAAAAATAATTTCCAACTTTCCAGGATGCAAAATTTTGCTGCAGGTTGCAAAAGTAGGAAACGTGTTTTTCGTGTGAAGTCAATAAATGCAAACCCATTCTCTGCTAGTATTCGATACAGACTCAGACACAGTTTTCCAACAGTGTTGTGTTTACTATTGACAGCTGACGTTTTGACGTTATTTACACATTGTAATATTAAGGGCCAGTTTCACTGGTTCCTGATAATGCGTTAGATAGTAATCTGACAATGGCGCCATATGTCAAAAATCTGTCAGATTTCTTCATATTAGCGTTATCAGGAACCCGTGAAACTGGCCTTAATTATATCAAAACATTGTTCCAGAAATTCCCCAACTCCCCCTCGCGATGATAACATTCACATCCGCCCCCACACTCCTGACTACCCTTGCGACGTTAAACTCTCACCGCGGCGAGGCGCCACCTACCGGCGACAACTTCCGGTTCCAGGGCGCGCAAGCTAGGAAGTGGACTACCTCGACCATGGCGCCTTATAATGGAAACTTGGCGGCTGTGCTTTATAAGTAAGTAACTGTCTTTATAGCACGGATTACATTTACAGATTTGAGTGGTGTTTGGTAAGAATGAAGAATGGTCGGCATTTGACGCCAGAGGTAACGAGTTCAATCTCTGCCGTGCATCAATGGATTTTTCTATCGAAAAATGTATGTGCGCTTTTCGCAGTGGCCCTCCGGTGAAGGAAAAATATTATCGTTAAGAAACCCCCAACCCCCGCATGGTGGTAGGACACTATCTAGTGTCCGCCTGGCTAGCTACCGCCCTCAAGTTAAAAAATCTATCGCCAAACATCTAACGTGTTCCGGCAGCTATCCTTGAGAGCCAGTTCCCATTCCAGGCCAAGCGTGCTACCATCCTCGACCGCATCATGACTTACCAACGGGTGAAATAGTGGTCAAACGCTAGCCTATATGACATAAAAAAAACACTATGCTTATTTCTAGAATAGGTCTATGGGGGTATATGGATCTATCATCTAATCTTAATCTATAATGGTGTAAAAATAAGGTATACTAGCTGGCCCGGCGAACTTCGTACCACCTAACAGACAATGAATGTCGTGTTACCTTTTAGATGAACTTAGTTTAGGCTTTTATGAACGTATTAATACAATGCATACATAATTTATGATCGTACAAAACGAAAAAACCGACTTCACATGCCGCGGTAGTGAAAATATCCCCTAACCATAATGATGTCATCAATGTATATAAATGTGTTTATATTGTTTATCTCCATATCTCCGGAGATAATTGTCATAGCTCGATAAAATTTGAATCGTACCAAACGGGAGGCATACTATCTCAAACAAAAAAATAATTTTCTGAATCGGTTTAGATTTGACGGAGTTCTGAGGTAACAAACATAAAAAAATACAGACGAATTGAGAACCTCCTCCTTTTTGTGAAGTCGGTTAAAATGAGATATTAAGTTTAGTAATGTATTATGGCAATACACAAATATAATACAAATTCAATAAAAACAAAATAATCAAGTACTTCAACCGCGTGTCAGCAAGACATGATTGAATTAAACTACGTTATTATTGTAATGGATAACTAAATAATATATTAACTTGACGTTAGTTCGATTGAATTTAATTTTAATTGTAAAAATATAATCGCCAAGTATTTGACATTTAAAAAATCCACAAAATTTGAATTCACAAAAGCTTCAAGAATTTTTATACTTGACACTGGCTAAATACACTAATCGTGTGGAGCGATGATCCTTGTTAATTTGCGGTTTGCCGTATCGACGGAATAAACAATTGAACATCAAATAATTGGCAGTTTTGAAACCCAGGAACATTTTGGCAAAACACTTTTTCTTATATAATTTTTTTTGGTCAATTATTCATTGTTTTTAATACTTTTTATCCTATTCCTGACAAAGACAATTCCAAAAATACAAAAATCCTAAATATTGGTCCAGCCGTTCTTGGGTTATAAATGTAGTAACTAACACGACTTTATTTTATATATATATAGATATAAAACCCAACTACTAAAAAATCACGACCCTCACTCAGTGCGTGCCGGTTTTTACAGGGTCAGTAAAGTAGTTAGCCGTTTTTAGCTTAACGAACTTTGACCTTTATTGCTATGTGTCACTGGGTTCTAAATACATATATGGTTATGTCACAGATTATATAATAGTTACTACGTGTTATGTTACAATCTTCTATCTCATTCGGCCACGCTACCCAAATCTCTATAATTCCTTACTTTATGTTTTATCCCCAGGCAAAGTCCCTAGGTTAATTTATATTGTTCTATCCACAGATGCACACCAAACGGAAACTTCCAAATCAACGACCAGCACCAAGTGCTATTCCTAGAGAATGAGAAGCCTATGTACATGGAAGGATGTCGAGTAGGGCTTTGTGAATGGTCTCTCATCAGAAGCAGGTTCTCGGAACTAGTCGCCGGCTGTGATATGGAATTTTGTAATGGAGCAAGTAAGGTTAATTTGGGAGTTAGCGTGGTTGTTCTAGGTTTTTTGGTTAGCTGGTTTGGTCAGCTGTGAATTATTTAGAGTACACGCCAATGCTCTTGGTCGCGGTTAGGGATATTCGAGTCATTGCCGACTGCAAAACACCACATACCTATCTGTTAAAACAATAGAAAGATTTGCATGGCACAAAGCATTGTTAGATTATTTTTCATAACCCAAGTGTTCTTAGATATTATTCATATAACAAGTTATATATACCGGCTGTTAATGCTGTAATTCACGTATTTATTATTCACACGTACACGTTTACACGTACTTAATCTTTTTTTTTTATACTTATGGGCTAGCACTTGACCACTATCTCGCCTGTTGGTAAGTGATGATGCGGTCGAAGATGGTAAGCACGCTAGGCCTAGAATGGGAACTGCAGCTCTCAGGGTTGCTGCCGGAACACATTAGATGTTTGGTGACAGATTTTCTAACTTGAGGGTGGTAGCTGGCCAGGCGGACACTAGATAGTGTCCTACCACCATGCAAATTCTTGGAAAGACCACGTCGTTCTACAGAAAAAAAATATTTGAACACTACAACATGGGTTTATTCATGACAAGTTGGTTTTAGTACTTATAATAAAACAACTTGTAATGAATAAATCGCTGCTGTTTGAAATAGGTAAGAGATCGTCTTTTAAAAATATGTATAAACTATACACTGCCTGACTCGAAGTACCGAATCGGTACTCTCGAATACGTTTCGTTACTCGCATCATTCGCATGTATCGGTATTCGGAACAAGACGAGACAAAATGTACGACATACGTACGTACGTACGATCTCCGTCTCTGTCTAACAGCCTATGAATGACAGAGCGGCAATTAAAACACATTTTTATTTCTATTTAACATAAAAAACATACCTACTTATTTATTTTCGTACTATAACCCATAACTAAATATACAAGTACATTTAACGAACCTATTAGTAACGTGCCAGAATGATACTGACACATACAATTATACACGACAGCCGATTGTAACGAAAGTAACGAGTAACGATACGAAAGTAACGAGTTCGAAGTTTTATAGTAACGAATTCATACGGGTATACATTTATTCGTTACTTTCACAGCTCTATAAACTATAATAGGCCATAAGAAGTATTGCAGGCATAGACAATTTTTTTTTTATTAATCTTATTTAAGCGCACTGCGGTAAAATTTGACGAAGTGACGTAGCGTCACGGTCCGAAGGCAGCGGAACTAACGTAAGGGTAATGTTATATTTATAAACGCCCTCTATTGTAGAACGGCGTAACTACGAAGACGTATTCGGTAAAGTTCAACAGATGGAGTTGTACAGTAAAATAATTAGTGATGTTGAGTAATAAATTGAATGAACTTGAATGTTTCACTTAACGCGTAGCTTTCTACGCACCCCTCTCGTTTAGGGTTCCGTAGTCCTGACAAGGAACCCTTATAGTTTCGTCATGTCTGTCTGTCTGTCTGTCCGAGGTTTTGCTAAGACACCGTTAATACTAGAAACCCCCCCTCTAAAAATCTGGAAAAATTCGTGATGATAGCGCATTTTATGAACTTTAAAGGAAAACTACGGAACCCTACACTGCACGTGGCCCAACACGCACTTGGTCGGTTATTTAATAATTAATCTATGGTGCAGGCGAGGGAACAATAAATATCTTAGCTAATATGTTTTATGGCCGTGGCTGCTCAAAGTATTGGCGTTTACAAATTACTTAAGTAACATTACCTAGGTATAGAATCTTTATGTAATGTGAGCAGTGAGACTAATTTATGTGTTGTCGTTCTTGTAGACTATAAGCAAAGTAAAATACTTTGGACCAGTTTTACTAGTTTCTGGTAAAGTTTCAGATAGTTATCTGACATATGAGCTGTCAAAAATCTGTCAGATAAGTTAAATAATAATATAACCTGTAACCGTAACCTGTGAGTGTAAAGTTTTTCTTATAGGCTATCAAAGACTATCAGGATATATATACCTATTACAACTTCATAAAGAAGTTGTCAAAAATCTATCAGATAAGTTAGGCCTAGGCCTATCAGGAAGTTCCTGATGGAGTCACAGATCGCCTAGAAAACGGCTTTACACTCACGGGTAAGTCAGTTAATATATCAATTAAAAAATTATCAATTACTATAACTTAAAATTTTTTAATATAAAAAATTATCTGTCACATACTTGAAACCTAATCAGGAACTGATGAAACTGGCCCTTAGTTATCAATTTATTTATATACTTAGTAGTAAAGATCAATCGTGAAATACCCTTTTATGATCATAACGTGTGTTATAACTTCATGTAAGTCACTAGTTACAAATAATTCTTGTTCACACAAAGGTGTCTATTTTTTTATACTGTCTGAAAGGCCCGGAGTAAAAATTGTAGCAAACAAATAGCCAGAGGCACAGAATAAGTAATACTACTAGGGGTTTTTAATGCTTTTCTTCTGTAAAATTCTATGTATATGTCGTTATGTGTAAATATGTGCTATAAAGTTGTTAAATTTTTAAAAAGCACTTGGACAAATAAATCAGCCATCTATACAACTTTTTTTTTTTATTGAGTAAGTAGTAGGTTGGTATAAACCATTATTTTAACTTGACAAAAGTTTTTGTAAGTATGAAAACAGTGAGCTAAAGTTATGAATACCTAAATTGATTTATAATTACCGTTGTTTTTATTTATAACAGTTTACTAGATATTGATGTTTTCTGTTTTATGATACTTATTATTGTTAAATGCACCTCATAGAATCATAAAGTTACTGTTACAATAAAGTGGTTACTAATTATGATTTGTTTAATTTATTATTTCTACATCCTCTCAAAAACGAAATAAGTTAGAGAATAATTAAGATAGTTTAAAAACTAAAACAACCGACTTCAATGCCCCGCGAGTCAATTTCAGTAGCAAGTTTTGAGACGTTTATCGTCATATCTCTGGAGATACTTATCAGATCTCGATGAAATTACAATGTGACCACCTCGGAAACGTACTCTACCGATTACAAAATAATAATTCGAATCGGTTCAGAATTGACGGAGTAATCGCGTACACAAAAAAAACAAAAAAGATACAGATGAATTGAGAACCTTCTCCTTGTTTGTGAAGTCGGTTAAAAATTCTAATAAGTTCTACTTAAAGGATCCTACATAGAAAGAAAACGAAGATTTTTAGAATAAATAGGTAATAAAAAGTTTATTTTCAATTATAGATTTAACAATTAGTTTGCTCGCTTAGAAATGCTGTTTTACAGTGTGAATAATTGATACAATTAAAAAAACATCAGATCGTTTTGGTCCGTGTAAAAAACAGCATTTATAAGCGAAGACATGAGAAGTGTCATACACTATTTTACTTACATTTCAATTCGACAGACATACATTTATTTCCACTAACAACAATACTTAAATATCAGAAAGCTCTGACTACAAAACTTATTTTTTTGTTTTAGCGTTCAGACTAAAAGCGTAGGTACAGGCAATCTTGGCAGTATTTTATTTATATTAGGAAAAGAAATGCTCGCTTCATGTTTAGCAATCATGTCAGCTTATAAGATATCTGTGGGGTTCGGAATGCGTCGTTACTTCAAGATATTCTAGATGTTGAGTCTCGACACGCTCTGTCACCGGACTTGACCTTGAAAACGAAATGTATCCGTATTTTTAAATAACTGACAAGTGGTGGTATTGTTACAGGGGGTCTAGTAGAGTACCACTGGATCCACGAAGTCACATATTTAGTAGGAGTAGGTGCATTAGCATAGATTGTTTCACCAACATTGTCACAGAGCGACAACGCAAACATTATGAACAAATTTCATAACCGTCTATTTCTCAAAACCGTCTATTTATTTTTCTCATGTTGTCATTACTAACTGTCGTTGCGGCGGCAACGTCACGTCCAAGTTATTGACTATATCTATATATATATATAAAAGAAAGTCGTGTTAGTTACTACACTTATAATTCAAGAACGGCTGGACCAATATTTATAATTTTTGTATTTTTAGAATTGTCTTTGTCAGGAATAGGATAATAAGTATTAAAAACAATGAATAATTGACCTAAAAAAATTATATGAGATAAAAAATTTTGCCAAAATGTTCCTGGGTTTAAGCCTCGGCGCACACGGGCCACCGGCCACAAGCCGCCACCGGCATATTTCTTATAGTTTACATACATTTAATATGGACTCGCCGCACACGGTGACACCGGTGGCCGCCACACGCTACATGATAAAATGTATGAAAACTATAGGAAATATGCCGGTGGCGGCGTTTTGTGGTTGTGGCCCGTGACCCGTGTGCGGGGACCCTAAAAACTGCCAATCATTTGATGTTCAATTGTTTTTGTTATTCCGCCGTATTTTTTTTTTTTTTTTATACAAAAAAAAAAAAATACGGCTATTTATGGCTTCACACGATTAGTGTATTTAGCCAGTGTCAAGTATAAAAATTCTTCTCATGTGTGGATAGCATTACGATATTCGGAATTACCGCGTTTTTTTTTGGTATAATTATGGCTCCACAGATTAGTGTATTTAGCCAGTGTCAAGTAGTAAGTCAAGTAAAAATTCTTCAAGTTTTTGTGAATTTAAGTCATGTAGATTTTAAAAATGTCAAATATGCGTGCGTTCAGAAATGTATGCTTACAAGCAACTTAAAAAAGTTTATATTTCCAAAAATAATTTTTACCAATTTTTATTCTATATCTGTATTGCCATAATACATTAATAAACTTAATATGTCTTAGGCTGAGTTGCACCATCTTACTTTAACTATAGCAAATGTCAAAAATCTGTCAAAATCCATACAAAAACACCGGTTAATAGTTAAAGTTACGGTTAAAGTCAGATGGTGCAACTCAGCCTTAAAGTTTGTATTCATTTACGTTTAGTTCAGCCGTACATTTCGTTCATAAAAGCCTAAATTAAGTTCATCTAAAAGGTAACACGACATTCATTGTCTGTTAGGTGGTACGAAGTTCGCCGGGCCAGCTAGTTATATATATATTTGTGTGCGAAATTTCATAGATATCCATTCAGCCGTTTTTGCGTGATTTATAAGAGATAATAAACATAGAAATTTTCACATTTTAGAGTAATAATAGGATGAGAATGACTATCAATCATCGAAAAACAGCCTTGATGTACCTACCTACACACAAATATCATATTTTGCAACACAAACACCGATTAATAGATGATGTATGCACTTTAGCAACTGTCTAAAACGTATACATCTATTAAACGATGGTTGTGAAATAGATTGTTATGAAATAGACGGTTTTGGCAACGTATAGCAAAGCAGGTTGCATAATGTTTCTGAAAAACGCGTAACGCCACATATCTAATATTTAGCCCTCATCCCAAATTAGTTTGATCTTCAGAAAAGAAACATCAAATGTTTCTTACTATCATTACAAGCCTTCTAACCATTTTCTTTCTGCCCGACCAAATTCAATTTATTTTAAAGTACGAGCTACAGTAGTATAATAGATGAATGCTAAGTAATAACTGAACAAACTTCAAATAAAATTTAAAAAATAATAGAGATTTTGAAATGTTTCATAATTGATTCCAATTTAAGGTCTACTAATCTGATATTTTACAATCCTGCATTAAAATACTCTTAGAAAATGGTAAAAAATTGTAGTAAGTCTGATTGGCTACATAACTTGAAAATTGGGCATAATTTTTGTTCTCATACAATATTTAAATAATAAGTGGATCAAGTGGAATGATTTTCTCAATATAGTTTGACTAAATACGCCTGGCTTTGCATTACTTTTAAATTAATAAAGAACTTTGAAAATCAAAACGATATATTTAATGTAAAATTTACATCTGTAGGAAGTCTTCGCGCGATTAAAGTTAAGCTGCGCAACATAAACGTTACGACTAAACCAACTGTGACTGACGTACACATTCACTCTTATATATACCTACCTCTGCCTCTCGCATTTATTTTATCTCTGAAAGTTAATTAAAGCATATCTGTGAATGAATAATATGTAGTTTTTCACTTTTTCAGCTTAGTTGCACTATACTTTGAATATAACAGATTTTGTGTGGATCAAATCTTGATTACAACCACTTACTGATGTTTGTTTGAATCCCAATTTTATTATAGTCCAAATCCAAGAGCTGGCATCCAGCAAAGCTGAGCTAAGCTAACACCCAATAGGATTTAGTAACGGTGAGAGATTTGATAGCATAAAGAATATATTCGTTGTAAGCACACATTTACGCTCAGCTTAGAAGGAAACCTGATAAAAACTGGCCCTAAAAGAGATTTGATTCATGTAGCGTGCTAAATACACTAGTAAATTTCTCTAATATTACACAAGTATGACAATACCAGTCCAATGACATTATGTTAGAGTATTAGACTCTCTCACTTACTATTTGATATTGGTTTGAAGGTCCCTATTGTATGTAGCTCAAAATGAAAAAGTTGCAGTGTAAAATTCCTCACATTACATTCAGATTTACATCAGAATTGGCACTACAATATTTATGCGTAATAACAATATTATTAGTTAACTTACAAACTTAAAATCGCTAAAAGACAAAATTAGGCTTAATTATATAGCCATTTATGTAACAAAATCAATGCGAACACTATATCACTGACTCTTTCACTCAGCACTTGAGTAAGTGAGCCAAAACAATTTGATAACCTAGCTACTCCGCTCATCACGTATCTTGTGCACTACCGGATAGATTTCTTGTCCTTTTCACTGATGCTTTCTTAGCACGTTTTTTATCACTATCTTCTTCACTGACACTATTACAGCGAGGTTTTGGACTGAGCATTGTATCTGAGCCGATTGATTCCCGTTGAGATTTCTTTCTTTGTCGTTTTGGTACTATATCTCCTGCGATCATTTCTATGAATTGTTTCTGTCTTCCTTCCCAGTATAGGTTCTGTCTTTTCATTAGCTGTGGATGTTTTGTTTCGAAGGTTACGTCTGGTGGGATGAGGAGCTCCCAGCCAGTCTTTGGGTTGAATTTAGCAACGGATCGGATCACTTCGAGGACTGCTAGCGGTGGCAATGGTAAGGCAGCGGTTACCTTCCGTCGATCGATGTAGGACTGCTTTGTGAATAGGTACAGCTGGAAAGAAATAGATGGGTGGGTTAGTAAAGAATATAATTTTAAGAAAGATAACACGAGAATGTCACTTGTCTTGCTGCTTAATGTATACAATACAGTACAATATTGCTGCCTTATGCTTGAATTTGATAGGAATTGATATGAACGAACATGACAGAGATGGAGAGCCTGCATAGAGAATAGAAAACATTTTATTGAACACCATAAAGAAGAAACAGTTCATTACAATACATGAAACAATAGTGTAACAATAAGCGGTCTTATCGCTAAGAGCGATCTCTTCCAGACAACCTTCTGATGGAGATACATTTAACGTAACACGGCGGTGTATCTCAATTTCTATGACGGTTCTCTTTTTGCACAGACTCTTAGTTAATATAGTGATGATTAGATTCTCACCACGTGATCCCTGGCAGCTTGCATCAGTCTCGCAGGCACGGCGTCCTCTCTTGTATACATGTGCTGAGACCTGGCCGTCCACACGCCGCGCACGCAGCACGCGGCGCCCGTCAGAGAGGAGATCAAGCTGCTGTCTGTGAGGGGACCCTCGTCCGTGCGGATCAGAGCGCGGAGGTCGTTGAATGTCATTACTTTAGCTGGAATTAATACTTATAATATAATAATTATTAAATATTTTGTAATGAGGCACAATTGGCGGGTGCCGTACCTCATCCCAAATAGCGATTTTTATACAAAAATAAAAAAAAAATATATATAAAAGAGGGGGATTCCCATACATGGAACTGAAACTAAATGATTATTTTTCATATAACCTATACGTGCGGTGTCTATAGATAGGTCTTTAAAAATAACATTGAGGTTCCTAAAACTCACACTCAAACACACTTCTAAAAAAATGTAAAGTAAAATGTGTGTCCAAGGACACACATTTTACCACTTTAGACGCACACGAGACGTCGGTCTTGTCGTGTGATGTTGTCACACTAAACAGGGTACACATAGATATGACTGGTACATACCATTAAACAATATCTCTGTGATCTGTTGCTCGGGCGTGGGTCTGGTGGACGGCTCTACGTCAGCCTCGTCGTCTGATGTTGTCACACTAAACTGGGATACACATAGATATGACTGGTACATACCATTAATCAATATCTCTGTGATCTGTTGCTCGGGCGTGGGTCTGGTGGACGGCTCTACGTCGGTCTCGTCGTCTGATGTTGTCACACTAAACTGGGGTACACACAGATATGACTGGTACATACTGTTAATGCAAAATTAACATGTTATATTTGATGTCATCTGTTGTTCATGTACTCATTATTTAATCAAGAAAATAGGCCTTTCAAATACGCCTAGCGACATCTAGCGGTTCACGTCAGTAGCTTTATCACACGATTTACTATGCCATTCATAAATCAATAGGACGTAGCATAGATAACGCAAAGTCAGAACAAATGTATTTGTCTATTCATTCATAGAGAACGGTCGAGTGAACTATTGTAAAATTGGTCGGTCGAATGAGATGTTCTGTGAAACATTCATTCGCCCATCCTCTTCCCAATTCAGTGCTCGAGCAGAGCACACGTATCAGATCAGTGATCAGAAATACAACCGAATCAACGTCCATGTGGATTTTATTCAGTCCCCGGATAGTCCCCATTTCAGACGAATCAGAACAAAATTCAGACGAACCCGCCGAGCCTGCGTGGTCGTGCGACCTTTGAGGGGAGGAAGTACGCAAATTAACGCGCAGCGTGACCTTCACACCCGGGCGCAGCGCCATCATCGCGACGCTGCCACCGGCACCGCCAAAACTTTGGTGGCCCATGAGGGGACCTATCTCTCCGTCTAACCGTGTTGCAGATCAGTGATAAAAAGGGCGACGTGAGTTGGCAAAGCCCACGCAATCGACCGGAGCCACGACATCAGGCACCGACCGACTGCAACTGCAACATCGTCAAGTGACAACGGATCAAAAAGGCGAGCGCAAACGGACGTGCGCTTCGTATCTCAGATCAGAAGATTCATCAGAAGATTCAAGATTCAGAAGAAAGTGAGGTTATGAAAATACTTCACATCACATCAGTGCTTCGTTGACGTCACGGCATACGTATTTCCGCCGCGTTTATTCAGTCACGTCAGACTGACGTATCCGCTTCAATCTTTCGTTCAACGGTAGTCGCCGATTCATTGTGTTCTGTGGACTTTTCATTAGAGACTGTAGTTAGTCTGTAGAAATATCGTTCGTCAATTAGCTGTGGTTCAGTGCAGTGATAGTAAATTGTTGTTATTGTAATAAGTTTTATCAAATACTCAGTTTAGTAGTAGCTATTTTATAATCAACCCCTCAGTGTCGCAATAAGGTTTACTAAACGTTGTTTTGAATCGTAAACATGGCGAAGAAGGCCACTTCGCAATTCAAATCAAAGTGTAAACTTGCTGTGGAAATGAGTGATTTGATTGAGTCAGATAGGGATAACGCTTCGCCGGCGATAATCTCATCTTTCAGTAAGGCCGTTACCGATGCGATCGAGCTTTTTGAGGCAGTGCTTGCCCAGGAAGACGAGATAGAGAAGGAAGAGTTCGTGCAGTGGCGAACCCAGTTCAGGAAGATTAATACGATCGCTGGTAAGATACGCATCAACAATCAGTTCAGGTGAGTGCAAAACTACCTCTTATTTCGTTACCGAACTTCCGTGGTGAATTCTCGGAATGGTTGGGTTTTTCCGATTTGTTTGAATCATTGGTCCACAGACGTTCAAACTTATCAGACTCAGAGAAACATTACTATCTCAGAGCATCAGTAAGCGGCGAGGCCATATCAATTATACGCCACTTACCTATGGACGGTCAAAATTATGAAGTCGCATTCAATTTGCTTAAACAAAGATATGACAATCTTAGGCTTCTCACAGATTCATATATTGACAGGATATTGAAATTGCCATCTATTCAAGATACATCAGACATCAGAAAGGAGTTGTACGACCCACTCAGAGAAAGTACTCAGGCACTTCAGACACTTAAATTGCCGGTCTCAGAATGGTCGTACTTGTTGTTATTCATTATTTTGCAGAAGCTGTCGACTAGGCTCAGGACATTGTTTGAAGAGCGTTGTGGGAAGGAGACTGGAGGCTTACCCACGTTTAATCAACTGATGGAGTTTTTGGATGAACGATGCAGGCTGCAGCTCACGGTGACAGACGCTACTCTCCGTCAGTCAGTTCAGATGCCAGCGCGTCAGCGGCAAACTCCATCACCCGACTACGCACGTCAGCGAGCGGGGCGCAGGTCACCTCTCCAGAAAGTGCAGGCGGCACAGGCGACTTCAGTACCAGAAGAAGCCAGCGCAATCAAATCCGGTGAATCACTCATGTATTTATTGTTCCGAATTAGTTCACAGTCTTTATAAATGTTCAGATTTTTTAGAGCTTTCACCTAAGTTTAGGAAAGGCTGGGCGTGGAGCACAGTGTTGTGCTTTCGTTGTTTGAGAGATCATCTCAGCAAAGACTGTCAGCAACAGAATTGGTGTAAGCATTGCCACCAGGACGGCCATAACACTTTGCTGTGTAATCAGGATACCAGGAAGGTCATTCATAAGGATCAGAGGGTAAACTCGCCGAGGCAGGGTGAGACCTCAATGACTCATGTGCAGACGGCACCCAGACGTCATTCTCCATCAGGTCAGTCTAGAAATGAAGTTGTATCAGGTCGTATCAGTCCAGAGCGATTTTCGTCTATTCAGAATCAACCGCGACGTAGACGGTCTCCAGAAGCGACAGCTAGACTCGCTAATCAGAGATATGAGGAGCTGCGTTACGGCAGGCGTGGTTCGGAATGACGCCAGGAGAATGTCGACGCCACCATATCGAATAATCTTTGTCCCACAGCAATAGTATTAATCAAACATCACCACGGTCATTTTATCAGAGCCCGCGCACTGTTGGATACAGGAGGGGGAGTATCAGTCATCAGAGATTCATTAGTCAAAAAACTAAAGTTGTGTCGACAATCGGACACATGCATTGTGTACGGGGTTGGTCGTCAGAAGGTACAACAACCAGGTGAAAAGGTGAAAATAGTGATCAGACCAGTCAATAAACAAGTACCTATAGTCAGTACATCAGCCATCGTTATGTACCAACTCACTGGTGACATACCATCAGTATACCTTGAGGCCAAGGAGATATCTCAGACCCATCAACTTCAGTTAGCAGATGAAGATTTCGGCACACCACGTGATTTGGATTTAATACTTGGCACTGATATATTAAATTATGTGTATGATGGAACCCGCATTAATATCAATTCCAGGTTGGCGGCATATGGAACGTGCTTTGGATATGTTCTTCTCGGTCAAATAGAGGAGAAGAATCATCAGCAGGAAAGCTGTCATGTTCAAGCATCAGAAACAAGCTCATCATCGGTACTTAACTACGGTACGCAGATATCTACGTTGGAACAAGCGGTAGAAAAATTCTGGAAGCTGGAGGAGCCTCCAATGGAACGGGTCAATAACCCCCTGCATGAGGCCATCTCACACTCACTCCACGGCATGGGAGATGCTTTAGAAGTTGGACTCTCAGCGTGCATATATCTACGGTCAGTTGACTCATCAGGCAGAGTCAAGGTTCATCTAGTTATGGCAAAATCAAAGGTTGCACCTAAGAAGAATCGTATCACTATACCCAAGCTGGAACTTAACGCCGCTCACTTGGTATGTAAACTACTGAATCATGTAGCATCATCACTTGAAGACTCAATCATATTGGACAGCCTCAACGCATGGTCAGATAGCTCGATAGTCCTGACATGGTTAAGGTCACAACCACATCAGCTTCAGACATTCGAATGTAACCGAATTCAGCAGATCCACAAGTCAGAGCGAAAAATAATATGGAGACATATAAATGGAAAATACAACCCTGCGGATTGCGGTAGCAGAGGTATGTCAGCTCAGAACCTACTCAATCACAAATTGTGGTGGTCACCACCCTGGTTACACGAGGAAAAGGACAAATGGCCTCAGTCAGTCATCAACACACCGGAGGAGGTACCCGGATTCAAGAAAACTATTCATGTTTCTACTGTAGTCCAGCCGTGGGACACAGATTTACTAGAGAGGACTAGCTCATTCAGTAAGTTAATAAATGTCACTGCATTCATTATCAGGTACATCAAGAATCTCAAGTTACCCAAGGATCAGAGGAATCTCAGTAAAGTTTTATCTCTGGAAGAGACCCGGAATGCAGTAAAATATTGGATACAACGAATACAATCGTCATCATTCAGTTCAGAGATCAACTCACTAAAGAAGGGCAAATCAGTATGTACTTCACTTCAAAAGCTAAGTATTTTTCTCGACGAAGAAGGATTTATTCGAGTTGGAGGTAGAATCAAGAGATCAGAACTACCCTATGAGACTCGTCATCAATACCTCATTCCGAAGGACCATCGGTTTGGTCAGCTGCTCATCGAACATTATCACAAGAGTTATTGTCATGCTGCGACGACGGAACTCATCGCTATCATCAGACGATCATATTGGATAACTTCGGCTCGACGACAGGTGTCTCGAGCCATTCGGAAATGTATGACTTGTTTCAGGTTCAAACCGACGGTTATTCCACCCCCGTTCATGGGTGACTTGCCGGCAGATAGAGTGTCAGCAGCGCGAACGTACGAGGCTGCGTCAACCGACTTCGCAGGGCCTTTCTGGGTAAAGGCCAGCACACTCCGAAACGCTAAATCAGTCAAGGCTTATCTTGTCGTATTTGTATGTACAGGTACTAAGGCTGCACATGTAGAGGCTGTGGGGTCTCTATCAGTCGAGTCATTCGTAGCAGCGTTCACAAGGTTCGTCAGTCGCAGAGGACTGCCATCGATCATCAGGTCAGACAATGGAACTAATTATGTGGGGACTCACAACCACATAAAAGAGGTAAATGAATTTCTATTACATAACCAAGTCATACTGCAGGAGCAATTCAATCGTCAGAACATCAATTGGATTTTTGCGCCACCGACGGCGGTTCATATGAATGGGTTACATGAGGCATGTATCAAATCAGTAAAGTTGTTGCTCAATAAGGAAATCGGTGACGCAATACTTACCTTTGAAGAATTTTCAACCTTACTGGCTCGGGTAGAGGCTATACTCAATTCTGGACCGTTAGTTGCAATGTCAGAAGACCCATGTGATTTAGATGTACTCACACCTGGTCATTTTCTCATAGGTCAGCCACTGGTAGCAGTACCAGAGTATGTATGGAAGGATAATAAAATGTCACGGTTATCACGGTTTCAAGTCATTCAGAAAATGTCACAAAATATATTCTCTAGGTATCAGAAAGAATATTTAACTTCATTACAACAGCGTAACAATTGGTTCAAATATTCAGACAATTTAAAGATAGGTGATCTTGTACTAATTGCAGATGAAAATGCTATACCACTGCACTGGAGGCGCGGTAGGATCATTGAGGTTTTCCCAGGTAGGGATAATGTTATCAGATCTGTCAAATTGAAGACTCAGTCAGGAGAATTGATAAGACCTGTAGTCAAATTATGTAAGTTACCTGTAGACATAGAATAAGTATTCATAAGCGGTCAATCAAATGTTCAGTGCGGATCAATTTAAACTTTGTTAATTAAGGTTTTTATCAGATAAGAGTTCAATTCAAAGTTCAGAGAGTTCATTGTCAGTCAATTACAATTCACATAGTTGTAAACATAATGATATTATGTAACGTTAATCAGAGTAGGACTCGATCGTTCTTTCATGCCCCCCGGGCAGGATGTTAATGCAAAATTAACATGTTATATTTGATGTCATCTGTTGTTCATGTACTCATTATTTAATCATGAAAATAGGCCTTTCAAATACGCCTAGCGACATCTAGCGGTTCACGTCAGTAGCTTTATCACACGATTTACTATGCCATTCATAAATCAATAGGACGTAGCATAGAAAACGCAAAGTCAGAACAAATGTATTTGTCTATTCATTCATAGAGAACGGTCGAGTGAACTATTGTAAAATTATTGGTCGGTCGAATGAGATGTTCTGTGAAACATTCATTTGCCCATCCTCTTCCCAATTCAGTGCTCAAGCAGAGCACACGTATCAGATCAGTGATCAGAAATAAAACCGAATCAACGTCCATGTGGATTTTATTCAGTCCCCGGATAGTCCCCATTTCAGACGATTCAGAACAAAATTCAGACGAACCCGCCGAGCCTGCGTGGTCGTGCGACCTTTGAGGGGAGGAAGTACGCAAATTAACGCGCAGCGTGACCTTCGCACCCGGCACCGCCACATACCATTAATCAATATCTCTGTGATCTGTTGCTCGGGCGTGGGTCTGGTGAACGGCTCTACGTCGGTCTCGTCGTCTGATGTTGTCTAACTAAACTGGGGTACACATAGATATGACTGGTACATACCATTAATCAATATCTCTGTGACCTGTTGCTCGGGCGTGGGTCTGGTGGACGGCTCTACGTCGGTCTCGTCGTCTGATGTTGTCACACTAAACTGGGGTACACATAGATATGACTGGTACATACCATTAATCAATATCTCTGTGACCTGTTGCTCGGGCGTGGGTCTGGTGGACGGCTCTACGTCGGTCTCGTCGTCTGATGTTGTCACACTAAACTGGGGTACACATAGATATGACTGGTACATACCATTAATCAATATCTCTGTGATCTGTTGCTCGGGCGTGGGTCTGGTGGAAGGCGCTACGTCGGCCTCGTCATCAGGCGGCGGAGGAACTAATGCGCGAATGTACTGCCGCGGCTTCAGGTTCAATAGAGAACCGTCTGATGTTGTCACACTGAATAGCTTGAGGCGCTCCAACTGAGGAATATTATGCTATGTGTTAAAAGTATTGTAAGTCATTAAATACATTTACATAATTATTAATTTACATAAATACATTACATAAAACTATTTCACCAATTGAGTCTATCATTCTTTATCTGGCGCGAGAGGCACACAATTAAGTAGGTTTATACCTCCTGTAGCCACTACGTAGACGTAGTGGCTCAGAATGGGTTGAAGATATCCAGAATGTTCATCAACAAAACAGCAAGAAGTATGTATATATGGATAACTAGCTGTTCCCGGAGGCTTCGTCCGCGTTCAAAACTATCCTATAGCCTAATCCATAGAACTGTCCATCCCTGTACATCATTTCAGCTTAATCGGTTCAGCTGTTTGAATGTGAAGAAGTCCCAAGTGACCCTTATGTCTTCTAGGACTGTGCATTGGAACAATATAATCTATTTCAATCAGCCACTACAATAAGTAATTATAATCAAAACTTACATCTGCATGATCAGATTCACTGTCTTTCCAAATGGCATCATACCATGGCTCGTTAGCAGCACGCTGGGATATTGTCTCATAGGACTTCTCTCGAGCCTTCTTTGCCACGTCCGTTTCTTGACGAGCAAATTTTACTGTCACCTGTTGGTAGGAGGTATATGAAATAATATGAAGACTAACTTTTTAACAAGGATTTGTATGATTCATTAATTTTATTTGGAGGGCCCGGTGGTGTAAATGGTTGGCTAGTTGGTGGTGTAGATGCTAGAGGTACCGAGTTCAATCCCCGCCGCGGATTTTTCAATAGAAAAATTTATGTGCGCTTTTCACAGTGGCCCTCCGGTGAAGGAAAAACATCGTTAAGAAACCAACAACCCCCGCATGGTGGTAGGTACACTATCTAGGGTCCGCCTGGCCATCTACCACCATCAAGTTAGAAAATTTGTCGCCATAACATCTAATGTGTTCCGGCAGCTATCCTTGAGAGCCAGTTCCCATTCTAGGCCTAGCGTGCTTACCATCTTCGACCGCATCATCACTTGCCAACAGGTGAGATAGTGGTCAATTGCTAGCCTAAAAAATATAAAAAATAATAATAACATATAAAAGGGCTAAAAAAGGCTGATCCCATATAATATAATATTATATAAAGATCTCAAGTTATACCTGTTGTGCTTCAGGCTCCTTTTCCATTTCATCATCATCATTTTCCTTAGATTTATCATGTTTCCGTTTGTCTTGTTTATCATAATATGAATATGAAGGCCTCATTTGGATAACACCTGGAATACATTTTACAAATGTTGCATAACTGTCTATTAACTAGCAGACACCAAATAAAAGTAGTATATGTGTCTTATGGTAGGTCAACACTGATAGGAAATAGGAAGGTAATTGTTATCCACCTACATTTTCAGACCTAAATCCTATGGGTGATCCCTGGGTGATGCTACATAGTTGACACATTCTATGACACGTTCTGTGCCACAAACCTAATAAACAGACACCATATAACCATTCATCCAGTCCAGTAAGCAATAGGCATAACACCATGGAGACATTGAAATATAAAATAAAAATGTTTAGAAAATTATAATCCTTTAATAACCAAGTGGCAAGAATTTCTTTAATATTAACTCTCTTACCACTTTACACTCCCTTTCAATACATATATTCTTAGATGGCTTAGATTTCTATGGCTTAAATTGAACCTACCTGTAAAATCACAGCTTTCTAAAGACTTACGGCCAGTTTCAGCGGTTCCCGATAGCTCTATTAGGAACTAATCTGACGGTTTTTTGACAACTTTTAAATGTAAATTGTTAAACACAATCCAAAATGTTATCATACCGACGGGACTCGAACCCGCACCGATTGTGTTTAACAATTTACGAAAATACAAAGCAAAACACTTCAAGAAACATAATATTTGATTTAGGCAGTGCAAACATCTCTCGTCCGATTTGAAAACTGTAATGATTTCTTCCGAATTTTTAACTTTCGAAAATCTATTTCGATATATCTTATATTCGTTTTGAATTATATTCGTCATAGATTTTATTATTATTATTATTTATTACTAGCCTTTATTCAGACATACAATATGGATTACAATTTCATTCATTAATTTTAATTGAATATAATACTAATAATATATCTACTAATATATATATATTTAATTTGTTTTATTCTATTCGCAATTACATTATATTAATTATTGGTTTATTGACACCTGTCTGTGTGCCTCTTGTTGGCAAAGGCCTCCCCCAACTGTTTCCATTTCTCTCTGTCATTGGCTATTGTTGTCCATCCACCACCTGCTATAGCTTTTATCTCGTTCACCCATCCTCTTAGTGTGCTAAATCTACAATGCACTGGCACACCAGTCATAGGAACTAAGGCCACTAAGTCATAGATACCAATGCATAATAGGGTAAAAAAAATATGCAATCCACTAATTTCATCGTATCGATGGATCGAACCATGACTTAATTAGCAGAGTACCTGGCTGGATGTGTTATCCGGGGAGTGCGGGCTTGAGTCCCGTTGGTACGATGAAATTTTGCATTGTGTTTAACAATTTACAAAAATATAAAGTGTGTAACACTTCAAAAAACATGAATTTTATATGGTCTCATCTGTCAGATCTGAAACTATATCAGGAACCGGAGAAACCGGAGAAAATTACAATGGGTCCACCACGAAAATGTACACTACCAATCAAAAAGATAATCATTCGAATTGGTTCACAATTTACGAAGTAATCTCGTAACATACATACAAAAAACATTATAACAAAAGTACATACATGACAGACAGACAGACGAACAGTAAAGTCCCAGTAATAGTGTCCTATTGGTGCCATTTGGGTTAAGATTTAGTTAAACTGATACCTGATAAAACTAACTGATCCCCGTTTTACAATTTGACATCCAGAGATACTAAAAGGCGCAACAGATTTGTGGTGGATATACTTAACCGAACGACGCGATTTGCTTCTTCGTTCATAATACAAACCGCCAAGGAATAGAATACCCTGCCTGAGTCTGTGTTTCTGGTTAAGTACAATATGAGGGTCTTCAAATTGCGAGTGAATAGGTATCTTCTGGGTAAGCACACTCTATCATTGATCGCATCATCATTGAACATCAGGTGAGATAGTGGTCAAGCGCTACCCAGTTTGGTGTAAAAAAAATACCTTGTATGGGTGTACAATGCACTTCATTATCCTGCAGCATTGCCACAGCAAAGTGTTTAGTCTCGGTACATGGGGCGCTACTTTCATACACTATTTTATCCATCAAACCCTTCTTGAAGTACAATGTCTTATCTTTCTCTTTGATATGCCACGTTGACTCCTGAAAAATTCAAACATTACTTTAATCATCATCATCATCATAATCAGCAAGTGTCAGTCCACTGCTGGACGTAGACCTCTCCCAAGATATGCCACTGAGCCCGATCTTCGGCTCATTGGGAGGGATATGCCTTAATCGCCACGCTGGGCAGGCAGATTAGCAATCGCAGGACATAGCTCTTCACACCGGTGACGCTGCTGCCTGTCACCGGTATGTAGTATTTAGCTATGCCATCATTTGAATTACTTTAATATATACACATATATATTCCAATCGAATTCCATTCTGTTTTCATGAAAATTTCCAAAGGATATACATATTATATACCTAAAAATGATTTTAAAATTAAGAATTAATCGCTCAGATGGCGGTTTCTGGGTTCAGTTCTATTCTAGGCCCTCCGGAAGCTGGAGGCCCACCTGAGTAATTAATTTGATTAAGAAGAGGCATACTTATTAATGTTTGATGTTTGTTTTCGTTGCATATTTTCACGTAATTTGCGATCTCACAAAGGAATTAAAATCTATAAGGTACTTTCTATATAGCCTACAGGGGTTGACCTAGAATCATGGAATTTGGCAAGAAGCAAAGTCTTGCAGCACTTTTCAAGAAAAATATCTGAAAACCTATTTATACTACTTGACCGGTTTTTTATATTTATGATAGGCAAGCGTTCACCACTATCTCATCTGGTGGTATGCGACAATGTGATTGGAGGTTGGTGAACACACCAGAAAAGTCTCGAGTTTCAAGAGCTCTGCTGCCAGAACACTATAAAGTTATGGCAGCAGATTTTCTTCTTGATTGCACCAGATATAAGTGATGATTATGTCGAGGGTGGTAGCCAGCTAGGCCTAGAATGGTAATTGGCTCACAAGGACAGCCTGAACACATTAATTACATTCAAAAATCAAGAGATTTCATTAGTTACATGCTGGCCAACTATAGACATGGACATGCTCATAGGGTTGCTCCTAAGTCATAAGTTACAGCTGTCAATGTTTCTTTTCTTCATTCAGCAACAACTTACAAAGTGAGATTCAACATTTTATTGTTATTATATTTATTTTATGTTGTTTTACATAAAATTATCTCATGCATTAAGTTACCTGTTGTCCGTCGGTATTAATAGCAATTTGCTCGCCTTTAGACGAGCAATATTTGTCACTGTATGTGTCCAGGGCCAATTCCATCCGCACCATTTGGTTTTTCGGCTTGACAGCCGCGTTGATCACTTTTACATCGGACCAATCTCTATTCGCCGGTCTCACCGGGTATTGATATATGTACAAATTCTGGCTTAGAGCCTGGGACAAGTAGACAGGCTTCTGTAACAAGAAATTGAGCATTTTTATAGCTTCTTCGATCACAACAACATAACCTTATGTGTTACCACGTTGCTGTAGCTGCATTGTACACATTCATACCTCATCAATAATAGGATCATCGTCTTCCATTATGAAAATTCTAGTTGCTTCTTAAAAAAGCATATTAATTTCAATATATTATAATAAAAACGATTTCACGACCGAGTTCCCACATCCAATTCAACATAAATTTCTATTATTTTTTTGACAGCGTGCGTACAAACGCCATTGAATTATAGTGACGGTGACAGCGGAACTCTGTGGTGACAGCGATTTTACAAGGTGCGCTGGTTTTAGACGATCATGCATTTTAATAATAATTAAAATATTAAGATCGTTTACAATACAAAACGAATAAAAACCAACTTCGAACGCTGCGCTAATAATTTTCAGTATACTAACTTTGAGGTGTTTATCTCCATATCTCAGGCTTACAATGGGACCACCTTGGGAATGTACCCTACCAATTATACGATGATTAAAAAACTAAAACAACCAACTTCCATGCCGCGCGAATCAGTTACAGTTGCAAGTTTGAGACGTTTATCGACCATATCCCAAGAGATACTTATCAAATCTTAATGAAATTTTAATGGTATAACCTTTGGGATATCTCCTTTCCAACAAAAAAGGAATTATAAAAATCGGTTCATAAACGACGAAGTTATCCGTAAACACATATAAAAAAGTGGTGTGATATCATCTAGTGTGTTCCTTTTTAGCACTTCGCTGGCTGCTGCCGCGGACCGCTCGCTTCGCTCGCAACACCACGCGTGAGCCTCCAAACCCAAACATAACCTAGTGATTATATCTATTTCATTTTCAAAAGTTGCGATTTTTCCTTTATTTACAACACTTTTTGAGTGAACAGTAAAAAACCTAGAATAAAATTAATAGTATATCATTAATTTTTTTCATCATAGAAAGACGAGACATAGACTATTCGACGTAGCTTTCTTTTCTGTACAACAATATAGTAAAAAGTCATTTCCGCTTTCTCGATATATTTCACTAGCGACACAGGCATTGAACCGGCGGGCGTGGGCCCCTAGACAAAATCCATTTTCCTGTTTGCCTTCACGCTAACGCAAGTTCAAAATGTATGGGAATGACATTTTTGTTGCGGAAACATAAATGTCATTCCATACATTTTGAGCTGAGCACTACTCTGTATTGATTGAACCGGCGGGCATACTCTGAGCACTACTCTGCGACCGTAGATGGATACTTAAAAAGATCTGACATTAAAATAACTATAATAATATGAGAAGGATGAAACTATACAATCACTATGAGTAGTAGAGAGTATGAGTGAGCGATACGGACAACATTTTTTTTTATCCTTCTCGCGTATGCGATTTTATTGTTTGCCACCTGTATGGCTATTCTGTAAACTCATTTCTCAATCTCGTAAGCGGAATCCGAGGTGAGATTTGAATTTTCGTTTTACGAAATTCAACCGTATTACAATCATATTACGATTTCAATTTCATAATACGAAATTCAAATCTCACCTCTCGGATTCCGCTTACGAGATTGAGAAACGAGTTTACAGAATAGCCCTACAGCTCTGCCCCCAGCTCTAGCGGCGCCTATTGGCTTTCACCCGGTGTCATATATAACCCGTCCAAATTGAGTTGTTCATTTTATCTTATATTAGATATGTATCACGTGTTCATCATTTTAGTCGGGTTATATCACTATAGCTATTTCATCGTATACGCTAATGTCTTCTCCATTTAATTTTTCCTCGTCGTCTGCGACAGATTTTCAAAACGTTTTTAGACAAGCTTTTGTTAGAAATATTGCTCTCCTTCTACCTAGAGTCTATTCTCCGTGTATACCTACATCCAATGACAAGAGCGTGGATAAGAGCACGACAAGAGTATTATTTGAAATTGTCAATCAAAGAGTAACATAATATATACTTACTGTCTTACGTAGTATTTATATTCTCTTTGCTTACTGACTTTGTCAATATTAGATCATTTTACGAAATAGTAAGTTTTTGTGCAACTTTACAAATAAATTAATTTAGAAAACTTATTATTACAAACTTACTTACATAACACTGATTATCTCTGTCGTTATTAACTTAAAAAATACTTCATTATTTAATATCTTTGTGCTATTTACTTATACTACATACCATGTTTATCAGGTAGTAAGCGCTACATAAAATCACTTTGATGTCGGATTTAACTGTTGGTGAGTGTAAAAGAAATATAAGTATATTTACGCTGCGCTGTAGAATAGTTAATTAGTACTAACCAAATAAAATATCCCTTTACCAGCTATTATCTGTAGAGAACCTATAAAATATGCTACGAATATTTATAAACAAAGTAGGTAAACTACTAAAAAAAATAAGGGCCGGGTTAATTGCTAAGTTGTTTTGGTTCGTATTCACTCAGTAACTTTAACAAATTGTTTTGAATATGAAAGATAATTTTAATGCTTGATAAATAGTACGACTAAAGGATGGCCCTTATTTTTACCAACTTCTCGAAAAAGAAGGAGGTTCTCAATTCGCCTGTATTTTTTTTGTTTGGTACCTCAAAACTCAGAAATTTGTCAAACTATTTGAAAAAATATTTTTTGTTTGACCTGTACCTATTATGCTTTCCGTTTGGTTCCATTGTAATTTTATCGAGATCTCATTCGTATCTCCAGGACCCCTAGACAAAATCCAATTTCTGTTTCTTTTCACGCTAACGCAACATCAAAATGTGTGGGAATGACATCTTTGTTGCGGAAACATAAATGTCATTCCATACATTTTGGACTTGCGTTAGCGTGAATGGAAACAGAAATTTGATTTTTTCTAAGGGGGCAGAGACGTATCTACACGTCTCTGATGATACGAATCTCAAACTTTGAAAATGACAAGTGCGGCATTTGAAGTCGGGTTTTCGCGTTATGTAAACTTTCTTAAATTATGTTTTGAGTAATTTATATTGTATATTATTTAGTTACTATTGAATAGTAATGTATTAAGTCTTTCGTTTACTTGTCCCAGTGCTTGCTTGAGTCTTTCAATTTTAACCTTGATTCAATACCGTTATTATAGGTACTCTACTTTAATAAAATATGTATACTACCTAATTTTCAACCGACTTCCAAAAAGAAGAAGGTTCTCAATTCATCTGTATGTTTTTTTTTCTTTCTTTTTTTTGTGTGTATGTTAAGCGATTACTTCGTCAATTGTGAACCGATTTGAATGATTCCTTTTTAAATTGGTAGGGTACGTTTTTAAAGTGGTCCCATTTTAATTTTACCGAGATCTAATGAGTATCTCCAGAGATATGACGATAAACGTCTCAAACTTGCTACTGAAATTGACTTGAAATTGAAGCGGGTCATGGAAGTCGGTTGTTTTATACTTTAATGCAATAAGTCCTGGCATATTATTAATGTATAAGTTATCAATAAAATTATTCTGATTCTGACTTAATACTTTGTCTCAAGTATCAAAAGTTTTAGCACTTTTTAACTGACTTAAAAAAAAAGGAGGTTTCTCAATTCGACCGTATATATATATATATATATATTTTTATGTTTGTTCGCGGATAACTTCGTCGCTTATGAACCGATTTTGATTATTCCTTTTTTTGTTGGACAGGAGATATCCCAAGTGTGGTACCATGGTAATTTTATCGAGGTCTGATAAGTATCTCCAGAGATATTGAGATAAACACCTCAATGTTGGTACTGAAAATGAATAGGTTCTTTTTTAGTTTTAAAACGATATTATATTAGGACCTCAAAAGTCAGACATTTGAAAATAAACCTTTAGTTATGAGTCTTTTTATAATACATATTTAACAATTTTCAGATTCCATTCCAGTGGACAAAAAATTAAATGAATTGGTTAAATACAATATCTTTCTCATGAAAATATTTGAATTTGTAAGTAGCATAAACGTTTTATTAAAAAACTAGCTGACCCTGCGAACTTCGTACCGCGAATATAAATAAACTGTCCAAGTGCGAGTCAGACCTGCACGCGTAGGGAGGGTTCCGAGTGAACAATATTTGCCGGAAAAATACATTTCATGTATGGGGACCCCCTTTAATTATTAATTTAATTTACTTTTTGTTATTTGATCTTACAGCAGCCATTGCAATACACACCATGAGAAAATTTCAAGTCTCTATCTATAAAGGTTTGTAAGATCGAGCATAAAAAGTCTAAAAAACACGTTTCTTGTATGAGTATATGCAATAAAGGGGGCTTTATTATTTAATTTAATTTTGTTTTTATCGGTTTTTATACACAAATAGCGAATACTCATGTATGAAAGCACCATAATGACAACCATCAAAATATGTCAATACAATGACAAAAATTTCGGAACAAACCAAAAATTACAATATGGGACAACCATCAAAATTCTAAATCTATACTAATATTATAAAGAGAGAACATTTGTATTTTTGTATTTTTGTATTTTTGTATTTTTGTAATGAGTAAGCTCTAAAACTACAGCTAGGCTATTCTGTAAGCTATCTCGACAGCGGAATCCGCGGTGAGATTCAAATTACGTATTACGAAATTCAACCGTATACCAACGTAATACGATTGAATTTCGTAGTACGAAATTTGAATCTCACCGCGGATTCCGCTATCGAGATAGCTTACAGAATAGCCTAGCTGAACCGATTTAAAAAATTCTTTCACTAATACATAGAATGGACTTTCGGAATGAAAATAGGCTATATATTATCCCATTTAAATCAAAGGTACATTCGTGGAGACCTAATTTGCAACCTAAGTCGGCAAATAAACGGTCGAAAAAACACGTTTCTTACGAACGCTGCTTAATTGAAAATAGATAGAAGAATATTTTCTATGCAAGAGTTGTACAACTTAATAAGACCTACAAAAAAGTCCGCAACAGAATATGTCTATCTCTTAAGGTTGACTCGCAGTAACCATTTTAATCTTCAAATTTTTGTTAAAAATATTACATAACTTCCAAGGCTATTTTCAAGTATATAGTATTAATCCTTATCCAAATCATTACGTTAATAAGCTTGGCCACATATTATAGATTGAAATTGTCCTTTACAGTATATAATTCAAATGAAAACTCTAGAAGATATCACGAATTTCACAAACACGCATCGCAAAATTAATAAAATGCTGTAGATCCCCACCGATCACAATCAATTTGAAGTCAATATAGTATAATAATATGATCTATTGTTTAAAATAATATTCATATATATATATAATAATATAATATAATATTTTAAACCACCCCGACTGATCTATGTATAATAGCTTTTTCCAATGACTCTAAACACGACATTTAAAATCTGAGCTGTAAGTTGGTGAGGATTAGAGTATTCTGTAGAGTCCAGGTTTCAGTATTCAGTATTCAGTATTCAGTATTCAGTATTTTATTGCGTCTATAAAAGTATTTACAAGGTCTTAAATAAAATGTACAGTTCTTTATAGACCCTGGAAGGGCACAGCAATATTACTTTAAAAAATTAAATTATTAATCAATTAGGAGAGAGGAGGAATATTACACTTCTACATAATTATCGTAATTATTATTATTTATGCATGTCATTTATGTCGGTATATAATTTATTTTATTTAATGTAAAAAGGAAATGTCATATTTTTAAATAGAAAACAATGTCAAAATTTATCTTTAAAATATTCGTCAATTGTATAATAGCTTTTTTGGACTAAAAGTTCCTTTAATTGTTTCACAAAGTTTCGATTTTGGGATTGACTTTTTAGAGATACCGGCAAGTGATTATATATTTTTATGGACATTACTAGGGGACCTTTCGAATACATTTGAAGGTGAGATGTAGGCAGTATTAATCGGTTGGCATGTCGTACACTACTATGCCTAGATGCATCTAATCGTGTTGTGTACAAGTTGGGATGGTTGCGAACAAATTTACAAACTTCGTGAATGTAGATGCACGGTAGGGTGAGGATTTTGTAAGTTTGAAAATACGGTTTACAGCTATCCGTTTGGTCTATATTGGCTAAAATGCGAACAAGTTTTTTTTGAAGGATAAAAAGGGTAGGCGCAGATGAACAAGCTCCCCACAATATGACGCCATAATTCAACCATGCACTAGCTTGAGAATGATATAACGCAAGTGCAGTGCTGAGGTCAGTTGTCTTCTTAATCTCGCGGAGTGCGTAACTAAATTGAGACATTTTATTTTTAACTTTTTGAATATGTAATTCCCAATTTATATGTTTGTCTATAATCAGACCAAGCAAAGTGCAATTATTGACAGTTTCTATTTCCGTGTTTTGATACGTGAATCGAATATTCAGTGGTGCTTTTTGGTGGGGATAGAAGGAAATTAGTTTTGTTTTAGAGTAATTGATCTGAAGATTATGATCCTTCATCCATTCTACTATTTTATCAAGTATGTCAGTAAGTTTATTATTTAGGAATTCTTTACTATTACAAGAGGTTATTATTGATATATCGTCCGCGAATAATATACATGTTTCATTCATAATTTTTGGTAAGTCGTTTATGTATAATAAAAACAATAGACACCCTACAACACTACCCTGAGGTATTGAGGCGTTGATTGTTTTGCAATCGGATCGAATGTTTTTTATGGTATTTGTTTGGTAATTGAAATGCTCGAGTTCTACGTATTGCTGCCTGTTCTCTAGGTAGGATTTAAACCATTTATAGGCAACACCTCTAACACCTATTCCGTATAATTTAGTTAGTAAAATGTTGTATTGTACTTTGTCGTATGCCTTAGACATATCGAGTAGGATACCAATGGCATATTTCTTATTGTTTATTTCACTTAAAGCTGCTTGGATGTATTTAAATATAGCTAGTGATGTCGACCGGTTTTTGCGAAAACCGTTTTGGCTATGCTTCCATGTTCTTACAATATCGTTGAAAAAGAAGATTTTCGAATTGATCAGACTTATGAAAGTTGATTTCATAGCGCAATTAACTAGAAAAAAGGTCATAATTTTATAACGATTGAACGAATTTTCATGAATCAAAGCTAAGAAAACTCTCGATGAAGACATCTATCAAACAAAAAAAACTATCAATAATAAAAACAAAATCGGTTCATTATTCATTATTCCGGTTAGGTGCTAAGATGCTACAGACAGACACACAGATACACACGTTAAACGTATATTACCCCTACATTTTGCGTCGGGGAACGCCGTAAGGTTACGGCGGCAGATGTACTCCTTGGTGGTAAGCTACTTTTTAGTAGATTTAATGATTCCACTACCACTGCACGAAAACTCATGATTCATAAATGAACATAAAGCTTTCATTGGTAGGTATATAGCTAGGATTAGAACCAACGATTGTCGGGTCAGAATCAGGGTAACTATCCTTTACGCCAAAGGGCCGTCCAATATCAATACGTAAGTATTATAAAACAAAGTTCATCACTGCGTCTGTCTGTCTGTTCGCAATAATCTCAATAGCTACTGAACGGATTATCATGCGGTTTTCACCAATAGCCAGTGTGTTTATGAGGAAGGTTTAGGTGCATAATTCGTTAAGGTTTTGTGTAAATTGGATGAAATATGACGATGGTTGTTAAATATGTTCATATTTTATATTCGATGCAACAAACTGATGCAAATTTTGTAGGTATATATGTACTACCCGTGCGAAGCCGGGGTGGGCTGCTAGTATTAAAATATAATCCTAGTAATGTGGATATATTATGTTGTTGATTCAAAACCCTTTATTTAAAACGTACTTCAATTTTCAATTCTAGAGTGTAATGGACTACGACAAACATTTCTAAACCAAAATCAGCTAAATCGGCCCAGCCGTTCTCGAGTTTTAGCGAGACTAACAAACAGCAATTGATTTTTTACAAGCTTTTATTTAACTTGCAATGTATGTATGTATGTATGTAACTATGTATGTTCGGGTGGAATCTTGGAAGCTAAATTAGACCCACTTTCCGATGTCCGAATGGACTCAAATTTCGTGTACTTATGTATCTTTGGTGACAATACAATAATATGGTACCATGAAGCTGGTCTGATGATGGAGACGGAAGGTGGCCACGGCATCTCTGTGATAAAACAACATAACCCCACCGAGTTTGGGCTCGATTGTTTTGTCTTGAAAAGAACTTTACGCCTAGATGATATCCAGGGTCTGATGATGAAGCTGGAAGGTGGCCACGGCATCTCTGTGATAAATCAACATAACCCTACCGAGTTTGGGCTCGATTGATTCGTGTTGAAGAGAACTTTTCCCCTAGATGATATCCAGGGTCTGATGATGAAGCTGGAAGGTGGCCACGGCATCTGTGTGATAAATCAACGTAACTCTACCGAGTTTGGTCTTGATTGATTCGTCTTGAAGAGAACTTTACACCTAGATGATATTTAGCGACTGGTGATGAAGCTGGAAGGTGGCCACGGCATCTCTGTGATAAAATAACGTAACCCCAGTGAATTTGGGCTCAAATGTTTCGTCTTGAGGAGCATTTTACACTTAAATGATAGCCAGGATCTGATGATGAAGCTGTAAGGTGGCCATGGCATTTCTGTTATAAAGCAACATAGCCCCACCGAGTCGATTGATTTTCCGCGAAGAGCACTTTACCCATAATCACATCAAATATCCGTGGAATATTTTAAAACATCATGCCTTTTCTTAAATACTTAGGTAGTAGGTAGGTAGTCGGTATCTATACCTACCTACTAAAAAGTTAAAAATAAATTATTTAAAAAAAATATTTTTAAAACATGCAGGCACTGAAGTATGGTAATTTAATTACCTAGCCTGAAAAACGGGTAGTGCTTCAAGCTTTTAAGAATATAGGTAAGTACCTACAGTCCGGCAAGTATAACTTGGCGTGCCTGTGCGCCACTGTGCTTTTACTTTGTACTTTGATAACAGTTTCTCTTAAACCACTTTTAATTACTTTTGGCTTTATTGAACTATTTTAATTTAGCAGATTTATCAACAATAATGTCGCGGTAATCTCTCAAACGTCAAACTCACAGTTTCAATTAAAAGAATTAGTTCCAAAAACCAGCACCGCCAAGTTATACTTGTGGCACTGTACACGCCAAATACTTACTAGAATTTATTTTTAACATTTTAGTTCATTGTCCCAAATAAAAGCTTGTTTTAAAAATATTTTTTTTATATAATTTATTTATATATAAGATATTTTTACATATATATAAATCGTATAAATGTGATTTTTTTTTTCAATCACGCGAAAACGGGTGAACGTATTTGGATAAAATATCACAGACAGATACTTTTATAACATTGATTAACACATAGGATACTTTTTATTCAGGTATGTGATAGACAATTTAAAGCTACGGTGTACAACTAGTAACCGTACCCAAAGGGAGCCAACGGGATCCTATAACTGAGACTCCACTGTCTGTCCGTCCGTCCGTCACACGGGTTACGCCTATGTTCTGACTTCTGAACCATAAGAGGTAGACACTTGAAATTTTCACAAAGTGCGTATCATTGTGGTCACTATAAGAACCACAATCCACATACAACAAATTATAAAATTACAATTAATTAAAAGGGGTCTCCATATATGAAACGTTAATTCATCTGTTTTGAGAAGAAACGTATGTAATTTGGCATTTTTCACTTTGTGTTTACCTTCAATAGATGGCGTTAGTAATAAAATTAGCCCGCGGTAGTCTCATTACAAGCTTTTATTTTGATAATTAGACTAAGTTAGAAGAGTAATACATTTTCTCGATTATCTAATACTATACGAATCTTTGCCCTGACATACTGACCGACTTAAAGACAATGCACGGGAAATTTGGACGGTATATTTGTCTTAGTTCGTAAGGGTGTATGTAACTAAGAAAGGATTTTCCAAAATTCAACCCTTAAGGGGATGAAACGGGGGTTCAAAGATTGTATGGAGAAACATGATTAGATAGTATTTTCATTCGAAACTGCACACAAGTACTTCTGTAAATAAAATACGTGTTTCAGGCTTTTTCAATTTTTTTCCCTTGAGAGAGTGAAGTGGGGTACCAAAGTCTGAAAATCAATATTGTTTCGTTTCGAATTGTGCTAAAATTTGAATGCAGATAGTTATTATGACGTAGGTATCCGCAGATATGACCAGTCCCCTGCCACTTTAGTTTTTTGTTGAAATTTTAACACAAGATGTATTTTTGTTGCAGCTATAACAACAAATACTAAAAACAGAATAAAATTAAAAGGTCCTATACAAGAAACGTGTTTTTTCGGCATTTCACTATAACGCCATCTATGAACATTTATCTACCCTGACACCTCTGTGTTAACTTTTACTTAGATAGCGTTAGACGTTTGTTAGATATTCGTTAGATGGCGTTATAGTAAATAAATACGCAGCTCACAACTCTGTTATGATAAATGTTTAGTATTGTACTTTGGTACGGGTCCCTGACGTGTGCATGACTGCGAGTCTGACACGTATTTGGCCAGTTTTATTATTGTAACTAAAAACTAAAACAACCGACTTCCATGAGACGTTTATCGTCATATCTCTGAAGATACTCATCAAATCTCAATGAAATTACAATAGGACTATCTCAAAAACGTACCCTACCGATTAAAAACAGAATCATTCGAATCGGTTCACAATTGACGGAATAATCACGTAACATAAATATTTAAAAATATTTTTTTTAATAATAAAAAAAACATACATACGAATTGAGAACCTCCTCCTGCTTGGAAGTCCGATGAAAACCCGAAAAAAAGATTTTCAGACTTCGTTATCCCACTTCACCCTCTTAAGGTTAGAACTTTTAAAAAGCCCGAAACACATTATTTACTTATTGATTATCAGAATGTACTTGTGTGAAGTTTCGAATAAAAAAGACTAATATTCTTGTTTCTCCATACAAACTTTGAAGCGTCCGAAATCCGTTGAGCTATGTCAATCACTTTAGTTCTCTGGCGTATCACTTCATTGACATCTACATGTGAATTTGTTGTGATAGTTTTTCAGTAAAGTGTACCACAAAAGTGCTCAGGTTGTGGGATAGTGTTAGGGATCGCTTCGCTCACCCTGATAATATTCATAGGTATTAAATATTCTACGGAGGTATGAAATCCTTTTTTGAGTCAGTGGGATTCGCACTAGGCCGTTTATTAACCTTTGGTTTGGTCATATTATTATGTTTTCTATGGTTTGGTGTACTACCACGGGGCAGAAGTCGATTACATCCACGAAATTATCGCTCTCTGCATGGTTTGGTCTGACCATCCAGGTTGGCAGGTAACTATATCGTGACGATACAGTGACATTTGTATTATTGCAGGTAATTTCAGCAGTATTACTTTCTCTCAGTGGCATCCTCCCAAAGCCCCAAGGACACATGTATTGCATTGCTACTGGACCGACTTTAATTATATCTTTACTGTTCATAATACTGTATATACGAAGAAGAGTTCCAATATTCATGGAAAAGATGTATTTATTTTTCCAAATCCTATTCACGTTTGGCGCATTTATTCAATGTTTTTTGTTAAATTTAGCTAAAGTATGGCTGTGGGTAATTTATGGTACATTTTATTTTGCGCTACTTACAGCTCTTTCTCTAGATTTATATCTAATTGCCAATGAAAGAGGATGTACCTTTAGCTGTGCTTAGATTTAATATGATTTGGTATTGTTTTAAGTTTGTAATTAAATGTATAATCTTATTAATAAAATGTTTTAAACCCTATATAAATAAGTGTGTGAATTCAAAATGTATATGTGTTAATTTGTAAAATTTGTATGTATGTATAAAGTGTGTGAATTCAATATTAATAATTCATGTTACGACAAAGTTTTCCCACTGAAAAATAAGATTTTAATAATAAAATGACATTTAATGATTGGGCCACGAAAGGCATTTACAAGAGTAGAAATAAGCTATACGAACTTTATAGTGAAAAGGCCTATAGAAATGAGTCATTTTTAAATTATGTCAAAAAATATAGCAAAACTTTTAAGATAGTGTGCAAGGAAGCTAAATCAAGGTATATTAATAATATGATAGCAACTTCAAATAATAAAATAAAAACCGTATGGTCAATTATTAAAGCAGAAACAGGGAAATCACGTAATCATAAAGGGCAAATAGAAATATTGTATCAAAATAAAATGGTGTCAGAAAAGATGGAATTGTCGAATATCTTTGCAAATTATTTTCATAAAGTGCCTTACGAGACGACGAAAGCCCTATGGGCTATGTCCCTGCAAAATTAGAGCTTTAACTTGTCTAATAGAAAATATACAACCACACAACTTTACTTTTCATCAAATATCCGCATCTTATATTATTAAAACCTTCAAATCACTAAAATTAAAACTATCCGAGGATATTTGGGGATTCTCTATTTCGTTTATAAGCAATATCATTGTAACTCTGGCTCCGTATCTTGCTGATATCTTTAATTTTATTTATTTATTTATTGATAATTAGAACGGTTATAACCATTTACACTAATTAACACATAACATTCATAAAAATAATAATAGGTAGTCACATTAAAAATTATTACAAATAACATAAAAACATTAAAATTACAAGGATAATACAGAATAAGTCAATTATCAAAATCAGCTATAGCATAACTATTTGTCAAACTAAAAATAAATTATGTACATAATAATTAATTAAAGGGTCTCACTAAAATTCTGGCAGATTGCCAAAACTACCCTCCATTCGTCCGCAAAAATATCAAAGCCCGGGTTCGCTTCGAGCAGAGCGTTGAGTGCAGAGAGGGCGCGAGGAATAGGTGAGTTGCTACGTGCCAACGTGCGACTCGGTGGCACGACAAACATCGTATGTCTCCGAGCACGGAGATATTTGTCAAGAGCAAACAATCGAAACAACTCGTTATGGAGATCAGGAGCGTCGATGACGTTCCGAAAAACTTTCATCATGGTTACTATCTGAACCTTTGCTCTCCTAGTCTTAAGGGAATTGTAATTGAGGCATCCCAGGAGAAAGGCAATGTGGTACATAAATGGGTAAAAACCACAACTACGCTTGTATAAATACCTTACCTTTGTACTTTCTCTAATAAAAGTGTATATGTGAACTCGTAGGGGTTCCAGACTGAAGAACTCGCCTCCAATTTACTGCGGACTAAAGTATTATATAGGAGCCGTATTACATGCTCGTTTTTAAAGTCACGCGAGTTTCGGAGCACGAATCCCAGTCGCCTAAACGACTCTTTTGCAACAGCTGTAATATGCTCATGAAAAGTGAGCTTTTGGTCGAATGCAACGCCCAAGTCTTTCATTACAGTAGTTCTGGATAATATGATGTTGCCAATTTTATAATCGAATATTACCGGACTTCGCCCTCGACCAAAGCTCATAACAAAACATTTGGATAGATTAAAATCCATTTTATTCTTAATGCTCCATTCATGTACCGCACTAACATCCTCCTGGAGTGCCCTACAGTCAGCAACGGATCTAATTTCAGCGAAAATCTTTAAGTCATCCGCATACAACAGACATTCAGCATGCTTAAGAACCGTTGGTAGATCGTTTACCATGAGAAGGAAAAGCAAAGGTCCAAGTATTGAGCCTTGACTCACACCTGACCGCGTATGGTATGGCGACGACTCGTAAATACCAAGCCTTACAAATTGCTGGCGGTCGCGCAGATAATCTGCCAATAGCCGTAGAAGTGTGGGCGCGAATCCAATGGCACTAATTTTTTCGAGTAGTACGAGTATATCCCATTCACCCCATAGACCCATTTCAATTCTGCCTGCTTTCAGTAAGATTTAAAAAAAAAAAAAAAACAAAAATCTTTTACAAAAGAATAAAAGAAAAAGAAATAAGTTGATTAAGCAATAGCTTAATCAGCTTATTTCTTTTTTTAATTGTAATAAAATCTTATACTCAAAGCAATTTAGTTTCTCAAAGGGATGCTCTACAACAGATGCCGTTACAACTTTTATTGACAACATTTTTGAAGCTTGGGGCAGTTCTCAAGATATGATTGGTATATTCTGCGACCTTTCAAAGGCTTTTGATTGTGTCAAACACGACATACTGTTGGCTAAACTAAGATAGTGTCCTTTCAGACACATTATCCGTAAAGATAGGTGTTCCTCAGGGTTCAATCTTGGGTCTATTTCTATTCTTGGTCTACATAAATGACTTACCCTTTTTTATGGAGAAATTTGCGAAACCTGTTTTATTTGCAGATGATACATCACTGTTGTTTAATGTCAAAAGAAAACTTGATAATACTGACAACATTAATTTGGCTTTACATGACATCGATAATTTTTTTTTTTTTTTTTTTTTAAATAAAAGATTACTCGCAATGTGGGTTGCACATTACTAGTATTCTTGTTAACCCCTCCAACTAAGCTAAATATGCTTGTGTCTGGAGTGGATTCACGTCAATAGTGCAATGGGTGGGGTGGGGATCGAACTCACGACCTCTCGATCGCCAGTCCGACACCCTATCCATTGGGCTATTGCCGCCTTATTAATTGGTTTAGTATAAATAATTTATCGCTAAATGCCACTAAAACTAAATGTATGAAATTTTCGTAGGCAAATGATACTTTTTAACCGACTTCACAAAAAAGGAGGAGGTTCTCAATTCGTCTGTATGTTTTTTTTTTGTGTGTATGTTACGCGATTTCTCCATCAATTGTGAACGGATTCAAATGGTTCTTTTTTTAATAGGTAGGATACGTTTCCGAGGTGGTCCCATTTTAATTTTATCGAGATCTGATTAGTATCACCAGAGATATGGAGATAAATACCTCAAACATAGGAGAATGTACTAGTTTTAGTAGAAGAGTCCCAAGAAGATTATACACAATAGAGGTTGCTATTGCATATAAGATATTCTTACGGTAACTGTGAGCGAGATAGAAATAAAGGTGGGGATAATTTTTTTTATATCTTATAGGCAAGCGTTTGACCACTATCTCACCTGTTGCTAAGTGATGATGCGGTCGAAGATAGAGAAGTGGACTAGAATGGGAACTGGCTCTCAAGGATAGCTGCCGGAACACATTACATGTTTGGCGACAGATTTTCTGACTTGAGGGTGGTAGCTGGCCAGGCGGACACTAGATATGTTCTACCACCATGCGGGGGTTATTGGTTTCTTAACGATGTTTTCCTTCACCGGAGGGCCACTGTGAGAAGCGCACATATATTTTTCGATAGAAAAATTCATTGGGGCACGGCGGTTTGAGCTCGGTACCACGGCATCAAAGCCGACCGTTCTCCCAATTACGCCACCGGGCCCTCAATAAATAATTATACATTAATAATTATAATAAATAATTATATATAAATATAAATAATTTGTCTTCACAGGAATGTTCTACCGGGCAAAGTCTTGTTAGGGTGAAAACTTTTTTAAACATACCTAATATTTTTTGACATGACATGACATTTGGCGAAGATGGCGGCCATTTCAGTCCCGCGACACTGCATACATAATTAAATAACTCAGAATTATGAACGTACTTAGTACCAATCAACACAGCAAAAAAAAATTATAAGCATAAAACCACATATTATATAATAGTTACTACGTAAATAATACATTCCGTTGTTAGGTTGGCTACACAGTGCTTTCATAATTCGGGTATCCACAATATAGGGAAGTGCCTCTTATAACGTAGTAGAGTGATTCAGTACGCTGTTGGCCATATGGCGGCGATTAATGTTTATAATCGCAAATAATACTTTTTAATATTCATTTTGGAATACAACTAGTCCGTGTTATAAAAGTATTTGGAATTATTGTAATAAAATAGACAATTAATTATCGTGTGTGTCAGATGCTTTAATTGTACAGGGCCATTTTGGACATTGTCCTTTGATACCTTGATGACATCATTATTACTAGTGAATATTTTCACTTTAGCGCGGCATTTAAAGTCAATTTTTTTAAGGTTCCGAACCCAAAGGCTACCATATGAACACTTTCTGAGACATTGTTGTCTGTTCGTCCGTCCGTCCGTCCGTCCGTCCGTCCATCCGTGTGTTTATATGTGCGCACTTTACAGATCTGTATCTTCTTAACCGTTATAGGTACATACTTGAAATTTTCAAAAAGTATATATCCGTCAGTATATAACGGCCCAGACACGAAATGTAATAGATGCATGTAATTTCATTAAAATATTTTTTGCACTAAAAAGGGTAAAATAAGTTATTTTTCAAATAAAATAAAACCGACTTCATAACCACAAAAAGGCACTCAAAAGCGAAAAATAATTTACTTAAAATTATTATAAGCGTTACCCACTTCTCTATTTGAAGTCGGTGCCAGCCAAGTCTATTGGATATTAGATAGATACTATGTATGTAGTAGTAGTAAGTAGGTACATGTAGGTTAGTAAGTAGGTAGATACATGTAGGTATTATCTATCTACTACCTATAGTTATAATACACGAAATAAGGACAAATTACTTTTGCCTTCTACTAGACTGTCCAAAGTAGACAGATCTTATTATGTAAACTGTGTTCGATAACTTTCTACCAGAATGTATAACTCAGCTGAAGGAAAAAGCATTCAAGTCTATAATCAAGTGTATGTTACTAAACAAGGCTTACTACTCTGTACAAGATTTTGTCAATGACAGAAAAACTTGGCAAAACATTGACTATCTTGATGACTATAATCACTTATAATTTACTTTTAGTAGTTATATATATATATATATCGTCGATGATACTGCAATACCGCGTAACTAACATTGGCCGATACCGCGTAAGTACAAAAGTAGCAAATTTGAAATTTCGCAGTTATAGACAAACCGTGCTGATTGGTTCCGAATGCATTCGACAGCCAAATAAGTATCCAATCAGAAAGCGACAAAATCATAACAAGTCGATTCCGCGAGAGCGCGTCTCCGAAAGTTTTATCTCTAAATACCGCGTAAGTACGCAGTTGCAATTAGGAAAGTGTTCGAATTATTGTAGCTATTGGAAAAAACATATTTTTGTGTCCAAAGTGTATTATTAAACGGTAAGTAATTATTGTTATTTGATTGTTTATTGTACGTATAGCTTAACAAAGCATAATTTTTAATGAATTACATGGTTTATAAAGTAAAAAGATTATTTACTAATTTTGCCAGCAGTTACGCGGTTTTAGATCTTTATTTTATTTTGCCTTTTTCCGTAGTTTCGCGGTTTTGTCATTTAAATCTCAAACGGTTTTAAAGCAACAGAATGCTAAGAATTACCAATAACTTGGATAATTAACATCAACCTAACATTCTTATTTTTTATGTATGTAGGTACCTAAATTAATAATATTGTATGAACCAAAAAATACACTTTAATGTAATTTTACTATTTATTATAAATGCGTTAGTTGTGAGAATGGATGGTTGAATGCATGTGTGTTTGTCTTTCACGCAAAAACTACTCAACAGATTTAGATGAAATTTGGCACACTGAAAGCTTAAAGCCTGGATTAACACAGTACTTTTTACAAGCGTTGTTCGTCTATTTTACCAAACATAGTTTATTTAATTAATGTTAAGCCATTAAAAAAATGTGTGTGTGTGTGTGTGTGCGTGTGTTTGTGTGTGTGTGTGAGTGTGTGTGTGTATATGTGAGTGTGTGTGTGTGTGTGTGAGTGTGTGTGAAAGAGAGAGAGTGCGTGCGTTCGTGCTTGTGTCTGTGCCTGTGTGTGTGTATTAATGTACTCAATTGTATTGTGAAGTAGCCATAGCACCTTATATTTCAGCGACAACAAGCATGGAGGCAGATAAAAGCGCAGATGATTCTGAATTACTAAAAAACGCCGACGTCATTAGTAATTTTGTTACTTTACAAGAGCTTAAAATGAGGCGACAAAAACTACTTCTCAAAAGACAGCGAATTTTAGATGCAACGCATAGAAAGTCTCCTAACCAACTAATATTACCAACTTGCGACCAATAGAACAAGTTATAGATACAATGCATAATAAAATATCACCTGCAGCACTAAAACTTCCTGACAAAATCTCTGAACAATCAAAAACTGTGCCAACGGATATCGGTGGTACTGGTATGGCTGATTTTAATACTTTGAGAACTGATACTGAAGCCGTTCAACCTAACCCCTCGATAACGATTATCTCGAATGTTAGAGTAGATTTAAATTTTTCATCCGATGATTCTGTTCGTGACCCAAATTACGTTTCGCTTACTTGATAACTTACAATCAATCAAATTGCGCGATAATATTGACTGGTTTCCTGAGAGAGACACGGAGGCAAATGTTGCTAGAGAATCTAGAAGTAGAAATAAAAAAGCAAAAAAGCATACGTGGAAGAAAGAAGTCAATATAAAAAGTAGGATGCTCGGAAAACAGTACACCGGGTATAAAAAAGTTAGCAACAAATACTTACAAAATTAGCCAAAACCAGAAAGATCCATAGGACCTAAATGTAATTCTAGTTTTTGTGCTCGCAGTAAAGTACTATGTTGCACAAAACTGTCTGAAGAAGAGAGACGAGACATTTTCAAAAAAATTTGGAAAATGTCTTGGCCAGAAAAGAAAATGCATGTTTCTTCATTAGTAGATAAAACACCGACACAGAAAAAAACTAAAGGAAGTGAATCAAGACATTCAACTTCTAAATTATACTATTTACAAGTAGATGGCAAAAAAGAAATATTCTACCTGACAACATTCCTACAAACGCTGGGTATAAAAGAATGGACAGTCCGTTACTGGCTCGGTGAAGGAAGATGCCAAGAATCACAGAATGACTGTCTATCAACTGCTGGTCCAACTAAAGTTGCCACTACTGTCGTAATTCGAGTACGAAACAATATTTGGAGCCAATTATTCAGTCAAAATCTCAACTTTATAATTTGTACGTGAAGTATGCAACGTCTTCATCAAAACCAATTGCTTCGAGAAAGCTTTTTTGTGACATTCAAAATGTCACAAAAAAGCTTTCTCGAAGCAATGAAAACATAGGTTTATTCCAGCCTAAGAAAGACGCATGTGACTTTTGCTGTTCTGTAATTAACAGTTCTACATTATTCAACAATGTTTGTTCTAACGAGTGCAATAGCCAACTCAAAATTTATGGATATTATGTCAGATGGAAACTGCACTATTAATGATAAGGTCTACTTTACCTGGTAGGCTTATTTATTGTGTTATTTTTTAACTGGTAAATAAATGTCTGATTATCATTCCTTTATTACTATTTTTATATTTATTTATTATAACTATGCTATATTATGTACCCTACACTAGTTCTCTATTTTAAGTTGTGATTTAGTTACTGCACAATTCCACGTAAATGCATTGAAAGATCAAAAATATAAAGTGAATACTAAATTAAAACCGCGTAAGTGCATTTCCTAAGGAACTTCTGGTAAAAATAGCTAATAAATGCTCACAATAGTCAAATCATGTTATTAACTGATGTGTTTATAGTTTAGACAAGTCTAACATCAATTAATACGAAGATGTTTAGTTTTTTAACTCTCCTCTAAAAAGTGACCCATATTAGTTACGCGGTATGGATCATTGTTCGTTACGCGGTATTGTAGTATCATCGACGATATATTGTTTATCTTTTTTTTTATAAGACATACTTCTATTTTGACATTTATATTATTTGACGTTTTATCAAATATCCAGGTAGGTTAATTAACGGACGAACTCAAACAATATTATTTAGTGATTAAGGATAGGTAATGTAAGGGAGCACTAATACTACCTCGGTGCTCCCAACCAACCTCACCTCACCACGCGAGAAGCTACGTCCTGCGATCGCCAATACGCCTGCCCAGCGTGGCGATTAGGGCATATCCCTCCCAAGGGATACATCTTATGTATTATGGAAAGTCACAATATGCCGCGGCCCCCAGTTCACGGCCGCCCTGCTATTTCTGACCACGGCGGCGGTCACGGTTACGGCAGGGCAGGGGGTGCTAAGAATCCCCGGGCTACAGTAGGCCGCCAAAACAAACTGACCCTGGCTACTCATAATGGACGCACGATTCGGCTGGACGATCATCTTGCGCAGCTAGAGGAGGAGCTGAAACACATAAGATGGCACATACTGGGGTTATGTGAAGTCCGAAGACAGGGAGAGGACACCATAACCTTAGAATCGGGCCATCTTATGTACTACAGAGAAGGAGATCAGCCATCCCAAGGCGGCGTCGGGTTTCTGGTCAACAAGGTTCTCAGTGACAGAATCTCCAGGTACCAGGGCCAAATAGAAATCTCCAGGGCCCCTAGACAAAATCCAATTTTCTGATTGCCTTCAAGCTAACGCAAATTCAAAATGTATGGGAATGACATTTTTGTTGCGGAAACACAAATGTCATTCCATATATTTTGAACTTGCGTTAGCGTGAAGGCAAACCGGAAATTGGATTTTGTCTAGGGGCCCAGTGTATCGACCAGGGTAGCGTACCCCATAATTGAGTTAAACAAGAGGTACAGCATCAAGTTTATCCAGGTTTACGCACCGACCTTGACACACTTGGATGATGAGGTGGAGAGCATGTATGAAGATATCTCCAGAGCTTTACACACCACCTTCAAAGCTCACTATAACGTTGTCATGGGAGACTTTAACGCCAAAGTGGGAGTACAAACTTGCGGCGAATCGTCTATAGGACCACACGGATTTGGTCACATGAATCACAGGGGGAAAATGCTAGTCAATTTCCTCGAGAAAGAGGGGCTTTTCTTGATGAACTCGTTCTTCAAGAAACAGCCCCAAAGGAAGTGGACGTGGCAAAGCCCCGACACTGTGACTAAAAACGAGATTGACTTCATCATTACGAACAAACGGCGCATATTCAGAGACGTCTCAGTGATCACTAGGTTTAATACTGGAAGTGATCACCGACTTGTTCGAGGGTCTCTGGATATCGACTTTGATTTTTTTCGAAAATTGATTTGCTGTCTTGGAAACCAGATGACGTAGACCAAAAACTCGAAGAAGTGGTGGAAATCCTCAGGGAAGAAGGGACAAAGTTTTGCGAGAGCAAGCGTACGGGCAAAAAGTCCAAACTTTCGGCAGAAACACTTCGGCTAATGGAAAAGAGACGAACAGACCTTTTGTCAGCTTTGTCAACTAACTTGGTGCGCAAATCCATTAAGAAGCTGGTACGACGCGACCTCCGATCCTCTAAAACGCTCTTGATTAAAGAATCAATTGAGCAGAATCGGGGGTCGAAAGTGTTCGTCCAGCCTCTGGGTAGAAGCCACCTCACAAAGCTGAATACGTCAACGGGAAACGTCGTCGCATCCAAGCCGGAGATTCTGTCGGAAGTTGAAGACTTCTACGGCAAGCTCTACGCATCGCATGCTTCAAGGGCCGAACCCGATACTGAGGATTCTAGAGCCACCTTAACCCGCCACTTCACAGAAGATCTGCCCGAAATTAGCCAAGACGAAATCGTGATGGCCCTTGAACAACTAAAAAATGGAAAAGCTCCAGGAGAAGACGGAATCACAACAGAGCTTTTAAAAGCCGGAGGAGCTCCAGCAGTTCAACAGCTTCAGCAGCTCTGTAATTCCGTTCTTTTCACTGGGAGAACTCCACAGGCATAGAACAGAAGCATGGTGGTTCTGTTTTTAAAAAAAGGAGACAAAACCCTATTGAAAAACGACCGCCCGATTTCGCTTCTGAGCCATGTCTACAAGCTGTTTTCAAGGGTCATCACAAACCGTCTTGCGCGAAGATTCGACGAGTTTCAACCTCCGGATCAGGCCGGGTTCCGAAGCGGTTACGGCACCATAGACCACATCCACACGGTGCGGCAGATTGTACAGAAGACCGAAGAGTACTGGTACTGGTCTGTTCTTGAGTCCTTGCAGCGTTACCAAGTCGACTGGCGATATATCGAAGTGATGAGATGTCTGTATAATGCCGCAACGATGACTGTACAAGTACAGAACCAGCGAACTAAACATGTCCACCTGCATCGAGGAGTGAGACAGTGGGACGTCATATCCCCGAAACTGTTCACTAACCCCTTGGAGGATATGTTTAAGATGCTGAACTGGAAAGACTGTGGCATAAACATGCAAGTACATCTCTCACTTACGATTCGCAGATGACATCGTCATTATGGCAGAGACGCTGCAGGACCTACAAAGGATGTTGAATGGCCTAGCTGATTCTTCTCGTCGCATCGGTCTCCGGATGAATTTGGATAAAATCAAAGTCATGTACAATGAGCACGTTGTTCCGGAACCGATTGCCGTAGATGGAATCCCACTCGAAGTTGTCACTAAGTATGTTTACCTAGGGCAGACGCTCCAACTAGGCAAACACAACTTCGAGAAGGAAATCCAGAGAAGAATTCAGCTGGGCTGGGCAGCATTCGGAAAACTCCGTCGAGTCTTCTCGTCGCCTATACCGCATTGTCTAAAGACAAAAAAAAGTCTTAAACCAGTGCGTCCTACCTGTAACGACATACGGAGCCAAGACGTGGACACTCACAGTCCGACTGGTCCACCAGTTTAAAGTTGTTTAGCGAGCTATGGAGAGAGCTATGCTCGGTATTTCTCTGCGGGATCGAATCCGGAACGAAGTAATTCGCCAGAGAACTAAAGTGATCGACATAGCTCAACGGATTAGCAAGCTGAAGTGGCAGTGGGCTGGTCATATCTGCCGCAGGACTGATAACCGTTGGGGCAGACTTGTCCTAGAGTGGAGACCGCGAATCGGCAAACGTAGCGTAGGACGCCCTGTGACCAGGTGGAGCGACGACATACGCAAAGCGTTGGGCAGTGACTGGAAGAGAAGAGCCGAAGATCGGGCTCAGTGGTGCATCTTGGGAGAGGCCTACGTCCAGCAGTGGACTGACACAGGCTGATGATGATGAAGGATAGGTACCCGTTACTATCGACTATGCAAATATGGCGAGAATGCAAAACCACATCTTGTATAACCTACAGCAAACGTTACCCTCTTTTTCCCCATCCACTCACCCTTTTTGGAAAATATTCCCAACATAACGGAAATATCTAATATAACCGTGATGTTGTGAAAAATTGGTTTTTCTTTTGGAATTTGAATTTGAGGGAGGTGGCTCCCAGTTCTAGTGCGCCCATTGGCTTACTCCCGCTGTCATTAATACCCGACCAAATTACGTTGTTCATTTTATCTTATAGCTGACATATGTATCACGTGTTCATAATTTTAGTCGGGTTACATCTCTATAGCTATTTTATTCGCATAGGCTAATGTCTTGTCTATTCAATTTTCCTAAAACATTGATTCACCGGTCCCTGATAGCGCTAAAATGAAGAAATCTGACAGATTTTAAACAGCTTTTATATGGTATCATGTTTTAGACAACTATCCAACGCAATATCAGGAACCGGTGAAACTGGCCCTGACTGTAAAAATGCTAAGCTTGGTGCTTCACTATATGTGCGCCTGCCATTAGAGTCTCAAGTCATAATAAATAATACCCAAAGAGTATATTGTGGATATTATTATAAATTCTCTTTGATAATTATAATCCCTTGCTACATATTATTGACCTACGGTATAGGTATGATAGATCAACCATATTCATCTTATCTGTGCACTTTAAACATATTTTTTTTATCGAAAGTAATTTATTATATTGGAATTAATTACTGCCAAAAAAATTATATTTCAACACCGTGAATAGCTAAAAGCAAGATAATAAGGTGTCACACTTTCAAGTTACATCTTTTGTTATTCATACAACAAATAGGGTAGAAAACGTTGTGCAGTGCTAGTGTTTTACCGTTATGTCTCCTCTCTGATGTAAAATGTTTATTAGTTGAATACGGAAAACAATACACTCCCAACATGTCTGATATGATAATCAATGGTAAGTTAATCAACACCAATTTTCAAGACCAATAGCCAAAAGTCAAAGCATTTATTCAATATATGGGTAAATTAAAAATTTGCACTTACATACGTCAAGAGTCATACACGAGAATAGACCGAGCGCGCACTAGCGGCCATTCTCATAAATCTGTTTCATCAATCTTTCTTCATACATCCTCTATAAATGTCCAAACCATCTAAGCATCCTTTTCTCTATCTTTGTCACTACATCTTCAACCACACCACAACACGGCCTTATCACGCTGTTCTCCACCTAATCTATCAGAGTGACTCCAATCATAATTCTCAAACTTCTCATTTCTACAGCATTAATTTTACTTTCATGCTTATTTTGCCATACCCAGTATTCACTACTATACATGAGTGTGGAAACCAACACACCGCTATGTGCCACCACAGTCGTGCTTTTTAAACACGTTCTGACTTGTCATAAAGTTATGTAGTTCCTCACTCTGTTGGCATCCTGCCAATACTCTTCGCTCTATATCACTTACATACTTACCATCTCTCGTAAACTTAGAGCCCAGGTACACAAACTCTTTCACTTTTTCTAATCTCTCTCTCTCCTTTAATCGTAACCTTACAATTTGTCATTCTTACTTCTCTTTCAAAAACCAATACTTTTGTCTTGCTTACATTCACTTTCATCCCTTTCAAGCACGTACTAATTGTAATTTGAGGTGGGGGTGATAAGTCTAGCACTGACGTCCCGCTTGGGTTGTATTGTGCATTCCACCCTGACAGCGACTAACCAAGCCATCCCAGCTCCTGTAAGAAGCGATTGTAGGCCTGGGGTCGCTAGCATAAAGCTCTCAGTGAAGAAGATGGTGACGGTGTTCATATCGAAGCAGCTGGCGTAATAGAAAGTGGTGAAAGTGTATGCATAGCCGTGCCAGTAGGCAGTGATGTTGATGATGAGGGGTGTGGCAATTATTGTCGTTGCAGTGGCTGGAGCCTTGCATCCATATCCCAGTGGTGCAATCCAACCGTGACCATAAGGGTCAAGGTTGGGTTTTCTAAGACTGAGCAATGGGATATAACATATTCTACAGTCTCTTCTCGTTCACCTGTATACATCCTCTACATAAAGGACCGTCCGTGGCTCCTATTTTATGTAGATGATAGTTTAAAATGCAGTGTCCCGTGACCCTACTATGAGACGAAGGTCTTACCGCTGTAGCTTAAGTTGTTGGTTGACTATTTTCATGCTATTTTACTAACGAACTTAGGCAGTGTGGCTTTTGTGTGCTTGCAGTCCAATTTCTTGTCCTACAACTTCTTTTGCTCTTTCTCGTTGTGGCGTCGCAATATGTCCACTTCCATAGATGACGGTCGTCTTTCCTATAATATAGTCGCTTCTATTGCAAGTTTATCAGCTTCAATGTTACCTGAACACGATGCATGGCTTCTAGTCTATTTTACCTTAGCATTATGCAACAGGCACGTACCTACTACATTTTCCTTGAAACTCTCTTACAACATTTCGTTTGCTTTCAGATTCTGTACCTGTTGATAAAAAATGGAATGAATTAATAAGATACAATATATTTGTTATGAAATTGGTTGAATTTGTAAGTACTATGGGCCTTAAAATGTAACATTTAATAAAAAAAATAATTTAAATAAAGCACGGAAAATACAGCTATGCAGTCCGTTCCAACAGTAAGGCTATTCTGTAAGTTAGTATACCCATCTCGCAAGCGGAATCTGCGGTGAGTTGTACTATGAAATTCAAATCGTAATACTATTGTAATACGGTAGAATTTCGTAATACAAAATTCAAATCTCACCGCTTGCGAGATGCGTAAACTAGCTTACAGAATAGCCCTACTGTTTTCATTAGGATGTACATGTTAACTGACGATGGTGTCGTAATCAATTTAATATTTTAAGCATACAATAATTATATAAATATTAACGTAGCAACGGTAATCAATTAAAATGGTTTCTTGGTAATAGGGTAGTATGGTTAGACTGAGACCTGTAAACTATCAGACAGTAGATATTTAATAGCTCACGAAGAAGACTACTGGCATTTGATTTACTAGGTTAGAGCCCAATGGCAATAAAATAGGCCAGTACTTACCGGTTCATATTGCTTGCTATCTGAGTTCAGCTTGTAAAACTTGTGTATTTGACCGGCAGATAATCTCAGATTGAAAGCTAAATAGTCTAGCAACGTAGCAACCTATTAGTGAAATCCGGTCAAAAATATAGCTTACATAGTTCAAGCTCAATTAATTTACTCTATCTGCTATCTATCATCTCAGCTAATAATATTACTAGTACACATTTGCATTGCCAGGCGCTGATCCGGCTGATCAGCAACATACACTTTATTTTGTAATAATTCACTATACTTAAGCCTTCCTCGGTCTCGATCGCGCCTTTTATAGCTCTCAGTCTCAAAGAGAATATAATACTAGGTACTCAGTCTGACCGCACCTTTACAAATTCTTGATCGTCTGGAAAATCTATCGATTGATTCTTGCACTTATTGAATGTCATGCAGCCCTATCGTCAAAATCTGAGATGTGTCCTGTCATTGTCATTATTTCATGTCAAAATGTCAATGATTTCGGTGAATTGAATTCGGTTAATTTCGGTTTACGCAGAACCCAGGTGTTTACAAATAATGTTTTAATTGGCGCTAATTAAAAAATATAATTATTGATATGTATTTTTGAATTTCATGGTTATTCTTATGACTTATTGGTTAATCATTTAGGTGCGATGGTCATCTTATACATTTAATTTAAAAGAGTGAACACTTCACTGCATGTATAAATCCTTATATGGTAACATGTAATGCAAGTAATCAATATTGCATCGGGGCCTCTCTCTATTCGGCATCCGTTGTAGTTCTAGGTAAGATATCGTCGAAAAATACAAAATAATTGTTATTTTTAGGTAATATCATTGGTTACTATGCTAGCACCATTCATACTGGGTCAAGCTGGTATAATGCACTGCTTAGCTGTCTCCCCGACCCTGGTTCTATCTCTATTATTCATAATCTTATACCTGGTAGACCAAGTGCATGATTTAGCTGAACTTCTATATCTAGTTAACCAGATAATAATGAACATTCTCGCTATAGTGTTTGCATTGTTATCCAGAAATGCATCTACAGCTGTATTCTTAATATTTTACTGCCATCTTTTAGTAGCTCTCAGCTTAGATTTATATTTAGTTGTAAAAGAGCGTGGCATTAAATTTTAGATGCATGCACAAAAAAATTGTTAAAATAAATAAATAAATTACTGTTGCTGCATGCTTGGTATTATTCCGTAGATTTAGAGATCTCTAAAGTAACATTTTAAGGCTGAGGATGTACAATCAGATATTTTAGAAACATTGTAATGTGCTCTGGTCAAATTATCGGAATGCTTGGTAGGTAATTTGGGACTATCAAAAATTTACTGGAGCGATTCTATGCTTTAGGATTCTGTATGTCCAATAAGAATTATCTGTTTGAATATTCCTGACAAAGTGAGCCCAAATTAATACTACTACTACTACTTAATACTACAACTTTGTTTTTAACTGTTGTCTAAAAATGAGTATGACAAGAGAGTCCATATCTTACTTTTAGGTGATAGCACTGCTCCTCAATATAATCAGCCATGTATTGGACCCGGTGGATGCGCTGTATTGCCTCGTTGCAGGACCTACATTGATGGTATCCTTGCTATTCATGATACTGTACGTTGTGGACCAAGTTCAATATGAAGCAGAGATGTACTTTGTCATTATCCAGACAACCATCACATTTGCCGCATTCGTCAATGTATGCTTAGTTGGGAAACTGCAAGGAGCTATATACGGACTATTTTATGTCGACCTTTTAGTCGCATTACTTATAGATCTGCGTTACATTCAAAAAGAGAGGGGGTGGACTTTCTGAATAGTTTTATATGTCTGTTTACATTTATGTCTGTGCCCGACATTTTACATCCTGTTTCTGTGATAAGTGCTTATCTATTACAAATATTACAATGTATTCAAAAGTTTGCGGTTGTTTGCTTAAAAGAGTCATGTTTTACACTAATAAGTTATATGTTTGGTTAGTGAAACGAATTTTAAAAGTAACCCTCTGGCAGGTAGTGTGGCTGACACTGATTACAGCTATATTTTTATTACTTTGGAATCGGTATCCTTGTGATAAAAATGATTTTAAAGAGTCTGATAATCCTGTTATTTTATGGTGGACAGAGGGATTTCCCAGCTCATCAGAAACTAAAGACTGCCCTAATAATATAAAATGTGATGTATACAGTGACAGAAATAGCAGCAAACATTTAAATGTCCAAGCTTATTTGTTTTACGGAAGTAACATTAAGTTTGATGACTTACCGTTGCCACGAAGACCGAAGGAATTAATATGGGGCCTGTACCATGAAGAATCTCCTAGAAACATGCAGCAGCTAATGCATGAGCCTGTCCTACGATTGTTCAACTTTTCATCAACATTCAGCAGGTATAGTGATGTACCTTTCCCCTTGCAATACTTAGAATCATTAGAAGATATAATAAGCAGAGAATATTTTGTAGAAACATCAGAGAAGAATTTGCTTTTAGAGAAAATAGCACCGATTCTGTACCTACAGAGCGACTGTGAGACTTCAACTGAGCGAGATTTGTATGTTGAAGAACTGATGAAACTTACTGCAGTAGACTCTTATGGGTCATGTTTGAATAATAAGAAACTGCCAGAGAAATTTACTACAGATTACTTGAACAACTTAAATGAAGAAGAGTTTTTAATGTTCGTTGCGAGATACAAGTTTGTCATAGCTATTGAAAATGGTGTATGTGAGGATTACGTTACAGAGAAATTTTGGAGAGCTATCAAAGTTGGCACAGTTCCTATTTATTTTGGCTCCCCGTTGATAAAAGACTGGCTCCCCAATGAGAGATCAGCTATACTCTTGGAGGATTATTCTACACCATCTATTCTGAACGATCACTTGGGAAAATTGCTCAATAATGATTTTTTGTATGAACAGTACTTAGAACATAAGACGATGCAAATTGTAAGAAATGCAAGACTGACTAAAGAGTTTAATGAGAAATCATATCAGGTAGATTCATTGTTGACGACAGAAAGATTTGAATGTTTTGTTTGTGCTAAGATACATGATAGAATGAAAGGTAGCACTGAAGAGAAAATAGTAAGTAAAAGCCATTATAACTGTCCTAAACCTACCTCTGCTTTGCAGCTAGATATTAACCCAAAAAATAGTTGGGTGGATTCCTACGACTATAACAGGAAATTAGCAAATGAAATATACAAAAATGTTATGGATAAGGTATAATTTATTTTTTGTAATTTACATATATTTTTCTAATATATTTTTATAGATATTCTAATGTTTTATTCATTGGCACACTGCATCTAGAGGTGAGATAGGATGCACCTGGTAGTGAAGACCTCTTTTTATAACGTGAGGGATAGTTTTCGGCACCATACTGTAACAATTGAGATTTAAATAACATTAATTGCATACCAAACGAAACATTTCAATTTATAACAAGTAAAAACTAAGCTAGTAGCTTTGACAATATGCGGTCTTATTGCTTAGAGTCGAGTGATAAGACTGCCCATTGTCTCACAACCTTTGGCTGAACCGAGCAAGCTAGTTATAAATAAGATCGTTTGAATAAAACTGGCCAAGTGCGAGTCAGCATCGCGTCTTTTATCGCACGCTTAGGGAGGATCCGTACAATACGAAACATAACAGAGTTTCAACCATTAATTGATATTACCAAGAATATTTGGTTTGGTCGCGATCTAGAAAGACGGGGCTCGTTTACTAGCGCCATCTATGTCATTTTGCCGAAACTAATTAGATAGATGGCGTTTAAAAACACGTTTTTTGTATGGGGACGGCCTTTAATTTTTAACTTTATTTTATTTTTAGTATTTGTTGTTCTAGCGGCAACAAAAATACATCATCTGTGAAAATTTCAACTGTCTAACTATCACGGTTAATCAGCTATAGCCTGGTGACAGACGGACAGACACACAGACAGACAGACAGACGGACAGCGGAGTCTTAGTAATAGGGTCCCGTTTTACCCTTTGGGTACGGAACCCTTAAATCTAAAATAACCGACTTCAATGCCGCGCTATTAATTTTCAGTACCAATTTAGAGGTGTTTATCTCCATATCTCTGGAGATACTTATCAGACCTCGATAAAATTACCATGGTACCACATTTGGGATATCTCCTTTCCAACAAAAAAATAATAATCAAAATCGGTTCATTAACGACGAAGTTATCCGCGAACAAACACAAAAAAAAAACGGTCGATATGAGAAACCTCCTCCTTTTTTTGAAGTCGGTTAAAAATAATGAAGTACTACAGTGTCGTGACAAATCTTGCCAAACTATCACGTCAGTATTACATCCGCGGTGTCTGTCAATATTAGTGACTGCTCGTTAGATCTGGCTAAATACCTAAGTAGGTATGAACATTTGCATGCACAGTAACATAGAACCTCCTCCTTTTTTGAAGTCGGTAAAAGAACACCGTGATTCGAGTATTATACTAGGTACTTTGTGACCGTGATTTATCGGATTATATTTGGCGCTCCACGAACTAGACTACATAGGCCATCTACCTAGGCATAACTTTATGATGAGCTATATTCTATAACATCTAAAGCTATATTATATATCATCTAACTGTGCTTATGATAAAATATAGCTAAAACGACTACTGAGACGAATGTTTATCTGCAAGGTGTCGTTACATTCGTCTCTGTACCTACCCCTAGTGATAATACTCGGGTTATAAACTTTTATCACACAATATCGTCAGCATAGCTGCATCCGCTGTCGGTATTTTAGTCTCGTTTATTAAACAGAATGTACTTATTAGATGGTACAGTATGATTATGTAGGTAATGAAGGTAGTAATACCTAACACATTCTAGGCATGCACGCTTGTTAATATCACATCGAAGTACCTACTTAAGGCTCGGCGCAAACGAGCCACCGACCACAGCCACCGGTGGCTAGTGACTACAGTTGTACACCCTTTAATACATTTTGTAGGGGCTCGCCGCACGTGTGGTCGGTGGCGGCCTCGCTCTACAGCTACATCAGTGTCTGCGATTCGCTACTTAAGGCCGCTTCGGCCACATAAGACGCTGATACTCGCCATTGACGCGCCGGTTCGAGCCCTTCTCATCCTCCCACACCCTCAGTCAGTTAGTTAACCGCTAGGCATCCTACGAATCGCACGTGTGCGTATAATGTGGCGGCTTCCGAACACCGGTGGCTGTCGCGCGCTTCCGTCGCTGTTGCAAAAGTGGCGGTGGCGTGCGATAGCACCTTGTTGCTGTGGTCGCCTTGGTCGGTCGCTCGTTTGCGCTGAGCCTAAGTCTATCTAACAACGTACCCACTAAGTAATAAAAAAATAATGACGAATAGTTACTACTCACTTAATAGTCCTACTACCACTACCTATCTATATACACTAATAAGCTGGTACTTACGATATGCAGTCAATGATAGGGCAGACGGACAGACACAGCGTGCAGCCAGTGCAATCGTCAGTTACGTGAGGAATGTGAGTCTCTGGGTCGAATCTGTAAAGTATAATAAAGTTAAATCACAGATTATATACCTAATAGTTACTACGGTAAAGTAAGTTATTGTTCGTATTCGTAGAATGACATTTACAATACATACCTACTTAAGTAAGTAGGTATATAATGAAAGACTGAAACACTAGACAACAATTTTTGCCAACATTGGCACATTAGGTTCATATAAATTTTTTTTAAATGTGAGTCGTCCTTCTCTACGGACGATGCAGTGGAAGACTGTAGTTCATACTAGTAGACTTTGAATTTAATTGTAGTACCAGCGAACTGTTTATTTGGTCAGTAGTGCGAACTACAAGTGTTAATTTTATAGGCTGGGGTAGGTAGTAGTTTATATTTAGTCTGTTTGGTAGGAAACCACCGAGACAGGTTTATTCCTAAAGCGGAACGCCCCCCACTGGGAGACGTTAAGACAATTTATAATTTTTTTTCCAAAGTCCCCCAGTTGAACCATTACAAATTGTTTTACTCCCAACGTCGCCCTTTAACACGGGCACCAGTGGGGGACGTCAGGACAAAGTATTAATTTTTGTGCCGACGGCCGCCAGTGGTAGTCATTGGGACATAAAAAATAGTATTTTATTTTCAGTGTTTTGTCATTATGGTCTAACTATAGCAGACCAACATACACTTTTGGCAGTCGAATCTGGGTGTCAAGTTTTTTTTTTTGATCTTTGTGTGTGACCTCTTATCGGCCAAACTGCAAATCTTTTCAGCAGAAATTTTGTACAAAATCAGTCAATAGGTCTAGGTCACGTTAATATAATATTACCGTGTCTAGGTCACATAGGATACTTTATTTTTAACCGACTTCCAAAAAGGAGTAGGTTCTATGTTCGTCTGTATATATATATATTTTTTAATGTATTTTCGAATATGTGTTATAAAACTTACTCTATAGCTTGATATCCAGAATCAGCGCAAGCCATATAGCACTTGCCGCAGTTTATGCACATGTCCTGAAATATGAAAATCGAACGTGAAAAATTGTTTAGTTAGGAACGCACAAATGTATTCCCCCGTTTCCTCTTCTTCTCCATCTCTCTTTTCTTCCCCATTTAATTGCAAATAGAAATATGACCCTTCAAAAATCTTAAACAGAGGATTAAAAGGCTTATATTTCTTTTTGTAATTGGTTGGTTAAAAAAAGCAAATGATAGGGGCGTAGCTACAGCAGACCTTGACTTTTTATAGAAACATATTTTGCTCAAGAAGCATTTTCCAGGGAGGAAACGGGGGAATACATTTGTATGGAAAAGTGCACCCCGCGTTCCCTCTTTAGGTTCATATCCGTTTCCTACAGTTGCATTCTATAAATCTAAGTTACTCACATCATCAATAAGAGCGACGACTTGCTTCGTATTATCGAGGTGCTTGTAAGTGCCCACTCTAGGCAAAGCTTCGCCCAATACATCCTTTATGCCGGGCACCTCTGAATGGCCGTTAGATACCCCATTACCGTTCAAGTAACTATGGACCATGTTGTCAGTTAGTAAGTCACATTTTAGCCTGGCCTCGTGAAGTTTCTCTTCGCGCTTCTGGTTGTAAGGACCGAAGTGGGCTAGGACCTGAAAATGAAAAAGGTTTCTTTTTTATTAAAAAGTATTTTTTTAAATACGGGACTTATCGCGCTGAAAAAATAATTTAACTTACCTAGACGTTTCGATCAAGTTGCATTGACAGTGGTCACGAGAAGAGAGAAGTTGCGTGTAAATCGCGAAAGTTTAAAATTTGCTTTTTTTTTAACGCGAAAAATTCCATACATCTCACTTGGGGCCTTATTCAGTATGACCAATGAGATAACGCGTTCCTAAACGCGCCACGTTACGTAATTGAAAAATTGTATTGCCACACTATAGGTAAATTATACAAAACGCGCGTGTTACACGTCTTCATATGTCACGATATTTTGACAGCTCAAAACGCGCTCATAACCTTACTCTACCGCGCTTTAATTGGCATAGAGAATACCATAACGCGGAGATAACGTAACACGGCACGGTAAGACTTTAAAATGGTCATATTGAATAAGGCCCCAGAAGTTATGTAACGATGCGGTCGATGATGTAGCGCGCTTACCCAAGTACAGATCGCGCGGCGAGAGTTTGGCTTTGACCGTTATTGCGCAGAAATCAGAAATTGGGTATCAACGGGCAATTAGCGGGGTGCGGGGCGGGTGTGTAGGCGCACGCGGTGCTCTGATTGGCGCTTCAATCGTTCCCATGCGCAGTAATCCCCTCCACCCGAAGGTCAAAGCCAAACTCTCGCCGCGCGATCTGTAATAATATAATATTTTAAGTGGTAGACTTCTGCTAGTTGGTGATGGGGCGGTTTTATATCTAGGTAGGATAGGCTAGTGTTTGACCCCCACTATCTCGCCTGGTGGTAAGCGATGATGTGGTCGAAGATTGTTAACACTCTAGGCCTAGAATACTCTGACTCTCAATAGCTGTGTGCTGGCCGCCATAACACCGTAAGGTTATGGCGGCAGTTTTTCTTCTTGATGGTGGTAAGTTACTTTTTGGTAACAAGTTGGAACATTGGCGGAACATCGATATAATTTGCTTCTGCCACCTGTAGACGAACACCCGTGCTAGGATTTGTACCAGCGACCTCTCGCTTAGAAATCAAGGCATCTATCCTTACGCCAACGGGGCTCTCAAAATATCTCAGTCTGTGCAAAAAGAGAACCGTCGTAGAAATTAAGGTCGCGTCGGTGTCGGTCGTTATAAAATATTGTTTTTGTTGCGTTCACAACACTGCTGTAATTACTAGTACGACTAAAAATGTTTGATAATTGATAGATACCTACTCTTATCATTATCGTGTGCTACTAGGTAGGTATGTACCTTCCTTCCTTCCTTACCTTGGAATGTTAGGTCATGGTAACGCCACGACGGTTCTCTTTTTGTTCAGACTCTACTATTCCTTTCTTACCGTATAGGAAAAATTAAACAGAGAACATTGCGAATAAAATAGCTATAGAGATATAACCCGACTAAAATGATGAACACGTGATAAATATGCCAGCTATAAGATAAAATGAACAACGTAATTTGGTCGGGTCATACATAAGAGCGGGTGAAAGCCAATGGGTGCACTAGAACTAGGAGCCAGTTTCTAAAATCGCATATGCAGAGAAGGATAAAAAAATGTTGTTCATCTCGCTCTCTCATACTAGTGATTGTATCGTTTTATCCTTCTTATATTATTATCGAGTAAATAAATAAATAAATTATTGTTATTTAAATGCCAAATCCTTTTAATACTCCATCCACGTCTCTTACCTTCCCATCATCATCATAGAGCGTCTGCACGGGCTTGCCCTTCTGATGTTTGAAGGTAGGTGGTGACTGTCCGAGCCAGCCCGGCAGACCCCTGGAGCGCAGGTACAGCAGAGCCTTCAGACCGGTTATGTAGTCCTCTACCACTGTGAAGTCTTGGTTCTGGACTGCGCTGCAGATCTGCGAACGATCATATCTAGATTAGATTAGTTTATTAATTTACGCGGACAAGTTGAAGCAGAACCTACCTACTACTAGAACTGATAAGTATGCATATTAGAGATAGGACTTCAACTAGCTGGTGAGGGGGCGTTATTAGGGTTCCGTAGCCGAATGGCAAAAAACGGAACCCTTATAGATTCGTCATGTCTGTCTATCTGTCTGTCCGTCCGTATGTCACAGCCATTTTATTCCGAAACTGTTAGGACTACAGAATTGGAACTTGGTAGGTAGATGTATTCTGTAAACCGCTTTCCGATTTTTATACAAAAATAAAAAATATAAAAGCTTAAGGGGGGGCATCCCATACATGGAACTGAAACAAAAAATATTTTTTTCTCAAACCTATGCGTGTGGGTTGGGGTGTCTATGGATAGGTCTGTAAAAATGACATTGAGGTTTTAAAAATCATTTCTTCTCAAAGTCAATCATTTGAAAGATAGGCGCGTCTAAAGTGGTAAAATGTGTGCCCCCCCCCCCCCCCCCCCTCCTCTAACTTTTAAAGTATAGGAGTGAAAAATCTAAAAAAAATATATGCTGTATATCTCAATAAAAACTAACAACGAAAATTGGTTTGAACGAGATACAGTCAGCAGTTTTAGAGATATCATACAAACACTATGAAAAACAAAGTTAATTTTGTAGTTGCGATAGAATATTATGGAATAGGCATAGTTATGGAATACTTAACTGTGTTACGGAACCCTACGAGTGCGAGTCCGACTTGCGCTTGGCCAGTTTTTTTTTATATCTGATAGGCGACAATAGCTCAATGGATAGGGTGTCGGACTGGAGATCGAGAGGTCGTGAGTTCGATTCCCACCCCACCCAATGCACTATTGACGTGAACCCACCCCAAACACAAGCATATTTAGCTTAGTTGGAGGGGTTAACAATAATACTAGATAGTAATGTGGAACTCATATTGCGAGTAATCTATATTTAAAAAAAAGTATGTTTAATAATTTATTATCGTACAAAACGAGAAAAATCGACTTCACATGCCGCTATAGTAGTATAGTCAAAGTAGTATCATGTCATCAAGGTATACAAATCTTGTATTTGAAAATTATCGAGAGATTAACACATATAATTATTTAAAACGGCTTTTGAACGGAAACGTGTCAGAGTAATTTCGATATCTTAACTCGTGAGTGTAAAGTAGTTTTAAATAATAGTATGTATAACTAAAAATTTGTAAAAAAAAATTATCAGATTATCGAAAAAATAGAAATTTTCCAAATCGGATACTTATTTATTAACGGGAGACTGAGGAACTGAGTTCTGAGTTAACAAACATAAAAAAGTCTACTTGAGAACCTCCACACTTTGAAGTCAGTTAAAAAACTCAAAGAGAATCAACAAAGTAATGAACCATTCAGCTGTCATCCAATCGTTGACGTCAGACTATTAAAATTTATTAAAGTAGGGTTGCCAACCATAAACGGAACTGTGTGTTTCAGTACTTCAGACAATTTGTATATAAATAAAACCGTAACCTAATAGGGACTATAGACTTCAGTATCTGTTATAAATTTCAACTTGCTAGGTCCACCCGTTCCTGAGAAAATTGGTGGTGACACACGGACAGACAGACAGACAGACCGACGGACAGACGGACAAGAAAGTGATCTTATAAGGGTTCCTTTTTTTACCTTTTGAGGTACGGAACCCTAAAAAAAGGGAAATAGTGAAACTCAACTTAAAGAAACGCATACCGATCACAGTACATATCATGATCCGAATGGAACGGATTGTCCTACTGACTTATGCTGATGTATTCTAACCCACCTGAACGACGGGCGCACCACACATGATGAACTGCAGCGCTGACTCCGCGGAGTCGATCCCGCCGATGCCCAGTATGGGGAAGCCGGGCAACTTGTTACCGATCGCAGACACCGCTCGCAGGCCCATCGGTCGAGTCGCATTGCCGGACACACCGCCGTATGTCGTGTGCTTCTCTACCCCTAGGCACAGAATAAATAATAGTGCATGCCCTAGGCCAGGGCTGTCCAAACCACGGCCCGCGGGCCGCATGTGCCCGCGGCTTGTTTGTATTCGGCCCGCACGCATGTTTTAATTAAAAAATAGTTTTGGACATAAATAGTAAAGTAATAAGTAGTAAAAAAGTAGTTTGAATAATAGAATTATTTTTCAAAACAACGATTCGATATGATTGTTGAAGATAAATTAACTAAGAACCAATTAACGTATAAAGCAATTATATAGTACAATATTATTTTAACTATGTACTTAAAAACTGTATTTTTTTACATGGAAACTGTATATATTTTTTCCTGCGGCCCTCCAACTTTCTTAGTAAATTTAATTAGTAGGAAAGGTATGTAGTTTGGACAGCCCTGCCCTAGGCATTCAATAACACGGTGATTTTGGAGTTTTGGCGGCAACGTGAAAATGTGTGTGTGCTCTCATTGTATTTTTTCGTAAAACTTGTGTTCTTCCGCGAGTTAATGTGTAATAAATGTGGATTATTAACCATTAAATGCCGGTGAATGTGTGCAAGTGTAGGGAAACACCACAATGTTGAAAAAATATAATGGCGTCCTCACCAAAATTGTACTGAACATCTTTAGTAAAGTCCGCATATTTACTGAGGGTAAGACTTTGACTAGAAACTTGACATGAAAGGTGACTTTGACCCATCTTTACGACTTGGATTCACAAAAACTTGAAAATGTTTAATACTTGACACTGAAAGAAAGAAGAAAGAAAAAACGTTTATTGGCTAAGTACTCTAATTCTTTGGAGCCATGCCATAATTGTTGTCATTACAAAAAAAAACTGCCTCTCATTCGACTCGAATGTTTGCTTTATACAATGCTCCGATCGAAAACTTTTGATATTTAAACTTGAAAAAATCGTAATTCTAATCGATTTTCGATTGAAAATAGAATACTCATGCTGAGGTAACAAGCATAAGAAAAAAATATCGAATTGAGAACCTCCTCGTTTTTTGAAGTTAGTTAAAACATACAGCACAAGTGTTCTAGAGTGGAGACCACGGCTCGGTAAACGAAGCGTAGGACGCCCTCCAGCTAGGTGGAGCGATGATATACGCAAGCTGGCTGGCAGCGGTTGAAAACAACGAGCTGAAGATCGAGCTCAGTGGCGTGCCATAGGAGAGGCCTATGCCCAACAGTGGACGAATACTGGCTGTTAATGATGATGATGGTGAAAAACATACTCACCGACAGCAGGCCACGGAGTAGCGTCAGGTCTGACAGTCATCAGACCTGACACCGTGTTGATTGCTGACACGCCGCTTGCTCCACCTTAAAATAACATTTACATAGATAGATAGATGAGGAAGTACCATAGGAGAGGCCTATGTACAGCAGTGGACGGAAATTAGCTGATAATGATGATGATAGATGGATGAACACTTGACATAAGATACAATAACCGGCTAAGTGCGTGCCGGGCCACGCGCAGTGTAGGGTTCCGTAGTAGCCTGTTATTCAATGCAAGTCTTTACCCGTTATAAACAAGCAACTAGGTACTCCGTCATTGTCACTTAAGGATTTATTCTAAGGATTACGCTGGTAAAACCGCGGGGCACAGCTAGTTTACATTATATATAAATAAAATAATAACCTTCATAAGCAGCGACCGCGATGCTGACAATATCGGTGATGTTCGGAGTGAGCTTCACAAAGAACGGGATCTTGACCGCCTTGCGCACCCATTCCGATATGCCTTTCACTAGAACGGGGTCCTGGAAAAACATAGATAGTTTTAAATTAGTAAGTAAATGAGAGTAAAATCTAGCTTTTTAGGGTTCCGTACCTCTAAAGGAAAAATGTTTATACCGCCATTTGTCGGTTGCCAGAGCCTCGTTTGTTGGTCAGCAGGATGCACCACGGGTAGGTCAGGTTGGCTGGGAGCACTGAGGAGGTATTTGTACTCCCTTACATCCCTACGGCGGGATAACCATTTTAAATCATGGCGAAGCTAAATACTACAGGCCGGTGATGGGCAGCAGCGTTATCGGTGCGAGAAGCTACGTCCTGCGATCGCCAACCCACCTATCCAGCGTGGCGATTAGGGCATACCCCACCCAATGAACCGAAGATCGGGCTCAGTGGCTTATCTTGGGAGAGGCCTGCATCCAGCAGTAGACTGACACTGGCTGATTATGATCATGATGATAATTAAAAGAAAAAGGAACCCTGATAGGATCACTTCATTGTCCGTTTGTCTGTCTGTCTTTTGAGGAACGGAACCCTAAAAAGGCGAATTTATATTAGCGAATTAACTTTTCCTTTAAAACAGTAACCTACCAGCCAAGCTATTCAACAGATGATGGTGCTAAAGTCGATTTTCCAGCGTCATATCTAATGTCTCCTCCGCTTCTAAATAAGCAAGATTGACGAAATTGTGGTTAAATGTTTGAGCCCATTCATATTACAGAAATTGGAACCATTCGTTTTAATACAGGATCTCATGTAGGTACCTACTAGTTCAACATCAGATGAAACATTATGGCGGTCTAACGCTTGACTATATAATAATAAAAGTATATTATATATTTTTATGATATAAGGTAACAGGGAAAGCACGACGCTCGCCTGATGGTAAGCGATGACGTCTACCTATTACAGACACAACGGCATGCAAAAATTCTGCCTAGCCAGAATTTTTCATGTCACTGCACTACGCCTGTTACCTATATGACATAAAAAAGTTTTTCCAGTTAAAAATAAATAAGCAGTAACCTGTCCACAAGCGAGCCCCATGCCCGACTCGCCCATGCCGTGAGGACATGATAAGTTCAGCTCCAAAGCATCAGCCCCGGCCGCTTCAGCATTCTGCGCCAGCTCGGTCCAATCCGACTCGTTGTATGAACACATTATAGATGCTATTATAACCTGGAAATATTATTTAGTTAAATATTATATAAGTTACTAGCTATGCCCCGCGGCTTCGCCCGCGTTAAAAAGTATCCTATAGCCTAATGCATAGTACTGGCTATCCCTGTGCAAAATTTCAGCTAAATCGGTCTAACCGTTTGATTGTAAAGAAGTCCCAACAAACAAACAAATATACAAACTGACTTTCGCATTTATAATGTTGGTGTTGATTGTTGTTTTTAGTCACGTAGGTTGTTACATATTTTCTTTTGTCTGGGTGCTAGGTGCACAGGTGGTAGGAGCATTATACCGGTGTTCTGCCTGACTTGCTACCAAAAAGTAGTTTACCACCATCAAGGAGAAAATCGTCCGACATAACCTTGCGATGTTTCGGCAGCACACAGCGATTGAGAGACAGAGGCAAACCATTCAAGGCCTAGCGTGTTCACCATCGCTTACCATCAGGCGAGATAGTGGTCACACGCCAGTCAATTCACGCAGCGCAAAGAAAGCCTATCGATATTATTATCGGTATTGACAAAAACTATTTGCATTTATAGTTAGTTACCTCGGCAATTATCTGGGTAAATAAGAACATGCATTTTTACTCTTTTGCAAAAATTTGTATAATTTGAAAAAATTCTCGAGTTTACAACACCATTTTTCACGTCTTGAGGCCTTCCTATATCATGTAAGATTATCCAGAAATGCTCGCTTCGAGTAATCTCGACTAGAAACTCTAACACAGGCTCTATACAAAGCACCTCTAAACTCCATACTCCATACCTTCTCCGGGAAGTCGGCCTTCAATTCCGTGATACTCCTGCACCAGTACTCAGCACACTTCTCGGAAATAAGCTCGATGTTGAGGAACGATCCTTGTCCCGGGCCGAACGACTCTCCTGACGTCACGCCGCGGACTATTCGTGGTGATACGTTGGTCACTAAGTCCTGGGAAACATAGTTACCTGTTACCTTATTAGTTTTTAGGGTTCCGTACCTCAAAAGGTAAAAAAGGAACCCTTCTTCAGATTTAAGATCACTTTCTTGTCCGTCTGTCGTCAACCGGAAGTACCCTATAGGTTTTCGACCCAAAACCTATAGGGTACTTCCCGTTGACTTAGAATCATGAAATTTGGCGAGAAACAAGGTCTTACAGCAAAAATAAAGGAAAAACAGACGTACAGACTATGTAACATAACATGTTATAATATTGTTATTTAACATGTTATGATATTGTTATTTACCATGTTATAATATTGTTATTTAACATGTTATGTTACATAGTCTGTACGCATACTTACTTAACTTTAGTACAAATTAGATAGTAAGTAGGTAGGCATCTAAAAGATAACACGCTAACTTCGGATACACATAATATAGTTTAAAAACTAAAAAAGAACCGACTTCAATGCCGCACTATTTATTTTCAGTAGCATTTTTGAGGTGTTTATCTCAATATCTCTGGAGATACTTATCAGACCTCGATAAAATTACCATGGTACCACACTTGAGATATCTCCTTTCCAACAAAAAAATAATAATCAAGATCGGTTCATAAATGACGAAGTTAACCGCGAACAAACATTAAAAAAAAAACATATATACGGTCGAATTGAGAAACCTCCTCCTTTTTTTGAAGTCGGTTAAAAAACAAAACAAAGTTTCAAATCAAACCTTATCAAGTCCAAAAGTCTTGGTAACAGCGAACCCCCAGCCTTGCAAGAAAGCTCGTCGTATCATAGCGGTGCTAGTCGTAGGTGGGGCACTCGCCAACCCAAATGGATTGGGGAACCTGATGCCGCACACTTCTACTGAGAGGTCCACATCGTCTATTGGGCAGTGGAACTTGGGCAGCTGGATTGGTGAACTAAAGGGGAGATCCTAGTAAAAATAAAAAACATGTATAAGTTATCATCATCATCATTTTCGTCCACTGCAGGGCCTCTCGCAGGGCAGGGCCACCCTATTACGCCACATATTACTGTTCTGAGCTACGTACTCTTGGCGAAATATTTAAATCTTTCATTATAAAACAAATATAAGTATCTTTATTAACATAATTTATGGTAAGTACAAGTGTATCGTGGAATACATATATACTCGTAGACTCCCGAACTAGTAACACTGTGTTTCAGAAGCCAATGGCTTCTCCCATTTAATATTCTAGTTAAATTATAATAGTCTGCTGTTTTTCCACAGAGCTAAAATTTGGAATTCTTCAAAAGGGGCGTTAAAATAATCTTGACATGTCGGCAACGCATGAGTGACACCCCTAGTATTGCAAATGTTTATAGGCGACGGTGACCACATCCGTTTGCTTGCTATCATGAAAAAATAACCATAAACAATAGGCTATAAACTAAGCTCCAGTTATGAAATTGATAACCAAATTGTGTCGGAAATCTCAAACACCCAAAAAAATCTGCCCTTACTAGTTTAGGTAGTTCGAACTCTAGGTAACCCTTTGTCACAAGAGACTTTATAAACACCCAAAAAAATACAGATACGAGTACAATAACAGCCAGTGGAAATTGAACCCACGACCATAGGATTCGTAGACAGGTTCACTAATCACTAGACCAACTGGTTAGTCAAAATAAACTGGCTATCTAAAATTAGACCTTATAACCTACATAATAAGAGCTAACCTGTAAATAGCAGTACCATGAACCAAGCTGCAGTTTTTCCATCATTAACAGACCCTCCTGTAAGATCAGGCATTCTCAAAAATATTTCAACAATAATAAACTAGCTGTGTGATCTTGAACCTTAAGTCCTATGAAATAAGATCTAACCTGTAAATAGCAGTACATACACCAGTTGTAGTTTTCCTATCATTGACTGATTCCACGGTAGTCTCAGTGACTTCCGCCAAATCACGTCAAAGTTTGTAACGCTAACTTGTTAGGTAATATTAAACCTTATGCCGTGCGCAATAATTACGAACCTGTAAATAACAGTGCATGAACCAAGCGGCAGTCTTCCCATCATTGACTGACTCTACAGTAGTCTCAGCGACTCCCGCCAGATCTCCTCCGACGAACACCTGAGGGTTACTCTTACATTGCATGGTAGCTTCGTCCACTTCTGGCAAACCCCACCGGTTTAATTTCACACCGGACATTGCTTCTTTCACTGGAAAGTTGAATATTATTCAGTATATTTATTATCCTGTCACCAGTCAGAAACATGCATGAAGTAAGCTATCCTCCTCAGGACGAAATGATTAGTCCTTAATAAACATTTAAAGAGAAATGTATTTATCGTGTTTTACCCAATTTCCTTAGAAAGCGTCGAGGTTGTGCTGCCATTGCTTTCTTGGACGCCTTAAAGTAGTCACAGACGATCGAACTTGGTGCGGAGCGCACCACGAACATGGTGTGCTCCGCACCAAATACGATCGTGTGGCGCACGGTCCGGCGGACATTATTATTATTAATATCGGTACGGCTGGTTCGGAGCACTTGCACATCGAACGCGGTGCGTACCGCACCGATTCGATCGTGTGGACGGCGCACCGAATCACATGTCGGTTTAGTCGCTATCGTGCTATCGTACGCGCAACACGTCGCTGCGCGTTCACAAAAATGGATTCGGAGCGACGCCAAGAACACATCGTTAGTAACGAGAAAAGAGCGATTATAGAGCTGTTGGAGTTGTATAAAGACTTTCCATGTTTGTGGAATACCACTCATAGCCTTTATTGTAATAAAGATGCACGCAATCAAGCATAACGGCGATGTAGTAACGATAGCTGCCGCAACTAAAGCAATTTTGGCTTGTTTTGATAGAATGGGCGGCATTTGGAGGAGACGTGTTCACGCAACGCTAGCACGATACGACTGGACGGTTCGAAGTCTGGTGCGATCGTCTGTTGTATAGATCGCACCGTGCGGTTCGTGGTGCGCTCCGCACCAAGTTCGATCGTCTGTGACTACTTTTACGTCGGTCTTTGGAAACCCAATGTGTTGCAATCATTGCCCATTGCAATATTGACTTAATGACTAAATTAATATTTGAGTCAAATTTTAAAATTTCGCCATTGAAAATTGTATTAGAAACTAGTTGACCCGGCGAACTTCGTACCGCGAATATAAATAAACTGTCCAAGTGCGAGTCGGACCAACACACACAGGGTTCCCATTGAAAAATATTTGCCGAAATAACACATTTCTTGTATGGGGACCCCCTTTAATTTTTAATTTAATTTAGGTCTTATTATTTGATCTTGCAGCCATTGCAATACACACTATAAGTAAATTTCAAGTCTTCGTCTATTAAGATTTGTAAGATCGAGCATAAAAAGCCTCAAAAATTCGTTTCTTGTATTGGTTATTCGTCGTCCATTATTATGTGATTTTATTTTGTTTTATCGGTTTTTATACACAAATAGCGAATACCCATGTATGGAAGCGCTATAATGACAACCATCAAAATATGTCAATACAATGACAAACATTTCTGAACGGACCAACAATGACAACCTGGGACAACCATCAAAATTCAAAATATATCCAGAGTAATGTGGATATATTATGTTGTCGATTCAAAACCCCTAATTTTTTACGTGGTTCAAATTTAAATTCGTGAGTGGAAAAGAGTCTACCCTATCGTACAGAAGGGACGAACGTCAAATGTTGGACAGGAAAGTAGGTAGAACAGTTTATATAGGAAAATGAAATTTTTGTTTTTGCAATTTTTCCAAATTTTCTCACCGTTTAAACCTTCCCTGAACTACGACAAACATTTCAAAACCAAAATCACCTAAATCGGCCCAGCCGTTCTCGAGTTTTGGCGAGACTAACGAACAGCAATTGATTTTTATGTATAAGATTGTTTGTTCTTATTTTTTTTATGTTACGGTAATATTTTGACTGCAATACAATATGGTACCTAGACCTCTACCTTGTTACATACATACATACAATCACGCCTTTTTCCCGTTGGGCTAGGCAGAGACTTCTTTCCAAATGCTACGAAATACCAACCTTGTTACAATTTACAAATAATTAATACGTGCCCATACCATCTGTGTCATAAAGTCCTGATCCAAAAGCAGAGATGATGTAGTTGGCTTTTAGCTGAATTATCTGATCTTCATCTTCCATCCATTCACCGTCTTCTAGCTGCTCAGTGCGGCATAGCTTCAGACCAGTTATCTGACGTAAAAAAAAAAATCTCCTATACAATGTGTACGGTACTATAGACAGTACTGTCTATAGTGCTAGCACCACATTGATCTCAGCAACATATTTTCCAATTAGAGAATTGGAAAATATGTTGCTGAGATCAAGATCTAGCTAAGGCATTCGATACGGTCTCCGTTGGCTTATTACTAAAGAAGATGTAAACCTCGTATATAAGAGCTCTATCTCTCGACTGCTTTTAATATTATTTAACGAAAAATTTTAAGCAGTTGATTAAAATTGGGTCACTTTAACCACCTCCTTCCTCATATTTTACGGTGTTTCCCAGGGTTGCATACTCGGTTCAACACTTCTATAAAAGTACAAAAATTACTTTGTCAGCTAAACACTAGGCCGAAATTATAAAAAAATAACAGTCAATCACAGTAATTATTTTCCATGACTCAAGCTAGGACAGTACTGAGCAAGGTTTCGCTTTAAAACAATAAATTTGTTAACCTTAGACATTGCTGAAACCATAGATAAATCTAAAACTAAATATCGAGCTTTTCCAAAAAAACCTGTACCTTGGGTCGCACTCAACAGGTATACTCTAAAAATTATTTCTTTCACAATAAAATAACCTGCAATGCAATTATATAGAAAGAGAACTAAATATCAGATATTCTATAAACTTACTTGTCCGTCCTTTACGATAACTTCTCTCGGCGACATGAATGGCATAAACTCACATTTTTCTTCTTTAGCTAAGTCGACCTGTAAATAAATAGTCAAATTTTCATCACGTGCTGGATTGGATAGAACTACCTCCATCATCAACTTATCATTATCAGCCGGTGTCCGTAGTCCCAAGGTGCGCCACTGAGCACGATCTTCGGCTCTTTTTTTCCGGTCACTGCCCACCTTTTGCGTATGTCGTCGCTCCACCTGGTCACAGGACGTCCTACGCTACGTTTGCCGATTCGCGGTCTCCACTCAAGGACAAGTCTACCCCAACGGTTATCAGTCCTGCGGCAGATATAACCAGCCCACTGCCACTTCAGCTTACTAATCCGTTGAGCTATGTCGATAACTTTAGTTCTCTGGCGAATTACTTCGTTCCGGATTCGATCCCGCAGAGAAATACCGAACATAGCTCTCCCCATAGCTCGCTAAGCTACTTTAAATTGGTGGACCAGTCGAACTGTGAGTGTCCACGTCTCTGCTCCGTATGTCATCACAGGTAGTACGCACTGGTTAAAGACTTTTGTCTTTAGACACTGCGGTCTGCGGTATAGGCGACGAGAAGACTCGACGGAGTTTTCCGAATGCTGCCCAGCCCAGCTGAATTCTCTTCTGGATTTCCTTCTCGAAGTTGTGTTTGCCTAGTTGGAGCGTTACTTGTCCGTATCATCAACTTATACTAGTCGTCTATTCGATCTAATACTTTTATCCTGAGCTACCCTCATGCAATTCTTACTAGCCATATTTTGAAGAACAGTCGCTCCATCTTGTCCGAGGACATCTTTCGCTATGTTTTTCGATGTGAGCCAAACAACTATTTAAGGTGCAATATTCCTTTGGTTACTAAAATTGAGTATTAAATGTCTAACAAGGTGCTTACCTCTTCAGGTACTGCCCTTATATTGGAGAACCCTTTCCTAAAGACAACAAACACGCGTCTCGCCCCGCATCGTAACGCTGAGGTGGCACAATCAAACGCTGTATCTCCCGCTCCTAACACTATCACGTTACCCGATAGTTGGGGTAACGTTACTTTGCAGGCACACATTCCTGCAAAAGGAAATATAAATTGGTCACTGCAAGATTTTTCGAAATTTGAAATTGACTTTCATTCATTATTTACTTCAAATATAAAATCATAGAGTTACTAGCTGCGCTGAGCGACTCCGACCTCTTTACAATGGGACCAAACAGAAACCTGAGGTAACATTTTTCTTGATTCTGTTGAGGATTTTTGCTACATAAATCTGATAATATCTAATGGATCCTGATATTTTTATGAGCCAAAATAGTTTTCAATATATTATTTATCTTCTATAAAAAAGCTATCTTCACCTCTAGGGCTATTCTGTAAGCTATCTCGCAAGCGGAATCCGCGGTGTGATTTCGTACTACCAAATTCAATCGTAACACGATCGTAATACGTTTGAATTTCGGAAGCGGAATCCGCGGTGAGATTTGAATTACGTTCAAATCTCACTGCGGATTCCGCTACCGAGATAGCTTACAAAATAGCCCTACTGTTCTTTTAATCTGCAAACTCTCTAAATTTTTAATAGACTTAACGTACTTAAAAAAAAGCTTTCGCATCAATAGATATCAATCAATACATTAATAAGTTATCAATTTCATCTAGGCTGATTTCGATGGAGTACCTCACCTTTCTTACTTCCACCAGATACGAGTGGTAGGAAGTCCTTGCTGGTGTAAAATCCCATATCCGGGGTAAGACCCTTGAAGATCGGGACACTTTTGGGTTCCGGCAAACCGATGCCAAGGAACACGGCCGCGTGACCTTCTTTTAGAAGTATCTATAATGTAAGTAGTAGGTATTACACATAGAAAAAAAAGGTAAACGAAAACAGGAGACGAATTAGAAGTCAATAGGTAGGTTTACATCTTATTTTAATGGATCACAATTTGACATTGACCACCCATTTTTGGAGAGTTAATAGCACAATAGTCTTGCTAGTACAGCAATGGAAGAAGCTGGAACAACTACTCAAAATATCTAAATGGATTTTAAAGTCTGGTTTTAACATAATTTGAACCATTGCGACAGATGTAGTGATAGGACTTCTGCTAGTCCACCTGGGGTGGTACCACCACTTTGCCAAATAATTCTCAACTGTGAAATATGAATGTCTTTCGGTTGAAATGGCAAGGTTTCCAGTGAAATTACAGGGTATGTGAGACTCAACATCTGTCTCAAGGTAACATGTCTCAAGGTAACAGGCGCAGTGCAGTGACAGAACAGATACAGCGGCATGCAAAATTCTGGACTGCCAGAATTTTGCATGCCGCTGTATCTGTTATAGGTAGACGTCATCGTTTACCATCAGGCGAGCGTCGTGCTTGTCCTGTTACCTTTTCAGTCAGAAAAAAGTAAAAGCTTAGCATAGAATGCCGGATAAAGTAACGTAGCAAAGCGTCATCCTGGGTGTGTGGTTTTAAAGCTAGTATTTACTAAACTTACTTCAACGGTTATATCCTTAGTAGACAGTTTCCGTCCAGTAACGAATTTGACGCCGAGATTCTTGACGAGATCCACTTCAAATTGCACCACGTCGAAAGGCAGCCGGTATTGCGGGATTTCTGATGCACTGAAATTACAGTGACGGTGTACCTGCGTCTGAAGAGGTTTGACAAAACGACGAAAATCTTTGTTTATCGCACCTAATCTTGATGTTATTTCTTTGGCATTTATATGCTTGTGACTCTGCAGTCCAATGTTGAATTCTGTTCGTGTGGAAGTCGAATACAGCAATGAGATGAGAGAGTGAGACGACAAGTTGCTCAAATCGAATCCAGGGAACATAGTGTGAAAATGCTTTTCTAATTTAAGTTACCTGAATCCTTCCAAAAATCATGAATACAATTACTATGTTATAAACCATGATATCGCCGTCGACTAAATGTAAAGCTATCTTTTTTAAGGGCACAGTGACGCAGTGGAAGAATGGTCGGCTTTGACGACAGAGGTAATCAGTCATTCGGGTTCAATTCCATTCGTGCACCACTGATTTAAGTTTTATTCTATCTAAAAAATAATGTGCGCATTTCACAGTGGCACTCCGGTGAAGATAAAAACATCTGGCCAGCTACTCTCAAGTTGAAAAATCTGTTGCCAAAACACCTAATGTGTGCCGGCAGTTGTCCTTGAGAGCCAGTTGCCATTCTAGGCCTAACGTGCTACCATCCTCGACCGTATCATCACTTAGCAACGAGCGAGATAGTGGTCAAACACTAACCTATACGATGCGAGTTTTAAAAAAATCTTCTCTAAATCTCCCTTTGGCAGAGCCACGGCATTTTGACAGCCTTACTAAAATCATTCCAAATACCACTGTTAAAATATAACATTTTTGGACTCGATCATTGACTTGAACTACTGCTATTTTTGATTGCAAATAGAGAACCATTTTGCTAATTTATCACCTGACGCAAAACGACAATATGGTCTATAAGATCTATCGTACGCTGTTCTGGAAACAGAAGATGGTATGAAATGACGCACAGGATGACATACTTTTCTAATTCTAATCTACATACCTATCCCCCAGCCAGTCTGTCGAAAAATTCACCTAAAATGGATTTGTCTATATTACCTGAGTCCACCCAAATATCTCTCCTTCTCATAGACCGTGATATCTTTATACCCCAGCCTGGCCAAGAAACAAGCACAACTGATGCTGGCTGGTCCACCGCCGACTAAAGCTATCTTCTGTAAGCCTCCCTTTGGCAGAGGCTTCGTCTTTGGGTCTAGAGTCTGAGGTATTCCCATTTTCATAAAAATCTGGAAATGGAAAATAACATTGCCAATGATTATAATTCGTTGATGTTGATAGTCTTTTCCTAGATTGAATGGCTTTTTTAACTATAAGTAGATCATTTGACTAGATTCTTATTGATAATAATATCGTTTAAGAACTAAAAAACAACCGACTTCAATGCCGCGCTATTCATTTTCAGTACCAATTTTGAGATGTTTATTTCAATATCTCTGGAGATACTTATCATACCTCGATAAAATTACCATGGTACCACACTTGGGATATCTCCTTTCGAACAAAAAAAGAATAATCGAAATCGGTTCATAAACGACGAAGTTATCCGCGAACAAACATAAAAAAAAAAATATATATATACGGTCGAATTGAGAAACCTCCTCCTTTTTTGAAGTCGGTTAAAAATGGAAGATAGTTATGAAATAGGGTGCAACATCAATTAATTTTCATGGCCAATTCAAATTATCCATTCCAAATGTCCGATCAATGATAACAACGAACATCAAAAACTCAGCTGAGCAATGTATGTGTTTGATAGTAAGTGCAGCAAGTATCTAACTGCTCACGTGTGTGTAGCATCCATCCAATCCATCCTTAGATAGAAGATCTCGAGGATCAAATAAATATATTGATTTAGTAACGTAGTCAACGAACCTACAAACTATAGTAAAATTCTGGAGCTTTTGTACACACCTAAACAGGACAACTAAATTACAATTATATGGTACTTACTTTCAGATTTATAGTTAAGGTGAGTTTGATACATGACTATAAAAGTATCGACTATAATACTCACTACAAATTGTTGCTGATTGTCCCAACCTAGGTTTTGTGCATGTTCGATACACTTCCTCAGAGAGTTCACGCAACAAGATCGCGACAGCAAAAGTGCATCGCACATGCGCGAAACCTAGTTCAAGACAGTTGACAACAAAAATAATAGTCTGTATAATAGTAGTTTGACCACTATCTCGCCTGGTGGTAAGCGATGATGTGGGCTCAGATGGTAAAAACGTAAGGCCTAGAATACTCAGACTCTCAAGGGCTGTGCGCTGCCGGAACACCACAAGGTTATGTCAGCAGATTTTCACCTTGATTGTGGTAACTGGTAAGCTACTTTTAGGTAGAAAGTCAAGCGGACTTACATCAACAGCAAAGTGCTGCAGCCCTCCAATGTTGATCGCCCCCTCCTCGCTGGCATGCAGGTTGCATCCCCCTACACAGAGGTCGCTAGTGGGGCACACCATGCCACAGGTCAAACCTAGCGGATTATCTGATAGGATCGCCTTCGCCGCTCCATAGTAGTTCTGTTGAGAAAATAACCTAGTCACAGCGGTTTAAAGATCAAACATTTTGTTGGCATTTTGTGCAGGTCTCTAGTGTGCAAAAGCTTGTCTCCGAACTGAATAACTTAAGATTGTTTACAAAATACAAAACCGAGTTCAAGTGCCGCGTTAGTCATTTTAAGTACCAAGTTTGAGGTGTTCATCTCTGGAGATACTCATCAGATTTTTTTTTTTTTTTTTTTTTTTTTTTTTTATACAGAACTGGGTAGCACTTGATCACTATCTCACCTGATGTTAAGTGATGATGCGATCGATGATGGAGCGTGCTTACCCAGAAGATACCTATTCACTCGCGATTTGAAGACCCCCATATTGTACTTAACCGGAAACACAGACTCAGGCAGAGTATTCCATTCTTTGGCGGTTCGTATGATGAACGAAGAAGCAAATCGCTTCGTTCGGGTAGATGGTATATCCACCATAAATCGGTGGCGCCTTTTAGTGTCTCTGGATGTCCGATTATAAAATGGGGATGGTGGAATCAAATCATGCAGTTCCATTGCACACTCTCCGAAATGTATTCGATAGAAAACCGATAAGCAAGATTTAAGATTTCGATGAAATTACAAATGGACCACGCGGTAGTTATACTCTCTCAAACAAAAAATAATTTTCAAAATCGGATAATAAATGACAGAGTTCTAAGGTACAAATAAAAATAAATAAAAGCTAATTGAGAACCTACGCCTTTTTTTAAGTCGGTTGAAATTAGTAACAAAAAAATAAAAATAAAAGTACAACATAAAATAACGTAAAGTAACGTACAACGTTAAATAAATCATTACAAACCATCAATTCATTTGAATGAATTACTTATAAATAACTTAAACATAGCTTTACAATAGCATGTCACATCTAGTAACATCTATTCTGTGTTATATTTAAGTAAACATTGGTCAGACTAGTTCTGCATGCACATTCGTTTTCTAGCTACCCACATACCAATTGTAAAAGATTTTTGCTTTTATATTTACTTAGATTATGTCTAGTTTTAATATAACAAAATGTAAATATTTTAAATTTCTCATTTAAGTGAATTTGTAATTCTTTTTTGAGAAATAAATGTCATAAACCACAAGAGCCGTGAGCACATTCTGCATTTTTTCGGTTGACCGTGTGCGATAGCAACCGCGTCGAAGCTTCATGAGTTTGGTTCTTCAGTCGTCATCGACTTGGCTACTGCTGTCGGTACACTTAAATTATTAGTTTATTTGTCCTTACTACTCATGCTGGCTATTATATCTCTTACCTTAGTAGCAATGCTGCTGATGAAGCTCTTGACATCGATCTGTGTAGGACAGGATTTTTGGCAGGGTGCGTCAGCGCATTTGAGACATCTCGCGGCTTCTTTCAGCGCGCCGCGTTCGGAGAGGGTAGTGTGCTTGATATCGTCGAAGTTCTTCGTTAGGGTGGGGCAGGTCTGTAAACATCACATTGTGTTTTTTAGGGTTCCGTACCCAAAGGGTAAAACGGGACCCTATTACTAAGACTCCGCTGTCCGTCTGTCTGTCTGTCTGTCTGTCTGTCTGTCTGTCTGTCTGTCTGTCCGTCTGTCACCAGGCTGTATCTCATGAACCGTGATAGTTGGACAGTCGAAATTTTCACAGATGATGTATTTCTGTTGCCGCTATAACAACAAATACTAAAAACAGAATAAAGTTAAAAATAATAGAGGGTCCCCATACAAGAAACCTGTTTTTTTTCGGCATTTCACGCCATCTATGTACGCTTAGTTAGGTAAACGTCCCATAGATGGCGTTATATTAAAATGTCGATCCCTAACACCTTTGTTAGACGTTAGATGGCATTATAAGAAATAAAATGTTTATTAATTATTATTTTATGCGTGCGAAAAAGGATAGTGGTATTTTTTTCTCGATCTTATAAAGTACTGTAGTGTGATACGGAACCCTACGAGTGCGAGTTCGACTTGCACTTGGCCAGTTTATTTTAAGTTAAAACTTCTTGCCTTGCACCATATATCATATAATATTCCCCGTATTATAATATTTCTCTATGCCTTGCACTGTATTTTGTGGGAAGTGAATGAGACTGAGCCGTTACACGCGCTCTTTCGGATATAGTTGGCTCGAGTTCGGATAAACTCGGGTTATACCGAGTTCATGTCAACGATCGTTCGGGTTGAGTCGGCTTGTTCGGGTAAATTCGGCTCGAGTTCGGGTATAGTCCGTTTATACTGAGTTCATGTCAAGGCTCGTTCGAGTTAAGTGTGCTCGTAAGTTTCTAACCACAGACCTGCTACTTAATATTAAACTTGACTGCGTACACCGGCTCCAATGAGAGTTTGTCCCTTTCTTTTGTATGGACAACTTATATATATACTACATATAGTATAGAACATATATAGCACTAGCAGGTTGTTAGGCAAGGACACACTCCCACCCACCCGGGTGATTCAATTGGGCCGTTTTATTCTATAAAGCAATTACAACCTTATTGTTAGAGCATACGGATTAAATTGAACTTGTCAAAACATCTGCAGTGCACCATCTTTTCAGGGTTCCGTACCCAATGGGTAAAACGGGACCCTATTACTAAGACTCCGCTGTCCGTCTGTCTGTCTGTCTGTCTGTCTGTCTGTCTGTCTGTCTGTCTGTCCGTCTGTCACCAGGCTGTATCTCATGAACCGTGATAGTTAGACAGTTGAAATTTTCACAGATGATGTATTTCCGTTGCCGCTATAACAACAAATACTAAAAACAGAATAAAGTTAAAGATAATAGAGGGTCCCCATACAAGAAACGTGTTTTTTCGGCATTTCACGCCATCTGTGAACGCTTAGTTAGGTAAACGTCCCATAGATGGCGTTATAAGAAACAAAATGTTTACTAATTATTAATTTTTGCTGGCGAAAAATGATAGTGGTATTTTTTGCTCGATCTTATAAAATACTGTAGTGTGGTACGGAACCCTACGAGTGCGAGTCCGACTTGCGTTTGGCCAGTTTATTATATTACGTCTATGTTTCTAACAAATTCGATGACGTTATTTACAATTTCGATGACGTTATTTACAATTAAAACACAAGTAATTTATTTTAAGTTTTCATTTGTGATTGCAGTCTTACTAATTACTACTAAGAGATGGCTGTTTTTTTTGGACCATCAAGCACTTTACCACTATCTCACCTGATTTTAAGTGAAGAGGCGGTCTAAGATTGAATCGTGCTTAGGAATAATTAGAAGACTGCAACGAGACGAGGCGCTGGACAACAATACAAAACAATACAAAAACTCTTTTTTGTATACCAACATAAATAATACAAAGAAAATTTAAACAAACATAATAAGTATTAGGTTACAATGGGCGGTCTTATTGCTAACAGCATTTTCTACCAGACAACTGACTTTAATCCAACCTCCAGAGCATATAACTATCCCACCCCAACCCGTCATCCATGTTATGTTTTCAGGAAAATACTTTAAAATATTTTTCATCGTAATTGAGAGTTCCCCGCAGTTTTTGCTAAGTATTGTAAAATGCGTAGGTGGTTACTTACAGTACATTTTCTATCAGTGTTACGCTTCCAATGTTGCTTATTCTTCTTAGTTAGAGCTGAAGGCACCAAGTTGGTGTAAGGTTTCACTGTTGGATTCAACCTGAGCAGGTTCTGAAAGCAGAAATAATATAAGATACAACATACATAATATTCACTGAAGACGTTAGTAATAATATTTGTGTGCCGGCGCACATTTGGCAAAAGCGCAGGGCAGAGCATTTGTCACTGTCTAACTAGGAGTTTTAATCTCGCCAGACCATGATAATGATGTGGGCAATTGGGCAGCAGACATTTTCAACCGATTTCCAAAAAAGAGGACGTTCTCAATTATATATTAGTATGTATGTTACGCGATTACTCCGTCAATTGTGAACCGATTTGAATAATTCTTTTTTTAATCGGTAGGGTACGTTACCGAGGTGATCCCATTGTAATTTCATCGAGAACTAATAAGTATTTCCAGAGATATGACGATAAACGTCTCAAACTTGCTACTGAAATTGACTCGCGGGGCATGGAAGTCGGTTTTTAGGGTTCCGTAGCCGAATGGCAAAAAACGGAACCCTTATAGATTCGTCATGTCTGTCTGTCTGTCCGTCCGTATGTCACAGCCATTTTATTCCGAAACTGTTACGACTACAGAATTGAAACTTGGTAGGTAGATGTATTCTGTGAACCGCTTTCCGATCTTTGTACAAAAATAAAAAATATAAAAGTTTAAGGGGTGCATCCCATAAATGGAAATGGAACAAAAAAATTTTTATTTCATGAAACCTATATATGGATAGGTTTTAAAAAATTACATTGAGGTACTTAAAATCATTTTTTCTCAAAGTCAATCATTTGAAAGATAGGCGCGTCTAAAGTGGTAAAATGTGTGTCCCCCCCCCCCCCCCCCCATTCTAACTTTTAAAGTATGGGAGTGAAAAATCTAAAAAAAATATATGCTGTAGATCTCAATAAAAACTAACAACGAAAATTGGTTTGAACGAGATACAGTCAGCAGTTTTAGAGATATGGCGACCGCAAAGATAACTTTGTTTTTCATACAAACACTATGAAAAACAAACCGTGAATAAATACAAACCCAAAAACTGGCCAAGTGCAAGTCGGACTCGTACTCGTAGGGTTCCGTAACACAGTTAAGTATTCCATATCTATGATTTTTCGCAACTACAAAATTAACTTTGTTTTTCATAGTGTTTGTATGAAAAACAAAGTTATCTTTGCGGTCGCCATATCTCTAGAACTGCTGACTGTATCTCGTTCAAACCAATTTTCGTTGTTAGTTTTTATTGAGATCTACAGCATATATTTTTTTTAAATTTTTCACTCCCATACTTTAAAAGTTAGAGGGGGGGGGGGACACACATTTTACCACTTTAGACGCGCCTATATTTCAAATGATTGACTTTGAGAAAAAAATATTTTAGAAACCTCAATGTCATTTTTGAAGACCTATCCATAGACACCCCACACGTATAGGTTTGAAGAAAATTTTTTTTTTGTTCCAGTTCCATGTATGGGATGCCCCCCTTAAACTTTTATATTTTTTATTTTTGTATAAAAATCGGAAAGCGGTTCACAGAATACATCTACCTACTCGTACCAAGTTTCATTTCTGTAATCCTAACAGTTTCGGAATAAAATGGCTGTGACATACGGACGGACAGACAGACAGATAGACATGACGAATTTATAAGGGTTCCGTGTTTTGCCATTTGGCTACGGAACCCTAAAAAACAATTAGATGAAATGGTCGACCACATCATGAGCACAGTATACATTGGATTAAAACAAATAAATCCTTAGGTACCTACATGACAGTTTTCCCTTATCGCTTTATAGAAATACATTGAACGTTTCGACAAGTTTTAATAATATTCTTATCGATAACTGTAACTTGTTGAGATGCCAATTTTAGCTAAATCGATTCAGTCCAGCCGATTGACCGTGAAGAAGTCACAAACAAACAAATATTCTGATTTTCGCATTTATAATATTGTTCACTTGACATTCGCAGTTTATTGGTTACTCTGATAGATATAATTAAAGAAGCATAAAACAAATAAATTCTTAGGTACATAACAGTCGTCCTTTTTCGATTTTTAGAAATACATTGAACGTTTCGACAAGTTTTCATAATTACTTATTCTTATCGATAACTGTAACTTGTTGAGATGCCATTAGAGTTTCCTTGGAGATATTCGAATGACCACCACGATAGTAGATAATAATAATAGTATCTAGGTTGTTAATTTTAATATAAAATATCTATATTAAAGATATCTTTTATATCTAATTATATATTCCTTCTGTACGTGACTTTGTCACTGAAATTGACAGGACCGATTTTATTTATAATACATTTGTGTGTGTATGTGCGAGTGTTTGTGTGTGTATAAGATGGTCTCTAAATTCAGAATGCTGAAATGGATAGCCATTTCAGCATTCTGAATTTAGAGACCATCTTAATTCAGCATAGGCTGAATTAACTTATTAGATGTTTGTAACTGACTTCACAAAAAAGGAGAAGGTTCTCAATTCAACTGTTTTTTTTAAATGTTTGTTACCTCAGAAGTCCGTCAAATCTTAACCGATTTGATAAATTATTTTATAGTTTGAGAGATATGCCTCCCGTTGGGTCCTATTCAAATTTTATCAAGCTATGACAATTATCTCCGGAGATATGGAGATAAACAATATAAGCAAATTTGTATACCTACTTTGATGACATGATTATAACTATAATAGCCAGGACTTTGAGTATCGCGGCATGTGAAGTCGGTTCTTTCGTTTTGTTCGATCATAAATTATATTTAAACGAGCATCAGAATCAGAATTTGTCAGCCATTCATACTGGAAATAATTTAAATAAAAGTAAACGAGTATTAAAATGTTTAACGTAGATATATTAATATTCCTTAACTTTTACAAAAAATATATTTTTCGTAGTTTTATGCGTTACGGTAGTTTAAAGCATTGTGCTAGTATCTACTTTACATGCAACATGCAACACGTTACGGAATTGCTTTCCAAATGAAATTCAAATGTTACATTAGAAAATTATTTACAAATTGTATGCTGCTGTCAGAATTCTATAGATTACCTACCATCGAATAATAAGCTTAGAAATATTGTATTTTGAATGTAATTTTGTTTCAGTTTAAGTTACCTAGATACAACATAAGTCTCTCACGTTCAAATGGTTCCCAATTAGTTTTGCTTGCGTACCCCATTCAAAACCATCTTAATCTCGCGTACCCCAAATGTACGCCAGCAGCACGTAGTATTATCTTTTCTACGCGAGCAGTCTGCTAGTGCTAGAAGATAGTCAAGATTTTACCGCATATACCCCCTTATGTAGGGTTGCCATCCTCATCCATCCGTCCGGGCTTCCCCAGATTTGTCCTGGTTTAGAGGGCATCCGGAGAGCGTTCGGACGGGACTTTATTTGTAGTCCGAGTTTAATAATTTTGACACACGCACTGTGCTGTGATTTAACTATGATTTATGAAATTTTCAACTGTTTTTCATTACACTACATCCATGCCGCGCGAGTCAGTTTTTTTATCGTTAGGTATATCTCTGGAGATACTAATGAGATTTGATGAAATTACAATAAGACCACCTTGGAAATTTACACTACCATTTAAAAAATAATCATTCGAATCGGTTCACAATTGACGGAGTAATCGCGTAACATACATACAAAAAAACATACAGACGAATTGAGAACCTTCTCCTTTTCAACCGACTTCCAAAAAGGAGGAGGTTCTCATTTCGTCTGTGTATTTTTTATTTTTTTGTAATTATGTCATATCTATATATATCTCCAGAGATATGACGATAAACGTCTCAAACTTGCTACCGAAACTGACTTGCAGTACCGAAACTGAGTTGCGGTGCATGGAAGTCGGTTTATTTTAATTTTTAAACTATCTTAATTATTGGAAATCGGTTGATTATTGTGACATAATTCTATCCACTAGATACTATTGTTAATCCTCGTGCGAGTGTTTGTATTGAAAGCAAGAGTTTGTCATACAACATTTATTTTAGTCTGAGATATTACATTAATGATCAACACAATCACTATCTCGTATCATCAGGGTCAAGTCAATCAGTAGAGCCACAAAGTTTTCTCATTTCTGTATGAGAGATGATAGTAAATATAGCCTTGTACTTTTATTTATTCTGTGATATAGGTAGCGCAGATTAAAAACTTTATAAACATGTTCGTTTAATCGAAGTTCTTTCAATTAATTCAGTATTTTACATTCAGTTATAGTACTAAAAAAAAAGTTTTATCGTCTGCAAATGGGGTTTGTGGCGTCATCGAAATTGTTATGGCAAGAAACAAACTTACATTTTATTTACTATGACGGAATGTAGTTGATGGGATATGTTTCTTTAATAGGGAGCTTGCAAAACCGACTGTACGTAGTACCACAGACCAGTATATTACAACTGGTCTGTGGTAGTACCAAAGGAACGTACGCATTCATTTTTAGATTATCAAAGAAAAAAAATGTTTTGTATCAGTTGAAGGTAAAAGAAGAGCTTTGGGCAAGCCGAAACGATACTAACAAAATGTTATTTTTATTATAATAGTAGGAAGCTATTTTATCTGTATTTTCATGGTCTCAGATAAGTCACACAGTTCAAATCAGAATCTCCGCGACTTATGTTCTTTGAACCCTACTCAATGCCATAGAATAAATAGTAGTACTACTATTCGTACGTATCGCTATTAATTAAGATTTGAATATATATTACATGAAAATCTAAATATAGATGGAAAAATGCATAGTGCCGTTGAACATGATAGGTATGTTACCGTATGTATATGAGTGCCTTTGTTTGAAGTGACAGGAACATTGAAACAACATTATTATTTTAGCCTTGACGCGTCCGTCCCTTGTATAGTTAGTTCTCTTAGATATATTTCGTGCAACTACATAAATGGCAAAACATTATTAAAAACAAACTGCGCTTACCACTGTAAACAGAGGAGGTAGTATGTGCATCTAAAATACAGACCTAGTACCTAATATAGCCTAGTTTGGGGGCCGTAGCTATTATGGACCAGCTAATTAATAACCTAACTAAATTAAAAATAAGTATAATAATTCCTACCCAGGCCCAACTTGGGAGGTCGTAGATTCTATCCATCGAATGGTAATAATTCGATGCATGCAAGCGAATTGAGAAACAGCTCCTTTTTTGTGAAGTCGGTTAAAAATAATATAATCAAATAGTATGATAAATAAATGTGAATCATAGGGTTTTGTTGGCGTACTATAATTTTATGTGTGAAAGGCATTGAGGGACAATACATAACATAACATAACCTCAATGGTGAAAGGCAAATAAGCAATGTACGTATATACATTGGCATAAGCAATCAAAAAGCAAAAAGGAAGCTATCATCATTATAGCTAACCGGCAAGAAATTCAGTCTTTATTAATGTATTTTAATAATAACATACACACCCAGCAACAAATAATAAAAATCTCATTTCGTATCTTATCTGTATGATACAATATAATTAACAACAACATTATACTGACCTCGATATCCGGCAATTCTTTACTTAGTAGCACTTTTGCCATGTTGAAAATTGAACTTTAATTCAACAATATTGTAGTATATTACAAGGAACGACGAAATATTTTCGAAAATATTTTGCAGAAGCAGTGGACTGCTCACTGGCAGTGCCAAACAGCGACTGATGACCAATATAAAACGATGTGATCGTGAACATGTTGTAATCTTAATTTCGAATTCGATGACCAACTTATCTTGAGCTCTGTTTATAAACGGCAGTGCATTCAATTCATTTAGAATTACGCAGTAAATGTAGTTTATTGAAGACCTTTGACGCTGGTTTGTCTTGTCCCTTGCGATTCTACGCAATTTAGCTCGGTTTTAAAGACTGCGAATGCTTATTCTCAGTGATCGAGTATTATCATATCATTCTGTACATCTTGGTGAAGATTAGGCATTTTGAAGTGTGATTTCTTTCACGTCATGCTACCTGATTAAAGGGAAGTCCCCAAAATGTCTCTGATTTCATTACAGTTTTCAGGGCCAGTTTCACCAGTTCCTGATAATGCGTTAGATAGTTATCTGACACATGGCGCCATATAAAAGCTGTCAGATTTCTTCATATTAGCGCTATCGGGAACCCGTGAAACTGGCTAAAGGCCAGTTTCACCGGTTCCTGATAATGCATTAGATAGTTATCTGACACATGGCGCCATATAAAAGCTGTCAGATTTCTTCATATTAGCGCTATCGGGAACTGGCTAAAGGCCAGTTTCACCGGTTCCTGATAATGCATTAGATAGTTATCTGACACATAGCGCCATATAAAAGCTGTCAAAAATCTGTCATATTTCTTCATATTAGCACTATCAGGAACCTGTGAAACTGGCCCTCAGTCTATTTACTACTATTTTTCAGTGTTTAAGATATTTTGTAGATATTTATGCAATATATAGGTTATAGGTATGCAAATAGTTCATATTGTAGCGATAAGACACATAAGTAAAGTAAACAATTGAATATTTTGGTTATCTTTATAAATATACAATGTAGGTACTTAGTTTGCTTCACAGCCTGACTTACTGTTTAGGAAATACCTAAATAATGAGATGATTAAGAGACCTCATAATAACATGCCTAGTAGAGCCACAACTCAAGGCCAAAGCACAGGGAGCGAGATACTACAATTCTAAGATACGGTCATATAGAAGCAACTCTCTCGCTACGTCGTAATAAGCTTGAAATAATGTAATGATTTGGACCTTGTGGCAGGCCCAAGTAAAGCGTCATGTTTGAAGCACATTAAAAAACATATTATGGGCGTAAAATAATTGTGTCCCACATGCACATGGACGTGCACATGCAAAGCTTTTCCATTATCCGTAACTTTCCATGTCCGGCAATCTCGTGCGCGACCGTCCTGCGGAGTGACAGACGGTGGCGGGGACGAGGTAGCGGTCATTCTAGCACACGGCTACGTAGTAACTATTATATAATCTGTGACACGGCTGCACATGCTTCCTACCTACACTACCCGCTACCCGCTGACATCTTGGGTACCTCGTCCCTGCCACCGTCTGACACCCCGCGGGACGGTCGCGCACGAGATTGCCAGACTATAGTATATTCTGTAGCCTGTAGCCATACCATACGTAGCCAAAAATCTACGCAGGTTCGTAGACGAGCCAAATGTATAGCACAAGAGCTAGCAAAGAAAAGGAAATACAGCTATGCTATACCTGTACTATTCATTATTCTGTGGCTATACATACATACAGCCTATAAGTGCATTTCTCTGAGGTACAAGGCACGGAATAAATAATAGTTGTACAAGGACCAAATCAATAGGGAATATGTGGTATAAATTTACTTGAAATAATTTATTTTCGAATCATTATTGTTCTGGTGTTGTATGTTAAACATTTTTTTATAAATAAAATACTCTTACATGTGCTAAAATATTATATGAAAAATGCAAAAAAACCGTGGGAAATTTAAATTTGCTAAACACAACATCACCACTTTTCAATTAGAAAGTAACGTCACAGTGCACCACACGGTCTCCACAGATTAAAACTTTTTCGTAGAAATAGTATGCACTGTAGTACGAATACGTAGTATTTGTATTAAAAATATTTAATTTGTGGAGACCGTGTCGTGCACAGTGACGTCACAAAGGCGCGCGAAAATTTGGCAGCGTTTTAGATACCTCATATTTTTTCAATGCTAAAACTATATTTTGTGGCTTAATTTGAACACTTTCAATATTATTTAATTTTTTTACTGTGTTAAATGGATGTATTCAGTGAAATAAACATATTTAAAAAAAACATGCATATTCCCTATTGCAAACAAGTCTTGTCTGCGTCATATAAAACTTGCTTAAGTTGTATGATCCCTTTTTATTAGCTGAAGGCGTAAGGTAGGTACTCGTAAGATAAAATGAAAATACAATAATACTTCGTAGACATAGTGCGCTATGAGATTTTAGTGCGCATAGTCACATAACATCAAGCGAGATAGTGCAGGTCAAATGCGAATGTTCCCAGTTGTCCCGACTGGTGACCAGTGGGAAAAAATCTGACAATAATATCGTTTAAAAAACTAAAAAAGAACCGACTTCAATGCCGCGCTATTCATTTTCAGTACCAATTTTGAGGTGTTTATCTCAATATCTCTGGAGATACTTATCAGACCTCGATAAAATTACCATGGTACCACACTTGGGATATCTCCTTTCCAACAAAAAAAGAATAACTAAAATCGGTTCATAAACGACGAAGTTATCCGCGAACAAACATAAAAAAAAAAGTATATATATATACCGTCGAATTAAGAAACCTCCCCCTTTTTTTGAAGTCGGTTAAAAAAAGTGTCCGATCGGTATATGGTAATTTCAATTCGCCTGTGTATCTCGTATGTGTATACAATACCGTGATTTTGACCTTTTGCGGATTAATCTTTAACTTTAATCGTAATTTTCATATACTTCGTTACTTTTTTACTTACTTTCATATATTTTCATATAATGAGTATTATGTTGTTATCTGTGTTTAAGTTATATTTCATGGGCGAAGATTTATACGACGTCATATACAAACAAATAAATGCATAATCGAACTTGATTATAATACATAACGATTATTATATGCCGTAAATGCATAATTTACATTATGCCGGTGCATAGGTACAGCAATTCACAAATTTACTAAAAATAATGTGTTTTAGGTGTCGAAGATTGGTTTTAATGCAAAATAATTCAACAAATAGTCAATCGATTGATTTATAAGTGTTAAATAGAAAATATGTACATCAACAACAAGATAAATTAAATAAATAGCTAAAGGAAACTTAACACATAGAAAATAAAACAAACTTTTGAACAGTTAATATAAATATATTTTGAATTACTCAGAGGCTTTACAATATTTGGAAGAATTTTACTTATGACAGTGTTACATCTATCCAATTTACAGACACACAGCGATTATCTAAAGGTGGGCCCATCGTGCTTGCAAAACAAGCGTAGGAGATTGAAACATCAAGATATTTTAACGCGCATTCATTTAGGGTTTACATTAATGCTTTCCTCTAATAATCCTTTCATTTCTTTCTAGAAGTAATAGAACAACCAATTTGAAACAGTTCAGGTTTTTAAACTGGCAACTTATAACTGCCGGCCATAGAAGTAATATAAAAGAATGGTGCCCTGCAGATGTTTTGACAAATTTAATCCGTATACTTTAAAAATAAGGTTGCATTTGCTTTGTAGAACCAAACGGCCCAATTGAGAGACACCAGGGTGGGAGTGTGTCCTTGTCTAACAACCTGGTAGTCCTATATATGTTCTATACCATATGTATGGTATATATATAAGATGTTCATACAAAAGAAAGGGACAAACTCCGTTCAAGATCGGTCTCATAGGGGCCGTTGTACGCGATCAAGTTTAATATGTAGCAGGTCTGTGCTCCCGGCTGAACATCTGACCATAGATTGCGTAGAACGCAATCTTAGGTCTGATTGGTACGTAAGGTAACGCGGGTGCTCGCGCGCGCCTGTGATTGGTCCGTCAGAGAGTTTAGATCCCGCGCTGTCATCACATGACAGTGCCGATGCGCAAAAATTTTCCTTCACGCCTCTAGATCCATGCCGGGGTTTAAATATCAACAACACATTACTCTTTAACACATTTGAACAATGCAGTACAGCACATCGATGAGAATGCTTAGTAAATATCGTTTCGCCGAACCACGATGTTTGTTTCCAATCCGTAGGTACGTACTTTTAAAATGGTGTTTAAGTCAGTTTTACTAATGCATTAGCTTGAATAACATTGACATTAACGTTAGTGATTATCTATGTTGACCTTAAAGGTCAAAGGTCAAGTCACAAAAAAACAATGTTTCATTGTGAAGTTAATTATAATGTAATGAACATTATTAACACATCGCTAATTAAAAGTGGGGGGAGGGGGAAATATATAAACATCAACAGACTCAAAGTATCGAATTAAAAGAAATACAATATTGCTTCAAAGATGATAGCCGAGAGGTTGAATTGACTTCTGTTCAGTTTTGATAGATTTACTGTCTGTACTTTCTTCTAATCAGTATAAAAATCTTGGTGAACTGAAAAGCAGGAAACAGATGGGTGAATCTAGAATCTTCTACAGACACTAACTACATTCTAGTAAAATATTTCTCATACCATTGATTTCGATAATACAAAAAATGTGTCAATATTAACATCTCACTAACAACACTTCTCTCAGAATCAAACGTGACAATAACAACTTATCTGGTCTCCGACGTTTGTTTCACGCACACACAAACACTGCCACCAAAATATATTTTGTATAAAAATAATATTATACAAGCAAATGTTTTTTTTTAAAGCGGAATAAAATACATGTGTTATATAAAATTGGACACTTGGATGATATACATACACGTACATAAATAATACAATTAACAATAATACATTTAAAATCTATAAGTAGATACATTTTGTGTGTAGTTTGTGAAGTCATTTCATAAAACTGAACTATTTTTAGTTTTTAAACTAAATAATAAAGATACCGTAATTTAAAGATAATGTGATCCTGGTTCTTTGCTAAAATAATACTTTTAAAAATATTTCAGTTATTTGCAAATGGTTACCAATTCAAGTGTACATACTTAAAATCAATTCTAATTTGACAACTTCCAAAATTGTGTCGTCTCTTTCTCACTTCTGAGGTGAGATAAGAACAGCGATATTTGTATTAAGTTACCAAATTAGACATTTGATTAGCTCATCTGATAGATCATTTACTGTACTTCATTTGACACGATTAAAATAGTGCTATCCCTTTCTGACAGTTGAAGTGTAACAGAGACGTCGCAATTTTTGAAGTTGTCAAATGATGTTTAGTAAGAGCAACATTAAAATAGTCCGCACAGATTTAATCTTTCCAAAGCATTATAATCAATTCATATACTTACAATTTTATGTAATTTCGGTCTTATTAAAATTAACGAAACAATAAGAACCGTGAAGCCCCGATAAACGATACTAATATTACAATAATAAAAATGCAACACCAAAATACGGCGTGTACGTTTACACAAGTATATCTAATTTTCTTTACTGTTATTTACATGCTGTATCATCTAAATATTTACGCATCTGAACAATACATACAATAAAATCTTATCGCTACATTATCTGTGCAATTGTTCTATCTTTTAAAAAAAAAGTTTAATTTTGTCTATGCCAACGTGTAGACCGTAAACGTTACACCATAACTGGAGCATGCATGATACAAAATTGCTATGAAGACTAATTAATTAACCCTAGTTTTGTTTCTATCTCGCTAACACTTACTGTAAGAACAGTCTGGCAAACCCTAAGATCAACGTGAAGAAAAGAGCAAAAATATGATTAAAGGTTAAATTTTTAGTCTTCAAGAATTTATTCTACATGCAACCTCCATTGAGTATAATCTTCTTGGTGTAGACGCTGTGTATTGACAAGCAAAAACAATTGCACATCTTAAACCGAGCTTAGTTCAACTATTCCATTCTTATTTTTTAACATTTATAATATAGGAGTGGATTTAGACAGTAATTAACTTAGTGCCGTGATTATTGCAGCTGCTACAATAGCCGTATTTAAAAGAGCAGATTTTAATTTATTTACCAGTTTTACATTAAAGTTACACGTAATTATAGCAGGCGATTTTATTCAATCGTAATTTAACTGTGTTTAAATCAGTCGTAATGGAACCAGTTGTCATTAAAATTATCTATAAATCAACTGTATTTAAACCAGCTTTGTAATTAAACTAGCTGTTTTTTTTATAGAATATATAATATAGGCTAGCGTTGGACTACACTTTACCTGTCAATAACTGGCGATGTTAAAGTATACAGCTACATTTAAATCAACTATATTATAATCCAGCTGCAATCATGACAGCTGTGTTTAAGCAGCTGTATTTACGCTCTAGAATTTTAGCGAGCTTTTAAAAAAAATGCATAGAAAAAGAGGCCGTTGTTTCTCTATGGTCAATTAAAGCCTAAACCCTATCACATTTTCTAAGAAATGCCTCCCTAAGCGATGGTAGGGCGATACTATACATCAACATAAAGGCTAACGTCGACTAGGCAAAGAGTTGAAGCGATCAAAACTTGCGTCTTTTATTTTCATTCACTGAGTTTCTTTGAAAATTAAGGCTGATAGGATAGTCGCATCTCAACAGATCGGTTTACATTGATTGCATTGCTCAAGCGACAACATGAACGTCTGAAGCGAAACAATAGTGTATACAAATGCGTAGTATTTTAAGCAACTATTGCTCAAGATTTAGTCGCTAATTTAAGGTAAGCCTAAGACTATAAATCCAGTACCCTTAGTACGAGTTTTCATACCAAACTCGATATCGTATATCGAACAAATTTTGTATGAAAAACAGTACAGCGCCTCTAGTGGTTACTACACTTCACTAAATTTAGACCAATCAGGGAGCCAGAATAAGTCGAAAACTATGTGAGATCTGTCAAAAGCGTTCACGATAAAAACTCGTACTAGGGATACAGAAGGTACTGATGACGTTTAAATTATTTGTCTTCTCTAGTCGACGAGAACCATAACAAAGCACACAAATATGAATTAGTAATATTTTTATGTTGCTAGATTCTTTAATGAATTGCGTCTGATATGCATGCTATTGTCATTAGTGTATAGTTCGCTAGAAAGTCTCAATACTTTAGGAATTCCATCTACATATTTTACAAGACTTTTTAACCTGTATTGATGATTGCCTCTAGATCAATTTCAGACAAAGTGACTTATACATTTTCTGGAGTGGCACATTTACAGTCCGGCAAGTATAACTTGGCGCGGCTGTGCGCCACTGTGCTTTTACTTTGTACTTTGATAACAGTTTCTCTTAAACCACTTTTAATTACTTTTGGCATTATTGAACTATTTTAATGTAGCAGATTTATCAACAATAATGTCGCGGTAATCCCTCAAACGTAAAACTCACAGTTTCAAGAGAGCGGAATTAGTTCCAAAAACCACCACCGCCAAGTTATACTTGTGGGACTGTATTATTTAGTTTAGTTGTTTAGTTATTCATATGCTCTAATGTAGGTAAGTAGCGGACAAACTCATTTTTTATTGGGAACTTTTGTAAATAATGTGACATAACACGGATCGTGTTATAGTCACATTGATACCAAGATAATGTATCGGAAAACTATAGAAGATATTCCTAAAATATGAAACTATAAAATCCGACCAACTTTGACAGACACCGAGTGCCCGTCTTAATTTAGACGGATTATAACGTTATTATAAGTAATTGTGCGGTTTTACATAGAAGACTTTTTTTTACAATACGACCGTTTTGGAAATACATATTATATGAGAAATGGGTTTTTAGGCGAGATATGTATTAGATTTATTGTTATTCAGAGACAATGATCCTATTCATAATGTTTTGTAGAGGATTTAGACGAGTTTTAGTAAGTCTCGAATCCGTACTTAAGTATTTGAGTACAAGATACTTTCCTACCGCAACTCATTATAAAAAGAAGATTAACATATTGATTTTAAATGGCGATTCAACACACTTCACTTTTTTGTTATACACATTTCATACTTTGCTATAAATCAGTTCCTAAGCAATGCATTAAGGCAGCTCCAAACTGTTCAATTTTCAAAAGCATATTCAAAAAAAATTAATATATTTTCTCTAAAATAGAAACGGTTACGAAACATCAACGGTTAATAATTCACTTAAAAACAAATACTGTACTTATTAACACCCCCTACATTTAAATACAACAATGAATGGGACCGAAAATAATATAACCATTAATTAATAAGCAATAATAAATCGAAAAATATAATCTCTGCTCTAACACAAATTTCAACAATTCCATTTTTCTATCACCGGTTCTGAGAAGTGTATTTCAAGTTCAAGATTCGAGTGAGTGAATTGAATGATCCTTCGAGAACATTCAATCCAATACTCGTATATTGAAGAAACGCTTCAGGCACTTTTACTCACACACTTGGTCTAATGTCTAGTTTACACAGTGCGAGCTGCTGCCTAGCCAGTAGACACCTACTCGGCTTTTCTACTTGTATGCTAGCAGCTCGGTTCGCCTTTGCTGTCTACACGACACATAGTAGTTGCTGCCCAGTCTTGCGAGCTGTCGCGATGTCGAGTGAACGTTCCGCTTATAACTGTCCGGCTGGCATAGGCGAGCTACTGCCGAACGCGTCCAAACGATACTAGTGATTACCGAGCTGCTGCCATGTGCGAGTTGCTGCCGGGCGAACAGGCGAGTGAAAACAAAAAATGTTGAAGTAACTCGGATGCGAGCTACTGTCCAACTCGCACCTACGAGTTACTTGTAAGTTCCGTCCAAATAGTGCGAGTTACTGCAGTGCAGTTACTCGGCAGGCTGACTCGTACGCTAGCTCGCACTGTGTAAACTAGCCATAAGTTTCAAAGCAGGCGACGCAGCAAAGTGCAGATTTAGAATGTATTGCGGCTTAGATCAACAATAAATTGATAATCAATAAAAACCGCAATGTATTCCAAAGCTGAGCTTTTGTATCGTTGCCAAGTTGACAGATGACACTCAACCTTATTGCCTCGAAACAAGTTTCGTTTTCCAACGGCATTTAGTGTACTAGCCATAGAAATCCGGTCCGGTTGTTAACATTGTCCGTGTGAAAAAGGCCTAACTGGTGTTTTAAAGGACAAAACATAATTTGTACCGATCGAGTTTGATTTCTAATTTTCAAACGTAGGAATGTAACATTTTTGTGATAGCAAAGATCGTACGACAAAAGCACCCAAACATTGAGTTCAACTCGGAAAATACAATCACTGACTCAACACTAAACCATAGACAAAGGCAAAGTTTATAATAATTTACACAGCGGATATAAAACAGTGACGACATATCCGGGACATACATATAAAAATCGATTACATTTAATTTTCAGCTCGTTTGTACTTTGCAATAATCACCGCCATCTAGCGAAAAGTTCCGTCAACTTTATGTAACGGGCTGGGAAGAATTTTTAAGGGTTTTTATAATATATAAAAATATGATCATTGCACAGTAAAAACTCGCATTTACACAGAGTTTACTTACACCACACCCACTTTATATAATAATGCATATTTATCAGTAAAAAGTAATAGCTATTCGTGCCTGTCGCAGTCCATACATTTATTTTTACAGCACTATTGCTTGATATCGGTGTAGACGGATGGTTGGTGCGCGCTATACAAAGCTATGCTGTATGCATTGGCTTCGACGTTCTACATCTGAAATCGTTAATCATAATGTCAGTACCACGGCAATTCTCCGTGGTCAGTACGTTATTTTAATGTCACATTTATTTTTGTTTTAATTCCTGTTTATATATTTTTTTATCATTTATTTTAAGGGCTTTTATTAAACAACAAGTTTATGCATTATAGTCTCTGTTTACCTTGCTACATAAGCATGCAGCAAGAGTATGAGCGTCTGCCCCCGAAAGTTAAACGTAGGGGTGGATAGGCATAAGAGTATGACCATCTGCCCCCACGTGGGGGCAGTCTTCGGGGGTGGACGGGAATAAACCGTTACTACGATCACACCCGATGAATAGTGTAATAAATATATTTTTTATATCCTATAGGCAAGAGTTTGACCACTATCCAACCTGGTGGTATGTGATGATGTGGTCGAAGATGGAGAACACGCTAGGCCTAGAATACTCTGACTCTCAAGGGTTGTGTGCTGCCGGAACACCGTAAGGTTATGGCGGCAGATTTTAAACTTGATGGTGGTAAGCTACCTATTGGTAGTAAGTCAGATGGAACATTTTTTTATATCATATAGGCTAGGGTTTGACCACTATCTCACCTGTTGGAAAGTGATGATGCGGTCGAATATGGTAGCACGTTAGGCCTAGATTGCAACTGGTAACTGGCTCTCAAGTATAGTTGCCGGAACACATTAGATGTTTGGCGACAGATTTTCTAACTTGAGGGTAGTAGCTGGCCAGGCGGACATTAGACAGTGTCCTACCATATCGATATAATATGTTCCTTTCCACTTTCACCAGCTACAAACGAATACCCGGGCTAGGATTTGAACTAGCGTCCTCTCGCTTCGAAATCAAGCCATCTATAATTAACGACAACAGGGATCTGAAACAAACAAAACTACATGTCACGTACCGGCGTGTTTACAGCAACTTGCACTTGGTGGTTTTCTTGGGGGGCGGTAATGGGCAGAGCACGGCGCGGATCGCCTCGTCGAACACTGTCTTCAAGCCCTTTTGCGTCAGCGCAGAGCATTCCAGGTACTTAACCGCGTTGATCTCCTTCGACATGCCGAGGCCCTGGAAATAAAAAATAAACCTGTCAACTGCGAGTTGATACCGTAAACTCGAGTATTTGATATAAGTTTCAACTGGATACCTCGACGCGTTCCTGAGAAAAAGTGGTCTTTTACAGACGGACACTACTGCTGCTACGCGCCGCGTATGGCGCGCGTCGGTCTCGCGCGTCAGCGCCGCGTACGTCGGTCGACTGACGCGCTATAGAACGCTATGAGGCCTGAATTCCTCTGTCGCTGACGTCGGTCGCGTACGTCGGTCGCGCGTACGAATATACGTTGTGTTCTATATAGCACCACACTGTGACACTGACATCAGCGGCGCGCGAGTTGCTACGCGCCGCGTATGTACGCGACCGACGTCAGCGACAGAGGAATTCAGGCCTAAGGGTTCCTTTTTTTCCTTTTGAGATTCAGAACCCTAAAAATAGTTAGTGAAGAAAAAGAACTAAATTTATAGTTCCAGTTAAAACTGCCAATAGATGGTGCTAATGTTAACGGCTTGTGGCGTATACAAGATTTGAATGACGTTGGTCGTGTCGAGGTTTGTTGTTGGATAACACAGAACTATTAAATAAAGTATTGAAATAAAATTAAATTCTTGGCATACTACATTACTATTCAAATAAATTATATTAAAATAATATTTCGACTATGAATTGCCAATATATCGCAATCGAGTCAATAGCAGAGCGTCATTCACTCCCGCTTTATACCTACCGCTTCGCGTATCGTCCACGATACAACCGACAGTTGTATTTTGAACGTTATCAACGTTGTAACTAGGTTTAATTTCGCATGTTTGCTGTCAGAGTTGCTGTAAGAGAAGTGCATGTTCTGTCCGTAGGACTATTTTTGCTGTGTCAATATCTACCTCTAGCTAATAATACCTCTAATACAATGGACCTTCCATCTTTAAAGTCTCTTCAACCAATTTCGTAGAAGTTACCTTAATGTTGTACGAAATACAAATATTTTGACAGAGATGTTCGTGTACCTGTGTGTAGGTGATGGGCGCTAGTTTCTTGTCCTTCAGCTTCTCGATGGTGTCCTTGTCTTCGCGAAGATCGAGCTTCGTGCCGACAAGGATGATGGGCGTCGATGGGCAGTGATGCCGGACTTCTGGGTACCACTGGAATTTGAAACAATTCATCATTTTGGGCGTCATTATCACCCACGCGACGGTCATTGTTACCTACCCGCATGACACAATTATTACTTGCGCTTATTGCACAGCTAAGGCTAGTTTAAGCGTCAGTGCATTCCCTGTTATTAATACCTAGTTACAAGTGTTACAACGCATTTGATTAACGCAAAGTTGTACTATAATTTGTGTAAGAATAGGTGTCTTTTGGTTCGAAACAAACCATTATTATTATTATTATCCGCATCCATATATGTAACTATCCCGCGACCTTAAGAGCGTACGCGGGGTGCAGTTTTCCATACAAACGTATTCCCCTGTTTCCTCGCTGGCAAATGCTTATAGACTCAGTGTAACAATTACTAAAGTATTTTAGTCACAGAGTAACAATTACTAAAGTATTTTAGTAATTGTTACTCTGAGCTTATAGAGCAAAATTTGTTTCTACAGAAAATCAAGGTCTGCCGTAGTTATGCGCCCTATCATTTGCTTTTTTTGATCAACCAATTGCAAAGAGAAATATGACCCTTCAAAGATTTCAAAGAGAAAATTAAAAGGCTTATATTTATTTTAGCAATTGGTTGGTCAAAAAAAGCAAATGATAGGCGTGTAGCTACAGCAGACCTAGATTTTTTGTAGAAACAAATTTTACTCTAAAAGCATTTTCTAGGGAGGAAACGGGGGAATACATTTGTAAGGAAAACTGCACCCCGCGTTTGCTCTTAATCCTACACGTGACTCCTGGGTGGTGTGGTACTAAAAGGGTGACCACTGGTGATAGACTTCAGCCATGTCGATTTGCCGAGTTCCGGCATGTTCCGATAGTTACGCTATGTGGATCGGGCTAGTCACCTACCCTGCGCTTCGTCTAACTGCCATCTACAATTTTTTTTTTTTAAGATTGTTCGCAATATGGATTGCACATTACTAGTATTCTTGTAAACCTCTCCAACTAAGCTAAATATGCTTGTGTCTGGAGTGGGCTCACGTCAATAGTGCAATGGGTGGGGTGGGGACCGAACTCACGATCGCCAGTCCGACACCTTATCCATTGGGCTATTGCCGCCTTTTTTACAAGCTTTTATTTAACTTACAATGTATGTATGTCACTATGTTTGTTCAGGTGGAATCTTGGAAGCTTTAAATTAGACCCACTTCCCGATGTCCGATTGGACTCAAATTTGGTGTATTTATGTATCTTCGGTGACGATACAATGATATGGTACCATGGAGCTGGTCTGCTGATGGAGATGGAAGGTGGCCACGGCATCTCTGTGATAAATCTGTGATGACATGCATGCATTACAGTACGACTGTACTGTAATGCATGCATGTCTCTATTCATTATGATGATGGCCAGGCCAATTCGTCTAAAATTGTAGCCCAAGCAGGCAATTAATTGCACACCAATGTGATTTGGTAGAATGTCAGGGCATTATTATATTTACTACCATCTTTTGTACTACATTTCTGCAATAAATGATTATGATTATGATTATTATGATTATGAAAACAACATAACCCCACCGAGCTTGGGCTCGATTGATTTGTCTTGAAGAGAACTTTACGCCTAGATGATATCCAGGGTCTGATGATGAAGTTGGAAGGTGGCCACGACATCTCTGTGATAAATCAACATAACCCTACCGAGTTTGGGCTCGATTGATTCGTCTTGAAGAGAACTTTACACCTAAATGATATCCAGGGTCTGATGATGAAGTTGGAAGGTGGCCACGGCATCTCTGTGATAAATCAACATAACCCTACCGAGTTTGGGCTCGATTGATTCGTCTTGAAGAGAACTTTACACCTAGATGATATTTAGCGACTGGTGATGAAGCTGGAAGGTGGCCACGGCATCTCTGTGATAAAATAACGTAACCCCAGTGACTTCTTCGTGAGTCTTCGTTCTTGAGAAGCACTTTACACTTAAATGGTAGCCAGGATCTGATGATGAAGCTGTAAGGTGGCCATGGCATTTCTGTTATAAAGCAACATAGCCCCACCGAGTGGATTGATTTTCCTTGAAGAGCACTTTACCCATAATCACATCAAATATCCGTGGAATATTTTAAAACATCATGCCTTCTCTTAAATACTTAGGTAGTAGGTAGGTAGTCGGTATCTATACCTACCTACTAAAAAGTTAAAAATAAATTATAAGCTTTTAAAAATATAGGTAAGTACCTACACGCCAAATACTTACTACATTTTTTTTTAACATTTTAATTCATTGTCCCAGATAAAAGCTTGTTTTTAAAAATATTTTTTACTTATAATTTTTTTAATTATAAGACAAGCAACATCTTAGACCGCATCGTTAGTTAACTGAGTCAAGATCTCGTCAGTCAGGTATAAAAAAATATAAAGATGTAAATATGGGTTACAATATTAAGAATCGCTTAAGGTTTCGTGTCTAGCAGTTAATGTGGCTTATCAGACAATGGGCCATATAAATTTTCGACCTTGCGTATCCAATGATTGCCCAGCTTCTTGACGATTTTCACTAAGTTAGCCAGAGAATCTTCCTCTATGTTTACTCAGACTTGGCTGTTATAATTTGTCTGTCTGAGCCTAAGATATGTACTTCCAATTCCAATAAAAATTAAGCAGAAGTTAATTAAGAGCAAAAGTAAGCAGTAACCCTCGTTGAGTCAGAAAGCCAAAGTAGACCTTGTGATGAGGTAAAAGTGAGGCAAGTTGTATTTTTATTGTATTGTAAGAGTTGACATATAGGAAAATATAGGTAAGACACTTTCCACAATCCCTTTCCTTCTGTCATCTTACCTTAGCTCGCACGTTTTCGAATGAGGCAGGGTTGACAAGTGAGAAGCATATGAGGAACACATCAGTCTGTGGGTAGGACAGTGGCCTGAGTCGATCGTAATCTTCCTGTCCGGCCGTATCCCATAGTCCCAGGTTTATGGGTTTGCCATCTACCATCACATTCGCGGAGTAGTTGTCGAATCTGAAAATAGTATAAAATGTTCGTTTGAGATTTATATTTTTGGTAATGATATTTTGTATCAGTGTGCTTTCCTATTTAATTTTTCGTGGTCATGTTCTCACTAGATGGCGCTATTGAATTCCATAAAAGATGTGAAACGCGACGTCGCGATCGAAAAAGTAAAACTTACACTAGTTACACTAAACACATTTAGTCTTAATAAATCCAATCCCCTTTGGGTCACTTGGATATATGGTAAACCATAAACAACAGCATTTCCAATGTTCCATGCAAAGGTGGCGCCAGCCAGGCCGAATTATATTTGTAAAGCATAGGTAGGTAATCTTTAGACGATTCATTTTTTTAAATAAGCAAACCTGATCTATTGATGCTGAAAGAACTCGGGACGCAAAATATAAGGGGTAGGGAGAGGGGGAGGGGGGATTAGCGCGGCTTGGTACGGTGCGGTTAGGTGGGATACGCATTTGTCTTATTTGTAAAATAATTAGCCTAAATAATTAAAAATGCTACCCAAAAACACTATTCCTCGCGGACCAAGTCGCGAGCACAGCTAGTTAACTTATAAAGAAGAGTTTTCTACGTAACGGAATTCAGGAGGATTTTAGGAACTATAAATCACTCATTAGTTTATTTAATCACAAAGCAGAAATTTAGCTATCTTATAAAGTACATACAGTACTTAAAGACAGTACAGTTGTCTACTCAGTGAGACAGTAGACTCCACTGTCTCACTCTACATTTTGTTATTCTGAACAACTTCAAAATAATTTAAAAGAATGACAACACAATCAGATGTATAATTAGTCATAGTCTGAACTTTTTGTTGAAACAACAGAACATGTGAAATAATAAAATTGGCTAATGTTATCGTTTCACCACATTCAATATAGGTCAGTTATGTTTCGTGTAGGCAGTAAAAAATCCATAAAAATAACGCTTTCTGCGTTGCCATAGTCACGAAGATTTTAATATTAGCACAAGAACTTTAAACAGAATTTTGTTTTTGAGACGAAAAATGTAACATAATCATCAATTTTGCAGATCGATATCTCAACTGATGTCAAGTGAAGATGCGATCGTGTTCATCTGGAATTAATTTATAATTTAAATAATTCATTAATTAACTAGTAACTATTATATAATCTGTGGTTTAGTTTTGTTCAATCCGCAGACACAGAGACGCAAACTATCTCAACCCGTCTTCCATACTGGCTGGCACAGAATATTTAGCTAGAACTCAGGGAACCGATGGGCGATGTCTTTTTTCGGTGGTTGGTTTGAGCTACGATCGAAGGCTTCCACCAGTGGCACAGAATAATGAATAGTACAAGTACCAGTGGTCACCACCACCTAACATTTGTATAAAATTCAACGTAATTAGTTGAATTAGATTTTTATAAATATTATTTTGTGTCTTATTGGCAATGAGAGTAAATAAATGCTTTTCACTCTAAAAAATTGTGCACAAAGCATACAAAACTATTAGCTACTAGCATTTCACCAGACATGTAGTATACATAAGGATATGCAAAATAACTATATACCACAAGGAAAACTTCGCATATTTGTGCGAGACCTTTGAGACAATCACACATTCCATTTAGAATTGAAGATAAAAGCTTGCCCTTGAAGCGCCATAACTCCAAAAAGGCAATTCTTTGATAAGAAATTCGTTTACCTCAGAACTGGGTTCCAGCTAAATTGGCGACGAAACGATGTCAGTCACAAAACTAAATTTTACTGCAAAGCCACTTCGAATGGAGGGGTATAAGTGAGGCTGAGTGCTTCGAAATTTAATTACCCATTCAAAGTATGAATGTACAGCAGAATGCAATTTGTCACTAAAAATATCTGTACATGTCGATGCTTGAACTAAAAGCCGGGCTACAGCATTGAATTAGATCGGATTTGTAAGAACAAAAGTCGAATAAATGGTCGAATAGCGACCTTTTCTTGTTCAGTTACCAGGAATGGATTGACAATTTATTTCAGCTCGTGTAGCGGAAGCTTTAAGAAGATGCCACGGTGGAGACTGGAGACAAGTCCAAATTTATTCTGTGTAGGTGCTGGATCAACTCACACTATCTAATGATTGGAGTAGGTAGTTCATTAGAGCACAGAACAGATACTAACGATTAGAGCTCAAGAAAGAACAGGGTGAATATATTGTTTATGATCCAGACTTTTAGCAAGATAGAAAGTTGTGCATAACTACAGCTACACACAGTCTTCCGGCCTAACCTGACTGACTGACAACATGCAGCTTAAGCTCTACCTAAGTACGAGTAGGTGGCTCTAGAAACATGATATTTTGCAGAGGATAGAACGTATGAGCTCTTAGAAATATTTTAATTCGAAGTCGTCTCCTGAACAGTAAAAATTAGGAGCTAGTTTCTATCGACGTCTCGCTGAAAAACAGAATGAAAGAATCTCGCCTGGTAAACGATGATTTGGTCGAAGATGGTGAACACGCTAGGCCTCGAATACTCTTAGTCTCAAAGGCTGTGTGCTGCCGCCGGCAGCGGGATTAGGGCTGCCGGAACACCGTAAGGTTATGGCGGCAGATTTTTTCCCTGATGGTGGTAAGCTACTTTTTGGTAGCAAGTCAGGCGTACTATCGATATAATATATAATAAGTGACCACTAGTATTTCTTGACACACAATCTTCAATAGTTCCAATATTGATAGTTATATTAAAAAAAACTTACACTGTGGGGATGTATTCTCCTGGGAAGGCATTTGTCGTGTAACTGATGAGTAGACATGTTTTACCGACGGCTCTGGGGACAAAAGAAAATGTATTTTAATTATATTGCAATAAATATCAACTTAGCAAAATTTTATTACAGCTAAAATGGTTTTAAAATAGCTGATCTTATTCACCTAACCAATCTCTAAGCATTATTTACGTATACGTAGTGACTCATATTTTCATCTGAAACAATGTTTATGATCATTCTTCTTCTGCATCTTTAAACAAAAGACATGCTAAATCCAATTGTTTACAAAACAAAGGCCTGATGCAAAAATTTGTATGTAAACTACGTAGATCCTGAATAATATTGTAATGGAATGAATATGAAGCAGGGACACCTGACCTCAAGACAAAACAGTACTTGAGCACGTATCCAGCCCCGTGAAAATATATAGGCCAAAGTATACTATCTCGGGTAGTACGTAGTACTAATATTTATTCTGTGGGGTAAGTGGCTTTTTACGAATTTACGCCACATAAACCCTTGTTAAGGAATTTGGAGTATTATTTTGTTCTGACGGATGGTTTTGTTGGTAGATACAGTAAGCAAAATACTCGTGCAAAGAAATTAATTATAATGTAACTTTTTAGACCGGTATATTTTCGGCTCGTTTGACTTATGTATGATAACCTTTTTGCTGATATATTGTCAAGTGATTTGTACCCGTAAATATTGTAGATTCAGGACCTAATGCATTTTTGTCAAATAAAGCATGCTGTGGAAGGTACTTTATTAATAAGAAAGAGATAGAACGAAGCATAGCGTGGTTTTAAAAGTCTTCTTATCACGAAAAAAAACATACAGAAGAATTGAGATCCTCCTTCATTTTGGAAGTCGGTTGAAAAGTGTACCATTGTAAGTTTTTGTTCTAAAAATTGTTTTTTGGTTTAAAAATGTAATGAAAACGAAAGTTTTGATGAAAAGTTGATACATTTAACTTGAAAAATCTAGCACCTTTTCGAAAGCATTACTGTATTACGATTTACATACACACTATATCGGCTGTGGTCACTACATTGGTGAGTAATAAATTAATAAACAAATCAGTTGACTAAGCTCGAGCTTGCTTCCGATAAGAAGTCATGTAAATCAGCGGTCAATCAGCAATCGGTCCGTTAAGTAAGAAGGGTAATCATTAAGTCATAATTTAAGATCGTTTACAAAACGAAAAAAAACCGACTTCACATGCCACGATAGTGAAAATACCCACTAGTCATAAATGTCGTCAAGGTATCAAATTTGTTTAATATTGTTTATCTCCATATCTCCGGAAATAATTGTCATATCTCGATAACATTTGAATGGGACCAAACGGGAGGCAAAATCTCTCAAACAAAAAAGATTTTACCCGAGGAACTTAACCGATTTGAAATCGGTTAAAATTGGACGGAGTTCTGATTTTGAGGTAACAAAAAAAAAACACAGTCTAATTGAGAACCTCCACCTTTTTCGTGAAGTCGGTTAAAAATTGAAATCCTTTACACAAGTGAAAGACGTAAATCAAAAGGGCCACCTAAAAGCAACGGGATAACAAAGTATATAAGTATTTACTTCTAACTATTTACTTCGACAGACGGGTAATACTTAGAAATGTGAGTGCGTAGAAAGTGTCCGACTATAAGTGGACTAATGACAATCATGATAAGGAAAGTGAAAATAGCAATAAAATTTTACAAATCCGTCTGAGATATTAATGAGGCGTTTATGTCCTACGATTTCGCCCGCGTTTCTCTTGAGCAGTGAGTTTATCGTTTCTATGTATTTTAATGACTTAGCTTATTGATAATAAAAGGGCATGTAAAACTCAACATCTAATAATTATCTCAAGACGCCGAATAAATAATGGTACAAGTACCTACTCGATCCACAGCGCAGAAAGCAAACAAAAATTAGTTTCGCATTTATATAACAACAGTGATTGGTAGATTATCTTTTTAGTAATTTTTAGTTACTTTTATTTTATGCTAGCTAAAAAAGACATGCCTGTTGGACTTCACTTTCCGTACTAAGGAGGAGTACCTACGTGTTATTTATTCAATTCTCGTATCACGTATCACGACGAGTATGACATCCTGTCAGATAATCGCGCTTTCTCACTAGGGTTGACCCACAAATTTGTCCACAAACTTTTTAATCGGACCAGTTTATAACGATTTGAGAATGGCGTCACCATCTCAATTTCTGAGAAAATTAGCTAAAATCAAAAGTCTGACTGTAAATTAATATCAACTATCTAGCAATGAAATAGAATCACAAAAGAAATATTTTAGGACGTATAATGAAATAAAATTCACTGTATTTAGTCTCAAAGCCTTACTAATAATGTTTAACAATGACTAATTTGCCTCTAAAATTAGTATTCAAAAGCATCAGTCATTCATCATAACATAACATAATACAATTTCGGTCGTTAAAATAACTTATTATGATAATTTCTGAGTCTTCCGCGATACCTTGAACGTTAGTGCTTAGCTTATTCATTATTATGTACCTACCTGTTGCTGAATCCTAATACGAGGTGAGTCTGTATGTCTTTAAATTCTACCAAGACGTAATACATAAATCACGCCTTTTCCTGGGGTATGCAGAGAACGACAAGACAAGAGGTAATACACCTGAATATTTTTTATGATGGTATTGTTTTGGTAAATTGGCAACCCTAACGTATCTCCAATGAAGGATGACTTGCCTGACCCGGTGCATTCAAGTCACAACGTCACAGGATTCATTTGATTTTCGTGTACTTGGATGAACTGTAACGATTTTAACGAAGGAATGTTGAAAAATGACCTTAAAAGCGTTGTGACTTTGATTATTTGTATGTAATGTTATTGAGTTATACTATTATATGTTATACTATTACAATTTAGGTACTTGTTTATAAATCAATCCACCCGTACTTTTTTAGGACATTCAAGTTTTAATTGTTATTATGACTAGATTGAACGTTTAAGAGCTTAGAGCTGAGCCCTGGAGCACCCCTACTTCTACGTGGAATTTGTTGCCAGTTCCACTTGTCAAGATGCCTCTAGTAGTCTAGTAGCATTGGGACACTATTTGAGATCATATCATAATACTTGCAGGAACAATAGCTACATTATGACCAAATCAAAGGCCTTCCCAAGATTTGTTCAGATAGACGTTCAACTTTGATGTGGTCAAAGTCATCATGGATAATATCATTTTACAAGAGATTTATAAACGGCACAATAGATCCAGTACCGGAAATATGTAACCAATGACTGTAAAACTACCATAGAATAAATGACAGTATTACGAAATATCACTACAAAAGCTCCATCTGTAAGTCATCAACCACCTTTATCGCTGTTATATCACTGACTCACCGTCCGAAGGTGCCTCGCAATGAGTCACGCGAGGTCAAGGAATTGTAAATATTTAAACATAAACACAATGTTTGATCGCTCCAGATTTATTGCAATACAACATGGGAACGCACTAGGTTTATGGGGTTAGGGCAGTAGGCAAAACCATTAAAAATACTGGCTAAAATATCCTTACTTATTAGTATTTTATAAACGCGAAAGTTTGTATGTATGAATATGTGTTACTCTTTCACGAAAAAACTACTGAGCCGATTGAGCTGAAATTTGGTATGTAGATAGCCTAGACCCTGGAATAAAACACATGGATACTATTTAACCCGATATTCCCACGGGAACGATGTCTACGCGGGTTAAACCAGTTAGCAATCACCATTGAGTTAGTTGCGACAGTAAATGTTGAAAGAAAGCGTATCGCATAAGCTCCTTTCTAGTATCAAAAATTATATATACACCAATCAACACCTATCTTAGAAATGCGAAGGTCAGTTTGTATATTTTGTTTGTTTGATACCTCTTCAACTCTTTACAGTCAAACAGCTTGACCGATTAAGGCTAAAATTTCACGTATTGACTGCCAATAGAGTTTAAGAGTTAATATCTTAACTATGCTTGGTAACGATATACAAACTAAAATTGAAAGTTAACTACAGAACCGCAGAATAAATAAAACTACGGCGTAGAACATTAATCTATTTATTTCCTGCGATTCATTTCACCAGAACACGCCTGCTCCAGTTTTCTAATATTATTCAACAGACCCTATTTTGTACAAGTTGTGCAAACAAAGATTAACCGTGTGATATAGCCCCCAAAATTGCGTCTTAGCTACGCCCCTGCGTGCCATTACTTTTTTCCGGTGTGCAGCAGCAGGACCTTATTGAATTTTATGTATATTACAGTGCGTTTCTACTTATTTATTATTTTTTTTTTTTAAAGATTACTCGCAATGTGGGTTGCACATTACTAGTATTCTTGTTAACCCCTCCAACTAAGCTAAATATGCTTGTGTCTGGAGTGGGTTCACGTCAATAGTGCAATGGGTGGGGTGGGGATCGAACTCACGACCTCTCGATCGCCAGTCCGACACCCTATCCATTGGGCTATTGCCGCCTTCAACAACTTTACCTATCTTGTTTTCTACATCGTTATTTTTACCAACTAACTCAGAAAATGAAAAATGTTTTCCTGCTATATATTGTGTTCGTGTATGATATTTTACTATTTCTGTAGTACTTTGAAGTTTGATGGATCTTGGTCACAATCAAGCGGCTTCTGGATGAAGTAGAAAAAAAAACGATCACTACATGAATCTTAGTCACGAATACATTCCTAAAACAGGGATAAACAATTAATTGGCCAAGTGGTGTAAATATATGAAGATCAAGCTTATGTGTGACATATACAACAATGATATAATTTACAAACGCATTAGTAATTCCTATTCCCCTTATTGTTCAGGGTTTGGGATCACGTCATCGTTAGCACACGTGTGCTAATTATCTTCTGTTGCTATCCGAAAGTTACCTCACATAAAGCTAATTACGTTAAAGCTTAACGTTAATAGGCTTAATTTTCGAACATCAGGGTAGTGTTCGACTAGTTTACCTTGATGGCTGTATTGTGGTGTCATTGGCGATTTGATCTTGGTAGACAAGACATCCTATTCTAACAGTGCATTTAATTTTGTAGCAGAAAATAGATCACCTATATAGTCCTATCATCACATAAATGCGTAATTATAGCCTGCATTGACCCTTACTTAATGTCAATAATAAATAATCCAAGCACTAAGTTATTTGCTTCTAAATAAGGCCTCTAATTATATCCATTGAAAACAAAACTTAAAAGACATCAAAGATATCAATTTCATTTTATGAATCGTCATCTCTAACAAGCTGAAGCGACGGATCACAGAATAACATTACAGTTTCTATGTAACCCGAGTCCCGAAGCTGCGTCGCAAAATCACAACACAGCGGGAGAACTTCGACGCTGTTTATAAATAAACCATTACTAAAAAATATTATACACCTCATACTTCGCTGTACTCATTCATCGCATAATCAAGTTTTCTCGAAGTTCTTAAAAACGGTAGTTTTGATACATTCAAAGATGTAATTTGAGTGAAAATAGGTTTTCGAATTGCAGATTCATTTTTTGATCATTACTGCAGTTAATGAAATCTTGTATTTTTATTTTTTTGTTTAGGAATAGTAGTTTTTCGTGTATGAGTTCGCAAAGGATATCAAATTATAAATCATGTTTATTTTTGTTCTCACATATGTAAATTATATTAAAAGTTATTTCAAGAATGTAATAAATTCAAGATGTCCGTGAAGCAGAGAAAAAAATACAAAGAAACAAATGACGCACAAAGATTTAATAGAGCACATGAGTAAAACGTGTCATATGATTTAATATTTCCTTGTATTTGTAATAAAGATTCTAGACAGCACTACTACGTTCCAATTACATACATATGCTTATCTTTATTATGCTAAAGGAAACAAATAATAAACTCACGCTGATGATAAGCGCCGATAAGATAATTTCAGATTGCAGTAATGAAATAAAATAATGCATCTCGGTAATGGTATGGTAATCCTCGTGTTTACCCTACAGCTAACAAGTAATTAAATAGAAGATTTCGACGTTGCTGCCTGAAGGAGTATTAGATTTCCTGAAATCTAATACTCCCGAGTTTGCAAAAACTATGCCACTCATAAGGAAAATGCAAGGCAAAAAGTAGAGCGTAAGTTCAACTGTTTTCCCCAAAAGTTCAACTTTAAAGGTTAAAGTAATCGGGTATACGTAGTGGGAATAAGCGTATTATCATTGAGTTTCAAACAATGCGTAGTCAACCTTCAAAACACTTGATCTTTGATTCATATCCAAATTGAAGAGGTCAAAAGGACTGGAATCTAATTCAAATTTAAAGCGATTCAAATGACCACCAAACACATCTAACCACTTTACTATCATGGGAATGTCACCACACTCTCTCAGTCACAGATGAATATAGAAGTTACTGCGTACAGTATCCAGAGGTCATTGCCTTTCACTCCCTGACATTAACTTTGTTAGTGTCATTATCATACCAACCGCTGATAAGGCCAATGCAGGAACTTGGAACGTTCACTGAATAGACTTGGATGTCGTTAAGTATAATTAATTTAAGTTAAGTGCTAAAATAAGTTTTTTTTATTAACTTTAATTGTATCTAAGTAAGATGTATGTTTTTGATCTTCGATACAAAAAAAATAAAAAAAATCTTAGCGAAGAAGACGCTTTGTGTAAACGACATGAAAGAAAACAATGAAATTAAGTTGTTGTTTTTAGTTTCTTTTTTTTTACAGTGGTGGGGCTGAAAATGAGCAGATGGCAATGAGACGACCCGCTGGACTACCAAATGTATCCCCATTCCATATAACGCAAGTATGTAAGTACCTACCGTCTTCCGAATCGATCGCCATATCATATTTACTTTCTACGTTTGAAGACAGACGGTGTCATGGAATGGATACGATGAGACAAGAGGCTGCGCGACTTACGCAGAAAAATTGGCAAAATGACAAGGTCTAAACTCTAAAAGCAGACGATTCAATACCAGATGGAAAGATGCAGCCATTACTTCAGACAGTGCAATTCTAAAATACTCCCAGTTGTCAACCACGCTTATGAACTATCCGAATTCGCCAGTCTTCGATACGTATCAAACGTACAGTACGTACACGACAGTACGAATAAAAAACTAAGAGCCTGTTTCACAGGTTCCTTATAAAAAGTTTAAAATAATTATCTGACATAATATACTCATATGATACTATACATATAACAGTTATCAGAAGTCGTAAGATAATTTCGTAATAGGCTTATCAGGAACCGGTGAAACTGGCTATAGGTGTGATTAGTGGAATATTTAAAATTAGATGATTTTTGCAAGCGTGGTTTGACAAATGTGTAACTGCCCCTTAAATTAAAAAATTAACGGCAAGGATAAAGCAAAGTAAGGCTTAAAGGTGTTTCTAGGGAAATACAGAGACACATTTACATCAGAGAAAGCGACATCAAAAACAGAACTAAGTTACTAGAAAGTTCCATGAAAAAAGCACAGCACGTTCTACAACGTAAAAGGCAATCTAGAAATGTCATCTTGCTTCTTAGGGCTCGTTGTTAATCAAGTAATCACGTTCGTAGTTATAAACGTGATTCTTATGCTGAACAGTTTTGAGAGTGTGTAATTTGTTTTACAAGAATTTTTAAATATATTACTAGCTTCAGTCATAGATGTCTGTGGTTAATAAACGGATGACCCTTTTACTCAAGGATGCACACATAAAATCAACATAAAATCGAACAATATCTATCGATGCTCCTTCTATTTTTTTCCATTTTAAAACGTAACAGCTTCGCAAAATTTAAGGGTTTCTAGTTTAGCTCTCGTAAGTAGAAGTACTTTAGCGCTGTAGTAAAAGTTATCAAGAGAATATCTTATTTTAATTAGTAAAGTTTTGACCATGACTTCACCAGCCATTGACGATGCAATCTAAGACACGTGCTTGACTCTGAATGGCTGGAAGGAGTTGAGGCCTGTTTTCCAAAATAGCTATTCTACATTAAATCACCCGCTGGATACCGGCACAAATTAATTGCCGATGCCGAGATGCTAAGTAAGCAGTTGATTACAATGTTGATATTCGCAATAAAATAAAATCTACGATAATAATATCGTTTAAAAAACTAAAAAGAACCGACTTCAATACCACGCTATTAATTTTCAGTTTACTTACCAGACCACGATAAAATTACCATGGTACCACACTTGGGATATCTCCTTTCCAACAAAAAAAGAATAATCAAAATCGGTTCATAAACGACGAAGTTATCCGCGAACAAACATAAAAAAAAAACATATATACGGTCGAAATGAGAAACCTCCTCCTTTTTTTGAAGTCGGTTAAAAACTAAAAGTACCAGAGCTGTAATTATTTCGCCGTAAGTATCCTTTTAAGTTTAATCTCTCAAAACACTCCGAGTTACATTTGCAACATTGCAATTGCCGAACAATGCTCCCATAAACATAACCGGCTTTATTCGACAGCAGTTTTTATGACTCTCATACCCAGCTGTAATTGCTTTCAAGTGGATTCATGAATCTTGTTCTTAAAGCGCATAAATAATAAAGATGGTAGAATATTGCCTACTAGATACTAAAAAACTATGACGGTCTCAGCAGCCTGAAATGAAGAAGCCTTAAATTTATAGCTTAGTTCATCGTAATTTTTGGTGACCAGAAACAGCCAGTCAGAAACACGATAAACTGTCTCGTCGTCGAAAGCACGTTGCATCTTTCAGATCAAGATTTATGGTAGTATAGAAACATAATTTTATGTGAGTGTAGTAGTAAAGTAAACGGGATAGGTTACATCAAAATTGTGCCATATTTATGTTATGACTCATCACATCATAACGCAGTCATACAAGCTGTTTGACTGCCAAGTTAAAAGTAAGATGTAAAAACAAATCGAGTTCTTTACCCTAACTAATTAGAAACCTAATGCATCAGAACAACTTCCACTAAGCAGTGCAGTGAGTAATTAATGCGTCACAAAAATGAATCAAGTACTTTTGAAGGGGACTTTTTCGATACCGGCAAATATAGAAATTGTTCATTTATTTTCATTTTTGCGCCTTGTCATTACAAATTAATACACCAGAATATATTAAAGTTTGGAAAATTTCCATTTTCAGCGTTCAAAAAAACGTTTGGAAGACATCATGAAACCGAAAATAAAGAGTAAGAATTGTGAAAATGTGGAAGAAAAATCCAACGAACCATAAAACATCTATAACTAAGTACTTACCTGAATCTTAAATTGGTAATTTTATCCAAGCCAGTACCGATAGTCTCTACATTGAAAACGATGGTATTGAGAAATTGAGATCGATGTTTTTATTGCAGAACGAGTCAAGTCAGACTAACTTTGTGAGACTGAGATCAGCCAAAGACTTTTAGCTGCAAAATACATGTACTTGTACTGGCCAAGAGTTTTAGAATATTGGTTATCCTGAAAAACATAAAGGTTTTGGTGGGACACGGGAAAAACAGGATATTTTTATGTAAACGTCATGCAATCTATTAGGTAAACACTTCTCAAATATGATACTTTGATCAAATATATGTATAACAGCTATAAGATTAAATAAAAAAATAAAAAAAACAACAGGATACGGGAATCGTTCCTGGTTCCGTAATTTGACATCAGGATAGGAATGAGTCGGAGGCGTAAGAGGAATAAGGATGACTGCGGGCAAATAAGATGAAAATTATGATTATAAATATGAAACTGTTCTATACATGTATATGATGAAGATGATGATGCCATAATTCAACGCTCCCGTGATTTAACGCAACTCCCAGCCTGTACTAAAGAACAGTGAATCGAGTCTACTTGAGTTTATCACGAACTCAACTTGTTCAGAATATGAATGAGCCCTCACCGACTTAGCCGACCATACCAAAGGGCCATCGAATTAATGATGACTTTTTACTCCCGTCATTCGAAGTAGACGAGTTCAGTTATGCGTTGAAACGAGTTAAGTACATACAACTGCTTGAATAGGGATGTTGCCTGGGTCGAAAAATAGTAATTCTAATTAGTCCGCCAGTTAGATTATCATAAAATATTGGACACTTATTTTTTTATTTTACAAATCAATAGAAATTGGCAAAAATAAAGAGCGTTCGGGAGTGGGGGCTCGTGACGTCACTAACCGCTAGAAAGTAGTACGGTTTGTGACGTCACGCGGAATTTCAACGCTTTATATCTTCGTAATTTTTTGTTTAATTGAAAAAATAGAAAATACGTATCCAATATTTTTTGATAATGTAAATGAAGGACTAAATTTTTTTTTAAACTAGCCAATTGCGTAAATGCCATGTAAAACGAACTGGGAAATAGAATTGAGAACCTCCTCTTTTTTGTAAGTCGCTTGAAAATAATAATAACGTTTAACGACTGTGATAGTCGTTAAACGTTTAAATTAATTAAAGTATTTTAAGGGATTCAATGATCAATGATGTAAAATGCCTCTCTCATATAGTTACCTGGTTTCTTTTTTCTTCAGTAAACATTTTGAAATAAACAATATTAGGACTATTTTCAGATATGACAGGAACACATAAGCGAAGATCTTAAACCATCAAATACTTACAGGAAACGTAAAATATGACAAAAATCACATATAAAACTGCCTGATTTTGTCGACGCTCAGCTCTATAGCATAGCGAAGAACCTGGTATTTTTGAACTACATATACAGCTTGAAACTTTAAGGGGAGTCCTACTCGTATTTGATCAGTTTTATTTCGAATATCACCGACAGATATTAAAATGGGAATAGGCATAAGTTACACAATGCGACGTTGGATTGTAGTAATGTACAATATTGTTCGCAAAGCGGTGACCACCGCGTGGTTGGCGATGACACGCACGTGTTAGGTAAGTCGAAAAGCGGGAACACTGGAAATCCGCAATAGTACTTAATAATCAAAACTCCATTTGCAGAGGGGCAACACACACAAAATGATTGATTTGATTTACTTTCATAATAGAGTGCATCTAGAAACAAATATGGCTTTTGGAGGTCTTAGTCTCCAGCGTAGTTGCAACTAGTATTTCAACAACCGGTACTACCTTTCGAGAGAAATGACATAGAAAAGATAATAAATAATACTACGTAGTAATGATGATACCGGTAATAAGACTGACATCAAGTCAAACTTGAATTGCGAATAAAGACTGACATCAAGTCAAACTTGAATTGCGAATAAAGACTGACATCAAGTCAAACTTGCATTGCGAATATCCGTAAGGTTAATGGAGTATGAAACGCAAACATTTAAATGCCGAATATTACCATCAAGGATATTCTAATCTGTAAAGCTGATAAGAGGCTAAGCCTAAGGTTTCCAATATTATTATGAAGAATGTAGTGGATATATATGTTACCCACAATTTTCAAACCCAGATATGCGTTTCAGTGTTATTAGCTTCGCTTACTCGCTTCCGTAATAGGATGTTTGGGAGAGGTTTCCACTTACAGTACGATAAATTATTTTATGCGTGGTATTCGCCAGATCTCCAGATCCGTTTCTAAGAAGTGTTTCCATTTCGGATTTCGATCGTATCATTGCCAGACTTCTGAGTTTTTTTCAATGCATGTAGGTAACAGATTACTTTTTACTCATTTTTTTTTAACCGACTTCAAAAAAAGGAGGAGGTTTCTCAATTCGACCGTATATATATATTTTTTTTTTTTTTTCTTTTTAAGTTTGTTCGCGGATAACTTCGTCGTTTATGAACCGATTTCGATTATTCTTTTTTTGTTCGAAAGGAGATATCCCAAGTGTGGTACGATGGTAATTTTATCGAGGTATGATAAGTATCTCCAGAGATATTGAGATAAACATCTCAAAATTGGTACTGAAAATGAATATCGCGGCATTGAAGTCGGTTGTTTTTTAGTTTTTAAACGATATTATTTGGGTAACGTTTGTAATTATTAATGGGATTTGAAAAAATGAAGAAACATCAATTACTTTATCCGTTGCAATCCGGAATCTTACATAGTTTTAATACTTTATACGTCACACTAATAGATACTAATTGTATAAATGCGAAATGTTGTTAGTGAGTATGTTTGTTACTACTTCAAGCGGAATCGGACTTGGATGAGATAGGTACCTACTTTCCTTCACTAAGGGCCAGTTTCACCGGTTCCTGTTAGCGCTAATATAAAGAAATCTGACAGATTTTTGACAGCTTTTATATGGCGTCATGTGTCAGATAACTATCTAAAGTATTATCAGGAACCGGTGAAACTGGCCCTTAATGTACTATCTTTTAACTGGACAACAAACAAGTAACATTGCGTGGCGCAGCTAATAATTCATGATTTAAATATAGGTAGGTTAAGTATAGGTCGGAATTATCGCTTAAAGCTAACAAACATTGCAATCAAACGTTTATCGTAGAAAGCATAAAACAAGATTATCTACTTTGACGTTTTATAACGTACGTTCTCTGCGATAAATGAGGACTAATCCAAACATTTGAATTTATTTATTTATTCTCACAAAAAAAAATTGCTTCACTTTCCTCAAATGACGCAAGGATTGGTGTCTATTCGTGACCAATAATGTGCACTAATATAGCCAATCAATTTCAACCAATAAGTGCCTTCATCCGAACCATTACGGCGTGTTCCTTGCAGTAAGTGCCTGGTTAATAGCATTAACATAGATTTACATGTTACATCAGAGTGCCTTGACTCAACCTCTTGAAGGACTGGAAGTGGTTTCAAAATGTATTAGATACATGCTGTACTTTCACTGCTGGTTAGAAATGAAGATATAGAGACCAGATAGAAGTGTGTTTAGGTAGCAGTTAGATTAAATGAAACCTAAGATATACAGTGAGCATAGTGAGAAGTTAAATTTACAAGCATTGATAACTTCCAATAATAATATTTGTTAGATTAAAGACAGTTCATAATGACACAAACAACACAGGCTTATCTTAATTTATTTTTAGCGAACTGAACAATAAATCACTCGATTCAAAAGTGTATACAAGCAGCAATTACACCAGAAAATCGCCTCTGATTATAGCAGTCAATGGATTGACTGTATTACACTCAACCCCCACAGCTCCACAACACCAAGATAATGGCGGTCCGTACTGAATATGAATTTGGTAAATTGTTTGACAAATTCATCGAATTTGACGAAGGAGTTGAGGTTTTGGTTTCTTAGTTCCTCATGTTATTATTTTCATGCTCTTTACAGTCAACAATTGCTTAAGAATGAAAAGCTTTTTTTTGTGAGGACACTATAAAACCCAAGGAGAAGTTAGTACATATTTTTTAATTTAATATAACTTCAGTAATTGTTATATAAGCCTCGCATTCCATAAGATTAGGTCAACATGATATCATCCATATATTGCAGTCAATTAAATATCTAAAAAGCAATAAAGAACTAGTGCGCTCAGCAATTAAACCTATTTAACAAATCAAATAACAATTATATTTAGCAACGCCAATGCCTACACACAGACAACAACAAAATTACGTGTACGTTTATTGTTGCCCAGCGAAGAATTTACAAATAGAAACAGTAGGAAGGAAAATGTAGCAATAAGTCCCGCAGCATCCACCAAATTAGCTGTTATTGTTAAGCAAATGAGCGCCAAATCATCCAATTTATCCAAATCCCTGTTTCATCCAAGAATACATACATCAGTCGTGGAATACATGAGTGTTTTGTAAATGTTTGCGAGCCCACTTAGACTATATATTACACCGATCCACATTATTTGCATACAGGCGCTCTCATAAGCATTTGCGGAGATTCAAACAGTATTAAGTAATACGATTGCTTGCGATGTTTTCTATTGATTAAATCTTCACGCAATATGACGGAATAGAATAACAGTGGCAAGTTAGGACTATTCTTCATTCTATTCAATAAAATTGCTTGCGATGAGATCTAACTCGATATAAAGTATCGTACAGTGTGGTTTAAAATGTACCTATTTTGCATAGATGTGTGAGATGTTACTGAGACCATGCTTTGAGTTTACAAACTTCTGTCGAATTAAAAAAGCGCAACAGACATGTCACGGCATCATCATCATTCCGAAACTTGCCTTATATAACCTTATGACGACGTAGGAGCAAAATGTTTTGAAGAAGCTATACTTTCTATTTTGTGTTGTCGACAGCGACTCTTGTCATAGAATATACAATTTTAATACGAAGCCGATATAAAAGATTCATAACATCCTAAAGGACTAGATAATGTTATGAGTTTCAAACTGATTCATAATGGATGACAACTGTACGAAATTCTCACAAGAGATGAGACAAGATAGCCATAGTCTTTGTTTCATCCCCATAACGTCTCTTGTTATGAAAAGCTTTCGTATCTTAAAACAACTTTCACGAGTAAAACTTTGTTTTGTAAAATGTTCTTTTCTCTTGTTTTGCGAACATAAATGTTTCGGACACTTAACAGAATAGCATTGCTTTTAACTGCACGACCATCATATTTTACGATACTGTCTTTACGTTTATTCGGCCGAGGAAAACAATAATATGTCATAACACGACGTGAAGAGGACATAACGGGGTGGTAAATGCACACTGCAAATAGATGTTTATTATTAATGCTATATGATATCCCAATTTTGCACGTACGGTCCCCATTTCGGATATGTCAGGAAAATCAGGACAGGGATTATGGCAGTGAAATCTGGAGCATCCATAAAATGTGCCGGTTTTGTCCCGTGTGTAGGAATTTGCATGAGCTTCTTTTGTATCACATTTATTTCCTTTCCTTTTCTAGAAGCCGCGTCTACTTAATTCATGTGCATTTACTATGATTCATAGTACCTACAGGAATCTTTTAATTGCATATGAATCATACAAATGTGAAAGTTTTGAATCAATTTTAAATTTTAACCAAATTCTTGAGACTGTATGATTGTATGACTGTATGATGTCAAAGTAGAGCGAATCCTAAACTAAGTTCCAAGGTAGCTAATTACGTTATTGTATAAAAAGTATTTTAAAATGTACATGTTGATTCGCCTGCGAAACAGCCTCCAACACAATTACCAGCTAACAAAGTTATGCAGCCGAGTGGAGGCGATTAGTATTCAGCAAAACGGATTCCGCAAAGCGAGATAGACGAACGGATGGCATTATCGAATTTAGCAAGCTAGACTCTAAATTGCAAGGAATTATGCATTTTAATTTGGATAATAGAACCAAATTAGAGCTTCTTTTACAATGTTAGCATTCGCAATTAATTCACAAAGCAAGAATATTAATTCCAGTAAACCGAAGATTATATAAAGTCTTTCTTCGTCTTGGTCGTATTTTCATTACTGAATGTCGTGTGCTTGAAAGTCCTTTGTTGTAAATTGTAACAGTTTCTCCCAGTTCATCCGTATCTCTACAAATCTCAGAGCGGTTGCTACAGGGAGTTTGGTGACGATACTTACTTGGTCATACCAGTTAGGTGATCGACCTATATTACTGTTAGAGTCTGCAACATTGCCAAATAAGGTTTATTATTGAAAAAAGAACTTCGTCACAAAAATTTGAATAACAGGATCCCTTTCGGAGTCAACAAAAGCGAGAGCACGCTCAAGGGAGCAATAAATGAGCGGAGGCGGTCTATGGCATCCATATTTTACATGGATCGTGGCAAATAATGTCAAAACATTTTTTTGCCACAATTCATGTTCTGTGATGTCAAACCTTGACTGGTTTCGGGCAAAGGTTACATATATTAAGTTTTATTGAAGTGTTTCACACTTTATATTTTTATAAATTGTTAAACACAATCCAAAATTTCATCGTACCGACGGGACTTGAACCCGCAACCTCCGGAATAACATGTTCCGGTGCTTTGCTAATTAAGCAACGGTGCGAAGTATCGTTACGACGAAATTAGTGGATTGCATTTGTTAACCAAATTATGCATTGATGGCGCCATCTATGACTACTTATTACGTAAGTTAATCATTCGGAAGAAATCACTACAGTTTTCAAATCCGACGAGAGATGTTGCACTGCGTAAATCAAATATTATGTTTCATTGAAGTGTTTCACACTTTATATTTTTGTAAATTGTTAAACACAATCCAAAATTTCATCGTACCGACGGGACTTGAACCCGCAACCTCCGGAATAACATGTTCCGGTGCTTTACCAATTAAACAGCACACAGCTTAACAATTTACAAAGGTTACATGTTTTTTTTTTAATGATAGCAAACGGCCCTGATGGGTGGGTAGTGGTCACCGTCTCCTATGAACACTTGCAACACCTAGGGGTGTCACTCAAGTTTATTTAAAGGTAGGTATATAATATTTACACTTTTATTTTTAGATCCGCGTTATCATTGTTAAACCATACTAGGTGTACCCCGCGGCTTTGCCCGCTATAGAAGGTTAGTACTTCTAACTGTGTGACAAATTTAATTTTAAACCGTTAAGCCGTTTTTGCGTAATTGAATAATAAACACTCATACTTTTACATGTTTAATATTAAGTAGGCTAACAATTAGCAACCTATTTGTAACATTAACAAATGAGTAAGTACTGAAAACAAGTCAGGATTTATTATAATCTATTTTTACAATTATCCTCAATTTTATACCCATTGTAATTTAGTCACAATCAATATATTTTCTGTAAAAATCCTTATAGATAGGTACAAAGAACAGAGCAATAAATTTAACCAACAATATTCTAAACTGAGAATAATCTCGAGCAAAAGAGCCAATGTTTAAGGACCTCAATATCGAGCAGTTTATGAGGGATTTAAAGCGGGCGTTAAGATAGCGAACACACATTCAGGCGCTGTTAAATTTAAAACCTCACCCGGCGGGGTGGCGAGATTATCGTATATTATACACCGACTCGAGTGTGTATACGAATCAAGGTCGTATCATGATCTTGTTTTGCCATATTCAAACCAATAATTTGCCAAAAACAGTTAGGGAGCGGAATAGCGCGATTAGATTGGATCGACAATTTAAGAAATGGTCAATGTTACAATTTGGTACTTTCTAGAATTTAATATATTTTAATTATAATTTAAATTCTTCATCGTTGATCTCATCTTCAATTAACATCAGGTCACAGGTAAGATAAGGGGTCATATGCTTACCTATCTTACATATAAAATATATATATTTTGTGATTAATTCATATTCAAATCCTGCACATATGTGTATTAAAATCTTAGATCTAGATTTTAATTCTTGCGTTTTCTCGCTCTACTCTGCTAAAGTAGAGAGAAAACTCAAGTACTGATTGGATTTCATATTCGTAATTTAACAAATGACATGTTAACAAGATCTTATTTAGCTTCATAGAATCGTGTATATTTGAAACAGCAAACACTCATATCGACCCAGTTATCGACGATTATTTAAAAGTCAAGCATTTCTTAGAACTCTGCTGATATAATCAACGAAAATGGGATCAAAGAGAATTTTAGAGTAGAAAAAGGAAAAAACGATATTAAACGGGACAAAGGTCAGTTTTAATATCTATAAACTTTTAGTTCCAATTCGATTACGCGGGAAATACGAAAGCCTTTTTAAGCAAAAAATCCACCCACACCTAGTAATTAAGCGATTTCATCGACAACTCAATTTCCAGTCGTAAAATTTCAATCCACATTTTTCGCCGACACGTGTTTCATTTACAAATAACACTTCTCCGGACTGAGCGCTGTCACTTCTCTTTGATGTTAATAGAGAAAACCTAAGTACGTATTACCAATAGTTCAATCCAAGCTAACGATCAAAAGATCTTTGATGGTGCAATGATAACAACGCTCTACTCAGTATTTACAGCAAACTGATTGTTCAAGCTTACGCTGTTGTTTCTTGTTTCTAATATCTTGTTAAACGCGTTGATGGCATAATTAGTATGACCCACTTGCAGGGTAAATGTCAAGCAATTGTATAACGAAGGCATGACTCAGTGCACGACTGAATTATAATAAAGGTCAATTTAAATATAATAGTACTTGCTTCAAAAGAATATTGCGCTGCGATTGAATACGATGTACCAGGTCCGTTGGATAAATATTTTTATAAGCGGGAAGTCGTTAAAGTTTTCACGCTTGAAAAACTAGTTCATTCGATACAATGCAACCGACTGCAGTGGGAGCAAGCAGGTCAGTCGGGCCAGTAGCTGGGAGCAGAGCGAGCCAGTAGCCGGAATTAGGGCAGTGTAATTACTTACATGCTCCACGGTCGGCCCGACCCGCCAGAGCTGAAAGGGCTTTGTGAAGGAAATGCTCGGCTGTTACGGTTTGTTGGGCAATTCGGGGCGTCTCACCTGCAATAACGGAAGCAAAGTACGCCTTGCTACCTGCCATTTCGTCTATTACTGCCCATCTAGGAGAAAGTTACTACTGCCAATTGCTCCGATATCATTTATCAAATCAAATACCAGTCACAGACACGTGGCACGGGCAGTACTGGCTTACATTTAATGAGCAACATGCTCATTGAATGCCTGGGAGTCACTTTCGAAGAAAGTCGGTAACGCATTAGATCGGTTCCGGCACACCTCTTTTAAATTTACAAGTACCTACACGACCGGCTTCCGTGCGCAATGTTTTAGCACTTGCAAAACACTAGGTCAGATATCAAAACTTGTCTCGTCATTGTTTTAGCCTTGAGTGTGCTGCCCACGTACCCTCATTTCACGTTTCTAATTTCTATCTGTAATAAAAATAATTTCACGACTACTGTCTGTGAACTAGAATAGGACCAGCGTCCACTTGAACATGCGGTAAATATTATTATTAGTCTATCTGTAAGTAGCTTAAATTTTATTTAAAATTGCAATAACATATTCCTCGACATTCCTATGAAGATTAATAATTTGCTCGATATTCTGAGAGCAGGTTAATTCGCAATCTATAGCAATATGCTCATAACATAACAGAAACAAAGCAAATCAAATGCGTTGATCCCTAGCCGTTGTTTACTTTCCAGTCTGTGAGCAGTCTTGAGATGCATCCCTGGAGTATTGAAAGTTCTTGCAATGTTGGTTTTCGCTTGTCTTGGAGTGAAATTCCGGTATATGGCCGGATCGACCGGTTCCCGCAGGACGAGGGGAGAGCAAGGTTACGCGTTATTTAGCACACACGTGCTACATACTATGGGAGCACTGCGCTCAAATGGTTCGAATTCTTGCTGGGAATACTGGCCAATTTTAAAAGTGGGTCCCGATCCTACGAAGTATTTTACTGCACGACTACAGACGTTGCGTTAATGTCAGCCAGTATCTGCTAGCGTTTCGTTTTATCATATGTTGATTACTCGAGTCATTTGGAGTGATGATCATAGATAATGTTCTTGTTCCCACGTTTAGTCACTTGCTTGAGTAATGCTTTCAAGTAATTTTCTGTCGGATCACAAGCCACATTAGTGTTTATTGACTCGCTGGAATGGCAACATATTTCAATGATTCCAAATGAACTTTTTTCGAGTTAAAACATCAAAGTAATGGACATAAGTAAAGGTTATTTTCTGATATACGATATATAAAGAAACTGGAACTGCCAAATTGTTGTAGCCATATCTGGTTACAAAAGCGATGAACCAAATGCGGCATCAATAAGACAAACACAACTGTGTTCGCTCGGAGTTTTTATGCTGGAGCTGACAACGAAAGTAACCTCGCGTTAACCAAATGTTCAGGATCATTAGCCAGCCAAGCTTGAACAAAAATGAATATTGATGTCCTTAACCGAGCACCCTTCGTGTAAATTTCAAGCTTGAATTGATACGAAACTCATGAAGTTTTCAGAAAGAATGTTCTGAGAAATGTAAAGTAGTACAATCAAAGTGTATTGATAAGATTGACATCTGGAACATGGTTTCTTGGTAAATTTTCGGATGAAAATAATAAATTTCATTAGCTGTTCCTACGAAGTCAATCGAATGTTGAGAAATAATTCTTAATACCAGTTTTATTTTAGTTCGTTGTTATTGGTATTTTAGGACCAGAACGGCCAAACGGAACCCTATTGCTGTCACTCACTTGACTGTCTGTCAGACAAGTTTTACAACCAAATGGTTGGAGCTACATTCTTTAAATTTTCACAGTAAGCTGCTGATGCTGTTATAAGCTGTGTTGACAATATGAATGGCTTTGGGTCAACAATCTTCGCGGCGGTACGTCACTGCTACCGAAGCTTATATTCTACATTTGATACGGAACTCTAAATGTGCAAAGTCCGACAAGCACTTGGCCGGTTTTATTTATCTAGGTTTTTATCTACTCTAAAAAATTACTGCTATGACCGTTAAGGTCTAACGGTCTGAGTCACCTGAGTGCGAATGCTAAGATTATCTCGGCAATAAAACTGGTATGCGAGATAAGGTGAGATGTATACCTAATCCGCAAATATAACAAAAATGCGATAAATAAAAATAGAAGCCCACGACCGAAGAAAACAATACAAATCGAATAGCCCTTGCCAATTTATGCTTATCTATGTTACCAGTTACATAAGTGGCACGTTGCCTTTCCGTTCAAGAATATTCAATATCATATCCGACTATTCAACAGCTATAGTTGCTGTAACGCCTAGTATAACGAGTGGATTTTTATCCACTCGTTATACGAGTGTGTGTGAGTGATGTCTCCTTCTTTTCTCCATTGATAAGTAATGAGAGACAAAAATGTTTTAGTGAAAAGATAAAACAGAACTAGACAAGGTAGAATGGTACGAAATGTGACCAAGCAACGTTTCCATGAGATCTTCTTAAACATTTCAAACAATAGTCTCTCATTACCATTAATTTTCTATAAGAGTTCCTAAAATTGGACACAATTGTAATTCGGACGATTGTTAACTTTTGCTTATTTAAGCGCCGTTGAATTTGCATAACATTTTTAGAATCGTGGAAAGTTATGATTTTTTTAAATTGTTATATCTTGCTCATAAAAATATATATGACTGGTATTCCATTGTGAGTAATTAAAATAAAATAAAAGTAATTAAAGTAAAAGTTAGAGATATTCTAGTTAAAGACTAACGAAGTAGAAGTTGTACTTGTAGTCCTTGATAACTTAATATAGGAACAATACTGGTAGATAATTAAGATAGTTGAAAAACTAAAACAACCGACTTCAATGCCCCGCGAGTCAATTTCAGTAGCAAGTTTGAGACGTTTATCGTCATATCTCTGGAGATACTTAACAGATCTCGATGAAATTACAATGGGACTACCTCGGAAACGTACCGTACCGATAACAAAAAGAATCATTCGAATCGGTTCAGAATTGACGGAGTAATCGCGAAACATAAAAAAAAATGTTTTTGGAAGTCGATTGAAAAGTAGCAGAATTGATGCTATAGACAGGATATTCAAAACTGGGAAAATATATTTAATACATGACAATAATCCATAACATAATGTAGATCGAAAATTGCTAGAAGAATGAAAATGCACATTAACTGCTAACAGTTATCAAGACTAATCTTGATCTTGATGCGGATAATATTCCGAAATCACTTGTCAATGCAATAACCTAGTCAAAAACTTCATAAGCGGCAATAGCCCAATGGCTACGGCGTCGGCCTGCCTATCGAGAAGTCGTAACTCGTGATTTCGGTCCCGACCTATTAGATTCAGATTCAGATTCGTTTCAGATTCGTTTATTTGCATAAAACACAGGTTATAATGATGGTGAAAATACAATGTATGTGCTTGATACCGTATTTTGCCCATACAGGCGTGCAAATATTTACATATATTATGTTTTTATATTATAGACAATGATATCTATATAAGTGTTAGGCATTATAATTAACATTTTAAAAATAATTATTATATCTTATACATTATACCAATTTGGATTGTCAGTTTAGTCTAAATAAAAATAATTACACATGTCAAAGAATAAATTATTAATAATCAAGTCAAATGTCGTACATCCAAGAAATCTTTCACCGAGTAAAATGCTTTTTTGAGCAACCACTCAAACATCTTTTTCTTAAATTGACGTAGCGGAAGTTTCTTAAAATCTTCTGGTAATTTATTAAATATTTGTATTGCCATGGGATAAGCGCTTTTTGAAGTAGAGTGCTTTCGTATTTTCGGGTATACAAGCTTATCCGGATATCGTGAGTTAAAATTTGATATGTCCTTAAATTTTGTAAACAGTTGTGGATACCTTTTTACAAAAACACTTAGTTCGTAAATGTAAAGACAAGGCAATGTGAGAATACGAATACTAGGGAATAGCTCTCGACATGAGTGTAAGGGTCCAACGCCACAAATGGCTCTGATGCATTTTTTTTGTGCAATGAAAGCCTTGTTTACCCACACACTATTTCCCCAAACTATAATACCATACCGTAAATTCGAAGCCACATAACCATGGTACGCTATGAGAGCAACCTTTTGGGATGAGTTTCTGGACAGCGTTTTTAGGGGATAAATAAATCTATTTACTTTTTTACATAATTTGTCAATATGACTCTTCCAGTTACATAGGCAATCGATCTGGAGCCCCAAGAAATTAATACTGCTTGGTTCTTCTTTTATTTCTTGGCCATCACATATAGTTGTTTCATGGTTAGGTTTACTTTTGAGATAGAAATGTAAGACTCGGGTTTTACTGAAATTAATAATTAGTTCATTTATTGACGTATTATATGAGTAACGTATTATATTATTGACGTATTATATACCTATTATATGAGTATTGACGTGAGCCCCACAAGACACAATCATGTATAGCTTAGTTGGAGGTGTTATAATAATATTACATACCTTCAGCTGTTCACTCATACACCAACAAATCACAAACGTAAACATAACCACAATTAAGTATGTAGTATTTAAGCCATATTCACAAGTCAGATGGCAGAAGTGTAAATACGAACGAAGTTTAAGTATATATTAGAAACTCCATGATGATTCGGCATACTTGATGCAGGCCACTGTAGGCCAATTAGTAAGGAACTGCCGAATGCCAATTACACATATTTAGGGGGCACGAGTCTTGCCTCAAAATGCTTAATTGCTTACGCTGATAACCCTATTACTGAACCATCTAGAATTATCTCGTGTAGTGGGTGAAAGTTTTTATTTCCGTATTGTCTGTAAATGTTAATTTCATTAGGCCTTGACGCCTTGTGTATATGTATATTCTTTTCTAAAAACCAGTAGATCAAGTTTTTCAAGCTTACTTAAAAGGAAAATAAATCAATGCATAATATGCAAATAGGATTTCATCAATAATAACAAATGCATATTGTTATGAATTTTAGTGTTTATATTAGCATATTTCTTATCAAATCGTTAAATTTACAAATACATTTGAAGAATAATATTTGCTTCTCTTAACTTGTGGAAGTAATTTACATATATTAATCAGTTAGAAGCTTTAATGGATTACTGGATTATCGTTAATGGCAATTCAAAGCAATTTAATAGCACTTACTCTGAACGATTTTAAAGTTCTTAGGATATAGCTACTTGCACTCAAAGTATCAAGTTTATTAACTTCCATTTACGACCTGTTCAGTCTATTAGTAGTCATTCATCGCATCCAGAGTAGGATAGGGTTTTCGATTATATTCTCAAAAGCATGCAGATGTAGACCCACTCATTCTTTCGTAAGAAAACCTGGGTTTACTGTTTATAAGATTGAAATGAGCGTGTTGATTGGATGGATGAGTTTTCACATTGCTTTGCTGCAATTTTATTTTATAGCCCAAATTTTAAAATAGCAATGACCACAACCTATCAAAGCTCTTTACAGTCACGGAAAGTTGTAACGTTCAATTCGGCAATTCTCTTATTAATTCCATGATGATGCCAAAACTATTTCAAGTGAAAACCCTGGCAATAACCTCAATTGACAGACAGTTTAATCCCCTTCACATAAAACGACAAGAGCTGTCTAAATCGCTTGCATCGATCATTCCATGGTACTAACTATTCTAACTACCCATCGAATTATATCATTGTATAGGTTAGGAAAGGCGTTGCTGAGCTTATTGGATTTCAGTCAGCTAGTTTTGTATTCAGATCGGCTTGTGAATAAGATTGGAGCGGCTTTTAATTAAAAAAGACGGAAATTGAGGCTTTAACACAGCATGCCTGCACAAAACGTGAATACTGCTAGACTGTATAGAAGTATACAATCTGCATTACAGAGTTAATGCCTATTTATTTGTAACAGTTAATAAAATATTTGTACAGTTTATATATTTTGTTGTATAGTTTGAATCAGTATGATTTAAAAGCATACGTCCAAAAACGAACCCATAAGGTACACCACAGCAACTAACGAAATGACGACCATTTGAATGTTTATTTATAGCTCGGCACACGTTTATGTAACAAAAATCTAGTCAGTAGAAAAGTCTAAATTACCGCTTTGTATCAAATTTGACCTAGGTCATGGCCTGCATAGGGTCATACCGAGTCACACGCTTCAGTCGATTACGTGGAATTTTAGTCACTATCATGCGGGCGTGAGGGTATCCTGTTTGTAGTGCTACGGAATCAACCACACCGTCTTTTTATTGCATTCTGATCCTTAGTACATAGATTTTAGAGTGTTTCTTTCATCTACGATGCATAGCAGGTTTTTGCACTCATGACAGCCGGGCAGAGGTCGAATTTAACGCAATCAAAGTAATTTGAGTCTCGTCTTTGGAATGTCTAGTCTACTGTAAATACTACTTACTACTGGACAGGATCACAGACAATGTAGTTTTTTTTCATATCTTATAGGCTAGCCTATATATAGAAGATATATGAAAGCTAGCCGTTTGACCACAATCTCACCTGTTGGTAAGTGATGATGCGGTCGAGGAAAGTAAAGTAAGTTTAACTAAATGTAAAAAAGGTAATGCGATACGATCGTCAAAACACTATTATAATTGGAAGTAATTAACGGAAAGGCTAGAGAGCTCGATGTTTTTCATGAAATAGGTACATTTGTGGTAAAAGTACAGGATAATTCAAAATGTACCTACTTAACTTAGTAGTACCATAGCAGGGAATTATGTTATTGTCAGTTTATCCCCAAGCTAGGTGATTTTGTGGTCTCACTGATGAGATGATTTAACACATTGAAAACTGAGTATCTCATATTTGTTTCTATAGTATAGTTACATTACAGTTAGTACAGTTTCTATAATGTTATAATAACATGTGATTAATATACAACAATGTGATATTAGTCACGTGTACTTACTAGCTCTGAAGAATTGATATATAACATTGTTATGTAACATTGTTCTTCTAATGTGTGTACACAGTATTGTTTTATGTTGAATAACAAGATTACATAATGTGGGCGTGTTATAAAACACAAGTTATATAACATGTTACATTGTCTGTACGCACCATAAGGCAGCTAGTTATAATAACTGGCTAACAAAGATGTGTATAACCTGTATAAATTGGCAAAGGATTTTCGGGTTTCAGGGTTAAATTAATTAAGTTCTGTTCTGACGGTCTGTTAGTCTAAATAATAGATACCTTGACATCTCTAACCTGGATATCGCCGGTTCAAATCCTAGCCGTGCACCATTGGATTGTTCCTTGTATATTCAATTATTCATCAGTATTGTCCACAGGTGTCCACACACAAAAATACACAACAAAAAGCTAGAAACTTGTCAGAACTCTATGCAAAGAAGTATGACGGGGAAAAGACTATCCGATCGAATAAAAATTGCAACAATTAAGAAAACCATAAAGACAAAAGATGTCATAAGAACAATAAAAAAGCTAAAGTGGAAATGGTCAGGCCAGTCAGATCAGAGGAAGTGAAAAATGGTCAAAATTAGTCATGAATTGGTACACAACAGATAAGAAGAGAAAACGAGCCAGACTATTTAGACGATGGGTTGATGACATTAAAGCCATAGCAGGTGGCACATGGACAACAGCTACAGATAGAGAGAAGTGGCAACAGTTGGAGGAGGCCTTTGTCAACAAATGACATACAGACAGGGAGTCAATGCGAAAATTAATAATTAATGAATGCACTAATGTAAAAAGTAGAAATTTTATTATAAATTATCATATAATGTAACTAGTTATATATACTGTCTGAATAAAGGCTATTTATTATTATTATTATATTGCCCACAGGTGGGAGGAGCATTATATCAATTTTCCGCCTCGCTTGCTACCAAGAGCACATTAAATAATAGTAGAAGTTACCAAATGGTAGCTTTAAGGAGAAAATCTGCCACCTTTTGGTGGCATTACAATGGTTTGGCCATTCTAGGCCTAGCTTGTTTATTTTCGACATCATCGCTTACCATCAGGCGAGATAGTGGTCAAACAAAAGTCTATCAGATATAACAAAATGTTAGCTATATAGGTAATTAATTGTACTATATCCTACCATTATTATATCATATGGGTTTGTCTATAATATACCAATAACCAGTTAATACTATGTACATGTATACCTTGCTGCTTTGCCCACTTTGACTGGGTTAATATTAATAAATTGCCTAATACTTTTCCAAGCTTTAGGATCTACGAATATAAAACTTCATCAAAAGGTAGACCATAAAGTTTGGTCATAAAGAAGCTAATAGACATACAAATTTTATTTTGTTAGTGAGGATTGAAATACAACATCTCTTAAAAATACTTTTATTGATGTTTACCATTCACTTTTAAATGTCAAAGGCCAAGGTGATGCTAAATTTTACAATCTTTAGGGCCAGTTTCACCGGTTCCTGATAGCGCTAAAATGAAGAAATCTGACAGTTTTTTGACAGCTTTTGTATGGCGTCATCTGTCAATCAACTATCTAACGCATTATCAGGAACTGGTGAAACTGGCCCTGAGGGCCAGTTCCTGATTTCTGATTGCCGTATATAACAGAACAGATAATAATACTACCCTATACGCTCACGAAAGTGTTAGGATCGTAGCATGTGGAAAGAAAGTAGTATCTGCTTACCCCAACGGGAAAAAGGCGTGATTTTATATGTATATGGAACTTATCTGACAGAATTTGACAACTTACGAAATCATCTGTCACATAACTCTGTCACTTTATCATCGATGAAAATGGCCTTCAGGGTCAGTTCACTGACTGATTCCTGACAAAGCACCTAATTGATAGTCTATAACTCCTATAAGGCACTTATTTGCCTAGAACTACACCTACTTTTATATATATATATATATATTAATTGCAAATAAAGCAATTGGCAAGCACAACGCTCGCCTGATGATAACCCCGGAGTCATAGGTAGATACCTATTACAGAATTTACAGATATATATATGTCAGATAACTATTTTACCATGTAACTGGTGAAACTGGCCCATACTATAGTTCAACCAATAGCCTTCATCTGTGTAGCAACATTTGCAGTATTCATTACAAGCAATCAGCTGTGCAATATTGTGTTACGGTCCTTTACAGTGAGTAGGCAACAGCTCTATAAGGGTTTTTTTTTTTAATACTTTATAGTCTAGTGTTTGACCACTATCTCACCTGTTGGTAAGTGATGATGCGGTCGAAGATGGTAAGCACGCTAGGCCTAGAATGGGAACTGGCACTCAAGGCTATAGCTGCCGGAACACATTAGATATGTTTGGTGACAGATTTTCTAACTTGAGGGTGGTAGCTGGCCAGGCGGACACTAGATAGTGTCCTACCACCATGAGGGGGTTGTTGGTTTTTTTAACGATGTTTTCCTTTACCGGAAGGCCACTGTGAGAAGCGCACATACATTTTTCGACAGAAAAATCCAATGGTTCACGGCGGTTTGAACTCGGTACCACGGCATCAAAGCCGACGGTTCTCCCGATTACGCCACCGAGCCCTCAAAAGTATGCATTACATTAAAAGAACTGCATACTGCTACTCTTAGGTGTGTTCTCATTCTCAATTATTATAACACCTGAAAGTGACCGACCACCACCTTACCATTTGAAGCGTTATGCCAGCAACCTAAAGCCGTGCTCCGCTTCGTCAAGGAGCTAGGATGGCTAGGGTAGACGCTGGCAGGGGGAAATGCACAATACACCCTGACCGGGACGTCAGTGCAGGTCTTATTGCCTCCATTACCAATTAGAATTAGAACACCTGAGCTAACTAATGTTATGGAAAATGTATTTACCTTCTATGGCCAGAAATATATTTAAAAGCTTTATTGATACTATTTTTATTGAGTGAAAAATAAAAAGAGGAAAAGATGTTTTTTCCGGAAACTGCATTGCATGTATTTATTGTTTTATTAGTCATTATCTTACATAATTATACTACTAACTGCGCCCCACATCTTCACCCAGTTCAATCCAGGTTATTAACCATCAATAAGTATATGCTAAATTTCAACCATAACTATTCAGCCATTTTTGCGTGAAAGAGATACATCCTCAACTCAAAGTTAACTTAAATGATCTAGATGGCGCTGTTGCATTTTGCACCGTTCTTCTTGTAAATATTGCCTTAATGTATGTATAAGAACCTGCAATGCACAAACAATATTTTTTCACAATGTTAGTACCAGATCCAGATACACTTGCATCATCAATAAATATCTAGAAAGTTGAACTCTAGCACAGAATACTTAATAGTACTGAGTAACTCTAATATTAGAAGGATACCGTAGACTAGCTATTTAAAAAAAAAACATTTTAGCTATTTTTGTTTCATAAAGAGGGATGAAAAATGGAGTGTAGGTATCACTAGGTCGCAAATTTATTTTCTATTGGCCAACATTATGCATTCCAGTAATTCAATGTAATACTTTGGCGATAACATAAATTTGCTTAACGTAACTTGCAACTTTTTATTTTATATGTGATGCTTGTATTAGACCACTATCTGACCTAGTGGCAAGCAAAGATGTGGTCAAAGATGAACTCGCTAGGTCTAGAATACTTTGACTCTCAAGAGACTTACTTACTTGTATCTATCTACCTGCAATGCGCTATATGCTATGCGCTGCTTTGTGCATGCTTTATCAATATTACCACATTCCACTAGTAAATTATTGTTTTTTACCTCATTTAGTACAAAAAAATGTAAAACGATGCTAACAAAACATTTGTTACACATGTTATCATCATTATCAAACTTATCAACTGTTATCTTTTTCTTTTATCAGATAAATGTGTTTCCATAACTGCAGCGGTCGAGTCTACTAAGCAGGGTCAAAATACTACAAAATGAATCAAGGTCTTGACATATTATGGTTATTGAAGGGTTAATAAACTATGACCAGGTGACATCCACATACCTAGATTGGTTAAATAACTGTCATATTTAATAAGTAAAAAAGAACCAACAAAGTTTAATGCAGAAATGTGTGGCATAGATTTATAATGAAAGACTTTTGTATGATATTTTTATTGTTTTTAGGGTTCCGTACCTCAAAAGGAAAAAAGGAACCCTTACAGGATCACTTTGTTGTCTGTCTGTCTGTCTGTCAAGACCCTTTATGTCAGGAATGCGTAGATATATCAAGTTGAAACTTATATCAATGACTCGGGTCTACTGTATTTTTCAGCTGTGAAAAATAAACTTTTATGTCAACATAATCGAAAGATTTAACCTCTTATGTCGCATATTTTGCGATTTTACAAGGGAATCAAACCTATAGGGTACTTCCCATAGACCTAGAATCATGAAATTTGCCCAAGGTCTTGAAACACACATAGATATATATCAAACCATAAATATATGTTGTTTATATACATAAAAAAGCAAATTTACTATTACAAACTTATTATTTGCGGTTTGTGGATGAACAGTGTCTAGACAGCAGCCTAGGTATCAAACTGCAAAGTTAAGTTAACTTTTACCTAGTTTGAGAAGTTGGTATGGAAGCCTCGGAGTGCAATTCCAACTCGCACTTAACCGGTTTTATATTTGTCCAAAGAGACAAATAAAACCATTCTGTTGAAATGTCTGTTTTTAAAACTATTGATCAAAATAATAAACAATAAATTTACTAACAATAGTAAGTAAATGCAGACAAATGTCATTGCTATGTGATGTCAGTACAAGACTTAGTCGAAATCCTCCTGCCTTCTCCTTCAATGATAGCAATGGATTCGTATGAGTTTTACACTATGATGAGACATCAATTTTAATTATTACATTATTAGATGCTCAATGATGAGTCATTATAAATATTGCTATAATAAACATAGTTGCAAAATTCATGATTTACGCATCATGATTTGCATAGGTAAGTATTTACTGTAAGTAAGGCAAATATTTACTGGAAAAGTTAAACATTTGCAAAATGTATTAAACTATTCATCCCCCTTCCCCCATTTTATCTCTGTAAATATTAAAAACAGAAAAGGACAAAGCTCTATAATGCTACAAAATTGAAGCTATGAATAGAAAACCATAGAGACTGCTTGTTACTTTTTATAGTTTTTATGGTATACAAAAGTAATGGAATGTTGTAAGAGGTGCCTTTTGAACCTTTGACCTCAGTAATTGCAATTCCTGCACTTATCAAGACAAAGACTTTGCCTAACAGGTACTTGTGCCTTATCTATTTAATAACATTACTCACGGCAGACCTATCAGAACTTGTAAGTAAAGCGTGTTTTATCAGTTTTACTGTTACTACAAGTTAGAACATACTTCGAATCAAGACAAATTAAAATATGACGTCAGACGAATCACCAATTTGTTGTTACGAAAGAGTTGTTGCGAATAAGTACAATAAACTTACCCGTCCCCGACGACCACACATTTAATTGCCTGCATCACTGCGTTTTTCAATCGTAGTTCACAAGTAAAACACAAATCACAAGGGAGGTCTCAGATAACAACGATTTGCACTGCACAAGATTTCACTTTCAAATGGAATCAATATAAGTCGGCATCACAACCAACACTTGTTCTAATGAAAAACACAGCATTTAGCTATTATAAAGTTAATTTCATATCTCAACACAGGAGCAATGAACAGAATGTATTTTATTAAAAATCTGTTCAACGAATACGTTTCGCCGATTACGTCCAAACTCCAACGTTCGGCATTAAAGTAATAATGTTGCCACAAAATGTATAAATAATGTCCCCATTTCCCAAGATATTTTAGATAATAATAGGGAAAATACATTTATCGATATTAAGTGAACAAACTGCTAAAATCTCTGTATTAATTTTATTTTACAATATTGATTTTCTGTAAAAAATATCGTAAGTAGTTACGTGAAACGAAACGTATTTTAAAACACCTCTCATGTCACATATCAGCGCTCGTATCAGCGTCAAGCGACGTCAGCGATGCTAGTCTCCAATTTATAGTTTTGTAACTATATATCTTAATATAACGAATTGCCGACTTAGCAGCGACGATATTCCCGCTGGATGTAGTCAACATCGCCAGATATCTTCGGCCCAGCTGTTGGACAAAGCCTTCTGACATTTTTAATTAATTGTGTTGGAGCTCCGGAGGCCACGTAGTACCAGTTTAAAAATCTTTTTGTTTAGGGTCCGTTGTTATGACGTATTGACTGCTGGATTTTCACGTCATTTCTGCATCACCTGCAGAGATTCTTCTGAAAGATTAGACTTCTTGCTGGCACCTTGCATCTCACAGAATCCCGTCCCTTCACTGAGGATACCCAAAATCGAAATTCCGGTAAACATCAACGTCAATTGTGATTTCTAATGTGGTTAATCGGTTTTACAGGCTTAGTTGGAACGTTTCGGACCCAACCAAGGATTGTATGGATTGCATATTGGGTCGGAGCGAGGACTTCATTAGACAAACGCGTTCAACGCGTCGGTGATCACATCCAGTTTTGAAGCTAGTGATCACAGAGAAATATCTAAATACGCCAAGTGAAAAAGCCAAACCGGTCAAGTGTGTGTCGGGCCACGCACAGTGTAGGGTTCCGTAGTAGCCCGTTATTCACAAGCAACTAGGTACTTCGTCTTTGTTACTTTAAAGGATTTATTCTAAGGATTTTGTATTTGGTACAAAATTATCCAAAACCCAAGTACAACGACTATTACTGCTAAACTAATAAAGTTATCTTAACCGCTATAGTTCTCCTTTAAAGTTCATGAAATGTACTATTATCACGATTTTTTCCAGTTTATTTTCAGAAAGTTCACTAGCACTTGCCTTTTATGATATTTGCTTCCTAATCCGTGTGGTCCTACTATCGATTCGCCGCTTGCTTGTACTCCCACTCTAGCGTGGAGATCCCCCGTGACAACGCTGAAATGGGCTTTCTGAGTGATGTGCAAGGCATTTGAAAATGTCCTCATACCCACTACATCGACTGAGTGTGCCGAAGTACTACGTAGTACTAAGTACTACGTACTTGGATAACTCACATAACCCATGAGTATGCCATCTTATGATTTTCGATCATCTAATGATGAGCGTGCGTTCATTAAATGTATCCAGTGTCAGTTGGTTTTCACGGCCTTCCGTCGTCCGAGGATTCTTAGCTTCTCCTGCCCCGCCGTCATCATAACCGTCACCTAGTTAGGAAAAGCGACCGGGAAACAGGGGCTTGTTAAAAAAAATAATCAAATCAAAATTCACTTGTTTTAAGCTATTCAAAACTCATATTATCATTTATTTCATTTCATTTCTTTCTTTCTATATTATAAACATGGTACTATACAAATAAAATAAATCTCAATTCAAATTCAACTTACCCTAGGACCAAAATGTCCAACAAATAAACTGGCCAAGTGCAAGTCAGACTCGCACTCGTAGGGTTCCGTAACACAGTTAAGTATTCCATAACTATGATTTTTCGCAACTACAAAATTAACTTTGTTTTTCATAGTGTTTGTATGAAAAACAAAGTTAGTTATCTTTGCGATCGCCATATCTCAAAAACTGCTGGCTGTATCTCGTTCAAACCAATTTTCGTTGTAAGTTTTTATTGAGATCTACATCATATATTTTTTATAGATTTTTCACTCCCATACTTTAAAAGTTAGAGGGGGAGGGGGGGGGGGGGGGACACACATTTTACCACTTTAGACGCGCCTATCTTTCAAATGATTGACTTTGAGAAAAAATGATTTTAGAAACCTCAATGTCATTTTTGAAGACCTATCCATAGACACCCCACACGTATAGGTTTGAAGAAAATTTTTTTTTTTGTTTCTGTTCCATGTATGGGATGCCCCCCCTTAAACTTTTAGTTTTTTTACTTTTGTATAAAAATCGGAAAGCGGTTCACAGAATACATCTACCTACCAAGTTTCAATTCTGTAGTCTTAACAGTTTCGGAATAAAATGGCTGTGACATATGGACGGACAGGCAGACAGACAGACAGACAGACAGACAGACATGACGAATCTATAAGGGTTCCGTTTTTTGCCATTCGGCTACGGAACCCTAAAAACAAGGCAATCTATAGGTTTTTTGCCTCTCTAAAGAGTCTCAATGTACGACCTTGAAAGGCGAACGCCACCGCACCTATGTGGAACGCTTTAAAACGATAGTCTAGTCCAAATTTATTAACTTCAATATCATTTATTAAATTAAATATATATTTGATCAAATATTGGGTATAAATAAATCAATTTATTTCCAGCTAATCACCTTACTCCAGCTCAGTATGAAAAATACAAATAACACTTAATAAGTTTACCATATCAGTCCATGCCAGCAATTTTAAATTTATTAGACATGAAAAACTGATTTCAGTTTACTGTAGGTGGCGCTTCTGTTGAGGAGTGTTCCTGAAATCACACATTTTCCATTTAATAGACATCATATGAATTGACATATTATTCAACTTCATATATATATGGATTCTAATTTTCGGAGTTTACACTGAGTAATCACCAAGTTAGCTTTCAATGGCAACATTTAAGCCATAGACACGAAATATATATCGGAGTCTATTGTACATACTGGCATATTCACACATGCGGCTAAAATATATACAAAATTTGTATTAATTTAAAATTTTTAATGAAGATATAATCTTCATTAAAAATTTAAACAAATCTTGATGATCATTGCTAAATCTTTTGAGATGTCATCTAAACCCTAGGTAATCATGTGCCGTAAGTTCTAGTAAAAGTCCCAACGACGTTTTACTACATAAAAAAAAATATTTTTTTTTAAATCCCAGTTGTCTGGAAGAAATTTAGATTAGATTTAGATTAAATTTAGATAGATTAGACTGCCATTTGTACTCATTCTCATATTTTTTGTTCTATTTGTTATTTCTTGGTGTGCAAAAAAAGAGTTATTGTATTGTAATACATAAAAATTCCTAATACTAACATGCTTTTTTTTAAGAAGACGCTTCATTGTAGCTATGATATAATAATAGAAAAAGCTTATATTCAATCTTTTTGCGTTACATCAACATCTACACGACTTACTACATGAACCCTTAAATTTATATAAAATATATTGAATTTTGGTTATATATAAAATTTAGTAATCGATCGACTATATGATATTTTTGAGATTTCATACTCTAGTAAACTTTTTAATTTAGAATACATTTTATAGAGTTTTATTAGTCTATGGAAAATTAATATGGCTACTTCGTCTTATCGTGTTGCGCGGTATTGCGTGATTCGATATCTGTTTTCCAATAAACAATGGCAAAAGGTGATAAAGATTTAGAAAAACCTATAGTGAACAATGAGTTACCCAACACTGAGTGCCGGAGCACCGATAATGAAGACTCGGAATCAGCGCCGGACCAGCCCTTGGACATAGGAGAGCATTATTTAGTGCGGCGTTCGGATGAGTCATGGCACCCGGCTGAGATAATACAAACGCGGTACAATGCCGCCGAAGCGAACTACGAGTATTACGTGCACTATGTCGGATACGATAGACGACTGGACGAATGGGTTTCCCGCCACAGGGTCATGTCCGACAGGTTCGATATGTGCGAGCAGTCTAATAACAACATAAACGGCGACCACCTGCTCACCGACAAGTCCGGCCGGAAAATAACAAGGAACCAAAAACGTAAACATGACGAAATCAATCACGTCCAGAAGACGTACGCGGAGATGGACCCGACGACCGCGGCGCTCGAGAAAGAACACGAAGCGATCACCAAAGTAAAATACATCGACCGCATACAGATAGGCAAATACGAGATCGATACATGGTACTTTAGTCCCTACCCTGACGAATATGGTAAGCAGTCAAAGCTTTGGCTATGTGAATACTGTCTGAAATACATGAGAATGGAAAAAACATATAGGTATCATCTGAGCGAGTGCACCGCGCGGCAACCCCAGGGCGCAGAAATATACAGGAAAGGTACAATAGCTATATTCGAAGCGGATGGCAAAGAACACAAGATATACTGTCAAAATCTGTGTCTACTGGCTAAGCTGTTTCTGGATCACAAAACCCTATACTTTGACATTGAACAGTTCTTATTTTACATACTCTGTGAGGTAGATAAGCATGGGGCTCATCTGGTGGGCTACTTTTCAAAGGAGAAAGATTCCCCGGAAGGTAACAATGTCGCTTGCATATTGACCTTGCCTCCATTTCAAAGACAAGGGTATGGAAAGCTGCTCATAGCGTTCAGTTATGAATTGTCGAGATTGGAACAAGTAGTAGGCAGTCCCGAGAAGCCCTTATCGGACCTGGGGAAGTTGAGTTACCGATCGTACTGGTCTTACATTCTGCTAGAGGTGCTCAGTGGTAGTCGAGGCACACTAAGCATCAAAGATCTGAGTCAATTGACGGGTATATCTCAGACAGATATAATATCGACTCTGCAGTCCATGAACATGGTGAAGTATTGGAAGGGACAGCATGTAATCTGTGTCACTCCAAAGATTGTATCTGAGCAGTTAGCGAGTTCTCATTTCAAGAAGCCACGATTGTGTATAGACCCGTCTGCATTGAGATGGATCCCTCCTAACAAACAGGGAAACTCTGCTAAAGCTAAAAAGTAGTACAGGCTTACAGGCAGAGCATAGGGATAATACTACTAAAGTATCCTTGGTGCGGGCCTGTTTGACCTGAAGAGATCAAAAAAAAATACAAATCACAGGATCACGTCTATGTTCCAGTGGTAACATAACAATCTTTTGTTTACTGTACAGAAAAAATCAATCAGTTTCTCTGTAATCCCTGATATTGATTTTCGATCATCAGCCCCCCTATCCTTGTGTTTTCATTCACATTAATGCAACTTCAAAACGTATGGGAATGACAAGTTTGTTGCGGAAAAATAAATGTCATTCCATACATATTGAAGTTCTGGTGTCTGTGTTTCCCGATAGCTACAACCTGGGGGTCTTCAAATTGAGAGTGAACAGGTATTTACTAGGTAAGCGTGCTACATCGTCGACCGCATTGTCACTTAACATCAGGTGAGATAGTGTTCAAACGCTTGCCTATAAAGCATAAAAAAAAAAAGTTGTGTTAGCCTGAATTACAACAGAAATTGAATTTTGTCTAGGGGCCCTGATCAATACTAGAGTATTTTGCATGACTTCAGTCATTTTTGCTTTAAGTATAAACGGATAATTTGCATTTGTTTTAGGATTTAGATTTTAAGAATCCCAGTGTGAAGGAAAAATGTAAAACATTTTCAATTTAGGTTTTAGTAGTAATGCTAGGCTAATTTTAGAAAAATCCAAAAAAAATGTCTCATTCTAATATGGTAGTTGGTAGATCTCTTTTATGTTACTTTTATTCTGTAAAAATTACCAAGTGGTATTTGTCATCCACATTATTGTAAAGTATAAACATAAATTTCATTGTTTACTTTATTAACATTGTACAAACATCTAGTATCTATTTAGTTATTAAATACTATTTGATAATGTGGGTATTCTACATGTAATTAATTAAACATCCATTGCATTTGCAGCTGTGAATGAAGGAAAAACTATGTCAATGATTGTAAAATAAGGTTTAAAACAATTGCAGATAACTCCGATGAATCGTAATTAATGTATATGTACCAGAACAATTCAACATATTAATTCATAGATTTTATTTCTTGTAAGTTTCCTGCATGATAGATGTGAATTCATCCATTTTATAAACTTGTTTTAGTTTTTTATTTTCAATTTTTTTGATTTTTAAATACCAGTCTTTAATGTGTGTGAATGCTTTTTAAAACCATTGTTCTGATATACTTTTGGCGGCCTTTACGCTTGACGTCTTTTTCATGCGTAGCACAATTTAACTATGGAAATAGATAGATGAAACAAAAATTATAATAAAAATTTACATAATGGCTTATGCTAGTGTCAAGTTTGAAGCCTGATTTAGTAACTATTTAGGCTAATCGCGCACAACATTGCGGTGCAACTTTACCGCACGATAGAATAAACTGTATACTAAAAAACTTCACCGTAATGTGCGCACTTTTAGGACACTCCATACTCCCACAGAATATGCGTGCGGTGCGCTGCGTTAGGCCTTAAACGCGCGTTAACAAGCTGAGTTTCACACCCTTATTTAGTAAAGATTTCTGTAGTGAAATAATAATTTAGGTAGCAATATCACTAGATTATAATTAAGTAAACATCCCCATTCAGTTCCTTTTACTGGTTACAGTGATACTAATCTTTAAGTTGTAAAGTTAGGTTGGTGATGATTTCTAGTTCTAAGTTGTTTTTATTACTCACTTGTAGATCTTATTTCCGTTGTATTTGTTCATTTGCTTTGAGCTATCTGTAGGTACATTCATTTTAATCTGTATAAGTGCAACAATAGTTTCCTCTGTACTTTGTAGCAGTCTTATGCGAAGTACACATAGGGCCGAATGAAGGCCAATAACTGACGAATAGAAGAAGACGCATCTATACAGGCGTATAGCTCTATCTCCCAATTATATTGAGTTAAATCGTAACAAACAAAAATCAAGTCTCTCCTCTTTACAATATTAGTTTAGATTCTATTATTTGTGTGAATAAGTTTGCCAATACAATTAAGGTTGCTTTTCACTATGGGATATAATGTAAATTACATCTTAAGCTATATACTACATCCCTCGATTGCTGTTCACATTGTAAGATATATAGTTCAGCTTTCGTTGTCTATGGTTTTATTCAAACACTGGCTAAATCCACTAATTGTGTGGAGCCATAATAAAAATTAACTGAGGGCGAGGCAGGGGGAGGCGCGGTGTCCGGGGACGTGAGGTTAAATATAAACCTTCAAATATAGCTCAGTCGGTCGAAAAAATATTATAGCTACACAGCTGTATATTATAGCATAGTGTAAACGGTCTCATACAAAATGTATGACGAGCGATAAAATGTTATATGTCAAGATATAATATACATTATATTATATCTCATAGTGAAAAGCCGGCTTTAGAAGTCGCAAAAATGTATTATTAGTTGGTATATAAAGTCAATTAATACACGGGCTTAATACCTGGGCCCCTAGACAAAACCCAATTGCCTGTTTCCATTCACGCTAACGCAAGTTCAAAATGTATGGGAGTGACATCTTTGTTGCGGAAACATAAATGTCATTCCATACATTTTGAATTGCATTAGCGTGAATGGAAACAGGAAATTGGATATTGTCTAGGGGCCCTGCTCAGTAAGCGTGTCGGCAATCCATGCCGTGATTTTTTTGCTACGTATTGTAAACATATTTTGCGCTGTGTAGAATACCTATTTCGCTAAAAGAAAAGGTCACCCTCGAACTATGGTTCTAAGACACCCTATTTTAAAACAAACTATTTGCGTAGGCAAATTGTAGCTGTATCAGCAATATTTCATCATAAACTGTGTTGTACTGAAAGAATATTGAACGTAATAATTAGTGCTTTATAATTTTTGTAAACGCGAAAATGATACCGTAAAAGAATCGTGGGCGTAAAACCACGTGTTATGAAGTTGAATGACACGTTACCTCACAACCACTACATGTGGCCTCAAATGAGCCGCGTTCATTGCGTCACAAGATCACGGTAATATAATAGCTCACTGAAATTCTTGTGAAATAGGTCTCTTGAAAAAATCTTAGTATTCTATGAAAGTAGAATTCTTTATGTGGCTGTATTTGATTAATTCGATAACAAAATGTAGGTGATCCTTCATTGCTGTTTTATTTGATTCTGTGAATCGTCAGTTCTCACTGTTTATTTGTGATAATTCTTAATTTTAAGCGTGAAGTGTCGAAGTTCCGAAATAAAAAACGAGAAAAGACATCAACATGTATTTTTATTGGCATAGTAATTAATCGGTAAACGTAGCGTAGGACGCCCTGTGACCAGGTGGAGCGACGACATTCGCAAAGCGGTGGGCAGTGACTGGAAACAAAGAGCCGAAGATCGGGCTCAGTGGCGTGACTTAAGAGAGGCCTATGTCCAGCAGTGGACTGATACCGACCGATTATGATGATGAGTATTTTTTTTTTAAATCCCATTTTGAACCCTGACTGGCCCTTACTGATATGGTAGTTCGCCCACCGTTGCCTGTGGGATTTTTGGATTATAGACAGCTTGTATCTTTTACTTTAACATACCTCCGTTACAAATTTTATTCAAATACACCAGCCGTTCCGCTTAGCCGCAAATAGCCGTTTTTGCATAAGGGAGTAACACATTTTTTTTTGTCCCCATCGTCCGTAGTTAGGATTCATAATAATTCCACGTGATTCCTGGGTGGAGGTAGGTACGAGTATTGCCAAAGAGTAACATAATATGGCTTGGGCCGTGGCTCCAATTATCCATCAGACAGACTTCACCAATCGGTTCACCCGAGATTCGGTGCCATCCTTAAAGTAGTTCATCTTAGCCAATATGGGACAGCAATAAAAGATAACACCTGAAAAGCCCGCGCGCATCAGCGGATGGTGAGGCATTTTAAATTTGCCATTGTAAATTCGGTCGAATCTAATGATCACAGATACAGTTTTCAAAGTTTGCTGGACAACGGAAAATCATTCTCGATGTCCTTCCGTCTGTCCGCTGTTTATTACCATTAGATAAGTACGAATGTACGTTGACCAATTCAAAGTGCAGTGCCTTGCCATGTCGTTTGCCGATATGCGCGGGTTCTAAGGACCAGCGCAATGAATCCGAATTATCTTTTGTGCTTTGGCCGTGGTTCAAACTACTCGCATAACAAAGACATGACGACAACCAGTTTAGGTACTACATCCTACTGAGTTTGAGAACTTGCAGGGGGTGTTTACAGCTTTTATGTGTGGTGTTGAATTCATTCGCATTCGCACTAATCAAAGTGCCGTTTGCACTTGGTTAGCCGCATTTTTTCTTTAATGATATAGTTAGCAAACAAGCAGACGGCCGGCCCACCTGATGGGGAGTGGTCACCTTATGCGTTGCCGACCTGTCAAGATTCTTTTTTAACGCCCCTTTTGAAGGACTCCATGTTGTAGCTCCGCATTATTAATTAATATTGACATCTTAAAAAAATATTTTCTGATTTTTAATTTGTAGGTAGCTACTTCTTACTATCGGCCCCTGTGCTTAGCATTTGTGGACTATGAGAAGGCCTTTGATTGACTCAATTGAAACCTGGTCCGTTCTCGAGTCCTTGCAGCGTTGCCAAGTCGACTGGCCATATATCGAAGTGATGAGATGTCTGTATAATGCCGCAACGATGACTGTACAAGTACAGAACCAGCGAACTAAACATGTCCACCTGCGTCGAGGAGTGAGACAGGGGGACGTCATATTCCCGAAACTGTTCACTAACGCCTTGGAGGATATGTTTAAGACGATGGACTGGAAAGAGCGTGGCATTAACATCAACGGCAAGTACATTTCTCTCTTACGATTCGCAAATGACATTGTCATTATGGCAGAGACGCTGCAGGACCTACAAAGGATATTGAATGGCCTAGCTGATTCTTCTCGTCGCATCGGTCTCCGGATGAATTTGGATAAAACCAAAGTCATGTACAATGTGATTGCCGTAGATGGAATCCCACTCGAAGTTGTCACGTATGTTTACCTAGGGCAGACGCTCCAACTAGGCAAACACAACTTCGAGAAGGAAATCCAGAGAAGAATTCAGCTGGGCTGGGCAGCATTCGGAAAACTCCGTCGAGTCTTCTCGTCACCTTATACCGCAGTGTCTAATGACAAAAGTCTTTAACCAGTGCGTCCTACCTGTAATGACATACGGAGCCGAGACGTGGACACTAACAGTTCGACTGGTCCACCAGTTTAAAGTCGCTCAGCGAGCTATGGAGAGAGCTATGCTTATTATTTATTTCTCTGCGGTATCGAATCCGGAACGAAGTAATTCGCCAGAGAACTAAAGTGATCGACATAGCTCAACGGATTAGCAAGCTGAAGTGGCAGTAGGCTGGTCATATCTGCCGCAGGACTGATAACCGTTAGAGGTGCGGGTCGGAACACCTCCTCGTGGTGTACCCTGGGTATCGGCCGACAACTTTTCCTAGTCTACTGGGTTAAGTTGTCGACCGAGCGATGTTCCGACGTGAGAGTCGGGGGACTCTCCAACGGCTTGCACTCCCCACATGACGGTTGAGGGTTGACTTTGGTGAGCAAGGTCAGACCTCCGCAGCGGCAGAGGCCCATTTGGGTCTGCCACCGAGGCAAGTTGGTGAATGCTAGCGCAACCCCATCTTGGCCCACCACGGTGGATGACGGCTCAGCCCAGGTTTTTAGTGCGGTATTCTGCCTTTTAGGCAGCGAGTCCCACATAATCATGTCGCTCCCCCGGGCGAGTTCCATAAAGGATTTTCCTGGGTCAAAAAAAAAGGAGTGATAAGGAGTGGTAAGAACCGTTCGGGTAGACTTGTCCTAGAGTGGAGACCGCGAATCGGCAAACGTAGCGTAGGACGTCCTGTGACCAGGTGGAGCGACGACATACGCAAAGCGGTGGGCAGTGACTGGAAGAGAAGAGCCGAAGATCGGGCTCAGTGGCGCATCTTGGGAGAGGCTTACGTCCAGCAGTGGACTGACACAGGCTGATGATGATGAGGTAGCTACTTATCCGTATTAGTGTTTACTTTTATTTCTAAAAAGGATTTTCCTAATACAGTAGGTTATTAGTTAGGTTATATTTACCTACTACGTAATTTTTACTTTCATGTTGATACAATAAATACAGGTAGGTAAATAAAACAACGATACACAATATCTATTATTTAACTTTATTTACCATTTATTCAATCGCATTTCACATTCAAAAATAAGGAAAACTTTACAAATATAATCATCATTATTCTAATAATAGGCTTAATAGCTTTCAGAGTTTTTGTGCGTCTAGTCTATTAGGTTAGGTTAATTATGAATCTGTTAGGGTCAATTTATACTAGAGCAGAGTCGAAGCGCATCGAAGCGTCGATCCAAAACTGAAGATAACAAATTCAACCTTAATTCCACAGCGTAACGCACACATTACTTCTGAGATTTTAAAAAGACGCGCGCATTCTTCCGAATTCGCGCGTCTGCGCGTGACCAACGCTGATTTAAAATCTCAGAAGTATAATGTGTGCGTTACGCTGTGGAATTAAGGTTGAATTTGTTATGTTCAGTTTTGGATCGACGCTTCGATGCGCTTCGACTCTACTCTAGTATAAATTGAGCCTTAGGGTCTTCACACACTTGTTTGATTGGAGTGCAAATCTCAGTTTGGTAACAGTTTTAGCAATGAGATATTTGTGTCGGCGTTAACCGACACAGCCGGACGAGGTGACCGACAACATTGAATATATTGTGAGGATGAATCTTCGGCTCCGCTTAGCCGCACATGCTACAGTTAGGTAAGCTTAGCCGAGTAACAGCGGCTTGGCTTCAATCGGCACAGCTGGGCAGTAACATCAAATGTTTGAGTTTGCTTTGTTGTCCAAAAAATGCCTACTACCGAAGCGAATGTGCCGATTTGCCTATAGCATAAGCCCGAATAGACTACCCGATCGGCAATTGCCGAATAAAGTAAAACATGTGTAGCACATGTGTTGCTTCGGGCGGCCTTGTCATTCAACAATAATACCTACTGTCGATCCTAGGTAATAATTCAATGGTCGATCTGAAACAATCTGAATGTGCCGATCCGAAATGTGTACAGTAGCACAACTTACATTTCCGGCAACCATAAGAGGCTAATTCGATAAGTTTAGTGCATACATCGATGAAGAGTTGCTACAAGAATAATAAGATCGTTTAAAAAACTAAAAGAACCGACTTAAAATGCCGCGCTATTAATTTTCAGTACCAAGTTTGAGGCATTATCTCCATATCTCTATAGATACTGATCAGATCTCTATGAAATTGCTATGATATCACCCTTGGGATATCTCCTTTCCAAGAAAAAAAGAATCAGTCATATCCTGTCTCAAAGTAGCTTTTTGGTGTGTAGATAAGTTTATCTGAGGCGACGAGAATTTTGTATATAAGCCCAGGTAACCTCCTAGACAATGTTTTTTTGTTATTGTGAAAATTTACTTCCATAAACTAGATTATCTACTTTATTTAAAAGTAGACGAAGACTTACTGACTTAGCAGCGGTCATCATAATGTGCAAACTTCCTGTAAGTGACGTGTTTTTTGTATAGGCCTACTACCGCGCATGTGCAATCATTTAAAGTTAAATCAATGTTCAAATTGTAGACTTTAATCAGAGCACTAAATGCGATCTCACTGATAAGAATTACGTCTTATGATTTCTTATCTCGACTAGAGGTAGGTAAACTGTTATCGACGAATTTGGGTTAGAACATTTGATAATAGAGATTTTGAGAGTTTGAGATTACAATTTGATAAGATTAGTAGTAGGTATAAATTTATACGCATATAGGCGTGTTTTCTTATAGTTTTCACTTTTCTTAGCGATATTATATTATTTCTACGATTATATTAACATTAATTCAACGATTTACTAATACTTATCCGATCTATAACGTCTTAGTGTAATCACCTTGATGTATCGAGACTATAGTTGACCGACTTCACTAAAGGCGATTCTTTATTTAGGCAACTTTACACTGGTTAGAAAGGAGGCGCGCGCGGATTTTCCGACCAGTTTTTGAACACAGAACGTCGCTTGAAATTACGGTTGGACGCGGTTTCTGCATTTTTATGTATTCTGAGGTGTGAATATTGTTAAGTTATTTAAATCCTCATATCTCTGGCATACGTAGGCTGATGTTTTTTGTTAGAAAGAGATCTTCAACAATAGAAATATGCACATTTATCCCACAAATACCTTCTTTCCCTCTCCTACCTTTTTCAAGATTATGTATTTTTTAGTGAGGGCTTCATAACAAATGGGCGTACAGCAAAAGCGTGTTTTGTACTATCTATAGCATAGAAAATTTAAAACGCCATTTTTGCTTGTTCGTCCATTTGTTATGAAGCCATCAATATACATACACCTCAACGATTAACACAAAACATTCACGCCGCATCTGAAGTACAAGCAGGTATATTATAAAGTTCTTAATTAATTTATTTATTATATTATATATTTATTTGATATATAATATCATTGTATAAATATCTGCCATGGATCGATCTACGGTCGATGCTACGTCCACACGTAAACAAATCTTACGTAGTATTGTATTCTCTTTGAAACAATCGTTGACATAAAGAACGTCATAATTGGTATTACGTCGGAGAAAAGTCAAATGAAAAGGGGTCTTAGATTTCATACATCTTATGCGCATATATGTCAGTCAGTGACTATATTCAGAAGATGCAATCGCCTATGAAAAAGCGCTATAGAACCTTAAGATTTGACTCATGATGATTATATTCATAATAATTCAATGTTTAATCTTAAACTCATAAAAATATTTGGAATACTTTGGGATAAGTCAAATGGCGAGGTATATAAAGCCAAAATAGGCAACTAAGCTTTTTTATAGTAGAACCTTTTTGGTTTAAACTTGTACACACAGAATACACAAAATTGTAGGAGATTCCAAATTCTTTTATATGATTGTGATGAAGCGTTTTATATGATGTGTACCTTTAGGCTTCGATAGTTGTAGTTGTAATAAAACCTCAACTAGGTTAACATGCACAAAGTATTTTTCTTTAGTAGGTATCTAGATACCTATTTCCACGTTTTTCAATGTATAAGATGTCAAATAAACAACAGTATATGTGCAGACTTCTACACACCTCTACATTTAACCAAATCTTAATTCAACAATACTGAATAAGTACACAACAAAATAATACAACCAAAGAAAACATGTATTCTTTCTCCTTAATATTAAGTTAATCAAACACGAAACGACTTAAGCGTTAAATATTCAACACTTATTAGATATTTTATTATTTGAACGATACAGTGACTTTAACCCGTTGAATCGGAAATAATAAAAATAACAAAATTAATTTAAAATTTCATGTTTTTAAAGTATATTCCGATTGACAGATCTATTATCATAAACAGTACATATATTTTTTTAATAAGTTTAAATTTTAATATAGATGCTCTTCGTTGCACACCAGTTTATTTCCTCTAATTATGTGTTATTAGGCTGTCACTTTCTAAATTAACCAAGATGAAAGAGATAGCATTTTAACTTTTGTCTACCCAGACAGAAGTTAAAATTCACAAGAATTATAAACTGCCGAATATAATGTATTTCTTCATAAAAAAATAAGAGGGTAGAAATTAATATTTACAAGAATTTTAAGCTTCCGAAATTATTGTACTTCGTAAAAACAAATAAGAGGGTAGAAGTTTAAATTCACATATTCGGAAGTTTATAACTCTTGTACTTAAATTTTATCTTCTGTCTACCCTCTTAATTTTTTTAGATGAAGAAGTACAATAACTTCGGAAATTTACAATTCTTGGGACTTCTATCATCTACCTACCCTCTTAATTTTTTTAAATTAAAATGTATGTTCGCTTCTGTGATAACAAACGCTAGTTCCGTATTCCAAGTTGAAATCACAGTACCGAACAATTCAAAATCCGTAGAGGCTGTCTAACCAACATATTATTGTGTTACATGTCTACATCTAAGAATAACTACATTTCATAATAGTGTACAGCTACAGATCAACTTGTTTACATTACATTAGCAAATATATCAGAACAATTCAAATCGTGTTTGTTTGTATCTATCGTGTTATTTATATTAAAAAAATATCTAATTTCAAGTAAATCAGGGACAATAAAAATGGAAGGCCAAACCAAATGACTTTGGCAAAAATTCACACAACCTAAGAATAAATAAAACTAAGCAAATTCAAAGTTAATGACATTGCGACGGTCAAAATGTTACGACAATACTTTTTTTTAAATATTTTATAGTTAAGCGTTTGAGAACTATCTCGCCTGGTGCTAAGCGATTATGTGGCAGGAGATGTTAAACTCGTTAGGCCTAGAATGGTCTGACTCTTAAGGGCTATGTATTGCCGGAACACCGTAAGGTTATGACGGCAGATTTTCTTTAATTATATCGCGATATTTTAAACCAGCTACATAGTCAACTGTTTTTGGTTGAAACCATTCTAAGCTGTGATTGGCAATTTTTTTCAGAGCTAAGGCCGATCATGCATGGATTAATTGGTTAAAACCATTCTAAGCTGTGATTGGCTAATCTTAGTCTGAGCTAAGGCTGATCATGCATGGATAAATATTGGTTGAAACCATTCTAAGCTGTGATTGGCTAATCTTAGTCTGAGCTGGGGCCGATCATACATGGATTAATTGGTTCAAACCATTCTAAGCTGTGATTGGCTAATCTTAGTCAGAACTAAGGCCGATCATGCATGGATTAATTGATTGAAACCATTCTAAGCTGTGATTGGCTAATCTTAGTCAGATCTAAGGCCGATCATGCATAGAGTAGTCCACGCAGAAATATACAGATTTTATACTGCAAGACTGAATTGCATAAAAATCCTACCAATGAATATATTAATCAAAATATCTATACCTATACCTATACCTATAAACATAGCAGTATTTTTAATTAGCAGCCAAATAGCAGCCATTTAGTTCACTTAGGGCCAGTTTAACCGGTTCCTGATAATAAGTTAAGATAGTTACCCCTGACACATGACGCCATATAAAATCTTTCAAAAATATGTCAGATTTCGTCATATTAGCGCTATCAGGAACCAGTGAAACTGGCCCTGAAACAAATATCTTCAAAACACACGATCGACACAAACAAATTAAAACTCTAATACTCACACAGTCAAGATTTCGAGTAACAGTGTTGCCGGCGTCAAAGTGATTAAACAATATAATAGTTACACTAGAAAGTTAGTTTTATTGCTAATAGTTTACAAATAACAGTGCAAGCTAAGGAAGTGAAACTACCAGTCGATTGATGACAATAATAATATAATTTAACATCATAACGATATCAATCATAATTGGTTAAAAATGCAATCCATTAATTTCGTCGTATCGATGAACCACGCTGCGATCCTGCACCGTGGTTTAGTTGGTCAGAACACCTGGACATGTTTCCAAGGAGGTCCGGGTTCAAATCCCGTCGGTATGATGAAATTTTGGATTGTTTGTAACAATGTACAAAAATATAAAAGTGTGTAACACTTCCAGAAACAATATTTAATTCAAGATCGTTTAAGAAATTTGAATAAAATTACTTCAAACGCTGCGCTGGTAATTTTCAGTACCAAGTTTGAGGTGGTTAGCTTTTTATCTCTGGAAATACTTATCACTTAATATATATATGTCACTTAAATTTAAATTTAGTAAATCTTTACCAAATTTAAATGGGGACCATTATGAAATTAACCTTTTCGAATGAAAAAATAATATTTTGCAAATTCGAATCATATATGACATTATTATGCAAGAACAAACATAAAAAATATACCTAAACATCCCAATTCTTTTTTTTAATGAAAATTGAGAATTCCCTATTTTTTGAAGTCGATTAAAATAAATTAAAACCTTCTTAAAGCTATTTCACGACTCTACACGTGTTACGAACAAACGGTAACTGAACTTAACCGGAACTGCCCTAACAAAATATGTCAATAAATGAAAGCAGCATCAATATTGTCATCAAGCCGACTGTCAAGCAAGTAACGACAGATACATTTCAATTGCCATATCGGGGTTTATGTACTTTGTACTTAAATTTAGACATTGTTGCCGATCGCGATGTACAATTTACAAACACCTAGTTTATATTCTGTATCCAATATATTATCTGTATGTCATGTCTTGTACAATATGTTTAATTCATGAAATAAATGTATATAGAAAAAAATATCGATGATTACAAGAATAAGATCGTTTAAAAAACTATAATAGCCGATTTCAAATGCCGCGCTATTAATTTTTAGCAGACTTACAAAAAAGAAGGTTTCTCAATTCGACCGTATATATATTATTCTTATGTTTGTTCGCGGATAACTTCTGCGTTTTTTGATGAACTGAACCGATTTTGATGATGTACCATAGTAATTTCATCGAGAACTGATAAGTATCTCCAGAGATATGGAGATGAACACCTCAAACTTGGGACTGAAATTAACCGCGCGGCAAAAAATTAAAATAACAGACTTCATATATATATATATATATACGGTCGAATTGAGAAACCTCCTTTTTTTTTATACGTTATGGGCTAGCCTTTGACCACTATCTCACCTGTTGGTAAGTGATGATGCGGTCGAAGATGGTAAGCACGCTAGGCCTAGAATGGGAACTGGCTCTCAAGGATAGCTGCCGGAACACATTAGATGTTTGGTGACAGATTTTCTAACTTGAGGGTGGTAGCTGGCCAGGCGGACACCAGATAGTGTCCTACCACCATGCGGAGGTTGTTGGTTTCTTAACGATGTTTTTCCTTCACCGGAGGGCCACTGTGAAGAGCGCACATAAATTTTTCGATAGAAAAATCCATTGGTACACGGCGGTTTGAACTCGGTACCTCTGGCATCAAAGGCAAGCGTTCTCCCGATTGCGCCACGGGTACCTCAAAGTCCCTCCTTTGTTTAAGTCGGTTGAAAATAACTTAATATTATTTTCTTACATACGGTACAAAGCATTTATGTTATTTAATTTGAAATGCTCACTTTTTTATACAATTTGTTTACAAATTATAACATTATTAGATATTTTATACATATGTAAATAGTATATTAAACACAGAATATTAACGAGCAGTCATATTATTCAATAATTTATGTGCACTATTATAATAACAGCAACTGAAACGTATCTAAAAAAACATTAAAACACTAAAATAACGCTAGCTAGAATATAACATTTCATTAAAAAAATACTATGATTTTTGGATAAAGCGTTCATTTTATTTAAACATTTAAGTATGTAAAATTATGTATATAATACTGTAATTATCAGATTTTAACTAATTTGGTTACAATTCTAGTATATAACTCTGATTATACGTGTATGTGTGGGACAGACAAACTATTATAATTTATTTTCAATTTCTCTTTACATGAACTTGCGAAAGCTTTATTATTACATTACTTTAAAAAGATTATGGCATATTTTGTAACTGTTAACGTATGTATATTGGCTATTATATACCTTCATAATATATGGCATTTTTAACATATAAATACAATGAGATTAATACGAGTTTTTCAATTTAATATTTGGGCAACTATGGTTGGCTTAGATTCGCCTAACTTAGTGAAAATTAGGGATCATACTATGAAGAAGTGTTAAATATTAATGAATATATATAAATATTTTGAAATATATATATTTATTTTTAATTCAGGCAACGAATTAGTCTTGCCATTCAAAGAGGTAATGTCGCCAGAATTTTAGGTACCCTATCAGCGGACGGCGATCTTAAGTCAGTTTCTATTTGTAGATTTTATATAGGTAGTCTGTCTGTATTATAGTTTTAGGAGTAGTTTCTATTGTATAAATCGTTTTATATAATATATATATATATATGTATATAATACATGATACAATTACAAAATATGCCTCAATCCTTCAATATCTTACACTCCCAACATTCCTAAATATAATAACAACACGTCGTATGTATATATAGTAATAACGTAAAATATCGATATGCAGTTTACAATTAGTTACCTAAATATTTTCACTAATACATGAGATTTCAAGTTTTCAAGCTTGGTTAAACAATTTTACACACATAGTGTGATAGCTATAATATATTTATATTCATTTATTCATTGCGAATACAGGTCAAAGTGGTCTTAAAATAAATAAAATAGTACGGCTGTATGGCATGGCACATGGCATGCAATATTTTTAAATATAATTACAAATAGTGTATATCGTTATATGTATAGTACATCATTACGTTCATATAAATTACTAAAAATTCAAAAACAAATTTTATATTTGATAAAATAGTAACCAATTTCCTAAATTGATCAACTTTACACTCGTATATATATATATACCTATATATATATATTATATATATATATATTTATATATATATATAATATTAAAACTTATATGTATATTCTCAAGTACAATGTTTATTAGTTTTGGTATGACATATCGTATTTAATAGTTTGATATTGACATCATATTTGACCGAAAGTCAAATATAACTTCGATTTTTATTGCATACCAATGATTCATTCTGAATATAAATAATATGATACAAATGTATACATACACGTCATTTATATTCGGATATAAGGCATATACACATACATATACAACGATGAGTCCATATATTTTATTTAACAGAGTTCAAAAAAAGGAGGAGGTTTCTCAATTCGACCGTATATATGTTTTTTTTTAATATGTATATTATAGCTATCACACGTACTGAATTGCTCTTATACTTAATGTTTTTTTTTATCTTACAACAACAATCTACAACGAGGTACAGAAATGCAATTTACAAAATAAATATCTTGTTAAAATAAAGCTTCAAGAAATGGCACGAAGATTCTTTTGGAAATTAATATCACAAAGTAAATCACAAGCAAGATAATTTATTGACGGTTACACACCAAACGAACAAAGGCGAACGAATGAGCGAATGGAAGGAGACGCAACTATACAGGCGTATAACTCAATCTCTCTGCCTTTTTCTACTCAACGTTTGTTCGTGTCGGTGTGTAAGCCATAATACAAACAGGTAATTTATATATTTACATATATTTGTATATTATGTTGTAATATATTGTCTACTAAATGTATATACCAAACAGGTACAGTGAAGCATAACACGATTATATACGAAAATGATACACCATTTACATTAGTATATAACTTACTTAAACTAAATTAAATTAAAATAAATAACAAAAATATTCGAGATTTCATTCAACAATAGTCAAAATTAGTTAAAAAAAATAATACATAGTTGATATTGAAAATAATATATGAAGATATTTTTTTTATTCGAGATCTTTAAAATTACTTTATTATTTGGACGAAAAATAATCATACTTTTTTTTTATGTAAGTATTTTCGCCTTTTCTTATATGGGAAATAAAAATGTGCTGTTTTTGGAATACTTTTATGATTAATATTGCTATATTCTTTACAAGGGGGTGATAAATTGTCCTACCTTCCAGAATGTTCAGAAGAGCGTCGTCAATTTAACTGGAACCAATGTATGGTGTTAACGTCATTGCGAACTCTAATATGTCGGAGCTGTGTAGTCGATGTTACCTGGAAAAAAATTGATACCAATTTAGTAATAACATTGTAAATTATAAACAGGATGGACATGGTCAACCAAATCCTAAATTAAGAAGAGAAATAACCGACTTCCATGCCCGAGTCAATTTCAGTAGCAAGTGTGAGACGTTTATCGTCAGATCTCGATGAAATTACTATGGTACTACCCTTGGGATATCTCCTTTTCAACAAAAAAAAAATTCGTCAAAATCGGTTTATGAACGACGAATTATTCGCGGGTAAATATAAAATAAATATATATACGGTCGAATTGAGAGCTAATTCCCATTCTAGGCCTAGCGTGCTTGCCATCTTCGACCGCATAATCACTTACCAACAGGTGAGATAGTGGACAAAAAGATTTATAAAAAAAATCTTGAGAAACCTCCTATTTTTAAATCGGTTAAAAACAGACAAAGTTATTATAATGTATACGAGGAGGATGCCGTATGCATACATATCCACATACAATTTTGCCACTCTGCGAAATTCGTGTTCTCTATCTACAGGAAAATATGTCTAGATTCTGGTATTGGTGTACCCCTTTTTGCAATGGTAGGACTTCTGCTAGTCCGCCTGGGGTGGTAGCACCACTTTGCCAATTAATTTCCAGCCGTGAATTAGAAATGTTTTTCGGTTGAAATAGCAAGGTGTCCAGTGAAATTACAGGGCTTTTGAGACTCTACATTTTTATGTCTCAAGGTAACAGGCGCAGTGCAGTGACATGCAAAATTCTGGCAATCCTGAATTTTCGACGCACTTCGAGGCTCAGTGATGTAGTGGGAGAATGGTCGGCTTTGAAGCCAGAGGTATCGAGTTCAATCCCCGCCGTCCACCAATGGATTTCTCTATCAAAAAAATATATGTGAGCTCTTGACAGTGGCCTTCCAGCGAAAGAAAAACATCGTTAAAAAACCCCTGACCTCCACATGGTTGTAGGACACTATCTAGTGTCCGCCTGGCCAGCTAGTTAGCCAGTTCCCATTCTAGGCTTAGCGTGCTACCATCCTCGACCGCATCATCACTTACCAACAGGTGAGATAGTGGTCAAACGTAATATGAAAAACCGGCCAAGTCGAGTTGGACTCGTCCACCGAGGCTTCCGTACCAACTTCTCAGACTAGGTTAAAGGACAAACTTAACTTTGTAGTTCGATCCATAGAAAATGTATTGCACCAACTACAAATAATAAGTTTGTAATAGAAAAACCTTCTTTTTTATTAAACTACATATTTACCAGATTTATTCCTTTATTAGTACTTCAAGACCTTGCTTCTTGCTAAATTTCATGATACTAAATGTAAAATAATCTTACCATATCCCTCCCCGGGCTGCGTCTGAGAGAAGGGCGGGTCGCTGTAGGCCGGCTGCGGGTCGGGCGCGCCCGGGTACGTGGGGAAGCTGCCCGGGCTGCCCACAGCGCCCTCTACCTCGTAAGCCGGGGCGAAAGCCGCTTCAGCTCCCATGCGGAACCGTTGGAACGCGAAGAATGCACAGGCCACCTTCAATTACAGTTACAGTTTTTTAAGGGAAACTTTTATTACATCTCCACAATTTTTTTCGTCCAACTATCGCATGTCGCATTACAGCCGGTGCTAATTGGTGGACATTTCTGCAGCCATATTTGTATACATGCTAATATGTCATGTCAACTGCTGTCATAGTAGCTTATATTAACTTATTAACTACCATAGCTACACATAAATAAAAAGTTTAACTTACATCGTGGTTTCATAAAACCACACTACACTTTTTTTTAGTATATAGACTGGATAGACAGAATGGAAAGAAATGGGGAAGACTTATGCTTTGCAGTGGGACGATGGATATAGGTGTATTTTTTATTGCGATCTGTATAAGCGTTTGGCCGCTATCTCACCTGATGGTAAGTAACGACGCGGTCGAGGATGGGCTCAGTAAAAACCTATTCACTCTAGACTTGAACGCTGCGAGGTTGTATTTAAGTGGAAAAACAGACGCCGGCAAGTCATTCCATTTCTTGGCAGTTCTTACAATAAAAGAGGCACCGAAACGCTTAGTTCTTATAGGTGGAATGTCCACCATAAATGGATGTCGACCTGCAGTACGTCTGGTTGTATGGTTAAAGAATGGGGACGGCGGAATTAGATCGTGCAGTTCTTGGGCATATTCGCCAAAGTGTAATCAGTAAAATATAGACAGGCTCGCAACTTCACGCTAGGTTATGTAAAATATTAAGAGAGTATAGAGAGAGAGACAGTCAACACGGGTCTTTTATCTTATTGTATAACCTTGTAAAATGAAATGCACTTTCGTCAAAGTGTTTATGAATGCGGCAGAAAGGCTACCCGCTGGTGTTACATAAATGTTAACTTACCCAAGCAAATATAGAGAAGAAGCAGAAAGCGATAGCGCCCTGCATATTGTTGGCGGTGCCCATTGGAGGATTCTCGGTCTTGCCCCAAGCGTTTGACAAGTAGCAGAAACCTACGAAATACAGGAACGCCCAGAATGCTGGAATGAAAAAGAAAACATACATTTTATATAATTTAAATTCGTTCATAAAACGAATAAAAACCGATTCAAACGCCGCGCTAGTCATTTTCAGTAGCAAGTTTGAGGTGTTTATCTTCATATCTCTGGAGATACTCATCAGATCTCGATGACAGTCAGTTTGTATATATGCTTATTTGTTACCTCTCAACGGTCAAACGACTCTATCGTTTTGTCTGAAAAGAGTCTGGCTACATATGGCTGGAGTCCAAACTACGTTCGGCCCACTTCTAAAATTCGACGGATAAGAGTGATAATATCATCAAAATACTATTTCAATTACACAATTTACGAAGAAAAAATAAAACAAAAAATGTACGATGGAAATTCAAAGATATTTTAATGTAAAGATACGTTTTTTGAGGCAATGAGAAATATGGTTAAATCGAAGAAGTTATAATGCAACCTCCATTGAATAAATTATATAAGTAATATAAAATTGCACGAAACTATGAAAGAACGTAAACAATGATCATTATGGCATTCCTCATATGTTTACTGACCTCTAATATTAGACACTGGACAGGCGGCTGTAAAAGCAGTAAAAGATTTGTGCCTATTTGATTACTGCCATTTTGGCGCTGTAGGCTGATACGAGTGTGGCAATGAAAGAAGTGACGTTTGCAAGTCGTTAACATGAATTATAGATCTCACAATTCATAAAATTTATTCTACTACATATTGGTATTGGAAATGCAAGTTGATAATAACTAGTATGATATTAAATATATTCACTTTGCATTTTTATTTTTTTACATCGAACTTAGTAGCACTTTATCACTATCTCACCTGGTGTTAAGTGATGATGCGATGATAGAGCGCGCTTACCAAAAAGATACCTATTCACTCGCAATTTGGAGACCCTATTTTGTATTTGGCCGGAAACATACTCAGGCAGGGCATTCCATTCCCCGGCGATTCGTATGATGAACGAAGATGCAAATGGCTTCGTTCGCATAGATGGTGCTTACCATCTCCGACCGCATCGTCACTGACCAACAGGTGAGACAGTGGTCAAACGCTAGCCTTTAAAATATTAAAAAAAGATGGTATATCCACCATAAATTGGTGGCGCCTTTTAGTGTCTCTGAATCTGGATGGTTGTCTGCATTTAGTCGGTTTCATAAATAGATTGCTGATTTATTGGTTATTCCTCTACAAATTTGGCATCCAAACCTGTTTCAAAAGCCCGTTAAATATAGGTAATATTCTACAAAGAAATAAGTATGTCTGATATTATTATATAACATCGAAACTCGAAGTGTTACGCCAACGCAATAAAGAATGCAATTGTTCGAACGACATTGGGACCGTTTGTCGGTCGCATTCTATAATTCAGTCTTCTTAGAAAACGTTTGACACGGTTTGTTCTAGGTATAATACATGACATTTGAAAATCGTTTCAACGATAAATGAGCCATATGAAAACTAGTTTGTCAAAAGAAATTCCTGGCCCAGGCTAAAATGGCCCAGGTTGGGTCCGATCGGATTGATCAGACCAAAACCTAAAAAGCAATATGATAAAATGGGGCATAAAGAATTAATTGGTTTCAGAACCCTTATTTGTTAAGCACTTTACTCGGCAGTAGGTTAATAATAAACTGGCCAAGTGCAAGTCGGACTCGCACTCGTAGGGTTCCGTAACACAGTAAAGTATTCTATAACTATGATTTTTCGCAACTAAAAAATTAACTTTGTTTTTCATAGTGTTTGTATGAAAAACAAAGTTATCTTTGCGGTCGCTATATCTCCAAAACTGCTGTCTGTATCTCGTTCAAACCAATTTTCGTTGTTCGTTTTTATTGAGATCTACAGCATTTATTTTTTTTTTAGATTAGATTTTTAGATTTTTCACTCCCATACTTTAAAAGTTAGGGGGTGGGGGGGGGGGGGGGCAGACATTTTACCACTTTAGACACGCCTATCTTTCAAATGATTGACTTTGAGAAAAAATGATATTAGGAACCTCAATGTCATTTTTAAAGACCTATTCATAGACATCCCACACGTCTGGGTTTGAAGAAAAAAACATTTTTTGGTTTCAGTTTCATGTATGGGATGCCCCCCCTTAAACTTTTATATTTTTTATTTTTATATAAAAATCGGAAAGCGGTTCACAGAATACATCTATCTATTAAGTTTCAATTCTGTAGTCCTAACAGTTTCGGAATAAAATAGCTGTGACATACGGACGGACAGACAGACAGACAGACATGACGAATCTATAAGGGTTCCGTTTTTTGCCATTCGGCTACGGAACCCTAATAAACGGCTGATGGTAACGTAGGGTGATCTATGTGACCATAATCAAAATGAACACAACAGGAAACACTAGGACGTCGCGATGAAAGTTTTGATATTCGGCTTAAAATAAAATTGGCAATGTAGCCATTGAGGTAGAATACCTAAGTGTAGCGTCTCGCTTTACTATCAGCAGCAATTATCTATTAATGAGTTGTTTCAGGTCACTCATCTGATCAGGGGCCTTATTCAGTATGACCAATGAGATAACGCGTTCCTTAACGCGCCACGTTACGTTATTGAAAAATTGTATTTTGTATGCCACAGGATAGGTAAATTATACAAAACGCGCGCGTTACACGTCCTCATATGTCACGATATTTTGACAGCTCAAAACGCGCTCATAACCTTACCCTACCGCGTTTTGATTGGCATAGAGAATACCATAACGTGGAGATGACGTAATACGGCACGGAAAGACTTTAAAATGGTCATACTGAATAAGGCCCCAGGCCGCTGTCACGTTCCATCAAGTCAGTAAGCATTGATATGTTTGCGAGCATCTATAACGTAGGTAAATCCTACCAAGCACCTCGTAAACTAATTTCAATCCTCACGACTGCGCCAGTGAGGTGCCTAGCCCCATAAAATAGTGAGCTTCATTTGCACAAAATAAGTAACGATTTAGGGCACCATTTTACGAGCCATAAAACAACATCCCAACAGATTTAGGAGACTATTAAACCAAAGGGAGTATAACTGCAGGTGAGTTTGGTATCCTTTTGATCTTGTTAAGAAAGTTGGTTACAAAACAGTAAAGTTTAATAGGAAAACTGTTTATTATGACGAACTAGCTACAATATTATAAATTCTTTGTGAGTCTGTGATTTTGTATCACTATTATTTATGGTATCTTTGCATGTCATCTTTTTGTGAAGGATAAATGAATTATTTCTAGAACTTATCAAACTTAGAATACTAATCGAAAAGTAGGGTATTTTCGAGTGGCATATAGACGACGTATAACTAGTGTTATAATAGTCTTAGCTATAAAGCTAATAGAGCTTAACATATTAATAAATGATCATCGAATTATTATGGATATGATATTAAACTACTGAAGCAATTTGCATTGCAACGCAAGCCTATAGCGTGGCTATGTTTGTATCCTGTAAATGACAACATTGACAACGTTTTGAACTAACTTTCATTGTTAGAACTGCAATATAATGGACAGTATTTTTATATACTACAACTAATGTCTTAGATTCTATATCGTCGTCCCTATCTTGTTAGAATATATCATATATATAATATATGCCAGACAACCTTGCTACACACTTCAACTCAACATCGTGGCATTTATTTTCCTTTGATATTACAGTGGTCTAGAGTGGAGATGGAGACCGCAATCGGCAAACGTAGCTTAGAACGCCCTGTGACTAGGTAGAGCGACGACATTTGCAAAGCGGTGGGCAGTGACTGGAAACAAAGAGCCGAATATAGGGCTCAGCGACGTGTTTTGGGGGGAGGCCTACGTCCAGCAGTGGACTGATACCGGCTGATATTGATGATGATGATTACAGTAGTCATGAGCACGCTATTCTTAATTGAAACGCATTGCCGGTACACTCTCCTACATATAGCGTTTGAATAGACTTCCATGTACGAGGATATAGCTAGTTTGTGTCCTACATTATTGGCGGTAATTGGATTGTTTACAGTCCATTTCAGCCTGAATTTTACTGGTTTGGGACGGAATATTCTAGATTGGAAGACATTATAGTACTGAGGTACTCCTATAAAACTAGCTGCAATAGCCAGCCTTTTATATGGATTAGGACTTCAGTTGGGAGGATGGTAAAAGTTCTAAGCAAGCAGCTGTGCCTAATTATTTTCAGTCTCTCAGCGCATGTCTGTAGAGATAAAGTTTAACGATTTGATTAAGCCATAATAAGGCATCTGAGTAAACAATTTCAGCGGGAAGGATCAGGCCCTGGATAGGTATCTTCAGAGATATGGAGATAACCTCCAACTTGCTACTAAAATACCTACGAATGACTAGCGAGTCATGTACGGTCAGTTCTTTTTAAATTATTAATATATTACATAGAAGAGTGAACGCTGTACTACTGCTTTCTAATACTACCCACATGTCACAACTTATTACTCTTTTCCCGAAATCTAGGTACAACATAAAAACCTGCAGACGATTCAATCATCACAACAATATCACGAACTGTTTTTAGACATGAAATCCATATGATGTTATTAGTTTAAATCGGTGCTCCGCTAATAAACAAAGGTCAATGAATGGGACCTCTAACCTCATTCCACTGTTAACTTACGTTGTATAGTAAGCTTGCAGTAGATTGATACTTTCATACCGACCGGGACTTTCAGCTTTATAGGGCATTATGTTATAAGTAAATAGTATTTTCTAACTAGTATAAGAGGAAGCTATAAGTAGTTCTTTTCTTTCTACAGAAAGCACATAAGTCGTAGTAAAGGTATCTTTTGACATAAAAATAGTGTTATTCTGCATAAGACTTTGAACCCATTAGGCTTCAAAGATCACGCAAAACAGTCCAGACCAAACCGAACCTTATTCCACCAGAAATGTCATTTCCAAACGCAACTTCAAAATTTAAGTGAATGTGAAATGTCTCTTTATTAGAAACCTTTTTCCACCAGAAATGGCATTCTCATACATTTTAAAATTGCGTCTAGCGTGAATACTAACGGTAATGATTTTTTTCTAGACAACATATGTACAAACAATCAGCCTTGGCCACTCGATACAGGGTGCTTTAGGGTGCGTACAGACTATGTAACATAACATGTTATAACATTGTTATTTAACATGTTTCAGATCAAGTGGACAACAATAACAAGTTATTATAACATGTTACACGCAATGTTATAAAACATTGCGTGTCCGCATTATCTGAAACACGTTAAATAGCAATGTTATAACATGTTATGTTACATAGTCTGTACGCACGCACCTTTACGTTGTATCGAGTGGCCAGAGTGTTAGAAATTCTAAGGTGGCAACCGTAAACTTAACCGCTAAATATGGTACTTATGAGTATGCAAAGAGTCATTGTGTACTTTTTAGCGACATTAAAAAAGTAAGAGATTCTCAATTTGCTTGAAGTTGTTTGCACATCTTATTAGAAGGAATATTCGGAAGAATTATTGAATTTAATGCCTGCGTCACGACATTACTATCGCACACGATATAAAATATAGAGGATAATAAATAATTAAGATAGTTTAGAAACTAAAACAACCGACTTCCATGCCCTGTCATGTCATATCTCTGGAGATTCTTATCAGATCTCGATAAAATTACAATGGGACTACCTTGGAAATGAACCCTACCGATTAAAAAAACAATAATTGGAATCGGTTTACAATTCACGGAGTATTCGCGTAACATAAATAAAATAAAAACATACAGACGAATTGAGAAACTCTTCCTTTTTGGAATTCGGATGAAATTAGACTACAACCTAAGTTCACTTACCAGAGAATCCCATATCAGCCAAGACATAGTGCTTCCTAGTCTTCACTGAAGACATCTGCTCGAATAGATACTCGCCAGCGATGAAAGCGACTGAAGCCACGAAGGCGATCACAGAGATGCCCACGCCGTAGTTACACGCGTTTGTATCGTCGTTGTAGACGCAGTGTTCTTTGCCATCCTCGCTTTTACGCCACCCCTTCGCCGATATACAGCCCATCACGATCGTGCTGAACAGCTGAGGAGTTACAATTGATAATAATCCTTTAGTGCTAGGGAATAGTGTTTAGATTTATTTTGCTCGACGCTCAAGCGTGGAAGTCTTTCGAATGAAGATATTTCTGATAGAGCGTATGTTGGAGGGAATTGAGATGTAAGAAGGCAATATGTCTTGTCATAGAGTAATAAAATGATAAGCCAGTAGATATTTTGCATTTTGTAGGTCATAATTGTCATAAAGCCTTGTAAATTTATCAAAGTTTAAACAGGATTCTTTCTCTTTCCTCTTTATTCCACGCCAAACTATGTGTAATGTGACATAATATTTAATATCGAGTATACTATATTTGGCTGTATAACATTAAATTTTATTGGAGACAAAAAAACTTTATCATCATCATCATCAGCCGGTGTCAGCCTACTGCTGGACGAAGGCCTCTCCCAAGATGCACCACTGAGCCTGATCTTCAGCTCTTGTTTTCCAGTCACTGCCCACCGCTTTGCGTATATTGTCGCTACATCTGGTCACAGGGCGTTTGCCGATTCGCGGTCTCCACTCTAGGACAAGTCTACCCCAACGGTTATCAGTCCTGCGGCAGATATGACCAACCCACTGCCACTTCAGTTTACTAATCCGTTGAGCTATGTCGATAACTTTAGTTCTCTGGCGAATTACTTCGTTCTGGATTCGATCTCGCAGAGAAATACGAAGCATAGCTCTCTTCATAGCTCGCTGAGCGACTTTAAATTGGTGGACCAGTCGAACTGTGAGTGTCCACGTCTCGGCTCCGTATGTCATCACAGGTGGGACGCACTGGTTAAAGACTTTTGTATTTAAACACTGCGGTATAAGCGACGAGAAGACTCAACGGAGTATATCGAATGCTGCCCAGCCCAGCTGAACTCTGGATTTCCTTCTCGAAATTGTGTTTGCCTAGTTGGAGCGTCTGCCCTAGGTTAACATACTTCGAGTGGGATTCCATCTACGGCAATCGGTTCCGAAAAAAAATTACTTACTTGACCAAAATCTCACCTGATGAAAGTACCTAAACCTATGATAGAACAATCTAATTCTGATGTTTACTAAAGAAAGTAAGGTGCAATATGTCTTATTCTCAGGCGTAATTGGATTATATACTGTAGTGTTACAAGGTATGTAAGATTATACTTCAGATGTCTCAGAGTAATGGGCGCAACAAAATGACGCGAAAAGTTATGAGCGCCACAGTATCTGTTATAGGCATCAAGCATCAAGCTTGTCCTGTTACCTTATAATTACTAAAAAGCTGCATAATATGCTATTGATAAAATATCTTTATAATATTATTTTTAATTAAAAATAAATACCCAAAAATCTGTATGTGAGTTACCATCTAGGGGTCTTTAAGTCGCGAATAAAAATGTATCTTCTAGGCAAGTGTGCTACACTAAGGTGTAGCACACTTGCCTAGAAGATACATTTTTATTCGATGATGTGGTCTAAGGACCACATCATCACTTAACACTAGATGAGATAGTGGTCAATCGCTTATCTATAAAAATAAATAATTCTTTTATAATATATATGTTAAAAATATTTAAGTAGTACCTAAATAAATAAGTAAGTACATAAACAACACCAATGACTTTAAAAGGACACAGTTAAACCATAACGTTAATACAATGTTACACATTTAATGTATGTATCAGATCAACTGTTAGATAAACCCAAAAGTCGAGTCATATAATGTGACCCAGTTTTGAAGGGCAAACAAACTGCAATTTAATTTGTGGAACAAAGGCTCTTTTATAAAAGATAACAACACTGTTTAATGCATGGAGTAGTAAATTTATATCGATGGTTTAATACCATTAGCACAGTAATATTTCACAGTCAATCTCATATAAATGTAGGACACTTTTTACTTGATAGAAGACTTAGATAGCTCTATAGCTCAATGGCATCTTTTTTATGGCCTGAATCTGACTTTCAGGCTGCATTTTCGTTTTCGTCAATGAAGTGATAATACCTCAGCAGACCTCAGAGATCATTAGTACGCGTTTTCATACCAAAGTTGATATCGTATATCAAACAAATTTTGTATGAAAAATAGCACAGCGCCTCTAGTGGTTACTACACTTCACTAAATTTAGACCAATCAGGGAGCTAGAGTAAGTCAAAAACTATATGAGAATTGTCAAAAGCATTTACGATAAAAACTCGTACTAGGGGTACAGTAGTATCTCAGCATTATTTAACTTTCTTATCAATCAAATTGAAATAATTCAAAGTGAAATAAGAAAAAATTCAAAGTGAAATAGGGATGCTCTGGATGCCTCCGTGATCACTGCTAAGCTTCAAAATACTCACACATTTCTGATGGAAATGTATCTTAAATGCTTTGTGATGACTTTGTGTAATGAATTAACTGTGTAGAGTATTTTGTCATTTATTAAACAAGCTTAGATTAAATTGTCTGGAAGCTAAGTCAGGTTGTCTGGAAGAGATTGCTTTAATTGCTTTAATTATACAATAAGACAACTGATTATAAACCAAATTAGGTTATTGCTGTCTAGAAGTTAAGTTGTTTCTGTTTTACAATAAAGAGTTACTTACTTCATTATATTCTTACTAGGGTTCACTTCAAAGCATATAAACTAACATAATCTCATGCTATACAAAACAAAAAAGCTTAGCACAACCAATAAGTCAATATCCATTTCAAGTTAAGTTAGAAGAGTATGAAATCAAGAGTATACTAATTTAATAAGGTCAAGTAAGTTTTATAAGCCAAACGTTACAATTGTAATTTTCCCATTTCACAGATTATTTATTATCTTGTAAATCGCTGTAAGCAATAAGGCTGCCAATCGTTACACATTAATTACAATTTCTTTATTGGATGTAGTTTTAATATATGAGGTGTCACAATAGAGACTTTTGTATTGTATTGTTATATGTCATGAAAGTCCATGCTTACATAGTAACAATGCAAGCTAGATACTATTACAATAATTATATCAATCTACTACAAAATCAATATTAACATAGAGCTGTGTCAACTTGCTTTTGTACCTATTTCTACCTCATTTATGGAGCTCAAGGTTAATCCCATGTCAACATCATATTTAATTTTATCAGTCACTATAATCAAAGGGCTTTCAATTAGAGTAGGTAAATCTGTAGGTACTAATGGGAAATAATTTATTTTGTCATATATGGACAGTATTTTTCTTAAAAGATCATTATGAAATTGCGATACAACTGAAACTAGATTACCCTGTGTTCGAATTCTGATTTGACTTGAGAATTTAAGATTGTAAAATCGAGGACATAATCTGCGCATAATTCAATCAATGTTTCATTCATGTTCCTCACAAGTGGAGTATTTTTTCCAAAGTAAAGGTCAAATTAGCATTTCTATGCGCATGTATGTATATTAACTTACCCAACAGACCGCCCTGACGATTACGGGAGGCCTTTGGATGAAGGCTTGGGGATCGAAGGCACCTCCAGCTTTCCCGCCTCCGTAAGCACCAGTAGCATCCATCATCACGCTCTAAGCCTCAGTTTCAAAACCTACCGCACCAAATTCAACTGCACATTAATAGCACAATGAGATTTCAACCTCTACACGCTCCTAATGCCCAATTTTATATTATTGATCGAGCAGCCAGGCCAGCCGAACGGTACGGTAGGCAAAATTCAGAGATGACAACAGGAAAATCTGACATATTCTGTTCTCGACTGTCAATATTTTGACAGCTCCACTATCGATCCTCTGAAACGCAATCTGATTGGCTACTTTGTAGACCTCCTCCCAGATTGACCAATAGCACGCGGGAAATTTGTAATCGTGAAAATCTACCAAACGTAGTGTGAGAACAAACTGAACGTAAGTACTTTCAGAGAAAATTGGTTTGGTACGTAGAGCGCCAAAAACCTATTTGTTTAACTCGTAGACAGGACGGTAAAATTGGGCCAGTTTTAGTTTGCGCTATCAGAAACCGGTGAAACTGGCCCTAACTGTAGTACTACCACAGAAAATATACTAGTCACAGAGTACTTTTTTATATAGGATACTAGTCCTACGGTACTGCTAACTGATATTATGTACTGAACATGCGTATAAAGTTGTAACTAAAGCCTTTATCCACCCGTTAGCCGCCATTGTAAATTATTGAATTCTTACTAAGGTTTATGGTAAAAACACATAGATTATGTAAGTAATGCATAAGCCTAAGTGTATTTGATAAGATGATTTACCACTTATAAACATAATGTTGTTTTGTTGGTTCTTAAAGAGGCCAAACAACTGAACAGGTATTATTAAAATTGTGCAATGATATTTGTAGTACCCTACCATTTGTAAACAAATTGTCATTAACGTTTGTAATACTTGGCTGTGCCCCGCGGCTTTGTCTATGTTAAAAAGTCTATTTCCTGCTCTACCATATTGACTGTTCCTATGCAAAATTACATACATATTGGGCGAGCCGTGTAGCCGTAAACATATCACAAACGAACTTTTGCAGTTTTTGTGTTTTTTATGCGGCAGCAAAATTGATGACCTATGTCGCGGACCACACCTGGATACGGTTAGCACAGAGACATCACACATACGATAGATGACAGGAGGCTTATTCCCAGCAGTCTGTTGATGAAATCAAGAACCCACTGATGGAATATGACTGATGAAGATGATAGTGCTGTTGATTTGTGAGATTTTTTATTCCGGTCAGACAAGCACTTGACCACTATCTCATCTGATCACCTTGAGTGACGATGCGGCGAGAGAACCGTACTGAAAATGGAAGACAGCAACAAGATCAACGACGCGTAAGACAAATAGCTAAAATAGACAAAAAATAATACATTAAAAATTGTTTTACTCCCAATTTCCCTCACTTACACTGGCACCAGCGTCAACGGCCGCCAGTGGTGGTTGTTGGGATATTAAAAACAATATTTTATTTTCAGTGTTTTATCATTATAAACTACACCAGATCAACATAAACTTTTGGCAGTCTAATCTGGGTGTGAAGTTTTTTTAATTGAATTTTGTAAATGTGTGACCTAAATAAAATCAAGACGGGAATAGATAGTAGATAGATACTATCTACCTACTACATGCATAGTATCTATCTACTACCTACCTAAAAGGCTTGCCTGGCACTTCAAATAGATGAGTGGGTAACGCTTATATTAATTATATTAATTTATTTTTCGCTTTTGAGTGCCTATTTGTGGTTTAGAAGTCGGTTTAATATTTTTTATATAATATATTTAACCTTTTTTAGTGCATAACAAGATTTAATGAAAATAAAATTTCGTGTCTGGGCTGTTTGCCGTTGAGGAGTTCACCTATCCACCTCCTGACTCCATCATCAGATAAGCTCAATAGTAACAGATTATTACATTGTTACTAAATTTACATAAATATGCAAAATTTCAGCTCAATTGGAAACCGGGAAGTGGGTCTAGCAAAAACCAAAATTGACTTCTAAGATATTATTACATTATCAGTTAGTTAGTTATTCTTTTTTTTTAGTTTTTTTTTGTTTAGTTTAGTTTTTTTTAGTTTTGATAGTTTTCCTCGATTTCTTTGAGATTCCATCATCAGATCATGACTTGATGATGGAATCAAATGACATGCAGTTTGGCCAATAAGAGGTCACACATTTAGAAAATTCAAATAAAAAAAAAACTTGACACCCAGATTCGACTGACAAAAGTTTATGTTGATCTGCTATAGTTAGATTATAATGACAAACCACTGAAAATAAAATAATATTTTTAATGTCCCAACGACCACCACTGGTGTGCTGTTGACACTGGTGCCCGTGTTAGTGAGGGACGTTGGGAGTAAAACAATTATAACGACCACCACTAGGGGTTGTTGGGAACTTGGGACAAAAATTATCACAACACACACAAATATGTTCACTGAACATCGCGATCTCACCGCGTGACCTCACTCCCGAGGAAGAGCGACTGACTCGCTCGAAACCTAGGTCGAGAAAATTCGACTAAAGGTACGTGAATTACAGCCGGTATATAACAATAATAATAGTAGTAGGGAAAGTAGGCAGACCTTTAAGGAATTTAGAAATGATACTCAGATTAGATATTACAAATATATTTATTCAATTAAGAACTGAATTATAAAAGTAAGGATGTTAAGTAAGCTGATTCCAATAACATTAATTACAAACAACTCATTTAAACATTGTTATTACATTTCACGCCTTGATTAAATTTTGACTAGTTCATAGAACATAATAGAGATGTCGCGTAACTAAAAGAAGTCCAATTTTTCATTAATAGAGTTCTAGCACCTTCCTAAAATGGATACAGCTGTAAATAATAAGTTAACGTTTAAAATATAAAATAAAATGTCTAAAAATTATGCATCAACAGTTTAATTTACTGGAATGATAACAATATTAAAAGCTTAAATAATTAGAGGCAAGAATTATAACAAATGAAGCCATGTATTTAATTTTATCTACGTAGTTATTCCTATTTATCCGCAAATTGTAGATGTATTAGCTGCATAATTAAGACATTGATTTGTGATAGTTTAAATATTTTAACCTATAAAGTTTAACCTGTTATGTTGAATATTTATACCTATAAAGCGGTAAACAAGTATTAGGCGATTCTGATAGTAAGTGGTTACCGCCATCTATGAACACCTGCTTTAACAGAAATAATAGAGGCAATGGAGCTGCGCTGTCTATTATTATTTAGGTACTATTTTGGAAGAGAAATCTATGTGTTAATTCAATTTCGAAAAGCTTCATTTAAAGACATAATATTATGTAATATTGATAATTAATCATAATAAGTAGATAGGTTAATAATAAACTATCGTTTATAGCTGCCAGAAAAGTTGAGGATATAAACGTTCTTCATAAAAATGATGTACCTACCATATTTTTTTTCGTGAGTTCGTGAATACCTCAAAGCAAGTACTACAACTAAATTTAATATCTACAGAGATGTATTAAGAATGCCAAAAAGCTTATTGTTTCAAACCATTGATGCATAACCATACAAAAATGTACCTAAAAGGGTACATAAATACATAGATAACACGAAGTAAATATCAGACAGACGGTGGACTCTATAGAATTTGCGAAAATTGCGCACGCAATAGTCGCACATTTACGGATATGTTAGCTATCGTTGGCGTCGTGTGGAATTTACTCACGGGTTACATTAATTATTCTGACGTCTTTAGGACATTTTTGTTGTTAGTCAGTCTTTTTGACATGAGTCACGACTATCGCACGCTATTCGCGCGACGGGATTCGGCACGTAATCTGCCTTGCATTTTTTTGGATCTAGAGTCTAGACGATGAGTGTATTTAGCCAGTGCCATGCCAACTACTTTATATAACTGAAAATAAATTAAAGTTCAAGTTAAGTGGTTTTTATTCCACATTGATTACACATTCATTTTCAGTAGAACACAAGTTTAAGAGGAAAATAAGAGATCACGTTGCCGCATGTAAATCGTTAAAGTGTTATAGTGCCTTTTTTCGCGCATTCTATAGATCCAGCGAACAACTGGCAAACAACTGTAAGATATTTAATATGTGTCGATAGGTATACAAAATCCTAGATTATGTAGTATCAAAGACTGCGTAGAAATATTGATCTTTAAAAAATATTTACAAGATCAAGCTTAGATATAAACTGTGCTACGTTATTTCACTATTATTAAGTTATTTTGTTATTAATTGTACATTCGTGGTGTTAGTTATAGAAAAACCGTTACATTTGAAATATTATATTGCGATCAAAACCATGATAATTACAGATAGTTTATCTTAAAAGCTGAGATTGATACTGGAAAATCATTGCTTGACGAAAGAATTGTCGTTAATTCTGATGTCTACATGACACTTAATTTAATTAATTAAACTATTTTAATTATTATTTATTAATTAACTAGGCTAACAGATATAAAAAGAGATAAGATATCATCTCTTTTATTATAACCGATAGGCTAGTTTGACCACTATCTCGCCTGGTGGTAAGCGATGATGTGGTTGTTGATGAATGGTAAACACGCTAGGCCTCAAATGAACTGATTCTTCTGAACTTCAAAAGTACATAAAAGACGAAAAGGGATTTAGAAATGTCACACTATGTTATAGTTAGAGCACATCAAAACAATCGCTTTGTAAGTATCATGATTTTGATCACAATTAAAATCCATTCGATTAATGTCAATATGTATATGGCCTCTAGATATCACTTTGTATAATATGGACGTGCTAAATTATATATGAAAACGGGAGATCTAGCTTTAAATTATTGCCCTTAAAAAGTTGGAAGTAACAGGCAAATACAGCAGACGTCACTTATCCAGAAAGTTGCGCAATGTAAAATAAATGCTTGTTTTAAATATGGAAGCATCAGAACGGAATTGCAAAGATAAATTCAATATGGCGACATGTCTCCGTTACAAGAATGTTATTATACGATGTCTACGTTAATGTATTGCTAATATACGAATATCTATCATACAATACCTAAATCAAACTATATCTAGAGCTACTTTTGTATAAATTCTAACTAGTCTATTCTATAACATACTAAATCTATAATTTTATTGTACATGGAAAACTAACTACTGGGATATAATATTTTTTTTATCTATGACCATAATTTAAGTAAAAACAATATTTACAAAAATAGCCACATTCTGTCGTCTGGATTTGGATCTAAGTAAGTATTCTAATTTTACCCCAATATAAAAAATAAAACTCGATGTTAAATTACAAGGAACTTATTCAACAAAACACACAACAAAATTTAGATGAAATTATCTTAAAATTCCTATTTCACATCAAATTGAAGGTAAGTATAAAAATGTACTACGTCGGTACAAAATGCTACAAAACTATAATTTATTGTACAGTCTATTTTATTTGTAGGAATTTTTTTTTTATATAGCATGTGGCAGGATATAAAATTCATCGGAATTCATTATCACTATCCGCTAAACAATGGCTGTAAAGAAACTATTGCTATAAAATAAACACGATTAAGGCTGTTCACAGACATTGCGACTAATGTCCGCCGCGAGTGTATAGATGGCGCCTTAAAATTGTCTTGTCATCGCAGGGCTGTATACCAAGTTCAAAGATGTTAAATCGCCGCCGAAAGCATACACAATTGAAATCTTTGGAATTTATTGTGTCGATATACCTACATTTATTCGAGTACAAATTGATTACGGAAGGGTTTTAGGAATCGGCCAAGCCTTGGCGTTTTTCTTCCTCTAGCATTGCGTCCAGTTCGTCTGTGAGGTTGGCTAGCATGTTGCCGATGTCGTTGAGGACGTCGACGGGTTCTGAAGACTTCCCTTCGTCTTTGTGTTCTGGAAGGGCATGCGGCGTGGTCGGTTTGATGTCGTTTCTGGGCGGGAGACTCGCGAGCCCTATACCCGCGCGGCCGTAGTCGACTGTATGCGGTCGACCGCCGATCTGACCGCGGTTCTGCTTTATCGTGCCCGCATTTTCATTTGCGAACGGAATGCTGTCCGACTCTGTGCTGGAACTTGACTGTAAAAAAGAAGACGAAGGTTAGACTAACGTTATGTACGAAGATAAATATATACGTATGTGATATATTTATATTATCATATAGGTTAGCATTATACCACTATATTGATCTATATATTCAAAACACTCCGACATGTGGCTGACCAACGAGTCATAAAAATGGTCTATTATGCGCTTTGCCATTCTCTTATTGAATATTGCGTTACGTCGTGGGGTGGTGCGGCTAAAACGTATATTATTGAGGTGGAAAGAGTCCAGCGTGTAATTCTTAAAGTAGGAGCAGGGCTGCCTTTATATAGGCTATTTCAGGCACCAGTCTCTCACAACGATAGGTTACATTGTAATATAAACTAGCGATATTATTACTAGATCTTAAAACCTTTTTGTGAGAGGAAATAAATGATTTATTTATTTACTATCTTATCTATTAGTGACGGGATAGATGAATTAATAAAAACAAATTCATCTATGGTGACAGTGACGATGCGCTCGAGGGTGGTAACACGCTAGGCCTTGAATGAAATAATTTCTGATATTAATGACGTCAGTGAGACATTATTAACGATTAGTTAAGTTTTTCACACATTATTATAAAAGGGTATTCGTAAAATAGTTCTCTTTTCTTTTATTGACTCGATAATAGTGTAAAGATTACCTTAAAACTAGCATCGGAGCCGGTCCTCAGCTTGTCCTCCTCATATCTCCGCGGCGGCGAGGAGGGCGCGGGTGGGGGCGGCAGCAGCCCCGTGCTGTCCAGGCTCACACTTAGAGAATCGGAGCTCGGGTACGCCGGCAGGCTCAGAGGTAAACTCTTCTCAGGATGGATTTCCACCGTCGTCTGACCGAACCGAGTGAATGGAGCGTACTGTGAGCTCTGACGCTTCGGCGGATCCGGGGGAGGTTTTCGGGCGACGTGTGGACTCGCCCCGTATGCAACGCGTTGCAACCGTGCTGAGTAAGCGATTTCATCGTACGCGTAATCTGGCGATTTGTCTCTGTATGCTGGTGTCGCTGCTATTTTAGCGACGGGTCGCGGTCGGACTAGCCCTCTCGGACGTGGCAGCGTTCCCCCGCCTTCGTACGAGCTGTCGTTCGTGGGTGTAATATCACCGTCGTCGTACGACCGCCGCCACTGCCCGCCGACGTAGTACAACCCCGCGTCCGGAGAAAAAGTCGAGTGTGATCCACGCTCCGATGGGTCCTCTAAACTTTCCAGCGATTTTCCTCGCGGGTGTCGAATCTGTCGATAGTTTAAAAATAGCCTTAATTTTTCTGAAATATGTATTAGAATTCTTATATTCTTGAATGTTTATGTTCTCCAGTTTTTAAATGGGCTGTTATTTACAATGAGTGTTTAGAATTTATTACTCAAAATACAATGACATGACATTAAAATACAGCCTCGATTCAGTTGCTCATGCTGATTCTTGTTACTTGGTGTTGTTATAGAACTATAAGTACTTAGATACTTACATAACTTAATTAAAAATTGTTAAGGATAAAACATGCGTGTGCATTAGTAATAAAAACAAAATAAAATATATAATTGTAAAGGTGACGCATTTCCATCCAATTTAATCATATATCATATAGGTAATTTTAAGAGAAAAACTAATTAAGGAAAAAACTGAGCAGCTCCAAATAGCTCGCAGTATATTAAAGAAAAATACGTCACCTTTATCATCTACCGTGCAGCACACGAAAAACAAAAACAAACAGGTTCTCGTTTACGAAGACAAAACAGGTGCACGATAAAAGCTGTGCTCGGTGCATGAAGAACAAATTGATTGGTTTGCCAAGGTCATACCTGAATGGGAACCAAGTCATTGCCACATAGGGGCGTCGCTATGGCGTCAAATGTTAGATCTGGGGGCTTATGGTAACTCCTTGCGTTGCGCTCCCAATGTTGGTATTGCTCCCTCGGATAAAAACTCTTTAGCCGAATTTGTCCGAAGTGCGTTTGTGTTTGGAAAAGAAAAGAAAACAAAACATTCACATGCTGCTTTGGGCTGTGGCGATGGTGGAATGCTGGTGATGATTTTGCGACGACGTGGTGACTACAGTTGGTACATTAGGGGGCAGAAGGGGACATCAACTTGGGGTCTCTACGACCCTCATAATAATATTTAGGTAACAGATTTTAATAAGTAAGTGAGCAGCATTTTTCTGTTTAGTTACCGTATGTAAAATGAACACATTATTAGAGGAATTGATAAACACCCTATTCATGTAGGCCAATTAAAGTAAAATGAAAAATGTTGCTCAATTACATTTTATAGGATTGTATTTCGATCGAAATCAAGGTCCAAAGTTGACAGTCGCTTTGATGCAATGGAACTACATACGAGTGATCGTGTGGGTATGTTTTATTTATTACGTTCATACAAGATTTATTTTGCGGAACTGACTAGAAATCAGAGAAATGGCTCATATGTATTCACGAATCCACGATTATATAAAGGACTAGGTACTGTAAAATGGTAAATTGCCTTAAAATAAGCTGTTCGACGGCAGTGAGCATTAACCATTTTGATTTAAATGTTTATAGAACTAACTTCATCGAGAGATTGTTTTAAATTAGATCCTCAGGATATGTTTGTTGCTTGATTCTAAGGAACATAGATATGTCGCAGTATCATCATTCCATCAGCGAACGCTATGGCATGAATATGTAGTGCCTAAGGCCTAAGCAATATGACATAAAATGGGGTTCACTTTTTTTTTAAATACCTTCGTTAGTATTTTCTTTGTTATTACCCGGATTCAATTTTATGTGAAGAGCTTGCAGCAAAGCACATTGGAAAATATGTCTTGTTTCATAAAAAAATAAAATTAACAGTAACGTTAGGATATCTAGTCTCATCATTGTTTATTTTGAAATTAATTATGGGTTCAGCTGAGCAAATAAAAATCACAGTATGTAGATATACTTTGGGATTAATTAGTTTATAATAAAGCTATAAAAGCTATGGTTTAATCTTGTTAGTTTCAAAGAAAAGATAATTAAAATAATTTTAATTCACATTAGTTTAAAACTTTGTTAGGAATTGGCGGCAAAAATTCAAGATGGCCGATATAATGAGGATGAGATGAAAATGTGTGAAAATAAAAGTAATTATCGTGTTATAAATAAAAATAATTTATTTGAAGTGATGCTTAGAAAATAAACTTTTGATCAATATAATAGAAATGTCTAATATTGTTTTCTATTTCACGATCTAAAGAGATTTATGAGAGCGGTAGAAAACATACAAAGTTTTTTTTTATACTTACATCCGCTGTCATAGATTATATAGAGTCTAACAAAAGTCTACTTCTAGAACATCACTACAAACACAGTTTAGTTTGCACTCATGCTTGTCTATAGTACTGACCTGTCCGGGCTGTATTCTGGTGAAGTCAAGAGATCCTTGATTGCTGATGCTTCTCTTCCCTGCCCTGATATCTTTCACTCTCTTAATAGCCAGGAGTATTTTCTTTTGGTGACCGAGTCGGACTATACCCATGTCTTCTAGATCCTGGAACATTTATTAATCACATTTAACACCAAGTGCAATAAATACACTGACACAAAAATTATGGAACTAGTCTTCGTATAATATTCGACTTACATAGAAAGAACACAAAAATCAAGCATTCTTTCACCTTCCACAACACAAGCTACTAGGAAGAACCAAATGGTCTAAAACATTCTTATTTCCAATCTTACTAAGGCGGGAGGTAAGATGTTGCTACGACCGTATTAAAGAATCTTCCTTTCTGCCATACCCGTAGATAATATGTACTTAAGTAATTTTTAGACCTTTTGGTAAATTTTTAGAATGTTGAAACACCCGTATACCGATGACGATGCCTTAAAATCTAAATCCATGACATAAACTACGTGTGGGGCTCTAGATGGCGTTAGTAGTTATAGTTCATCATAGCGTCCTCTATGCTGAGGCACAGAATAATGAATAGTACTGGCTGAGGTTACATTTCATTTACCTTTTGTGATTGGTAAAATGATACAGGAACAGATCTAGAATTCTACATCTAACTCCATCCATGGTAACATGACAAGCAAGTGATAATGACTGCCTTAACAAAAATTATGGCATATAATTTTCTACAATTTCTGCGCGTCGGCCGTTACCCTGAAACACCTAGACATTCCTGAGTCCTATATCCCTGTATAATTTCAACAGGATAGTACGCACTTTCAATCGATAAATATATTTCTATTAAATTACAGATGAACGATTGACACAATGGAGGTGTTGCCATTGGCGAACTATCGGAAGTCCCTATATAGAAATGAAATGAAATCGTTTATATGGCATAAACTTACAAAAATAATATGTAAATATAAAACCTCAAAGTAAAAACAGTTACAAAAAGAAAAACTATGAATAACAGAACGAATTGCCCGTAGACTTGTTTCTGAGTAGTTAACTATAACTTCAAGTCACGAGTGAAAAGGTATCTTCTAGGCAAGCATGCCCTCGATCATCATCGTCACTTTCCATCAGGTGAGATGGTGTAAAAATGTATTAAACAAAAAAGAAAGAATAATAAAACAAGTATTATTTAAAAAATAACTTTGTAAACACAAGCTTTTACATAACCTAGGACCAGAGTAAGTCAAGACAAATCCAAACACGACGAGTATGACATGTGTAGTTTAGGAGTTTCTTTGGCCACCTTCCAGTTCCATCATCAGATCAGCACCATGTCATCATAATATTGCATTGTCACGCGATTTACACATGTATGCAAAATGTCAGCTCAATCGAACCCCTGGAAGTCGCTCTAAAATCAATCGCAAGATTTGTGACGGACAAATAAATTCGCCGTAAAGTAGAGATAAAGCTTGTAAAAAAGATGTTACCTCCCACGCGAGCTGTGTGACGTCATGCACGGTGCGGTACCCCTGAGCAACCAGCGCCGGCCCGTACTCCTCCAGTCGAAGGAGCCGCAGCCATTCTTCTAGCGATCCCTGGAATTTTATCATCACAGAGTTATCACTGGAAAACCAAGTGAAATTGAGTTTCTAGTAGATAGGTTTTATTATAGATCCACAGCTGCAGGAGTGGAATGGGCTCATAATAATGATGATGGTTTCACACTATTAGTGTATTAGCCATTTAGCCAGTGTCAAAGTATTAAAATTCTTTATGATTTTTTTTGTAAACTTTAGTCGGAGTCAAATGCCAATTTAAAAACACATTAGATGTTTGGTGACAGATTTTCTATGGTAAAAAGTAGCTGTTGAAATCTATCCTATTATTTCAGCGGTAAAATTACTTTAAAATGTAAGGAGATAACATATTATTTTCTGGATGCCCACTATTCAGTTATCTTTAAGGTCTTTAATATTTCAGCCGACAAATTAAAATTCTGAACAAATTATTATAACCGTACCGGTATATAATCAGGCAAATTATCCGGGACGTTCAAATTTGCCAGTTCCGCCTTTAACCGCTTCCTGTGGTTGGGTTTCTTGATACCGACAGCTGTAAGGTCCTCGGGGGTCATTCTCGTGACAGTTGGCAGGTCGTAACCGGCTTCTATGAAGAGACGGGCGTATTCTTCCATTTGTAGTTCAGCTAGGCAGGCGTGGATTATGTCAGTGTCCTAGAAGGATGAAGAAAGGAGGTCAAAGAAGCTGTTTTATTTTGTACTAGTACAAAATGCAGGCTAAGTGAAACGATAATTAAAAAGGGAAAATATCTGTATACCCAACGACGTCTGCAAATATAGATTTATTTGCTAAATCACGGTCGGATTTAGCTATGACTTGAACCATTCACATAACAAAATATGGTCTAAAACCTAGGATCAGTGGCAGCTAATTCTTAAGACGGGATGGAACTGATGGAACTGGTCCAATTTACTTAAGTGATTAAGCACTAATAACTTACCTAAGTGAATTAGACTTAGATCAGTGTCCAGCATCGCATCTTGTTGCCGTTTTTAACCTCCAGATAAGCGTAATGCCTTCTGAAACTGCATCGTCACTTGACATCAGATGATAGGCAATAGTCAAGTAGTAAGTGTATCGCTACGTAGTATTATTATCTGTTCTGTAGTATCGCATACAAAAAAGTAAACCTGGATACAAACTATAACAGTAATACATTACAAAATACTCACAGGAAGCCCCTGAGCCATCATAGCACGCACCCTATCGGCGAGGTCACCACAATGACACGCGGCATGGTGATGATGTGGCATACGACCTGACGCCCGCCCGCTGTCCAGCGACGCTGAGGAGTGACGGGATCCGGAGCCGGCAGACCCTGATGATGAGCCGGGACTGTCTCGACCGGGGCTCTGGAAATTATTGATGGGATTGTCAGAGTCAAATGAAATATGACTTTGTAAAAGATTAAAGACTTGGCACTCGACGTTGTGGAAAATGGCCTCAGTTTCTGAGTAGAAGTCAAATAGCTTCCTATTGACTACTATATGACTTCTACTCAGAACGCCGCTGGCGTATCTATCTGTATACTTTAAAAGCTTTACATTTTGGAAAGGAAACTCCAAGGTTTTTATCTCAGTGCAAAAATAAATTAACATAGAGTGTAAGCACTCAAGCTAGCTGGACTTCACCAAACACCCAGAATTTTGTTTCAGTATACGTACCTGTGTCATATCAATCCCCTGGTCATCACTAAGCGCTAGCTGATGGTGGTAATACACAGCCGCTTTATGTGTAAGCGGCTGTGAAGGCGGTGGAAAAGTGAACGTTCCACCACCGGCTGGACTCTTGCCAAGGCTGCCACTGGCGCCTGACACCCCGGAGACGCCTGATACTGTGCTGCCATAGTCTGAATGGTCATCTGGAAAGTTAACATGAATAGGTTTAAGCAAAATGTAGGCTTCGATTCATTAGTAAAACTGAAACAGGAATTTCTTATCATGGTTTAGATTATACTAGATTGATCTTCTTCTAGATTGATATTTAGAGGGCCCAGTGGTGTAGTGGGAGAATGGCCGGCTTTGACGCCAGAGGTACTGAGTTCAATCCCCGCCGTGCACCAATGGATTTTTCTATCGAAACATCTATGTGCGCTTTTCGCAGTGGCCCTCCGGTAAGGAAAAACATCGTTAAGAAACCCCCGACCCCCGCATGGTGGTATCTAGTGTCCGCCTGGCAAGCTACCACCATCAAAATCTGTCACTAAACATCTTATGTGATCCGACAGCTAGCTATCTTTAAAAGCCAGTTCCCACTCTAGGCCTAGAGTGCTACCATCCTAGACCGCATAATCACTGACCAACAGGCAAGATTGTGGTCAAACGCTAGATTTTAAGATATAAAAAATGTTATAGGCTAGCGTTTGACCACTATCTCACCTGTTGGTAAGTGATGATGCGGTCAATTCATCATTGTATAAGTTGTAGTGTGCGCCTTACGACCGGATATTCAAAACCATATTTAGTTATGGCAGCCATCGCGCTTTCACATCAGTAGCAAGGTTCGCCGTTGACAAACACATCAAGGAGAACATAGGACATGTTTTCGTCAATCTGCGATTGGTATTGCCACATGGATAATACAACAAGACCCTTTTTGAAATACTTATGTACAACAACGTTTTCAACTATAAAATGAAATGTTGAATATATGACTATAAACATATATAACTATTTGTTTAACTATAAAATTAATGGTTATTGAAACTTACCTCGTGTATGAGAAGGTGTATCAGGCGGCTGTGGATACGGCTGGTCCTCACAGGACGCGTACCCCTGGGAGCCGAAGCTGGAGCCCGAGTGACGGTGCTGTGGGGTCCCAAACGCGTCCCCGGGCACGGCTGGCGGTGGCACGCGTTTTGCGGTCGCTGTCTTGCCGGCGCCGCTGCCGCCGCGAGACATCCCGCCCACTGGAACAAGGAAATTTTATTGTTAGGGGATAATTATTTGTAAACTACTACTGGAAAATAAAGAACTGCTTGCCAATCTAATTGGATTGTGTCTGGATCAATATGCATAGGGCCGGTTTTTTTAAATCTCTACCGTGATATTGCGTCTCGTACTCAGTGATACTGTAATAGTAATCCATCTATTAGCCGGCAGATATTAGTTAATTATCATGTGTCCTATGAAATGCCGTTTTTTTTTTTATTTTGACTACAGATATCATCTCTTATTATAAGTGTTAACATAAAGTTGAGATTGTATTCTCACATCTTTAAAATGGAAATTTTAAATTTGGTAACTGATCTTATCTTATTACAACTTATTTAAAAAAAGCGTTACAAAATCTCACAAAATTCGCATCTGTCTTACACTAAACCATGGTAATATAATGAGGTAAGAAATCATCAATCATGCTCAGAGATCGGACGTGCGCGTCGGATCAGATCCGAACTGATCCCACCAATCCAACTAATTGCCTCGGTCGCACCGATAGCGCTTACTAATGGCCAGGGAAAAAATCGACATCAAATTAATTGCGATGCAAATCCCTGATACTCCCCGTTACTCCTCCTGATAATAATCTTTAATTTATGTGTGAATTAAGATTTGACTTTGTGAACATTTAAAAGGACTTCGAGGTGAAAAATTGAGAAATATGTGTGTTGTTCTTATTTTAATGTTTTACGACGCAATGAGAGAGTTGCGATAAGTTTAACGTGTGTATCTGCATGTGGCATCGTAGTTCCCAAATAACTGAACTGATTTTGCTTTCGTTTCTTTTGAGGGTTCCGTACCTCAAAAGGTAAAAAAAAGGAACACTAATATGATCACTTTCTTGTTCGTCTGTCCGTGTGTCACCATCGATTGTACGTTGAAATTTATGCCAGATACTGAGGACTATAGTCCCTATTAGCTGTATAAAAATCAAGGTCCCTTGTCAACACGATAAAAAGATATATCCAAATTCAGATTTTCACGAAAACTTGTAAGTACCAAAATTTACGTAAATTTTCAACTTTTTTTTATTTTTCGTAATTTTTTCTTTACTTTATAAGAAAATTTCTTAAAAGTTCTTATAAGAAATAGAATCTAGAATCATGAAATTTGGCAAGAAGCAAGGTCTTAAAGCACATATAAAGGAATAAATCTGAAAACCGTAAATATGTAGTTTATTTAAAAAAAGGTAAATTTATTATAACAAACTTATTATTTGTAGTTGGTGCAATACATTTCGATGGATTGAACAACAAAGTTAAGTTTGTCCTTTAACCAACTTTAGTCTGACAAGTTGGTACGGAAGCCTCGGTGGGCGTCCAACTCTAAATGGCCGGTTTTTTTATATGTTTGTAAGGTGTGTTGATCGAGAGTATTAGTTACGTAGTAACTTTTATATAATCTTTGGTATTAGTGGTTTTATTTATTACATATTTTATATATTTAATGTTATGAATGAATGGCATATGAGTTATGACTTAAGATACAGTGCATCATACACTGCACGTTCGGAATACTACCTTATTACCGCATTAATACAACACAATTTATTTTTAGGGTTCCGTACCCAAAGGGTAAAACGGGACCCTATTACTAAGACTCCGCTGTCCGTCTGTCTGTCTGTCTGTCTGTCTGTCTGTCTGTCTGTCTGTCTGTGTGTCCGTCTGTCACCAGGCTATAGCTCATTAACCGTGATAGTTAGATAGTGGACATTTTCACAGATGGTGTATTTCTGTTGCCGCTAGAACAACAAATACTAAAAACAAAATAAAGTTTTAAATTAAAGGGGTCCCCATACAAAAAACGTGTTTTTAAACGCCATCTATCTAATTAGTTTCGGCAAAATTACATAGATGACGCTAGTAAACGAGCCCCGTCTTTCTAGATCGCGACCAAACCAAATATTCTTGGTAATATCAATTAATCAAATATATGGGGTTGAAACTCTGTTATGTTTCGTATTGTACGGAACCCTCCCTAAGTGTGCGATAAGAGACGCGATGCTGACTCGCACTTGGCCAGTTCTATTTTATAGTAAGAACCCATACAGACGATCTGACAAACACAGAGACTTGTTTTGGCAAATATATATATATATATATATATATTTAATTTCGGCTTCTTTGTGCCATACAATTTATAACCTCAATTACTTGCACGCAACCATCATCACAGAATTAATGGCAATTAAAATTAATATAAATTACATTCATTGCGCATGCAACAAGTAAAATGTGTGTTAAATTGTGTAAAATTTAAGTTGTACGTATTTGAGTAAATGGTATACAATCAAAATATTCAAAGAGCGATAATCTTTGACGTGGCAATGTACTGCATAATATTGTTTACATTGTTGTAAATGATCTAGCAGCAATGCTCTCTCTTAATATTAGAAAGCTTCCATTACTTTTATATATCATTTATTAAGGCTTCACATATTTCTTTCTTAAATACAATTCTTTTTAAAATACAAGTCTTATTTATAGATTTGAGACGGGAATTTAACGTGACTTACGCGATGTCGATATAGTGATCGACATATGTTTCGGCCTCATCCGGAGGCCTTCTTCAGGATCTTGAGTGCGGGGCGCTCGCCGACGCGTTCAGCCTCGCACTTCGAACGCGTCGGCGAGCGCCCCGCACTCAAGATCTTGAAGAAGGCCTCCGGATGAGGCCGAAACATATGTCGATCACTATATCGACATCGCGTAAGTCACGTTAAATTCCCGTCTCAAATCTATAAGTTTAAAATGAACGTGAGTTTTATAATAAAATACAAGTCGCAAATTAAGGTCAAAATCCAGACTTGATTACATACAAAATTAATCAGCTGGTTATAAAAAAAAGTGTTTACACAGCACCAGGACTTTCTTGCTAGAAGCGTCCGTTAATCGACTATAACCTGAATGAACCGGATGTTGTCAGTCAAAGTAATCCGAACATAATATTACCACCCACTGTTATCATCAGGTATCAGCCACCTTTCTTGGATTAAAGGCCACCGTTTGGTAAGTAAGTGCCTAATTAAACGGAGGATAAATTATTACTTACTTCTAACTTTACACAACTTAATTAAATTAATACATAATTTACTATTTATTTTATGACATCTGTACATCGTAAGTTATGGTCATAAATTATGCATTACAATGACTTGAGCTTGTTTTTGTGCAAGTACCAAACTCCCTGAGAAAGTTGGTAGGTCTAGGTATCGCTTTATAAATTAAATAAACTAGTAAGCAAAGATAGCACAGTTTAACATTTTTGAGTACAACAATAATTAAATGTTGTTTAGATCACTTGCAACTGGCAATTATTCTCATTAAAATATTGTTACCATTTTATTTTACCTTTGAAGCATAAAAGTTAAATGTAATGCATACTATTGCATGCATAATAATCTATATTTTTTGTAAAGTTAGTTCAGAGACGTTTACCGTAATAAAAAAAAGGGTCCTATTAAAATCCGGTTAATCGTTCCTTAGAAGGTCCCTTGCGAATAAGTGCGTATCTGCTAATTATCGGCAATTACCGGCACTTTAATAGAATCATCATTTGCTATCAAACATGATTGTGACTAATAAATTGAACTTTATTTCTTGTTCATTAGAGTTTCAGGAAGAAATGTGGTTAGAACGGCAACGCGATGAAGTAATTGCGTGTATCAGGAGCGATCGAGCGCGGGTATGAATCTATTGACATTCTTGACGTTGGTAGACATTATTAAGTACAATTATACGGCGCCGGGCTTACGTTGCATTTATATTTAGTGGTATGCAGCCATGCAAAACGTTTTATTTATGATTTGATTATGACCAGCTGAGACGGTAGGGTTAAAGATAGTTATATTATTGCATAGCTGTAGTAGTTTTATGTGATACCTGTATGCTAACAACGTTGTTTATGTCGATATACTAGTTCCTGATACGCCATGCTTTATGCTATAAGACTTAGTTTATCTTTATATACAATCGTTCTTCAATTTAAGAGGAAAGTATATTAGCTACGCACCACAAAAGAAATATTTCTTAGACAAAATTAATTGTTGCTTAACATCAGGCAATAAAAAAAAATCGTGATTAGGTAAAATCATCGCCCACCTAGTCTTATATACAGGGTTTCCCACAATTGCTTGTGTCCAACAGTGGGCTAGTATAGGCTGACGATGATAGGTACAATAAAGTAATGAAAAGGTTTGATAATTATAGTTACGTTGTTTCTTGTTATAAATAGAGTGATGAAGTTAAGCTCGAACCACGGGGAAGTGGCTCGAACTTAAAATTTAGAACAACGTCATTACACCAGATTAAGACACATAGAATAAGATTAAAGACCAAAATATTTAGAGTATGCTCGTACATGATCAAAAAGGCTTATGTAGTGATAGAACTAAACTTCTTGTTCAGTATAATGATTATGTCTTCATATATCAGTGGATACACTTTTTCTTCGAAGTAAAAGACTCGTAGCATATTCATATTAGTATGGCGGTTAGTTACCCACAACCACAACATGTTTACGTATATAAATCATTAACTAATTAAATCCACATCTCAGGAGCTGTCCCTGTCTAGGCATTACTTTAATCAACCGCAAAATCTTCATACATATAAAATCTATCGCCTATCGTAAAGAAGATAATTTAAGCCTGTAATCAACAGAAATTTCCATCTTTGGTTATTTCTCACGGGAATCGAAACACGACTTTACGAATAGTAAAATGCAACAGTCAATAGATTCAATTGACGTCATTAATATGTATTAGGAGTATAATGAATTTTGATAGGGTGTTGCCATATAACTTCTCTTGTTTTAGTTTCGTTTTATGAACGTTTTACGAGTTTCTAGGTGATATCAAGCACTATTACTACTAAAAAGTGTTGTAAGTATCTATTTACAACTCGTACAGTAACATTTATTGAATTAAACAAGCGTTATAAACCTTTAAAATAGTTTTTTTTCTATATCTTGTAGCAAGTTTTATTTGTTTTTCGAATCTGGTAAAATACTTTTCTCTTCCCTTCCTTGTTTTATTTTATTGCATTTACTCCACTTTTACATATGGATTCTTTAAATGACTATTCTGAGACGACATGGAAGAGCTAATCCATCGTTTAAATCTCGGTTGGTTATAAAAATGTGAAAAAGTCAGTGTTATAAATGTCTGCTATAAATTAGCTTTACTTGTGCCGAGCGCCACCCAAGCGAATGCATTTGGAACTATTTGGTTTGTTCGTGCACTTTGAATTTTTGAATTATTTGTTTTGTTCAAAGGTAACGGATACATTCGCATCACAATAATATTGGATATGACAGAAATTAGCTTTTTTGCTTACTAAGGTTTTACATTACTGATAATTACGATTTTACATGATTGATATAAGTAACTATGTGGTCGTTTATGAAACTTGTCTAGAAGTGATTTTTTTTTCAATACTACTAATGGCCGGTTTCCAAGTGCATTTATTGAGAGTTTATCTATTCAATAACGGTACAATTGAATAGATAAACTCTCAATAAACCGACCTCAGAAACCGACCATAAGTGCAGCTATTTCGACGCGTCATTCGAACTTGCAAAACAACTGAATAACGCACCAGAACTCTTCGAGCATTTACCAATGGAGATGTTAAAGTTGTAATCCGCAAACATTCTGCCGATACTAACGGGAGACGGGGTAAACACGCATTGCACACACGCAAATCACTTACTTTAACGATCCCGCACACTAGCTTGAAACACGCACACAGTATTAAAAATACAGCGTAGTTACGCACACTCATATGGCCATATGGCCAGCAGAGGGGTACGCCTTGCGTTAACATCTCCATTGGTAAATGCTCGAAGCCAGAACTGGATGAATTATTTGAAATTGATCACCACCCAAGGGTATGGTGAAACCCTCCATACGTATATTGGTAAAAATTATCAACATAAAAATATACTAAATAATATGATTAAAATCTAAGAATCAGATTAAAAATAACGATGTACGTACCTACTACTGGTACAGTATTCAGTTTAGTGTAACTTAATAATTATCATATCGAATTATTGTCCGTAAACAAATTCTTGTGCAACCTTGTGGAATACTCTGTAATGACATTTCCAAACAGCTTAGAACTATGTACTAAAGGAAAAGTTATAGGAAAGATGTCAAAGGTCTATCAAAGACTATTAGGAATCATGTATGCGTAGATTGAAACAAAAGTGGGTTTAGTGAACGAGTACTACGAGTAGGTATATATTAAAATGTTATTGAATGTTATTGGAATCGAAATATTTTTTTTACTGCGTTAATTTACAGCATGTAAGCATATATTTCGTTTTGATGTTTACTTAATCGTTAAATGTATGTGTCCACATGATATTTCTTATAATCAGTTTTGCGTAGGACACGGGAAGACAAATTTCAAAATATTTTAGTACTTCCTATGCAATTAATTCGATACTGAGGATTGAGATGATGGTTATAGCCCAAGATGTGTTTCTTAAATGATTTTATTTACTAGATTTTTTTTTGGTGAATGTGGCCTTTTTTATGTTAACTATTGGGTAACTTAAACCAGTATACATAACGTTTTATGTACTTATCGCAAAGATAATTCCAAATTTTTAAACGAAGTTCCAACAAATATCTTTATAAATTTGGCACGAGAATTACTCAATGAGAATATTTTAACCAATCATATATTTTTGTAATACTAAAAAATACACATAAAATTAATTTATTTGCGTTTTAGTTCCCCGAGTTCAAGCAAAAACAAAAAAAATGTAATATACTCTAGCACTCAAACTTAAGTACCTGAAAAGCAGTTAAGTCGCACTAATGGCACAACAACAGAAAATAGGTTAAGAGGAAATTCCTTACGGTGATTTCACGTTTAGAACAGAAAGTCGTCGTAAAGTCACCCTTTACGATTTACGCGTACGCTCTTTTGCAACGGGATCGTTATGGATAAGTTGACTAATTGAAAAGGTGTATTCATGACTCGGGTTGGACAATAGATTCTTGATGTAGGAACTCAGTAAATTATTGTTTTCTTAGGGAAATCCTTTGAAGAAACACTGTTAGGCATAGGCCAGTATGTAACATTTATGTCTAGGTACCTATACTTAAATTTTACGTCAACATCAAAGTTAGCAGTAATACACTTGGGGTATAATGTAATAATACAGATCTAAGAGATAAAGTTCAAAGCACCTCTACATAAAACAGAAAACAGCACACAGGTAGTAGGAGCATTATATCGATGTTCCGCCTAACTTGCTACCAGATAAGTAGCGTAACCGCTATCAAGTAGAAAATCTGCCACCATAACCCCCGCAGCACACAACCCTTGAGAGTCAGGGCATTCCAGGCCAAGAGTGTTCACCATCTCTTACCACCAGGCGAGATATGCTCAAACGCTTATCAATCAGATAGGTATATAAAAGCACACGCGCTTCTCATTAACTTTTATTTAGGACCAGTGTCACCAGTTTCTGATAAAGTGACAGTTAGTTATCTGACAAACGACGCCTTATACATGTCGTCTGAAATCTGTCAGATAAGTTCCTGATAAGGCTTATCAGGTACCGGTGAAACTGACCCATAAAGTTTTAAACTTTATTCGCCTATGTTTTCACTAGACATAAACTTTCCCCGAGTAATAAAACAATACATTCCAATTGATTAATATCTCCAGCTATCCTATAAAATGAAAACCGCATTAAGGAAGTAGTTCACCAGATAAAGCGTCAATGCCAAGTGGCATGCGGCTGCAGCGTTTTTATTAACCCCAGGGCTCTATTAATTGCTCGTGGTCGTTAAGACGACATCAATTAATATGAAAGTTTACTAGGCAGTTGAGAATTGTATGTAGGGGGCCGTCCATATATTACGTGAGAGAAAAGATTAATTAATAATTATTTAAAAAAAAATTATTATTAATTAATCTTTTTGAAGTGAAAAACTTCTTTAGCGGCGTTGTGCAATTTTCTTGGGATGGGTAAAAAATTTTAAACTCGCGTCAGGTCACGTGTCCTGATTGAACATTCGTAAGACAGAGCTCAGGGCGCTTGCGCGAGGTGTCATTCCAAAATATTCAATAACTAGCTGCCCGCCCCGGCTTCGCACGGGTAGAACATATATGCCTGCATCAGTTTGTTGCATCGAATATAAAATATTAACATATTTAACAATCATCGTCATATTTCAACCAATTTACACCAAACCTTAATGAATTATGCACCTAAGACTTAAACCTTCCTCATAAACATACTGGCTATTGGTGAAAACCGCATGATAATCCGTTCAGAAGCTATTGAGATTATTGCGAACAGACAGACAGACGCAGTGATGGACATTGTTTTATAATACTTACGTAGTGATATTGGACGGCCCTTTGGCGTACAGGATAGTTACCCTGATTCTGACCCGAGGGTCGATGGTTCTAATCCTAGCTATTATACCTACCAATGTAAGTTTTATGTGCATTCATGAATCATGGATTTCGTGGGAATCTTTCGTGGAAATCTACCAATAATTAAGATAGTTTTTATGTTACTGATAGATCTTTTATGTTACTACTAGAACTGCATATTGCTGGTCTGTGATACTACTACCAGGGGGCTGATCACGAAAATCATTGAATGAACGAAATGAACGAAATGACGGGGGCGCAGCTATGTAGGCTGTATAGCTCCCCGTCCCCGTCATTTAGTTCATTTCGTTCATTTAATGGTTTTCGGGATACGGGGGCAGGTAAAGTTAAATAAAAGCTTGTAAAAATACTTCATGTGTGTAAGGGCCTCTAATAGACGTAAGTGCCTATCTCCTCTTATAAGGGGAAATGAAGATTTCCTACATCATGCGGGTCTAATTGTAGGTTGTATATGTTCATTGCAATGGATAACCACTATGTGTGTAATACATATAAACAATTTATTACATTCTGTTTTTTTAATAGACTTTAGAAAAAGAGGTTTCTTAATACGACTGTATAAGTATATCTACGTAGGTAAGCGAATAACTTCGTCGTTTATGAACATATTTTGATGATTATTTTTAAAAATATTATGTTGCTTGAAGTTTTTCACACTGAATTTTTTAAAATTTAATTTTCGTTATTTTTTTTTTGTTGGAATGGCGATATCCAAGGGGTGCTACCATTGTAATTTCATCGAGATCTGATAAGTATCTCCAGAGATATGAAATAAACACCTCAGACTTGGTACTGAAAATTAATAGCGCGGCATTTGAAGTCGGTTCTTTTAGTTTTTTAAACGATCTTATTTTATGTGCATTGTTATCACATGTTTATTTTTTTAAACTTAATTATAGCTCTTCATATGATAAATCTTTAAAAGCGATAATTCTGCTCTTAGCATTCGAATGTTTTTATCTACCTAAGACTAAAGTATCTCTATGTTATTTATTTTCATCGATGTATATGTACTACGTACCAGATGACGCGTCGCGAACTAGCTCTACGTTCAAATAAAGTGCAGTCCTGAATCTACATCTCGCTTAGTTTAGCGTAAGTACTCCTCACGCCCGATCGCGCGTCGCTCGGCACATAAGTCAGTTTGTGATGGACGCCTCTGGTTTACATGTACCTCGATGTTTATTTTAGTAATTTTGTGTGCCAATAAAGCGATAATCTATGTTTATCTGTCTTTCTCACAGAAATTTATTTCTGAAATAAAACTACTGGAAAGATCACAGCTCTAGGATTTTACTACGTTATCCATATAGATATTCCTAGCGAAGAGAAACGCATACAAAATTTTAAATCATTCTCGCGGTACAAAGAGAAATCTCTTTTGTCAAAGAATATTACCGATTTAACCATGAAATTGGCAAATGAAAGATTCGCAAACAAGCATCTCAATTCACGTAGTAACTGTTAAAATAAACTGTGACACAATATAGAGTCATACTGGGTGAAAGCTACTGGGAACTAGTTTCTAAACTAGCAGCGTTGCAAAATGTATGATTTTTTCGTACCTAAGGATTCTCTCTATAATTTAAGATCGTTTAAAAAACTAAAAGAACCGACTTCTAGCGTCGCGCTAGTGATTTGCAGTACTAATTTTGAGGCGTTTATCTTCATATCTCTGGAGATACTGAACATATCTCGATGAAATTTAAATGCGACCACTTCTGAAGTTAGATATAAAAAAGAATTTTCCAAATCAGTTCAGGCGTCTTCGAGTAATCGGTGAACATACATAAAAAAAACACATACAGTCGAACATAGAACCTCCTCCTTTTTTGAAGTCAGTTAAAAAGGAACCCATAGGCGCAAGACAGACAAGGTAAATAGACAAAGATGCGTTTCCGTCCCGACCTCTTTTTAAGTTTTGTAGATTTTGATTTTGCATCGCGTGTACTGGCTAACATTTTGTGAATGTCCGCTTTGTCTACCTCTTATATTATATTGCTTGCTTGCAACTTACAGGAATTGCGTTGTTCTTGTTGCCCATCCGGTCTGTCTGTCTGTCTGTATCATATATTTTCTCAGAAAACCGTAGCAGTTTCAAGTTCAAATAAATAACAATATACTTTGGTCTTTTATATACCTCCATGTTTGGTCTACTTTTCCCTTGCAGCTTTAGAAATTTCATTGCGTGAGTCAAATTCGCACTAGTCCGATGAACTGTCAGTTTTCTTTTTCAATTTCACGCATAACTAGGAGCTCAATCACAATAAAAAAATCCATGACCTTTATTAAAGGTATTTCATTAACTGCTACTTTATTTACTGGCCATAAAAATCATCTTGATTTAATTTATTAATTAATTATTAATTACTTCATATGTGCGTTATCATTTTTATGTTACTCAGTTACTTACTAAATGTATAGAATAAGATGCTATATACAGTGTGGAAATTAAACTCAGGCCCTGGAAACTACTTTAAATCCTTAAGCTAGCTCATTTTACTTAAAGGAGACATTCCTTTATTTTTGAAAAGAAACAAATCTGCATTAAAAGATTTTTTTAAACTCGCTTGCTTCGCCCGGGACTCGAACCAACTAAAATTAAAAAAAATAAACACTCTTTATTTTAATATACTAATCGGTAGTATTAATATTCAGGATAAAGTTTCTCTAAAAAATGTTTGGTTACTGTTCACTTTTAACAAGTAAAAGACACGTAACAGTTCTGTTATCTCTTCTTTCTTCTTCTTTTTATGGGGTCATGTAAAAAATGTTGTTTATGAAATATAAAGGAATGTCTCCTTTAAGTAAAATGAGCTAGCTTAAGGATTTAAAGTAGTTTCCCTCCAGGGCCTGAGTTTAATTTCCACACTGTATATATACATTTTCTCTTCAAACGTGTTCAAGCCAATATTAATATAGTACCCTAGCCATTACAATACTTAGGATTTAGAAATCAGTTATAACTTATTGAGCATACAAGTAGATATACCAGATATTTTATATCCACTCCAAAAAAGTCATCCACCCTAAAAAATCCTAAACAATCCGTCATCACAGCAATTTTACTTAGACAGAAGGACGTTTGTATAACTAACTACCTCATTACTCATTAATACGTCGGTGATTGCAGGTAGATATCACGTTTTATTTGAAGATTTCTTTAACAATCCCGCTAAATTCAATAAATCCCGCTGGAAATTACACTCGGTTGTCAGTTTTCTGTTGCCCAAGGCGTTGATGGATAATTAAAAAGATCTGACATTAAAATAACAATAATAATATGAGAAGGATAAAACTACACAATCACTAGTATGAGTGAGCGAGACGGACAACATTTTTTTTTATCCTTCTCGCGTATGCGATTTTATTGTTTGCCACCAGCTCTGCCCCCAGCTTTAGCGGCGCCTATTGGCTTTCACCCGGTGTTATATATAACCCGACCAAATTACGTTGTTAATTATATCTCATAGCTGGCATATGTATCACGTGTTCATCATTTTAGACGGGTTATATCTCTATAGCTATTTCATCGTATTCGCCAAATTCTTCTGCATTTAATTTTCCCTCCACGGCCCAAGGATAATTTAGCCCTATTTATACATCCGCATGGTAGGCATACAATACCCGCCAACAATTGTTATGCAACTAAGTAATTGCAGTCGCCCATTAGCAACGATGCGCTGTCTAATTGCGCGTCTAATGAGCGATAATAGGAGCCCTTTGTTTTACTACGCAGGAATTCGGCCAATGAAAGTGGTGTACGCGGTAGGTACCTGCCTAAAACTGTGTTATAGATAAGGTTTATTTTCAGTATCAAAATGAAACTAGCGTGTAGAATGAATAGGTGAAAAACAATCTAGATAGGCGACAGTCAAATACTTGAACCATAACGATTTTAATCGATGCGAGACGACACTTGGAATAACTATTACTATGATTGTAAAACTGTGCTATTACCGTGTAACTAATTTAGAACTGAAAGGAAGTCATTGATTTCAGCAAGGCACTAGAATGGTAGTCGGTACTGCTCTGCTACAAAAGTACTATCAAAGTACTGGTCAAAAAATAATATCTTTTAAAATAAAATGTTCGTATTGCTGGATAGAAAAATATAATTCAACAAATTCAATAAAGCGATTAATATTCAAATTTTAATGCCGAACTACCTAGTTACTACTACTATTTAGATTATCAAAAATCTTGTGCGGGTTGCTACAGAAGCCGGCGCCACGTTGGACAATATGCCTGCTTGTTGCTTTCACCCATCTTTCTATCCCGTCGATGGAAGCACTGAGACTGTAAAGTCACCAGCGCCATTATATCAACGGGAAAAACTGCTATCACCCGCAGTCCACAAATTTGTTTTGCGTGCCGAGATTAGAACACGGCACCTCTCGGACGCGAAGCTCTACTTTGTAAAATGTGCCAGGAGGTGCTTACTCACTAAGGCCAAATTTATGATACGCTTTACAATACATAATTTTAATACAGCGCCATCTGTCGTAATAATTTTGTACTTTATTTAAGGTGGTGAAACATAGTTTATTCACTAACTGCAACGCCGCGAATAATATTTTCGATATAATTTGTTAATTTTATGATATCATCATAATGTACCTAATTGTTCTTCTATACGTATATGTAATACAATACATAGGATTATGTTGCATTTTTAAATTTTCATGGTTACTAACACTTTCACAAGATACCCTTTCGATATGAGCTCATAAATACAAAAAAACAAGGTAAATATCCCGTTCAAAAACCTTGCGAAAATATGTTGCATTTAACTAAAATTGTTCGCTCTATTTAGTCAGAGTCCAATTGGCACTGCTTATTTAATTACTTTTACCTAATTTGATACTCGATTAGAGTGAGAGTACTTAGCAGAGTTTCAATAACCTCTACTAACACCATAATATGCTGTAACTGTAATTTGAGTCCTACGGCAAAGCGTAATGAAATCCATACAAACCGTCGATACCATACGTACCGTACTCTTTATTCCCTATAATTCGTTTTCCGATTATTTCCCGTACATTGAAACTTTGAGATAACGTCACGTGCAATGTAACCGGTGTTATAGTGAAGGAGACAATGAATAAACTTTACACAAATCTTAATTTAAATCTACGTAATCATGCAAATCGTTGATATTATTATAGGTACTTACATATTTTGGGTAGATGATGTTGCTAAGTATTAAAATAAATTCTGTCTGTTTATTAGAAAGCATATTTGTTAGTTTAGCATTTTACGCAAAAGTGAAATATCATGATATTGCTCAGATAAATGTAGATTATGTGGAAATGTTTACTGGCTGGAGGATAGCTAATAACTATATTAGTAGCCCTTATTAATTACATAGTTTTTAATTACACTTTGCCGATGCACTATGTGCATTTAAACGGACTGTCTGCGGCAATACACGCAGCCAATATGATAAACGCTTTTTTTATGCTAGTTCACATGTTTCTATTGGGTAACATACAGGTTACATACGCGCGGAGCCCAAAGACGTCTTATCAGTTATAGTATCACGTCATACATTCATACATTTATTTAGATTGGAAGATTTTTTTGCGTGTAACTGCACTGCACCCATTGCGCATTGCTTACACCCATATGCATAGTCGGTTCCTCAAGATTTCCTCCACTCGAATGTGATTTGACTCAACCTCAAGGATAAAATCGGTATGCAGAAAGAAAACAAAATTCCTCGACTTGAGCAAATTTCTCAGTCGAGTCAAGTAATGAACTGTCAAACTCAAGGTACGTCGCGATCTACCTTAAGGTCTCCTCAAAGCTTGTTATCAGCGCTTTCAAAGTTATTTCTTAGGTTATTTCAAGTTTTAATATATATAATAATAATATAATGAATAAATTAATGACGTCATTCCTTCACTCAACCTCGACTCGCCCTTACTGGAGGTTCCTCACTGGAGGGTGAAGCCGTAACTGAACATACTGATTTCAAGGGTGTTTTCAAGAATTCCTTGAGGTGACCTCGACTAAGGTCGAGTGGAGGAAATCTTGAGGAACCGACTATGCATATGGGTGTTAGTCTCACACGCCATGTAAAAAAAAGAAGAATTGTCGTTCAAACCAAATCTATTTCACGGAAAAAAATACAAAGCTAGCTTTGAATTTTTTAACTAACTAGGCAGACTATCATAAGTCTTTTCTTGAAGTGTTGCACACTTTATAGTTTTATGAATTGTTAAACCCAATCTCAAATTCCATTGTACCGACGAAACTAGAACCCGCACCACCCGGATTACACGTCCAGGTGCTCTGCCAATTAAGCCACGGTTCGATCAATCGATTCGACGAAATTACGGGTTCGAGTCCCGTCGGTACGATGAAATTCTGGATTGTGTTTAACAATTTATCATAAGTCCTGCCTACCTAAATTCTCCGAACTTCCCAATCCAAGGTACTGTAATCTATAACAGTACAGTAGATATCCCGGCGTGATATCAGCAATCTAGTGACGTGCGGCACTGTCACATCCGCCGGCCACTTTCCCTGGTATTGGTCTTGTTCTGAACAACTGGAAATTATTACCATTTTACACAAGGGAAAAGTAGACCTAGAAGGTTGTTTTAACTGTGGTTGGCTAAGTGGCTATTTCATAGAGTAGTAAGTATATTACACATGAACAAATATATTAATGTCGTTTAATAATTTTAAATTTATGGACTTCACAATTTAAATGCTGCGTGAGACATTTTCAGTTTGACGTGTTTTTCTTTATGTTCGTATATAGATATGTACTTATATTTTAAATCTTATGAATAATTTTAAAATTTAAAACCACCCCCGACTGATCAATGTATATGTTCATCGAGACCATTCCAATGAGCCACGACATCATTGCTGTTAGTTAATAAGGAATTGAGTATTCTGCAAATCCTGGTGATGCTGAGTACTAATAATTATTCTGTGGTGATGCCCCAGCATCAGGTCAAGGTTACCATGTTCTTGAAATATTATTGTAAGTATATTATAGTATATTAGTTATAAGTAAAGTAATTAGTATCTATTGATTAATTTTGGATAACTTTTTTCATTATTTTAGATAGGCAAGCGTTTGACCACTATCTACCTTACATCGACGATGTAGCAAGCTTACCTAGAAGATACATTATTTTCAACCGCCTTTTAAAAAGGAGGAGGTTCTCTATTCATCTGCATGTTTTTTTTTCTTTTTTTTGTATGTATGTTACGCGATTACTCCGACAATAGTGATACAATTCGAATGATTATTTTTTTAATTGGTAGGGTACATTTTCGAGGAGGTCCCATTGTAATTTCATAGAGATCTGTGAAGTATCTCTAGAGATATGACGATAAACGTCTCAAACTTGTTACTGAAACTGACTCGCGGGGCATGGAAGTCGGTTGTTTTAGTTTATATACTATCTTAATTATGTCTTACAATTATTTTTTTTTATATAAAAAAAGTTATATTATAGCTTTTTTATATACGCAATGTGCGTTGCACATTACTAGTATTCTTGTTAACCTCTCCAACTAAGCTAAATATGCTTGTGTCTGGAGTGGGTTCACGTCAATAGCGCAATGGGTGGAGATCGAATTCACGACCTCTCGATCGCCAGTCCGACACCTTATCCATTGGGCTATCGCCGCTTTAAAAAAAACTAAATATGATAAAATTATACGGCTTTGGAGGTACCATTAAATTAGCACTAGTAGAGTCCCATGTTGATTAGTCTAAAAAGTCAGAATTCATAATTTATATTTTTGCTCACAGTACCGTAGGTCAAATAATATCAGATCATTTTCGCCTAGTTATAAACAAACACAATTTCAACGAAACCCGAGACCAAATCAATAACTTGTATTTTCTCAGAAGCAATTAGAGAGGATTGAAAGACTTCAGTTCCAGCAATATTTGATTGGGACCCTACCACTTATTTAGCTACATTTATATCTCTCTTTGATGTAGAAAACGACATAATTTGTTGACACAGAAGTAGAGGATGTAAGTCGCTAAACTAATTAAATTAATTATGAGAATATGAATCGGTTTAGAACACAATTGTTGTTTGAATATCCTTATAAATCATGTTTTACATTTGTTAGTACCTAATATTTATTTTGTATGCGTAATGTAACTAAATCTGTTTAAGAGATAACAAGAAAAAAAAACATGGCATAATTTAAAAAAAATTAAACTATCGAGCAACTTATTTTCAATTATGTTTCTGTCTTTGGAAATTAAAGAAAAAAATACTGGAAAATTCCATATTTAAGTTTGGCTTCATTATGATTATTGGTTGATTTACTATGATAAGGCAAAGTAAAGCATTCTGCAGGGAGACTCATCTTAATTATTGTTTTTCGGAAAATTATTTCGGACCTATCTAAATTTTATGATAGAAATTACGTTCAATCGCAGACACAAGTTTTTTACCATGATAATTCTTCATCAATATTCTTCTTCATAATTCTTCAATTCATCTATAAATTTAAGTTCATATAATAACGAGTGGAATTTAACGTTGCTTGCTCGATTAATTTTACATACGCCAGCAACTTGCTCACGTTATAAGATCGTTTAAAAAACTATAAGAACCGACTTCAAATGCCGCGCTATTAATTTTCAGTACCAAGTTTGAGGTGTTTATCTTCATGTCTCTGGATATACTTATCATATCTCGATGAAATTACTACAGTACCATTCTAGGGATATCTCCTTTCCAAAAAAAATAGAATAATTAAAATCGGTTAATAAACGACGAAGTTATCCGCGAACAAACATAAAATATATATATATATACCGTCGAATTAAGAAACGTCCTTTTTTAAGTTGGTTATAATAGTGTTCCACTTGGCTATTATCGATTAACACACATGACAAGTATGCAAAACTGGTTTAGTTTAGTTACGCTGAGTGGATTAGAGTAAAGTCAGTTGTCCAGTGCCTCGTCTCAATACCGTCTTCCATTTACAAAATCTACCAAATCATATGGTCTAACACAACTCTAAAAATAAATAATAGTTTAAAAAAACTAAAAAAATACGCTTTTATAGAAAATCCAACTAAAAAATAGAAAATAAATTTTAATAAATTTGAATTAAAAATAGTGTAAGAAAAAATGATTTTATTGTAAAAAAAAAGCGTGGGGTGCATGGTATCAATAGTTCCAAATATTTTATGAACAGATATGACTAGAAGGGTTATTTTGATAATATCCTGAAAAGCACCCCATGCTTTTTTACAATAAAATCATTTTTTCTTACACTATTTTTAATTCAAATTTATTAAAATTTATTTTCTATTTTTTAGTTGGATTTTCTATAAAAGCGTATTTTTTTAGTTTTTTTAAACTATTATTTATTTTTCATTTGTTAGTCGAATTTTTTTTTTTAATTTTTTTATTTATTTATTTATTGTCATCAGTCCTTAATAAGTATGCCAAATTTCGAGTTAATCCGACGTTTTGAAGGGGGTTAAAATCATGTTCAAAGATTCCGTTACATACTAATATACATACGTCTGAAGCTAATAAAAGCGTATTAATAATTAGGTGAGACAGTACAGATACATAGTAGTTTGACAGATAACTTAAAAAAATACTAACATAATTAGTTTTTTTAAGACTTATCGTTCTTCATCTAGTTAAAGTAAATGTCAGTCTTGATCAGCTTTTATATTAGTCATGAGTACTATAATGTATATATTGTGACGTCAGGACAAGGAAACCTATTCCGGTGTCTTAACCACCATGAGTTCATTTTCCGGTCGTCAAACGCACCGACATCAGGCGACCGATGCGGCGCAGTTAGATCTGATACGACTTTATCTCTATCTGGTACATTAACCACAGATATAATAGAGTGACGTTAGTGTAGTTAGTGTACACGGAGGATAGATAGCTTTTTAGTGTAGTATTGAAGCCACCAGACCTTGAATTTACTACGTTAGTGAATCCTAAGTCTGTGATTGAAGCATTGGATTTTTCTAGGGTTGATACTAAAGGAAGTAGGGGAAACTGGGTACACGTGATTCGAACTGCAATCGTGGTTCTATGAAAATAACCATATAAGTAGTGGTGAAGACAGCAATCTGCGCTCGACACTTAGAACCCAGCCAGCGTACTCTACAGCTGCCCTTCATACCAAATCGAGCCTTCAGTCTTGCGTATGCTTTATATGAAAATCAAATGTTACATGCTATGCGTACTAGATGGCCCTTTTAATTTCCATACAAATCTGTGTTTACTTAAACTGATCGAGTAAATAAATCTAAAAAAAACTCGCACTAAGCTGTCTGAACGTTTAGGTTTATTTTTGGATATATACACTGATTCTTAACTGACTTTTCTATTAGTGAATTCAGTGTCTTAAATTCTTACATTTTTAACATATTCGTGTAGGTATAGATTACTTCGACAACCTCGTCAAACGCACCAGGTTACCGATGCGTCGCAGATTCGATATTACCGTGGATTCGATAAGCCTTTCTCTGCATGCTACATTAACCACGACTGACGTTTGTGTGGTATTGAAACTTTGGACTGCTTCCGCCTATTCTAGGGTGGATGGGTTGATATAGGAAGTAGGGGAAACCGGGTACACGTGATACGGACTGCAATCATGGTAAACTGAAATTATCTACAAAACATATAAAATCGTTTTTTAATATCATCAGTGTTATATATGATGGAGTTTGACGAATATGGAATCGCAATTTGCAAGTTTTATTATATCGAATTTTTTTCTGATTGTCTAACGCTGAACCAAAACGGAAAAATTATTAAAAACAAAGTCTTACTATATATTATATATTATGCAGAAACACAGTAGCTTCCGAATTAATTTAAATCATACATTTTCTGTCTACATTATTAAGAAGACAAGACAATTTAAGACACAATATATACTAAGGCCACAGTTAATTAATACGTACTACGATATAAGGATTTAAAAACAAGACATTTAACTGAAGTATTTTCAAAACATCAAGTAAGCACTAAGACATTTTTTTAGGTAACATTAATTGAATTCCGTTCCAAGAAAATAAATAGATAATCAAATTTCTTTCAGTTTCAGGTACTATTGTCTGTATAACATAATATTTGAGACAAAACAATCGATGCGTTTCAAATGATGGCTTTATCTCTCACTCGCTCCAATAAGCACTGGTAGGAGGAGTCGAATTGACTTATTGTTCACCACACTCTTTGAAAGGATATCCTAATGATAATAGCTTACGGAGATAAAATGAAGACATTTCGTCTACTATTATTGCTGACTACTGTAATTTTCTAGGGAACATTATATCTACGTGGAAAATTAATCACCTTTAGCGAGCTTATGGCATTGACCAAAGAAGAGCGCTACTCGTACTTTTTGGTTTTAAGCATACACTTTTTGGTAGTAAGTCAGGCGTAGCCTTGCAAATAAACCTTCTACAACAATTTAATATTATCTACAGTTTCATTAAGGTATATCTATATAATAGATAATATACTAATATACAAAAAAAATATTAAAAAAAAGTGTTTACCCGATAAGCAAATAATTCAACGTCTCTCTACCTCAGCTATCAAATTTTAACGTCATATCAACCGTAAACAGGCAAGCCAAAATTATAACGAGGAGGAACAACAAACAGAAAATTATCGGTAAAGTTAGTTTGTTTACGCACCCCCTCCCCTATCTCCCCTGGGAAGACAGGCGAATGGGAAAAATGGCGGTTGTTACTTGTTACCATGTAAATTTCCTTCGGTCGCTTTACACAACATTAGGGTAGGTACGTTTTATTGCCCATACGTGTGATTCGCAAACGTGTCTAGAATTTTTACTTTGTTTTTAACTACAAATAAATCATAAGTCAGGAACTTTAATTCAAAACAAATTCCACACAAAAAGTGACCCTCCTTCAAACCAAAACGACGTAGATTCAAATTAAGAATCACTTTCGACGTTACAAATGATTGGCTTGGAGATTGATTTAAATTCGGAACGAAAGCAGGGATTGGTTCGCGCATCTGCTGCAATGTCTGTAATGACAGTTGAGTCAAACAAGACAAATGTTCGACTAATGACGCGCTGGACATGACTTTTAACCCCGCCTGCTAGGACACGACTTTTCTTGGGTCATTTTTCTAACGCAGTTACTTTTCCTGACTTGTTATTTATTCGTAGGTGTTTAATGACATTGTATACAACGACGATATTTTTAAAAGCTTCGTTTAAAACTTGCAATGTTTATATCTAAGTTGTGCAAACCATTTTTCGATCACTTGCTGGTATAAACTTAGGCTGAAATACAGCTTGGAAGTTCGACGACAATACAATACAATGGTACCATAGAATTGATCTGATGATAGAGCCTGGAACTATTTGATGGCCAATGGTAGGATAGTCGAATTTGAGCAACGTCGTGAAGTGGAGAGAAAATAGTCAAAAAAGCTCTCCCTGGTGGTAGGGTCAGTTTTCAGCATTCCTATTTTACGGCCATATAACTGAAAAAGTAGTGGTTCCGCCCCAGTCGGACTAGCAAAAGTCCCAATTACAACAAAGTGGTGGCATGGCAGAGTAAACACATTCGATTTTAAAGAATCGCGATAGCAACCATAAAGTATTTTATAAATATATGAATTGATATAAAAACAAGAAACTCGAAATATTTTTATTGAAAATTTAATTACTGGTAACATGATATCAAAATTACGCTCTGGCAATATTTGAAATGAGGTAAAAGCAACGAAAGGAACGGTTATAAAGACTGGTAACATAATACGGCGAAATTAAAAATGTTATTAAATTGGCTATTGCCCTGAAGGTGGTCGGTACTCATTAAAAGGTTAGGTTAATTAGCAATTTGTAAGCAGCCTAATTCATTTATTAGGGGAAAAGTATGCAAGCATAATGATCACTTATACCGTTATATTTTAGAGCTTTACTTCTAGTTATAGTGATTTTAAACCAAAATGTTAACTAAGGCTTTTTCTCTAAAAAAAACCGGCCAAATGCGAGTTGGACTCAAGTTGGCTTTCGTACAAACTCGAGAAACTAGGTTAATATACAAACTTAACTTTGCAGTTCGATCTATAGACCGATGCCTAGAAACTGTTCACTTAACAAACGCAATCATTAAGTTTGTAATAGTACATTTACTTTTCTTTGTTATAACTACATATCATATCGCCATATCACGTTGTTTCTCCATTAGAAGGTTGTCTGGAAGAGATCGCTCTTAGCGATAAGACCGCCTATTGTTACACTATTATTTCATTGATTGTAATGTACTGTTTCTTTTTTATGGTGTTCAATAAAGTGTTTTCTATTCTATTCTATTTTATCATCATCAGCCTGTGTCAGTCCACTACTGGACGTAGGCCTTTCCCAAGATACGCCACTGAGCTTGATCTTCGTCTCTTCTCTTCCAATCACTGCCCACCGCGGTGGGGACTACATATGAGGATGAGGATTTATGGCTCCTTAATATTACGTATAATTGGAGTTAACTAAATTGTATTATTACATTAGAATTTAGATTAACATTACCTTAGACTTATAATCATAAGTACTTTAATTGTAAACCTATTTCGGGGAGTGTGCCTTCCAACTGCACGAATTAATTCCATCGTCGGGGGACGATGGAATTAATTCGGTTTAATTAATTTTTAAAGGGGTTTTACCATCGTAATACCAGACGCACAGATATACGCCATCGATACATGGTTGATATTCCATTCTGTCGGACGCTTTGCATCAACATTTATATTATGAGTCTGTGTTACTGGTGAAGTACAATCCGGGGGTCTTCAAATCGCGAGTTAACAGGTATCTTCTAGGCAAGCGTGCTACATCATCGATCACATCTTCACTTAACATCCGGTGAGATAGTGGTCAAACGCTTACTTATCTACAATTAAAAAAAACCTATATGAAAAACCTAACCTATATTTACGGTTTTTAGATTTATTCCTATATACCCGTAAGTGCTTCAAGACCTTGGTTTCTTGACAAATTTGAAGATTTTAGGTAGGTCAATGGAAAGCACCCTATAGGTTTTGATTTCCCTTGTGAATTCACAAAATATGTAAAAATATGCGACATAAACGGTTATAATACATACGCGAGTGAATAACAGTAAATTAAGTAACAATAAGCTATGTGGTTAAAATATGAAATGCCTCCTCAATTAGGGAAATCAGTGATTACGTGTGTATTTGCCATTTTAATTGAACCGGCTGTCGACATCACTTAATATTGAATATTTTGTACTGATGCTATCAAAGCAAATTAATTATTTCATCAATTACTGTTCGTTAAATGCTGTTTTATTGAGCTAAATGCTATTTTATTATGCTAATTTGCGAAACTAATCACCGGAATTATCGATAGACATTTGTAATGATTAAGCTCTAATTAATGACTTTCTGTGTAGGTACTAATGTTGATTTGATTTGTTATAATGATGACGTTTTCGTGTAAATTATTTATTTTTGTCTACCCTTAATTTAACAATAAATTAAATTTAACATAGGTACCGTAAAGACGTAAAATAACGGGAGATAGATAACACAGAGTACAGCTAGTGTTGCGATATGACATATAAGTACACGTATTTGTAAATCCTCCGTGAGCTTTTTGGAGCCTATTGGTTCGTTTCGCAGAATACTCTGACTCGTGTGCTGCTGGAACACTGTAAGGTTATGGCGGCAGATGTTCCTCTTGATGGTGGTAAGCTACTTTTTGGAAGCAGTCAGGTGGAACATCGATATAATATGCTCCTATTCATATGATGCCTATGGATAAATAAGAATATGATGTGTCGGTATTTTTCAAGGGTGTCCATTGTGTCCACCAATTGTGTGGCACCAGGCAGTAGGAATATTAAGAATATTACTTATCTTCTTTTTGCAGTTTTTGTATTATTTCATTACTTACGAAATTACTTTAACTCGTGCTGCAACTTACCTGTAAACAAGAAAAATAAATACATTAGCGAAAAAAATCACACATTAAATAATTATGTGCTAAGTAATTAAATTATTTATTTAGAACTTCAATGTGCTAATGTAATTCGTCAAAAATTAATCAAAACAAAACATCGCGAAACATCTAATGGCACTTATCGAGTGACAGCAAAAATGTTAATCGATTCATATGCATAATCGACATAAGCTTTCGATAATAAACGATCGTGACTAGACAGTGGGTCAAACCGATCTATTAAATCATAATGGAGTGTAGGTATTTAGTTAGGTAACAAAAACAAAAAAAAACTTATGAACAATAAATCAAAACTCTCTTCTACGGAATGCTATGACTATTTTTGGCTTGAAGATACTTAAAATTGTCTCAGATAGTAAATGACATTTGTATCGTTCTCTATAAGCACGCACTTGACCACTATTTCACATATTATACCTACACTATTTCAAGTACATCTGGTACTAACATCGTGGAAAGTATCGATTGCGCGATGCAGGATTTCATACATTTAAGCAATATTTACAAGGAGAACAGTGCAAAATGCTTCAGCGCCATCTAGATACTTTTATATTAAGTTAATTTTGAGTATGTATAGATGGATGAATTTTTGTTGGTCCTTCGCACAAAAACAGATTTGGATGAAATTTGGTATACAGATAGTTTAGTTAATAACCTGGTGAAGCCGCGGTGCTTACGAAGTTGCCATGTGATGGAATGGGAAATCTTTATTGGTGATTCTATATAATAAAACTAGTTAAAATAAGGAATTAAGCTGTTGGGAATTCATAAAATTTTATGACTGGATACTTTTCCAGTTAGGTAAGTATTATATAGTAGAAAATTATCTAGCCATAAAACCAAAAGATACATACCAAAAGAAATACTTCACTTCAAAATGAGTTAAGTAAACGTAATATTCTCTGCTGTTGTTGCTATTTCTGAATAGCACGAAACCGTTATTTCGTGTCAACCACATGTATATATATATATATATATATATTTAAACCTAACTGGGTAGCACTTGACCACTGTTGATCACTGTTTACACATATAGATTGATAGTATTTCCGGCTTCAGATTATTGCCTCAATTTAGCAGCACACACAAACGAAGAGTTTGTGCATACAAAATAAATAACGAAAAGATGATATAAAACCAATAACATAGAACTTTATATCATCTAGCGTGAGTGACGAAAATGCAATGTCACTTTTTATAGATATAAAAAACTAAAGTAGTTAAAACCAGCCAGTCCACTTGTCAAGTCGAGTGCCGAATCACAAGTTAGGAATTTTGGCGCCAAAGTATAATTTAGAGAAAGCATGCGTTGTCTGTGCCCCAGGCAAATTAGTGTCGAGGCGCGGGAACATTGTGTAAAAAAACCGGTCACTTTTCAACGTCAAAATAAACATGTTTTACTGTAAATCACATAAATCTACGTATTCTAAACTTGGTAGAGGAAAAAGTTTCCGCGTAGGAACTTTTGCATAACGTGGGAGCGCTTTCACTACAAGCGGTATTCCTGATGTCTTCATGCCTTGTCTTTTACTACAAGTTACTCGTTACAGATTTTTTTTAGAACTTAAACTTTCGCGTTTTAAACACATTATACTTATATTCGTAGACTTAAATAAAATATAATGTTTTGAGCATACGTAATATTACAATATAAATATATTTTTAGATGTTCTTAGAAATAAAACAAGTATATTAATATATCCTATTCGCACACTTCTCTGCCCATCAGATCATCTACCTGTCATCATCTACCCATAAATAGAAAAAAAATAGAGTATTTGGCAGACGCTATTCGTGCCGATTCTGTTGTTGCTACATCAAAACTCATTTGACAACACCAACATTATTTTCGTCATTTTTTTACTTTAAATGTGAGACATGTGTAGCATATCACTGTCCAGGATACTTTTTGTAGGTACATCATAAAGCAGAATAATTTTTCTGCTGACAAATTAGTTTAGTTAAACTTAAAGACATAAAGGACCTTTATTTTTGACAAGGTCCAGCATACAGCTGAGCTAGCCCTTGAGAGTAATTCTAGGCCCAGAAGTCTATTATTCACCATCCCCGACCATATTACTACGTAGTATTATTATCTCTTCTATGGTATTACGTAGCTTACCACCAGGCGAGATAGTGGCCAAAACGTTAGCACCTATCAGATATAAAAAAAAATCTTCGCAGCAAAACCTGCAAGCTCAAAGGGACACATAACACAGCAAAGGAATTAAATGCAAATTAGTTCAAAGTGGTAAACTTCGCGATTTGTCCACATCAGATCTAAATCTAAGACGAATGTATCATTGTGGATTACCGGTTTAAGGTATAAATGGTACCAATAGCTGTCGTAAATTGATGTAATTTGTTAACATTTATATCGGGCAACTAGCTGAATAGTTAATATATCAAATAAATTGTCAAGCGCTAATATAAGCACGTGACGGTATTCCATTTCAATACATAACGGTACTTGTATCTTTTTATCTTTTTTATCCCACTTTTACCTAGTAAAAGTAAGTAAGTAGATTATAATTATATAAGTATTACTCCTTATTGGAAAAATCTTTGAATAGATAGTCTAATAACGACTTATTTAACAGTGCTATTATAGGTGAATTACATATTCTCTCATAAAATAACAAAAAATACTTAAAATATGTAAAATAATAACACGTCTAAACCACCATTTGAATGCAATAACAATATATGTATACAAATGTGCATATAACACAACTCACGGGAGTTATGTTACTGTCATCAAAATATTATGTTTCGTTACTTTGTCGTTACAGTTACAGTTACAAATAAATTATAAATAAAAAATATTTTTAAAAACATGCATTTATCTGGGACAATGAACTAAAATGTTAAAAATAAATTCTAGTAAGTATTTGGCGTGTAGGTACTTACCTATATTCTTAAAAGCTTACTATTACTATACTTCAGTGCCTTAAAAATATAGGTAAGTACCTACACGCCAAATACTTACTAGAATTTATTTTAAACATTTTAGTTCATTGTCCCAGATAAAAGCTTGTTTTTAAAAATATTTTTTATTTATAATTTATTTTTAACTTTTCAGTAGGTAGGTATAGATACCGACCAACTACCTAAGTATTTAAGAGAAGGCATGATGTTTTAAAATATTCCACGGATATTTGATGTGATTATGGGTAAAGTGCTCTTCGCGGAAAATCAATCGATTCGGTGGGGCTATGTTGCTTTATAACAGAAATGCCATGGCCCCCTTACAGCTTCATCATCAGATCCTGGCTATCATTTAAGTGTAAAGTGCTCCTCAAGACGAATCATTTGAGCCCAAATTCACTGGGGTTACGTTATTTTATCACAGAGATGCCGTGGCCACCTTCCAGCTTCATCACCAGTCGCTAAATATCATCTAGGTGTAAAGTTCTCTTCAAGACGAATCAATCGAGACCAAACTCCGTAGAGTTACGTTGATTTATCACAGAGATGCCGTGGCCACCTTCCAGCTTCATTATCAGACATGCTCCACGGTACCATATCATTGTATTATCACCGAAGGTACATAAGTACACCAAATTTGGTGTGAACCAAATCGGGAAGTGGGTCTAATTTAGCTTTCAAGATTCCACCCGAACATACATAGTTACATACATACATTGCAAGTTAAATAAAAGCTTGTAAAAACAGGTATTTTTTAATAGTATATGTAGTATATTATGTTGCCCATATTGATAACCTGTGACACTGTATTAAAATGATAACTAAATAATTAAGATAGTTTGAACTTTAAAGACACAACAACCAAAAATAATCATTCGAATTATATATAATAAATTATGTATAAGTACTAAAATATTAGATTTGGTAATGTAGATATGGAAATGAATGTAATTCGAACGTCGAGTGATTATTTTATAGGGATTAGTTGATTTTAATCTTCAAGAGTTAGTAAATTGAGTATTGACCCACGAACTGTGGTAACCGTAAAGTTAAGCGTAAGTTATAGCATAAACTTGAAAGCATTAGTATTAGCACGTAACTAGTATCACTTTATTATTGAGAATAATCTGTAGTAATTTTAAATAAATATATATCGAAATTTAATATTTAATGTACCAGAGGTGAGACTTTGTAGCGTAAACATCACCAGTATCATTCTGCAGTTTCACTTTCTATGTGAAGTCTAAACTTTCGACACCTTTTAGGCACTGGACTGACTTTCGTCCCATACACATAGTACAGCTATCCCAAGGCGTCTTTCGAACTGGTTGGCACCTAACATCATGCCGGAACTGGGTCAACGATTGACTTAGATATTGGTAGATAGGTAATATAATAAATAAGATAGGTGCTTAATGGGTGACATCCCGTGATCACTCATTAAGCACCCAGGGATCACAAACAGACGTGCAGGTGAGTAACAAATGACCCTTCTCTGGGCGATAATGGCTCCCAAAAATGTTGTAGTATGTAATACATATTTTTGACATAAAACTAAATACGTTTTATCATAATAATATTTATTATTTATGTATTATTATTTATTATACATGAATGTCCCAATCCGTATTTATCAAAGTAGTGCATACTTATCGTAATAATAACGACGACATCTTTAACGGTTATAAACTTGAAAATATTCCCATGATCCTGTATATTTACAAGTGTCTTATCAGTCTTCAACGTCAAGTTTAAATATACTGAACACTCCAGGCTAGATAAAATCTAAGTACTCATATATTATGTATAAGTAAACATGTCATGTTATTACACTTTCAAATATGTAGGCATTATTGTTGAGTTTTTATTAATCGCGTAACTCCAATTTTTAATGTTGATTAAAAAGTGCTGCGCGTGGTTGCGCCTGCTGCTGGGAAGTCGAATCTGGTGTATACTAGTGCGTCTTGGGAAGGCGGAGGGGACTGCATAGTCTGATAGGTAAAGGTACGTAATTTTTATCCGAAAAAAATTTTTAAAAACGCTACAGTGAACTTCTCCCCCTTTTTAACCGACTTCAAAAAAAGGAGGAGGTTTCTCAATTCGACCGTATATATATAGATATTTATATTTTAATGTTAGTTCGCGGATAACTTCGTCGTTTATGGACCGATTTTGATTATTCTTTTTTTGTTCGAAAGGAGATATCCCAAGTGTGGTACCATGGTAATTTTATCGAAGTCTGATAAGTATCTCCAAAGATATTGAGATAAACATCTCAAAATTGGTACTGAAAATGAATAGCGCGGCATTGAAGTCGGTTCTTTTTTAGTTTTTAAACGATATTATCTCTCCTCCACTCTCCCCTTTTGGACATTTTTCGCAACATATTATATAGAATTAAGTCCTTGTGCGCTTCTCAGGTTTGATTGAAATCTGTCAATAAATAACGCTACGGCAAACTTGTCCCCTTTTCCCCCTAATAAAAAATCGTAATCGACGAAAAAATTTAATAAATCAAGGAACTGTGTGCCAATTTTTGTTTAAATCGGTAGAAAAATGCAACTTGTAGACGAGCACTGACAGACCGACAAGAGCATTTTTTGGCCAATCTCAAAACTGAGACGCCTTGCTCTCTTCGTTTACTCGGTCAATTATAAAGTATTATTATATTTATTAACTTATAATATTTCAAACCAAAATAAATCAAATTTTAAATCATCAGTATCATATAAATCAGCCGGTGTCAGTCCACTGCTGAACGTAGGCTTCTCCCAAGATACGCCACTGAGCCCGATTTTAAATATACACTACGAATAGCAAAAGCACTTGCGAAAAATTAAATTGGTTTGCACTTATAATATAAGTAAAAGAAGTGACTGAAAAATGTTTTAGCTGATTTTCAAACAGACAAGGTAAAATGTAATGTATGAAAATGAAATTGCTATAACAAAGCTGAGACCACTAATTAGTAGATACTCGCGTGTATATCAGAAATTTTCTAAGATTGATAACATGAAAGCTGTCTCCTCGAAGAATGATGATAATGGAAGACTGAAAACTGTGAAATGTAATTAAAGTAATAATATCAAGTCGCTGGAAACTTCTCGAGCTGTCAATGAAGACGGACATTTTCTAATTCAACTTTGGATTTGATCAGTTTTGTTAAATCGCGTTTGTTTTTCTCCTTAAAAAATAAGTTGGAAATATGAGTAGCTAATCTGCATACTTTATAATGAAATATGTAGATACAATTATTAAGATAGATAGTGATATGATAGATATTAATTAATGCTAAAAGCTATTAGAATGTAATTAGAATACAAAATAACAGGTGACAATAATACTAGGTTAATTTTCACATACCAGTACTGAGCGTTACATTCCTATTTGCAGTCCCAATACTCCCAATACATTCGTTAGACCATGTCGGAGAATTTCTCAACTCAATACTAATATGGAATAGCATAACTACGAATTACATTAATATGCCGTTGAACCGTTACGATCGCCTTATCAGATAGATTGTTAACAATTGTTATCAGATGGTTATTGCTTATGCGGACTTGCCTCATGTTCCGTCCATATACGACAAGCTTTGAAAAGGCTGGGATACTACTAATGCTATGAAAGTTGTAAGACCTATTTTATAAAAAGCTAAGGATGATTGTGTGTACCATTGGTTCTGTTTTAATGACTTCAGGAAAGAAGGAGGTACCTAGTACCTACTCTAGACGACGCGCTTTTTATGTATGACGACACATGACACCATGGATAGTTATTGGTGGTGGGTTTAGTTTGATGGGTGGAGCAAGGTGAGTCCATATATATTTTAATAAGATTTTTATACAATTTCCAAAGATACGGAGCGTAATAGTGTAGAACACCAACTAAAAAACACCCGCGCCGCATGTGGTGATAATGTGAAAATGAAAACTCTTCTAATGGAAAGCGGTAATGCAATGTTAAAATATAAAGATAATAACTATTAAGTTGAATCAAATATTAATTTGATGACAGATTTAAAGCAATTAATTGATATGGCTGATCATGATGAAGATGCAATGCTTGCGTACATAGTAGTAAGTAAAAGACGAAGGCATTGGACTAATGTTTGCAGTCAACAACAAAGCTTCGGTCAAAAAAGCGACCTGTAGACACCCTCATAGCAAAATCTCGAGCTCAGGTGTAGGATAAGAAGTAATTTGATATGAGAAGCGTCAAAAGATTCAAATAGAGCAAAGCTACAGATTGCAAAGTAGGTCAATCCAAACAGCTCAGCTTTACAAACACTGAGCCTTTCTAACATCTACATGGACCATGTATACAAGTTTTGTTACAAGTATCTAGATTTGTTTTCTAGATGGGCTAGTGCGGGTCAAATGCTATCCGCCAATCGGTTTATTTATACAAAATACAGTTGCAAGATGCAATTTCACATTACTAAGCTGGCAAGCGACTCTCTATTTGGGACGAAACGTACTGTGTCTTCTAAAAACTGCTTTACACGTAGCAGTTTTTCCGTTGCTCTTCGAACACTCGCTGCCTTTTTCATGGGTAAAATGGAGGGCAAATTTGATCATCACCGGATTTTGCAATACGAGGTGGACCCATAAAATCCAGCCGAGTTTATGTAGGTAATTAGTTATTTAAGAGCTGACGAACATGATGCCTAAGAGACCTAATTAGTGATGCCAAAAGTAGCCAGAAATATGCACTTAGATCTTGACTTTTTAATTGTTAGACGTCTCAAGACTGTTTCATCTCAAATACTTATATGAATATAATTTGTGCAGGCGCAAATCGACGAGCATTTTTGTTACTAGCATGTAATAGGTGTAAAAAAAATCGTGCTGGAACATGCAAAATCGCTCAGAAAATGCAGCTTGTAAAGCCTCAGGTCAGGTCTCTGAGACGTACCGGTCTTTTAAAAGTTTTAAATATAAATTGGTTTAGTGTCCAGAGTCCAGACTTCTTCGCTTGTAGATAATCTTAAAATTGCCGTGTCACGGTAGTCTAGCGTGTGAATTTTCCAATATGATTTTGAATTTAGTATTTCCTGTTGTCTTTCCCATTTTGTGACAATTTGGAGCATCGACAGTAAATGGTTAGCGAAGTGGATTGCAAACTTAGGTATAGTATTCCTGAACGCTACTTTAGTTGGTTTCAGGATAGTGAAGACTTGATTATTTTTATGCAAAGCAGGTAGTGGTATCGGTTATTTCGGCTTTAAAATGTATGATGTTGTCAACTAAGGCAACAACAACTAATCTAAGAATAGAATCTAAATCTAATAAAGCTACTATAAAACAAAATAGTGGGTAGGTTTTCTTAAAATAACGTCAATGCTACTGATACTGCTTTGTTTTCAGTTAGTAATGTACTGACGGAAACTGGTATTTCTCTATGCTAAATTTTCCTTTAAAATATTAACCCTCCGACATCCAGCATAGTCCGCTGTCGCCATGTAAACAAATGTAATCGAGCGGTCGACATGCCTGTTATTAACGACTACAAACTGGGCACAACGGTTGTATCTGGTTATATCTAGTTATTACAAGAGTTATTATTGTTCCGATGTTTGGGTACAAGTCGACCGGGACCGTACGTGAGCCGAATTTAGAGCGTAGTCAAATGTAGGGTTGACCGGTGTCCAGTTGGGTCGAAGTTTATTTAGCTGGCTGAAACAATACAGGTGCTATTGAATTGTATTGACAAGCTGTTGCAGCGTCAAGTTGAATTATTGGTGAGTTTCGGGTGGTGTTTATTTTTCTACAGCCAGATAGCAATCATTGATAGTTTACAATTTAACAAACATTTACCAAGTTAAATATTGAAGTTGGTGTTGTAAGTCGCAGTTATAAGCTTCTAGCTGCGCTTCACGGCTTTGCCTAACTTAAAAAGGATCATATATCCTTTTTCACCATACCGGCTATCTCTTATATAAAGTTTCAGCCTACGGACGAGATGTTTGGCCGTGAAGCGTACAAAACGAAACAATAAGTTTGTTTCGTTTTGTGTTTTGTTTGTGTCTTTCGCATAATATTGGTGTTGATAAGCTATAAAGATTTGAAACTAAATAATGTCAATATCTATCTATTCTATTTTAAAAGCGAAAGTTATTTTGTATATTTATTAGTGACCGCTGCACGGCTAACGACTTGACTAATTTAGCCAAAACTTTGCATACCGATAGCCCATAGAAGAGACTAGGTTATGGTATATCTAACGCGGATGAAGCCGCCATACGCATCTAGTAAATTAAAGAAAAAGATATACGGTGAACACTTGGCTAGGGGAGGATCTTGCTCTACACTTGAAGGTCCAAGAGAATTCTCATTTGCAAATTTTAAAACATAAAAACGCTAAGAAAGTGTACTTAGCTAAATGAAATTTAAAAAAATGCTCAAATTGTCACTGAGCTCCTATGACACCAGTCACCATGCCGAAATAAGCCGAATCCCAACAAAGCCCAATTTAATAATGAATAAACTCTGTATAAAACTTGTGACGGGATCGCAATCAGCATTCCTATCGAGGGTATTTTACGGCGAAATTTTATCACACCGATCCTGCACCGGGTCTGGAGTGGCCGGACAGGTTCTGCAGACGTGGGTCGGACAAGTTGCCAGCGCAGGGTTAGCCGAGCCCGAGGTGTTGAAACTGTTGTTCTGTTTTGATTTGTTAAATCAATTTGTGTTTTTCTCTTCTGATCCCTCCTTTGCTACTATGCTACGTGATAGTTGTGTTATTTGCAATCGACGCTCAATCCAGATGTTGTCAATTCATAGTTTCAATTTTATAACATTTTATTTTAAAATATTTATGTTTTGGATTCTGGGTGTTAGCGTGGTTTAAACTAAATGTTAAAATACTCTGTATGAATATACGTTGTATCATTATAGATGTTTCACTCTGGATCTGGATTATCTTTGGGGATTTCTCTTGACCTAAAGTTCTGAAATCGTAGACATTTTTTTAAATCTTTACGGTGGAAATTTTATTGATCTTTCTATTTTTGCTGGTAACTTGGTACCCATCCCAGAAGATGTTTAGGCACCTCCACTAGATTCTATGATTCTAACGCCTACTACACCGTTAATTTGATAGTTTCATATATAATCAGCAACCACCAAACTATCAGATTAACTTGTCGACACGTCAACGTTATCATTACTGTAGCTTGTGATCCGCCACTTTATGTCTCCTATTGCAAATTAAACTCGGTGGCGTTACAAAATCACCATTTATTTACGCCTTAAGGTGTTAATTCGCTCATTTCTGATTTATTTATTGTTCAACTATTGAATAAAACAGGTTTATAAAATAACCTGCTAAACGATGAATAAAAATATTAAGCCCTGCTGGAGCTTGCAAAGTAAGTACTAATTAACTCACCCCAGTTTTATTTCTATCATTCACAATTATTGTGTTAGTGAATTGGGATAATATTCTGTTAAACAATTAAATTAATGTGGAAAAAGAGCAACATTTGATTTTATGTCATAATATGGTTTTTAGTCTTCAAGTATTTTAGGTGTATTCTACATGCAACCTTATTTGAGTAAAAGTATCATCATTTCATGCATGGTTTGGTTATTGAATTGGTTTTGACAAATGGCCGCTTTTGGTGTCATTTTCCAATATATCGACTTCTGCATAAATCTTGATAAGTTAACGATTAAAAGATGCAATTTTTCAGCGCATGTATCTCTCGAAAATCGATAACCGATCGATTTACGATCGACACAAAATTCATTACGGTACCGAAACGGCTTGTTAGTGGTCTTGAATGCTTTAAAAATAAATTATGTCAATGCTAATAATTGATTCATATTATTTTACGATTTGCGTATTGGTTCTATTAATAAAAGCCATAATATTGATTTGTTTTGGTTTGTTACATTGGTAATAACCGCTCGAGCTAGATATTAGCACAACTTTTATTACGGACATAACTTGCAATCTATGTTGCCGTTATACAATTTTTATTTGATTTAACGTGTTTGTCTTTGGTTCACTTTCACAATTTGATATTTAAACCATATTTAAACGGAGTAAGAGACTATGTTTTGAATGGAATATTTACTATGTTATTGGTTTTTTTTTAATTTCGGTGACTGTCTGTTTAGGGGCAAACTTAGATATTTTTAGTAACTATAAACTGTGTTTTTTTTTCTCTAGATACCGATGGGTAGACTCAAAATTGGTCATTAAAAATAAACAACATTGAAATAGCTGATTCAGGATCGACATTATCTAAGCAGGTACTCTAATAACTCAATATAGCTAGTGGCCTTTGTCGCCTTTGTAAGCGTAGAAGACATCGCGAGTCTGTCTTTGCATAGCTTAAAACTGCATAAATGTTCACCGTGCACCTGAAAGATATTGCTATCATCAAACTTCTTCACACCGTTAATGTTTCAAAAATTAATGATTATAAATTAATGTTTTATTAATTAGATTATTTCTCACTGAGTACCTAACGCTATTGGTCTTTAAACGTATCGTTAGTAAGGCCTATTTAATAGTCGTTTAACCTTACTTACCTAACACATCATCATCTTCATTATAATCAGCCATTGTCAGTCCACTGCTGGACGTAGGCTTCTCCCAAGATTCGCCACTGAGCCCGACCTTCGGCTCATTGGGAGGGAAATGCCCTAATTGCCACGCTGGGCAGGCGGGTTGGCGATCGCAGGACGTAGCTCCTCGCACCGGTGACGCTGCTGCACGTCACCGGCCTGTAGTATTTAGCTACGCCATAATTTGAAATGGTTATACCACCATTTGTCGGTCGCTAGAGCCTTGTTTGCCCACATAACACATTTGTACTCAATAAGCAACCAGTCAAATCAAGTACTATAAGTATAGTAAGTTTAAAGAGTAATTTTAATAGTACAAGTACCTATGAGTAGTATAGTAACCTATACCTATTTTAACTATAGATTGCTATAAAGCAAATAAAAACTACGGCGCTATGGGTCAGCAAAAACAAAAAAATCATTTGCTATACATATCCCGAAAGCTGGTGAAATTCCCTTGTGATTTGATGTTACACAGGAAATCTGCGTATTGAAAATTCCATTATCGTCAGTCAAATCTGATAGTGGGCGTCATCTCCTTAGATGAAGAACAATATATCAAGTGTTTGAATCAAATGGTTCCTTCTCTGATTTATTGTTTGTTTGTCCGATGGCGTATGGCGTAGGTTAGCAGTTCAAGAGAAAGCTAGATTCGAGATATGTCTGCAATGTATTGGCGATTCAATATTATGAGCTTTCCTATAATGGTACTCCCACGTTGGCTTTCCATAGATGTATGTACTATTGAATTGTGAGCACTTAAACTGAAACACTGCGCGGAAGCTCAGAGATTCCTGGGCTATGTCTCCGGACAGCTGAAAATGTCAGTACAGGAAATCAAGATTCGCAATTTGAACAAAATAAAACTTGACATTGTCTAAGTTTTTTTAATAATAGAATATACGATGTCGATATAGTAACACTGTTCATCGATAAATTGTTTCTGGAAGCATCTGGAAGCCTTCTACGTGATTTTACGTCCACTCGCCGTCGGGTCTCACCTCACACTGAAGAAGGCTTCTGTCTGATAAACCTATACAACGAACATCGGTCAAAATTATTTTTTCTTTATTGCATATATAAGCTAACGTTTGTCCACTATATCACCTGTTGGTAAGTGAAGATACGGTGGAGGATGGCAGCACGCTAGGACTGACTAACTGGCTCTCGTGGATTGCTTCCGGAACACGTTAGAGTTTAGCTACAGTTTTACAACTTCATGGTGGTAGATGGTCAAGCAGACACTAGACAGTCCATGCAAAAATATTGATATCATTACTATTTTTTTTTTATAAAAGATTACTCGCAATGTGGTTTGCACATTACTAGTATTCTTGTTAACCTCTCCAACTAAGCTAAATAAGCTCGTGTCTGGAGTGGGTTCACGTCAATAGTGCAATGGATGGGGTGGGGTGGGGATATTATAAGCAACTAACGAGGCTAAGTCTTATCTTGACCGCAATTAATCTAATTAGTCCTAAACCTATACAGAACAGAAGTGTGGGAGCGTGGCGCCTTACCGCTAGCAAATTGGGCATAATTACGACTATACAGCTGCTGCAACTTGTTTGAGACGGAAACGTCAAATACAAGTCGAAAACGAAATAATAATTAGCTCTAATATTTCTTTATTATTAACCCCCGACGCAAAATGAAGGGGTGTTATAAGTTTGACGTGTGTATCTGTGTGTCTGTCTGTGGCATCGTAGCGCTCAAACGGATCAACCGATTTTGATTTAGTTTTTAGGGTTCCGTAGCCGAATGGCAAAAAACGGAACCCTTATAGATTCGCCATGTCTGTCTGTCTGTGTGTCTGTCTGTCTGTCCGTCCGTATGTCACAGCCATTTTATTCCGAAACTATTAAGACTACAGAATTGAAACTTGGTAGGTAAATGTATTCTGTAAACCGCTTTCCGATTTTTGTACAAAAATAAAAAATATAAAAGTTTAAGGGGGGGCGGGGCATCCCATACATGGAAATTGATCAAAAAAAATTTTTTTCATTAAACCTATACGTGTTGGGTGTCTATGGATAGGTCTTTAAAAATGACATTGAGGTTCCTAAAATCATTTTTTCTCAAAGTCAATCATTTAAAAGATAGGCGCGTCTAAAGTGGTAAAATGTGTGTCCCCCCCCTCTATCTTCTAAAGTAAGGGAGTGAAAAATGTAGAAAAAATATATTCTGTAGATCTCAATAAAAACTTTCAACGAAAATTGGTTTGAACGAGATACAGTTAGCAGTTGTTGAGATATAGCGACCGCAAGTATAACTTTGTTTTTCATACAAACACTATGAAAAACAAAGTTATTTTTATAGTTGCGAAAAATCATAGTTATAGAATACTCTACTGTGTTACGGAACCCTACGAGTGCGAGTCCGACTCGCACTTGGACAGTTTTTTTGTTTGATAGGTGTCTTCATCGAGAGTGTTCTTAGCTTTGTTTCATGAAAATTCGTTCAGCCGTTTAAATATTATCAGCTCTTTTTTGGTAGAAAAGACTACAATAGCAACTTTCGTAAACTCGTAGTCATTTGACCGCGGACGTCAAAAAATGGCGCTTCTGCGCACTACTTACGTGTCGTGTCACACTGCTGCCGTCTGTTTACCGAAGTTTACATTAGTCCATTAGTCAAATCAAATGTATTAATTTGAAATTTAGTATCCTATTACTTCAATAATATACAAATCAGTCGGGGGTGGTTTTCAATTTTAAATTTATGTATTACTAATTATACCCACCTTGTGAAAATTATTGACATAAAAACATGGAAACTTTTATTAATTGGCACTGGCTAAATATTATTAATAATTATGGTGTTAATTCCAATATTCAAATATACTGATTACTCGCACGCCTAATACTACTACCTACTACGCGCCTTATGCATTATAAGATAATCTACTTAAAATATATCTACATAGTATTTTTTACGCCCAAGTAAACCCTTAGGAAGTTGTTATCAACCAATTACTAATGTTTGACTTAAATGTTTCAAATAAACGAGACAGTCAGTATCCAGATAACGTAGTCACCAAAACAGCACTAAGCAGTAGGCAGGACAGACTTTCCATAATAGAAAACCTAGTATTAACATAACCAGGTACTGTCTAAGCTTATCGCGGGCATTCTTGCGTTAGGAGTCTAGCCCAAACTAGCCATGCCTCCATTGTCTGTAAGACACCGATCAATTTGTTATGAACCAATATGGTAGGTCTAATCGATTTATGGTATAAGTGGTACGCATACTAAACTTGTTGACTTGCCCAAATTCGATGCCGACACCTTATACAATCTATTTCTGGTGGGGAAAAGGATTGGAATCGAAATTTTAGAATTTAGAGCTGTATTTGGAAAATAAGCAAGTTGTGTAAACATAGAAAATAAATACCGTAAAACCTTACAACATTGCCCGAATTTCTTGCTTTTTTTTGTTCATTGCAAATTTTTTTTTTATTATCTTTGATATCAATTCGTGTTTCAGGTAGATCATTGTTAAATGTATTGCTCCTTGCACGGAATATATGATAATATCAAGAAAATGCAAATTTATACCTCAAAAACCTAAATTTAGAGAGCGGGCCAGATTTTGAGAAATTTTACAAATTTGCCCATTTTGCAAAAAAAAACATGCTTCCGCTGTTTTGAACCTTATGATTATGACAATCAGGGTATATTTTAAATAAATAGTCTTAGTAGTATTGGGTACCATCATTAAACGTTTAAACTTTTATATTACCTACTAAACTTGAATGGGCAAAGTCACATACATTTTTTTGCGCCTTTTCATAGAATTAAAACGATGGGCTAGGGTTGTTGACTTTTTATTGTTAACATGTAATAAAAAAATAAAAAACTGACGGAAATTATAAAACACACATTATAAAACATTATTCATAATAACTCAAAAAAGGTTTTATAGAAAACAATATGTACTTAATATTTAAATAATCAATACGAGATCAAGCAAACCTTATAAATTATATAAAAAAAGAAGCAATTCAAAAAGTGTTTGAATACTTCTACCCAGCAGTAGAAATACTGTGAATGATGATGCTGGTGTTATAATGTAATAAATTGAATGGTTAATACACCCAAAGTTAAAGGTTTCAATACCCTCTTTCTTTATCAGTCAGGTAAAAACACATTAATAGAGGTGAAAACCCTGATGGCAATATTTCGGTGGGCAAAGTCGTAAGCAGTGCAATAGGAAAAGTAATTTTACATTGCCCACCTTCCATTTTTCAAATCTAGTTGAGTTTTTGCGTATTATCATGGATGTCTATCTTTTATTTGTTACAAAGATTCACAAATTTCTTGCCTGCTGTAACCTATAATGGAGTTCTGGAAAAAGTTTTTGGCACTGATTTTGGCCCGCGAATCACACCTCCAGCTTTGACAAGTTCTGTCCTTCATCTGGAGTTACGTTGCCGACTGACGTTTACGCAGTGCTGCCAGCAATATGTGAAATATTCTACTATTGGCAAAAAAATAATGCTACTAGGATAAGTTGAAATTTTTTATCAATATTTGTGAAAAATACTCAACCGGGCAAATTTAGATCGGGCAATCTTGTAAGGTTTTACGGTATATAACTAACCATTTGTAAAGGATCGTACACACAGTTTTCAACTAGGTATATAAAATTCGGCAATGAATGAATGAAAAATGAATGATTTGTTAATTACTGAGAAACTAATGGGGGTCTTCAAATAGCAAGTGAATAGGTATCTTCTGAATTCACACCAAAATCCCACTGAAAATCTTTATTGATGTCATGACTTGGACTGGACTATGACTTCTACGTGACTTAAATGGTACTGTACCTCAACTCTACGTCTTGAATCTGCCTAAAACAAACTATTCTAATACTTTGACACTGGCTAAATACTTTTATCGTTTGGGGTCATAAAGAAACTAAGAAAACTCGTGGGTCAGATTTTTGACAGTTTTAATATGGCGTCATCTATCAGATAATCTGAAAATGTATCAGCCACCCGTGATTAAAGACAATTAGGATATTGTCTTTAAAACTACAGAATGAACGGAAATAGAATTTCTAAATAATTAAGCATCGTATCTGTTTATCTAGCTTTGTTAGAACCTACTTTAGAATTCTAGAACTGTGAAGTTACCTAACTTCGTGATAATCGGATTGCCTGAGCGAACACGTTCAGCAGTTAATTTGAACTGCCGTAAATTTTGTCTGTCACGATTACTGAATTTAATTCAGTTAGTACCTATCTGAACGAACGAACAGACGTGTCACTAATAAGTTCTCTGGGTTCAAATTATTGAGGGAATTATATTTGAGTAATAATTGTATGGAAATAATATGAACATCGAGCATCTTCCTCCGGAGTGAGGTATACCCCACTCCCGAGAAAGTCGTTCGACGGACTCGCTCGAAACCTAGGTCGAAAAAAATCGACTAAAGGTACGTAAATTACAGCCGTTATAAAAAGTTAATAAAATAAAATTTAATTAGAATATTAAAAATAATTGTAAGGAAATAATATGTAGCAGCGTAGCTTAGGACGCCCTCTAGGCGGAGCGATGATCTTCGCAAGGTTGCTGGCAAGAGCTAGATGACAGTCGAGGGTCATGCTTAGTGGCTTGCAGACGGAGAGACCTATGTACAGTAGTGGTCTAGTATAGACTGATGATGATGAAAGCGTAGTTGGATTGGACGTCACTTCTCGCGTCCGGGTGGTGCTAAAGTTGACCACTGAAAAGCCTCAGCCGTGGTTCCTCGTCTACTGCAGTCTTCCAATTCAACTCAGACAAGCACGTTTCCATTTTAGACCGCATCATCACTTAACACCAGGTGGGATAATGGAAAAGATCTTGCCTGACATTAAAAATAGGTAGGGGAGATCGGGTGGCTAGGTTAACTAAGGCTCAAAAGAATGTTTTTGAGGTACTAAGTGTTTTGTTATGCGACTATGGCCGTCCAAAGCTATAAACGTTATTTCTGTTCAAAATAAAAGAGCCAGTTCATTACCCGAAGTATGCGCAAATTTCGTGACAATGTGCAATACTCATAAAGCATGCAATTGCGATAAAAGATAATAACAGCGGCAGTGCGCTGTAAATTGTCGCATCGATTAATCGGTAGGAAGGCACAATTTAGTAATCGTCCTAAGTAGGTACTAAATATAGCCTTTGTTTGGCATCATAGGAATAATTCATTTTATTATCTTGTAGGTACTAAGATGCTTACTTGACGTCACATATATTTTTTTAGTAAAAAGTAACAGGACATGCGAAATGCTCGCCTGATGGTAAGCTATTATGACGGCTGCGCTACCTTCCACTAAAATGAACGACGAAATGACAACGAATTAGCCTAGTAAATCAAAGAAGTAACGTCTACAGCTTTTTGGGAACATTAACGGCAAACGGCCGACTTAATTCAGTTTTATTCTAGTTTTTTGTTTTGTTTGGATTACTTTTAGTAAAATTTATGGAAGATCGCCTGTACCTAGTTATAGCATGCTCAAATTGTCCTTGTATCGATGCGGCGACAATCGAGAAATCGTCCGATCTATTCCAGCACGTTATCGGCTCCGCCAGTGCGTTGTAAAAAATAATTGTAATTTTCTCGTTCGAGGGCTGTTATTACGTTTGGTTACGTCCGATACGTCGCGGCTTGTAATTGGTTAATTTCTAGCTATTTTCTCTGAATGTAAGCCCTTTATTGTTTTAATCTCGCGTCAAAGGACCGTTTTAATTTTCGGTTCTTTGGTACCTATTTCAGATCTGTTGTATGTTTGGTATTTATTTAATTTCAGCATTATTGTTACGGCACTTTATAACCGTTAAGTATATTGCATTTAATAACTTCTTAGAATCAAATGGTACTACTATTAATTTTACCTACAGCTGTTTCGTTGAAAATTGACCGAGCGAGCATAGCAAGCGAAGAGTCTCCGTTTCCAAAAGGCCAAAAATGCTTTTGTCTGGGTATGTGTCTGTCTGTTCTTTACGATTCGATTTGGACGAAAATTGGAACACGTGTACGTTCTTAACTAAGAATTTTTGTTTGGGGGGAAAGGGGAGAAGTTTGCTGTAGCGTTATTTATCAACGGATTTCAGTCAAATTGGAATGGCACACTAAGGACTGCATTCTACATAAGATGTTAAACAGAGGAGTGGAGGGGGAAAGGGGGAAGTTTGCTGTAGCGTCATTTATTGACGGGTTTCAGTTTTAATAGCAAATTTGAGAGGCACACTTAGGACCTCATTCTACATAAGATGTTGCGAAAAAATCCAAGAACGAGGAGTGGAGGGGAGAAAAGGGGGAAGTTTGCTGTAGCGTCATTTATTGACGGGTTTCAGTTTTAATAGCAAATTTGAGAGGCACACTTAGGACCTCATTCTACATAAGATGTTGCGAAAAAATCCAAGAACGAGGAGTGGAGGGGAGAAAAGGGGGAAGTTTGCTGTAGCGTCATTTATTGACGGGTTTCAGTTTCAATAGAAAATTTGAGAGGCACACTTAGGACCTCATTCTACATAAGATGTTGCGAAAAAATCCAAGAACGAGGAGTGGAGGGGAGAAAAGGGGGAAGTTTGCTGTAGCGTCATTTATTGACGGGTTTCAGTTTCAATAGCAAATTTGAGAGGCACACTTAGGACCTCATTCTACATAAGATGTTGCGAAAAAATCCAAGAACGAGGAGTGGAGGGGGAAAGGGGGAAGTTTGCTGTAGCGTCATTTATTGACGGGTTTCAGTTTTAATAGCAAATTTGAGAGGCACACTTAGGACCTCATTCTACATAAGATGTTGCGAAAAAATCCAAGAACGAGGAGTGGAGGGGAGAAAAGGGGGAAGTTTGCTGTAGCGTCATTTATTGACGGGTTTCAGTTTCAATAGCAAATTTGAGAGGCACACTTAGGACCTCATTCTACATAAGATGTTGCGAAAAAATCCAAGAACGAGGAGTGGAGGGGAGAAAAGGGGGAAGTTTGCTGTAGCGTCATTTATTGAAGGGTTTCAGTTTCAATAGAAAATTTGAGAGGCACACTTAGGACCTCATTCTACATAAGATGTTGCGAAAAAATCCAAGAACGAGGAGTGGAGAGGAGAAAAGGGGGAAGATTGCTGTAGTGTCATTTATTGACGGGTTTCAGTTTCAATAGCAAATTTGAGAGGCACATTTAGGACCTCATTCTACATAAGATGTTGCGAAAAAATCCAAGAACGAGGAGTGGAGGGGAGAAAAGGGGGAAGTTTGCTGTAGCGTCATTTATTGACGGGTTTCAGTTTCAATAGCAAATTTGAGAGGCACACTTAGGACGTCATTCTACATAAGATGTGGCGAAAAAAAATCCAAGAAGGGTTGGGTGGGAGAAAAGGTGAGCAGTTTGCTGTAGCTTTGTATATAGACAGATTTCAATTATTATAAGGCTATAAGGGCACGCGAGGTTTACTGTTCTCACAGAATTACTAGTCATAATAAATAGTTGAATAGCAAAAAATACTAATATTATTTAGTTTCTTCTGTTTTACTTGCCGTGTAAACACTAAAGGGTATTTAATAATACACGATCAAATTGAGGCAAACGCATGTTGCCGACATGTGCCCAGCGAGGCATAAGGTGCACATAATGGGTGGCATTTTAGAATATTACCTAGCCATATTTTGGTCAACACGAGTTTGTAATGTAAATTATGTAAATAATACATTTGCAGTCTCATTATGAATATGAACATAGCATCGCGATATTGCTGACATAGTTAAAAACCTTTTCAGTCATGTTATCATTGATTTATAAGCGTGTATGGTGCTTTGCGGTATATTTTTATGAATATTGAAGATTATTAATTAGGCTATAACAAAAAATTTACATACATATTAATCAAATGTTGTAAGCTACATTTGAACGTAGGGTTGTATCGCAGAAAATGCTACAAAATATCGCAAGCGCAGTAACGTAATAATTATATTACAACAATGAAAAATAACGAACGAAAACTTTCGAAGAAAACAATAAAATAGTGTCTTCGTCTTAATAGAGACAATAAGAAAAGTGCCATTGGACACATTCTTAGTTTAACAATATTTAGCATTTGAGGGCAAATTTAAATTACTAATTAAATCTTGAGACTAGATTAAGATATTAATGATATGCCATTATATTGGAATATCATTTTCGAAAAAAAAACAATAAGTAAATAAAAAGCAAAACACCGTGACGGTCGCAATTGAAGCTTTTAATGCATCTACGATTAAATGTTACAATGAGTTCTACATCTCAATATCAAACTATCGATGGGTAACCTTAAGGTTACTACAGATTTACTTGATTTTTGAGGAACGACACGTGTGTGATCAAACACAATCGAGGAAATGAGCATACAACAGACGATCTACATGTCATTCGCGAATATGTGGAACTAATTTGTCGATCAACACATGAGTTTAGGTTACCTTTCAATTATGAAACTTGTACCGTGTAATATTGATGTTTGCAGATAGTTAACATGCAAAACTAAAATTCGGTGAAATCTTACATATGTCTGCTCTTTTCAGATCTTGATAATTGTCAAAAACAGCATTTGTTTGCGACAATTATTAGGATCATCAATAGGACTAGTAAATCTCGAGCAAATCTGTAGGCATCTTAATACAACCAACCGGGTGGCTGTATCTATCGCACGTCTTAATTGATTGTGCCGCGGCGAATCGCCATCACGAACCATTGGACCCCGTTAGGGCTGCCCCCGCAATGTTAATTTGCGCCCGTAGACTTAATCGTGTGTAACTTCACGCGTTTGATTAAAGGGAATTAATTGAATCGACATTTTGGTGGTTTGTTATTCAGTCACTGGAATAGGCTAACGAGATAACGTGTTTTAGTTTCCTAGGTTGAAGCTAGGTTATTATGAAAAACCATTAAGTATACACATATTGGTTTACCTGGATGATGATGATGATGTTGGTATTTCATTAAAACACAATAAAAATGAACATAAAAAAATGGAACGGGCAGTAGTGGAAACAAGGCTGATTTTGAAAAAGATAAAGAAAAATTGAAAAATAATATTTTTTGTAAAAGAAAAAACAGGACCTGTGTTTGCTCTCTCACTCATCTAGTGGAATGAGCTTACTTTTTCAGGAGTCAGTTGGGAACAGTTGCGTTATTATGACGCCGCTTATACTGTTCCCACCACGATTGACGTTTGATCCCATAAACACAGATATAGAGAAAGGAGGAAATCTACGTGACAGTAGTTGCACTGTTAAAACATTCAATTGTTATAGATAAAAGATTGCTTTATTACATCTAAATTGAATGCTATTCTCAAAGCCTAGCGGCCTATAATCAAAACCATTTATTACCTTTTGTAAAGACAGGTAACGAGAAAGCTTGCGATTTCACCCTCGGGCTATCAACAAAAACTGTATGCGATTTTTTACCATTAGCCGATAAGGAAAAATAGTTAGACGATATACAGAGAGAAAGTGAATATTAACGATAGTGAAATCTATTTGAAGCACGATTGGAGCTTTTTTGTAGAGTATCACTTACAATTTTGTTTTATCATTCTTCACCTAGTTTTATTCGTTGTTAACTAGTACAACTTTACTAGCAACATTAAAAAATCCGTTGCATTAAAACAAAATCACTTCGACGATGCTGCCTTACAAGAGTCTATTTTTAATTTATAAAACTTTATTGATCTACTAATACAACTAGAGTATCCCCAACCATGAGAATGGTGCGGCTAATAACAGAATCCAATTTATTATTTCGAAAAGCACGAGTAAGTCATGAATCTCATTTACAAGAATGATAAATTGGAATACAAGTCCAAAGAAAGTATATACATGTACTTTCATCCGTGCTCTTATTTTAGTCCTACCCTCACCAACAAGTATAACAAATCAAATGTAACATAACAAAGTGTAAGAAATCAGCGTAACCCAGCGTAACAAACTGTTACAAATCATATCTGCATCATCCTGCCATCTTTCTCACCTTCCGAGAACATATGTAACTTCTTACATACTTTTTGGAAGTTGGAATCGCTTATATTTCTTGTCTGAAGTATGTTGATTGCCCAATTTGATGAGCAGCTAATGTTTGTAAGTTGTAGTACTTTCTTAAAGCCATGTTAAGTGGCCATATTGAGTTTATTTTTGTGAAACTGCTGGATAAAATCTTACCCTCGTTCCTTTCATCGAGGGGTTATCGTTTGGTCTATTTGATGTTGGTGTATCAATTGCTTGCAGAATTGATTTGTTGTAAACTATCACATAAAACAACTCAAAGTATTCTTATAAGATAACTCTATAACCATATATAAAATGAAACATTATTCACGCTTCCAGCCCCCGTAGTATCTATTACATAATTTATTTATTTCATCGCGACAAAAAGAGAGTATGACTAAACGTTATTCGGCACAACTTAAATCAGTCGAAAAATCATCTCTGTCAATGTAGATACCTACAAAGTTAGAAAAATTTCAGACAGTAACTGAATAAATTCCGTTCAAGTATACTCAGCTTTATAAATAACTTTGCGATTTCTCACCTCGCTTTACGGTTGCAGTAGCTAGATTTACATATCATTTTCGCGTTCCCAATTACGAGATAAATTTATACGCATGTTAAATCAACCGCCGGTAACCAGATGCAAGAAGTAATCACTTGTGCTAATCCAAATGTCTCTTGGTCTATGTCGTCTTAGAGGCTTAGTAAGTCAGCATACATGGTTAGTAAAGCTAGTAGAACGTGAGATAATTTGTGACTATGAATATACATCAATGAGCAATTATGCATAGATGACTGAATATCATTATAGCAAGTTTTGTAGAGTATTATAACATTCTCGACTTTTAATCAATAACTTTATTTACTAGTTATGCGATGTTTAAAGAAGATCTAAATAGTAGTGCCTACTTTTGGGAGAGATAAAGTGAATTTCTCTTTTAACCTTCTTTGACAATTGTATTGTGAAATCCTAATTCAGAAAACCTAGGCTCATATAGAAGCAACGCTTTGAAAGTCTTTTCTTCTTTTCACAAACTAACAGTTTAATTTAATCTTATTTTGCAATTCTATGCACACAAAACAAATTGGTTCATCACAAACCATCATTGTTGAGTCACAGTCTTCGCAGTGCAGGGTTGTCACGTACTGCATCTGTAATGCTTGCTTTGTGTCAACCCTAACCGCTGCAAGGATGTCACTGATGTAATGCTTTGTTCTTGTTACGATTGTAATTCAATTTCCTGTGGTAAGTCGGCACTGACTGTTACGGCCGCGATGAAATGTGGAGTTGTTTCTTTATGTTAGCTTGCGTTTGGATTGTTGTCTCTTGCGAATGTTAGATAAATTATTTCCTTGTCTGTTACTTATGAGTTATGACTCAATGGAATAAGTTAACTGCATTTAAGGCTTAATCTTTCATTAAAATTTTCTTACAAAACTTTTTATATTTTATTAACGGCGTTATCAAAACGAGAAAATAAATAAATAATTATGAAGTGATGTGATGAAGTATGAGTGAGTAGTGTGATTTGATAAATAGTAGAGTCCGACCGAAACTGGTTTTCCGGCCGAAACCGAATATGAGTGAAATTGAAATTAAGCCCGGTGGCGTAATCGGGAGAACGGTCGGCTTTAATGCCGTCGCACCGAGTTCGAATCCCGCCGTGCACCAATGGATTATTCTATCGAAAAATGTATGTGCGCTTCTCACAGTGGCCCTCCGATGAAGGAAAACATCGTTAAGAAACCAACAACCCCCGCATGGTGGCAGGACACTATCTAGCGTCCGCCTGGCCAGCTACCACTCTCAAGTTAGAAAATCTGTCACCAAACATCTAATGTGTTCCGGCAGCTATCCTTGAGAGCCAGTTCCCATTCTAGGCCTAGCGTGCTTACCATCTTCGACCGCATCCTCACTTACCAACAGGTTAGATAGTGGTCAAACGCGGCTAGCGTTGACCAATATCGTTATAAGATGTAAAAAAACAAAAAAAATATTCGGATGTGGCTTCAGTTTCGGCTGAAACCGAAACCGAAACTCACGTGGTCAAGTATAAAATTCCTAAAAATAGTGAAATTTGGTGCATTTTACCCATTATTCTGCATTCGGGTCATCTTACTCTTGTAATTAAATATGTAAATAAATTATTATTTTAGCACCATATCTACACTAATACTTCCATCTACGGTTGCTACAGAGCTATCCGAACGGCGCACGACAATTCCCGAACAGGGCCACCAGCGTCCGCCAAAGCGTTGCCGCGAGAAACGAAGTTAGGCGAGCATATACGACAACTTTCGAAAACAGTTTCGGTTTCGGCCAAAGTTTCGGCCAATTTTGGCCGAAACCAAATCCGAACCGAAGTTTCGGTCGGACACTAATAAATAGCCTAGGTACTTACTTACATATTTTAAAAAATTGCATTATTTATTACCGTTACAAATTTTAAAATGTTAGCAATTATTTGGATACGAAAATGATGATCTTAAAACAAGCACTCATAATATAATTCATGTATTAAGCTTCACCAAAAGACATAAATAAAATCCACCAAGAAAAACAACCACAAAAAAAGCTTATACATTAAACAATCATAATAATTTTCACGTGGGTCTTCCGTTAATGTTTCTCCGAAGTCATTAATCTTAATTAAACTGTGCATCGACAACCCTAGCGTGCAGAGGGCGTGCGGAGCGGCGCGCCCAATTTATGTCCCATGCCGAAATTTAGACGCGACGCGACCGATCCAAGCTTGCATTCATGCAGGATGCATTATACATAAAATCACCATATTATGTGTGGGATGAGCTTGTGAGGACGACGATTTAATAATTTTGAATAATGATACGTTATATTTAACCAACTTCAAAAATAGAGTTTCCGTATTCGAGCCGCATGTACCTATGTTTGTATGTCCGCGATTTTCTCAAAAACTACTGATCCGATTAGGATGAATTTTTTGTTATTGAAATGTATATTTTTCAAGGAAGAGGTTAGTAAATAATAGTGCCTTCACAGTTTCTTAAAGTTTAATTTAGAACAAAGAACTATTAAAGACAGTGATTAAAAAATATTAGGTATGGGTGTAAGTTTTGATTACGATTCTATCACCTAGTAACATTTCGACATTTTTTTTAGTACTAGATAGGTAAGCGTTTGCTCAATATCTCACCTGATGTTAAGTGACGATGCGATCGACGATGAAGCACGCTTACCTAGAAGATACTTGTTCACTCGCGATTTAAAGATTTTGTGCTTCAGGCTCTGGCATAGGTTGACACGATTATAGCCTACATAGAAATATGAATAATAAGGTTATTTCTATGATAGCCTACGATATATAATAAGTAGCTATAAATTAAACATTTAGTTGTTTGTTTACATTTAGTAAGTTAAATTGCCATCTTCTTGGAATCGTTTATGCAGCAATATCTAAAAACCGTGTGCAAGTAACTACTCGTATTTATTTGTGTCAATTGCATTCAAATGCATAATAAACCTTACAAAAGAATGCATAAATATATGCATGCTTTATACAACTTTGGTACCTACCTAACAACCTACCTAACATCTTCATAATTTATAATGAAACTAGAGACCCGCCCCGGCTCCACACGGGTAGAGCTTATACAGCCTATATTTTTTGCATCAGCTTGTGTCGAATATGAAATAACATCTTTAACAATTATCGTCATATTTCAACCAATTTAAATAAAACCTTTTTACCATTGCCACTCGAAAAGAGCACTTTATTCATCGACAGCAGTGAATAAAACGCTCTTTTACTCACTCGGTGAATAAAAACATTTTGAATTTGGAACAAGCACGAAATACGAATTATGGTCAAAAAATAAATAAATCTTGCTGAAAGTGCCTACTGGCTGGCTAAATGGAGGTAAACTATAGAAGCCTAGGATGATGTATTATAATGGATGGCGCCATGTCAGCCATGTGACGTTGTCAGATCGACTTTCATTCTATCAACACATTGTCCTACCCTTTCTATCACAGGGGTTGCGAGATAAGAGTAAACGAGAAAGCTAATATCAAATTGACAACCTCGCGCATGGGTGATCGTGTCCATTTTTGACCAGCTAGCAGGCCATAATATAGCGACGCATCATACTTATAAATTAAAAATTAAATAGAAACATAGCTTTAAAGACTGAAACCCTGTTACATGGTTAAATTATATCGTGTTGTGCTGTGTTTTATCCATCAAGAACAACTAAAGGAGGCGTAAAAGATCCAGAATTATCATTTCACACGTAAGTCTTTGTGGGCATTTATTCTCATATATAACCACTTTTTGAATCAAAATATTTATTTTGCTTACATTATATACATCTTTTTCGTCATATAACTACCGAGGTGGTAAATGGTTATCATTTTAAAGCTTTAATTTATGTAAATAACAAACATTATTTTACGCCGCCCGGCTAGTGATGTACGAGAACCCTCCAAAACTGTGTCGATAAATATAGTCGATACCCTTATAAAAAGGAATATATAAATTCCTTTAAGTGTAATATTATTACACTATATAAATATATAAATCGTTTATATACATTTTACATTAATTCTATACATATAAAAAAATTGAAGTGTCTGTTTGTAATTTCAAATTAACAGCTTTTCACTAAATGCATATGAAAGAATATACGGTACTTACATCAAAAACAAAATTTTAAATGTTTGTCTGTCTGTCTGTTTGTTCCGGTTTATCTCTGAAATGACTGGACCAATTTAACGGGACTTTCACTAGTAAAATGCTGATCTTAAAATATTAACTACCAAGTAACTTGGCTACTTTTATTTTAGAAAAAAATAAAGTTCCGCGAAATCAAAATTGAAGCTAATGAAATAGGGAACAATATCTGATTCAAATAGTGAATGTGCAAATAAGCAGTGTTTTCTACCGCGCACAGCCCACGCGCATGTTGCCGCTGTCATTAAACGCGGACAAAGCCGCGGGACCCAGCTAGTTGATTTATAATATGAAGATTTTTTTAAAGGATGGAACGGTTAGCTTAGGGCCTTTATTAGAACGAAATTTGAACATTTTTAACAGACTTCACAATAAAAAGATGAGTTTCTCAGTTCGCCTTTTTTATGTTTGTTATCTCATAACTCCGCAAGTTCTTAACCGGATCGGAAATTTTTTTTTTTCGATAGATTATTCTGCCCGTTTGGTCCCATTGTACATTTTTTGAAATCTGATAAGTATCTCCAGAGATATGGACATAAACACCTCCAACTTTATACTGAAAATGGATAGCGTGGCATTTGAAGTTGGTTTTTTCGTTTTGTGAACGATCTTAAAATATTATAAAAAGTGATCAAAGTAATTATGCGCAAAATTAGTAGTAACTAGGTACCTAATTATATTATCAGCACTGATACTTACTCGTATTCAATCTATTATTACTTATGATAATGCCAATATATTATATATTTTTATGAAAAATGTGTCACAGTTTACCACATTAATATATTATATAATTTTTTTGTAGGTTTCCAAAATGTCCGAAAATCCAATCAAGTGGATAAAGGCAGTAAGGCGTGAAAATTAGGATCCAACTAAACACTTCAAACTTTGTTCTAAACATTTTGAAAAATCAATTTTGTACCTACTAGATTATCAATCAAGCTGGAACTGACACCGAGGAAACGGAAAAGAATAGAAGCTAGTGGAGTCAAGATAGAAAGTCTTCCTATAAGTCTTCCTATAATATTCCTCTGCGCGCAATGAAGGATGATGAAACGGTTTTGAAAGTGTTTTAATCGAAAGTGTTATAAGCTCTGATACATGAAAATCTGTTTAGCCGTTGTAAAAGTAGTAGTAGTAGCATTTTTCTAGTTGATGGCGCTATGAATTCAACTTTCATAGTGATTAATTCGAAATTCGGTATCCTTTTCTTCAACGACAAAGGACACTGAAGCATTGACATGATGCTGGGACATCTTCTGGAATCTGCTGAATTCTCAACTCCTCGCCAACTTACAGCTGAGATGTCGTATTCAGACTCATTGGAATATTTTTAATTTTCATTATAGATTATACATAAGATCAGTCGGGGTGATTTCAAATTTTGAGTATTGGAGAGTGGAGATCGCGAAACGGCAAACGTAGCGTAGGACGTCCTGTGAGAGGGTGGAGAGACGGCATACGCAATGCGGTGGGCAGTGATTGGAAAAGAAGATCTGAAAATCGGGCTCAGTGGCGCATCTTGGGAGAGGCCTACAGTCCAGCAGTGGACTGACACTGGCTGATGATGATGATGATACAATAGATCATACTATATTAACATCAAATTACTTTATATCGTTAGCATTTACAAAAGAGATGAGCTAATTTTTCTGTAGTGGTAGTACTTCTGCTAGTCCGCCTGGACCGGTGCCACCACTTTGCCAATTAATTTTCATAGGAATGTTTTTCGGTTGAAATGGCAAGGTGTCCAGTGAAATTACAGGGCATGTGAAACTTAACATCTTTATGTCTCAAGGTAACTGGCGCAGAGGAATGCAAAATTCTGGACTGCCAGAATTTTCCTGTATCGCTGTATCTGTAATAGGTAGACGTCATCGCTTACCATCAAGTGAGAGTTGTGCTTGTCCTGTTACCTTTTACAATAAAAAAGCTGATTAATGTTTACAAAGTAAGTATGGCCTAATTTGTGGTTTCACTGCATATTTTTTATTATTTGCGATGCGCGTAGTTTTATACGATAATTTATCTAATACTATAAGAATCTTTGTCCTGACTTACTGACTGACTGACAGAGAAATTTAAAGAGTATATTTGTCTTAGTACGCAAGGGTGTACTAAGAAAGGATTTTTCAAAATTCACCCCGTTGGGGGTGAAATGGAGATTCAAAGTTTGTATGGATAAACAAGATTAGATAGTCTTTTCTATTCGAAACTTCATACACGTGCTTCAGTAAAAAAATAAGTAAATACGTGTTTCAAGCTTTTTCAAAATTCCACCCCTAAAAGAGTGAAATGAGGTAACAAAGTCTGAAAACCAATATTGTTTCGGGTTGCGCTGAAATTTGGCATGCAGATAGTTGTTTTAACATAAGTATCCGTGAAGAAAAGATTTTTCAAAATTCACTCATTAAGGGGATGAAACGGGGGTTCAAAGTTTGGATAGTCATTTTATTCGACATTTCACACAAACTGTACTTCTGTAAATAAATAAGTAAATAAGTAAATACGAGTTTCAGGCTTTTTCAAAATGCCACCCTAAGAGGGTGCAGTGGGGTAACAAAGTCTGAAAATCAATACTGTTTTGGATTGCGCTGAAATTTAAAATGCAGATAGTTGTTATGACGTAGGTTGCCGCTGAGAAAGCATTTTCTAAAAATTCCCCGCGGATATAACTTATTATTTATAATTATATATATAAAAACTTAAGTACTTCTATAAATAAGAGAGAAGCTCGAGCTCGCTCTCTTTTTGCTTTAAACACCTGCCGCACTAACTCGGGCCTTCGTTCACCTGTTCGTCGTATGGTCGAGTCCTTTAATAGGTCGTTTAACAAAGACATTGATATATTTACATGTTCATTGTATGAACTCACAAAATTATTGAAATTATTGATATAATTTTAATTTTTGTCAATATTATATTTATAATGTAGTTGTTTGTTATTCCTAATAAATAAAAAAAAAAAAAAAAAAAATAAATAAGTAAATACGTGTTGCAAGATTTTTGCAAGGGGTTGGTAAAAAAGTCTGACAGTCAATATGGTTTTTTGGGTTTTATAAATATTAATCCCTATTTCCCTTAGTCACGCAATAACTTAAAAACCGGTGAACCGATTTTGCTTTTACTTCTTTGATGTCTTTTATGATAGAAAGGTTTCAGAAAATAAAAGTTTTAAGTAAATAAAAGAAGTCTTTAACGTGACCGAAGCCGCGGGGCACTTCTAGTATTTTGATATAAATTATATACTGTAAAGGACAATTTTATTCTATGATATTGGGCCAAGATAATTAGCGTAATTATTCAAATAAGGATTAATACTGTATAGAAGAAAATAGCCTTGAAAGTTCTGTAACATTTTTTATTAAAAAATAAAGATTAAAATAGTTACTGTGAGTCTGTGCGATAGACATATGTTATCGCGGACTTTTTTGTAGGTCTTATTAAGTTGTACCACTCTTCGATACATACTTCTATTTCAGATTAATCATCTTTCGTAAAAAACGTGTTTTCTCGACCGTTTTATAGGCCACTTAAGTTGCAAAATAGGTCTTCACGAATATACCTATCTTTTAAACAGGATAATATATAGCCTATGTTCATTCTAAAAGACCATATATATATTTATATATGAGAGAAAAAAATAATAGTCCTGTAGTCCAGTAGTTTTTGAGCTAACTCAATACAAACATACATGTTACGTGTATAAGTATATATAGCTTTGTAGCTCAAATTTGTAATATTTAATTGACGTATTGAAAAGGCAAAAACATTTAAGATTTGTGTTAAAGAAAAGCTAAGAAATCTATACCACCAGATTTAAGGTTGCCTAATTACAGTTAAGTACTGTAGCATTTTTTATCAATAACTAATTTCCATAAGTTCAATAAAGTAACTACGTATTTTATCACATAAATTGTTTTCTTTTTACATAAGTTTTAGTTTTCTACATTTTTCACCTTTTTATCGATGTGTTCTACACTAGCGATCACTTCCCTACTCAGGCACACTCTAGCAGTTCTAGACACTAACACAAACAGAAAATGGACATGCTGCCAAAGTTTTGACGCCATCCATTATAATCCATCATCCTAGATAGAAGCTATATAATTAAATAAAAATAAATATCCCGCCAATGTTGGTTAAATTATTTTTTTTGTTTTCATTATGGCTCCATACGATTAGTGTATTCAGCCAGATTCAAGTATCAAAATTATTCAAGTTTTTGTAAATTCAAGTCATAATGCTGAGTCAAAGTCACATATCTGCGTTGTGAGTTCTGAGTCAAGTTGAAGTCACAGTCTAGTCCAAGCCTTACTAAAGATTTTCAGTGGGATTTTGGTGAGAACACCAATAGCATATTTTTCAACATTGTGCTGTTTCCCTACACTAGCACACATTCACCGACACTAAATGCTTAATAATCCACTTTTATTACACATTACTAATAAAATATGATAAGTAAGTACTACTATTAATTTTCTCGCAGTCAATGATAAAAAGAAGATACGATACACGACTCATGAATAAAAAATTTAATCTCAGTCCTTGTATCCCTCCGGTCAGGATTCTAATCTAGAATCCTTCGCTGCTCTCGGGATCCAACATAGTCCCTCTAATTAAATTGCCTTTTAATTCACTTGTTGTATAATCTACTAATATTAGATTATGATGGTAAATACTTATTGATCTACTAGTATATTGATTTTAATGTAGCTATCTTTGTCAATTCGCCTTAATTTTGCCCTAATTTTGCCTTTGTAATAAGGGAAGGTAACTTATGCTATGGGCTGATATTGCTCTAATTATTCAAATATACCAACTAAAATATTTATCACGAGACACAAAAATTTACTTCTTTAAAAACAGAAAATGCTAAAAGAAGCTTTTTTGTCGCGCTCGTTAAAACCTACTTCCCTTTATCATAAAAACAGTTGTATCTAAGGCTCCGAACACAGTAGCGTTTTCTCTACGATAGTTCTTTGACGCGATACTTTTTTTATGACACCACAATATGATTTAAATAACTTCTCATTTAAAAAAGTTCACGAAAAAAGCTACTTTGACTAGCGCGACTCATTTTAAAACTTTTGAAAATGTATTATATCAGGGATTAAGCTCTAGTAACATTCGGTTCCCTAGTTTACATATGTATATAAACATGTCTTAATTGTCACTAATTAACATATATATATATAACATATAACACATAATTTACGCCAATATTTTTAATGCAAAAGTCAGTTTGTATAATGAATTGTTTGTTGCCGCTTCGCGGTCAAACGGCTTCACCGGTTCGAAATCTACCTTATCAACATTTACTCTTATGAAAAGTGCTCTCTAAAAAGCGCACTAAATCATAAACCGTGTAATACTTGATTGGACGTCGCCTCCTGTGACATGCCGTCAGACAATGGGGCATAATTTACCCCCAGCCATGGGACCTTGACGTACCATGCGATCCTTGATAATCCACCTTGAGACTTTATGGTGTATGGTGTAGTGTGACCAACATTGAGATATTTCTCGTACATTACATTGGTACTGCATCGTGCAGTTTTGCACTATTCTTTATATTGAGGCTTCGTTTCAAATTTAAAGAATTTATTAGTGATCTAAATCTTAACTTATCAGAACGAATCCCTGTGAAAAATTTCAGCATAATCGATCCAGCTGTTAATCGTGAAAATACTACTACGTACTTCGGCTTCACTCACGTTAAAATTACCTAAAATGTATTATACCTACCTATGAACCTAGCTAGGCCTAGCGTGTTTACCATCTTCGGCTACACCATCTCTTATCACCAGGCGAGATAGTGGTCGTACTTGCCTATCAGATAAAAAAAAACTACTCTAACGGCTCTATGTGAAAAGCGATCGATTTCGCTAAACAAAATTAACCAAAAAGATGGAAAAGGAAATGGATTACTTGATATGTACTACTGACGGGTAGTACTGTGTGTAAATTTTCCCTCTCATGTTCTGCAAATATGGTCAAACTAGTAAGGAAAATCCGACGGTGGAAAGGTCAAGACGTGCTGCCGTGATGTGCCATTGAATTTTATGCAGAATGCCTTCATGGTGATTCGTAAACGGTGATGTTTTAGCAGAATTTCTGAGGAGCCTAATGAAATTCTTTAGGCATCTTTACTAGTGGTAATATGTCTGCTAGTGGTACTTTGTCAGTTAGTTAGTTAACCGTGACACGTGAAATATTGAACTTTGCCACTATCGTCACCTATTGTATAGATGGCGATATTGTCTAATACATCGTTCACTATTTCGATATTCAATCAAATTATATAAGGAAATATAATTTCTCATATGTAAAGACTTATATAAGACCAATAGATGTGATATCATTGGAAGTGTTGACTCCATTTACTCATATTTGTGCATTAAACTTTTGTTATTCTTTCTTTAGAATTTTTTACTTTTATTCTTATTTTTTCTATTATTATTTTTAATGAGACTCATTCTGTTTCGAAACATCATAACTATGTGTTCTACCTCAATTTACAGTCAAACATTCGCAGTGACTTCAAGTTTTATTTCAAAAGTTTATGGTTAATAAATTATCGGTTGGACTAAATTGATTCACTCTTAATTGCGGACGCGGGCCGTTTTTAGAGTGTAAATAAAAATTAATACAAATTTTTTTTACAATTTTATGCGGACCCGGTGGCGTAATCGGGAGAACGGTCGGCTTTGATGCCAGAGGTACCGAGTTCAATCCCCACCGTGCACCAATATTCCTATTTTGCACCAAATAACATTTGTTCAATTAATATATATGTTAGTAATTAGTTCATTGTATTTGATGCAAAATAAACATATTTTCTTTCTTTCTTTCTTTCTTTCTTTCAATAGATTTTTCTATCAAAATAAATTAAATTATTATTATTATATTTAATTATTATTATTATTTATTATTAAATAAAAAAAAATGTGCTCTTTTCACAGTGCCCTCCGGTGTAGGAAAAACATTGTTAAGAAACCAACAACCCCCGCATGGCCAGCCTTAGAAGAAGTTTTTTTTTAAGTTAGAAAATCTGTCGCCAAGACAATGTGTTCCGGCAGCTATCCTTGAGACCCAGTTCCCATTCTAGGCCTAGCGTGCTTACCATCTTCGACCGCATTATCACTTACCATCAGGTGAGATAAGTAGTGGTCAAACGCTAGCCTATAAGATATTTAAAACAAAAATGATTTTTTGAAAATGGGTTAAAAAAAAGAACATTATTAAGGTCTTTTTTATACCATAATTTTCTTATTGTAAGATCTTATTGTAAGTTAAGATCTTATTGTAAGGCTTATTGTAAGATTATGGTAGCGTTGGCCTGATGCTGGGGCATCTCCTAGAGAATACTCTACTCCTCACAAGCTTACAGCAGAGATGTTGTGTTTAGTCTAATTGGATTGGTGTCAATGAACAGATTATAAATAGATGAGTCGGGGGTGGTTTTACATTTTTTTAGCAGGTGAAAACAACATATGTATTAGGTATGTGTACAGTTAGTTAGCATAGGTACTAAACAGATATTACCGAATCAAAACAACACCTAGTTTACAATAGCGGGGGCGATCGCAGCAGGTTAAGAAAAGGTTAGCTCCCCAGATATTATCTATAATTCACGTGGTTAATTAGCTTCCAATGACATTTGGCCAGTTACCTACATTTTGAAATAGAACGCATTCATATCGGATAGTAAGTCTTAAGTATCAGTTTGAAGGCTAGAATTATTTAAGGACAGAAATAGAGTTACAAATTCTACATAGTGTATTTGAACGTAATTAAATATAAATATTTTTTGAGGGTCCTGTTGTGCAATCGGGAGAACGGTCGTCTTTGATGCCAGAGGTACCGAGTTCAAACCCCGCCGTGCACCAATGGATTTTTCTATTGAAAAATGTATGTGCACTTCTCACAGTGGCCGTCCGGTGAAGGAAAAATATCATTAAGAAACCATCAACCCCCGCATGGTGGTAAGACACTATCTGGTGTCCGCCTGGCCAGCTACCACCCTCAAGTTGAAAAATCAGTCGCCAAATATCTAATGTGTTCCGGCAGCTATTCTTGCCAACCAGTTCCCATTCTAGCCCTAGCGCGCTACCTTACTCGACCGCATCATCACTTTTCAACAGGTGAGATAGTGGTCGAACCCTAGCCTATATGATATAAATAAACCGACCAAGTGCAAGTTGGACTCGCACTCGTAGGGTTCCGTAATACAGTAAAGTATTATATAACTGTGATTTTTCGCAACTAAAAAATTAACTTTGTTTTTCATAGTGTTTGTATGAAAAACAAAGTTGTAGATCGAGCTCAGTTTCGTGCCATAGGTGAGGCTCATGTCCAGCAGTGGACAGATATAGGCTGATGATGACGAATGTCAATAATGTAATGTTTTGACAGATACTATGCGTTCGCAAGCACTGTGAGTTCTCATAGTGTTGTTTGTGAGTATAGATGTATATGAATTAAATGTCAAAACCAACAATCACGGATAAGCTGTCAGAAATGGGAATTCTAATGGTATTTTCAAGTCTATGGTTTCAACTAAGTGCCTGAGTGAGATAGACTTTTATGGTTATCTTAAGATTGGAGTTGACACGCGTTGGTTTTGTTTAGGTTAAGTGACATTTAAGATAATCACTGCATAATGTATTCTTGATATATTTAGTGATTAGGAACAGGTATACTAGAGGTTTTAGATGTTATTAACGTTACTGGCTGATATTTAGACGTCTTTAGAACATTACATTAAGGGAGTACACACATAGGTTTTAAGCGAATTAGTGATCCGTGCCTCTTTGTCTATAGCCGGATGTTGAAGGGTATGTCAAACGATATATAAGTAGGTACCTTCTTCGGTAAAATTAAGTCAATGTGTAAGTATGTCATTTTATCAACCGACTTCCAAAAAGAAGGAGGTTCTCAATTCGTCTGTATGTTTTTTTTTCTTTTTTTGTGTGTGTATGTTACGCGATTACTCCGTCAATTGTGAACCGATTCAAATGTTTCTTTTTGTGATCAGCAGGGTACATTTTCGAGGTGGTCCCATTGTAATTTCATCGAGATCTGATAAGTATCTCCAGAGATATGAAGATAAACGTCTCAAACTTGCTATTGAAATTGACTCGCCGGGCATTGAAGTCGGTTGTTTTAGTTTTTAAACTATCTTAATTATAGTATCTAGATTTGACTGTAATCTTTAAGAGAGAAAAATATAGTGAGTATACAAAATACACATAGTGTAACCTATAAACGGTTTTTTAACTCTGCTCCAAACTGTAGGTTAACCACGATACCCAAAATTCCCTACGGTCTCTTTAGAGCTTATGTCTACACAATCAATTAATTACCCCAGAAAGACCGTTTTAATCGTGTATTGACCTGGTTGTTATGTGGAGCAAAGAAAATTATCGATTTTATATGGGTGACCTTCATAAAATTATTTGGAACGATGCTAAAATAAGCCGCCGACAAAAATGTAGGATCGTAAAGTAAAACACATTTTATAACGAACTGTTTAAACATAAATTAGGTTAAATGTAACGAAAATCATTAAACAATATTATGTTGGATGATTGAATTATTTTGTGCTATTTGGTAATCTGGTTGTATCTTTTTTCTCTACGAACAAAAAAAACACAGAAGAATTCCTAGCGATACAAAATGATGCAACACAGCTTGTGCCTTGGTAGGCGGTGCTTACCATATGTGCCTTGTACGAGTTGTGGCAAATTAAACCCAATTAACCAAGAAATAAGATCGATTTTTAACTGGAACACATTGCTAGCTTAATCAATGACTAAGTTCCGAGTACTTCCGAGTAGTTCGGAGGACGCGCGATTTTGTTCGTGACATTGGGTCAACATTTGCGCATAACTTCCTTGAAGAAATTCTTCCGGGTTTTTTTTTGTTCGTAGTTATTTCTACATTTTTACATTAAAAATTTTACATAATAATTTTAACCCATGTTTTTAAATTTGCCAATTTAAGTGATATTTTGTTTTTATAATAATAATAATAAATTAAAAGGATATCTTTGAAAAGATTTTCAACAGTTCAAAAGGTACTTACTAAACATGGAACTGATTTTTATTACTAACTAATAAATATTCATAGAATTCAAAGTTTTCGTTACACTTACTTTATCAAAGTAGGTACAAGTATTCAACCGTGCTCAAAAACTAAAGGCTTGTAAATAAAGAAATGTCATCAACATTTCGCAACGTTTATATAAGCTGCCAAGAAACATGTTCACACATTACGACCAAACAAACATAAACAACAAAATATTTCAATTCATTCAGAACAGTTTCAATGGACAAACTATCGAAGCTGTGACATTAAAACTATTTGACACTTTGCACGTTGTAAATGTTTCATTCAACAAAGCACCAACTCGAACACATCCAAACTAATGCCAGGTGCCATCAAAGCGAGCTGAAGATAAATGAGCCACAAATTTATATATTCAGGTGGATAAAATTGGAACTAAAGCTGTTATTGAAACATTCTTGAAGTGTCTTTACACAAAATGCTACACTAGCGACACTATCAACTGAAAAGATAAGATGGTAGTTCTGTATGTTGCAGAACATATTTTATTACGAGACATTAGTAATGGAATGGAAATGACCAGAGTGACAAATACGTTGGCTTATATCCAACTGAAAATTACACTAGATACAATACAATAAACTTTATTAGATTTTTTCTGCGTTATTCAGGTATTAAGCTTATGGAAGGAATTGTTTTTTTTGAAAACACAATTGCATAGGATGAGTTCTTTGAAAAATATGTGAATATTTGGTAACATTTCAATCAATTTTTTTTAATGCAAGAATGGGTAACGCTTGACCACTATCTCACCTGATGTTAAGTGATGATGCGGTCGATGATCTAGCGCGCTAACCCAAAATATACCTATTCACTCTGATTGGCTGAAAAAGCCGGAACATAAAAATCTAATTCGTAAAATTTAACGTTCTGTAATGGGGAAATAACTAACTTTACTGAATGTATACTACATACATATTTTTTCAACAAAAAATAAAAAGGATATAAACTAAGGAACAATAAAAATTGGCAATATAATTTATTTTTAAAAGATCGTTTAATAATCCTGTAGGGCTTGTTTTCCTAATTAGATTTAATAAGTAAATACTTTTATATAATGTATAGACTTTAATATTACTGTAGAAGCTACTTCTGTAAAACCGAATCTCAATATCAGTCTCAAGTGCTCGAAATATTAAAAAATGCTCCTAAATTTCCAACCTGTAAAAGAGCTTAAAAAGGCTAGCTCACTCGTATTTTCAGAAAACATCGCCCTGTCCAAAAAAGTCTTTTTGACGAGTAATGAAAGAAAAATTACGCCCGCCCTTTGAATGTGCGACTTTCATCTAGACGAAATTAACTTTTGGGTACCCTGTAGATACTTGTAAATATATGTACTTCAACCGGGGAAATTGTGTTGCAAATTAAAAATGTTTCGTGTTGTTTTTCGAGTCTGCCAAGCAAAAATATTTGCTGGCATTGGCTAATATCATTGTTCTTTTGTATATAAATACTGTAAATAGGTAAGGCCGTCGTCTAAAACTAGTCTTAATTTTTTTATAAAGCAAAAACAATATTATTTCATCATCATTATCAGCCAATTTACATCCACTGCTGGACATAGGCCATGGCACGCCACTGAGCTCCATCTTCAGCTATTCATTTCCAACCGGTGCCAGCCAGCTTGCGTATATCATCGCTCGATCTAGTTGGAGGGCGTCCCACACTACGCTTGCCGAGCTGCGGTCTACACTCTACAACTCGTCTACCCCAACGGTTATCGGTTCTGCGACAGATATGACCGGCCCACTGCCATTTCAGCTTGCTAATCCTCTGAGCTATGTGGATTACTTTGGTTCTCTGACCGATGACTTCGTTTCGAATTCGATCCTTCAGAGTAACTCCGAGCATAGCCCTCTCCATAGCTCGCTGAGCGACTTTGAATTGGTGAACTAGTCGCACTGTCAGTGTCCACGTCTCGGCTCCGTAAGTAATAACAGGTAGGACGCACTGGTTAAAGACTTTCGTCTTCAGGCTTTGTGGTATGGGCGATGTAAAGACTCGACGAAGTTTTGACGAGTGTGTATGTATAATATTATTTAATTTAAAGAAAATTAAGGCCTAGCTACCTTTTTTATAGTGTCTTATGTGTACACTTCAGAAGAAAAGGTGTTTCATTAATAATTAAGAGAGTTTGAAACTAAAACAACCGACTTCAATGCCCCGCGAGTCAATTTCAGTAGCAAGTTTAAGACGTTTATCATCATATCTCTGGAGATACTTATCCGATCTCGGTGAAATTACAATGGGACCACCTCAGAAACGTACCCTACCGATTACAAAAAGAAGCATTCGAATCGGTTCAGAATTGACGGAGTAATCGCGTAACACCAACACACACACAAAAAAAATATACAGACGAATTGAGAACCTCCTCCTCTTTTGTGAAGTCGGTTAAAAATTGAATTTAGCTCGTGCAAAATCTAAATCGACTATTATATGTCTTGCGAAAGTCATTGATTAAAAAAATATGCAAAGAATTTCAAATTTAAAACAAAGAAATATCTAAAATAATCAAATATTCGTTGAACGCTACCATCAAAAAAACATTGAATGACACCCGAGCTTCAGATGCTTACGCGACGGGGCTGCCATTCTAAAGAATCCAATCTCCCAGACTTACACTTCATAAAGCAGAATAGACGTCTCGGCTCGTTATTAGAGACACCAATTTATTTTAGGGAAATAATTCATTCATTCGCCGAAAGGATAATTCTGAGAGCGTCAACCCCTACTGTAATTTCTCCAACGTGCGCGTAGAGTCTCCAATTCTCATAATTTTACAGAATTTAAACAAACAAATATTCTAAAATATGAGCACGAGTCCTTACCTGTATTTTTTTTGTAATTCAAGTCTGCTATAAACAGGCATGGTTGAATTAAATGAAACCGTGATCAAATCTCATATTCTCATGAGCAAACTAGTTCTAAAAGGTCTTTCTATTTGCACTGAGCACAGCAGCTTACTTACTCTACGCTCTACAATAGAAAATGACGAGAAGACATAAAAATAGCCACGTTAATGATTGGACACATAATGAGTGCTTAAGTATATAATATTATTGAATGTGAGTATAATTCATTGTTACTATTTATCCGGTAAACAGCTCACGTGATCGTTTTAAGTTTAAATTTTTGAGGTGTTGAATAAATAGTTTATCTATCTATTTATACTTTGCTAAATATAAATTTTTAAAATGTTCTACTATGTAAATCGATAAGGTCTGAAACAATAGCAAGAGCCAGAAATATCTCACCACTATGATATTGTGTTTTATTAATTTCAGCTAAATAAGTTATTTATATGGTCACCCTATACGCAGAATGAATGATCGACGTTTTCTCGCTCGCAATGCTTGTAATAAGATTTAAATGTCAGTTAAGACGAAATGAACTGCGCACATCACAAGCTGTTATAGACGATAAGTATACAATACCCCCCCCCCCCACTGGTGTAAAGTCACAGAAAATATAATAGTTAGTCTGGTGAAGAACAGCTTGGCTTGACTTGTAAGCGAGAAGCCACTAGTTCAAATCCTAGTTAGTAGTACGGGTATTCGTTCGCAGGTGCTAGTAGCATATTATATCGATGTTCCGCCTGACTTGATGATCTGTCTACCAATAACAAGATCGTTTAAAAAACTAAATAAACTGGTCAAGTGCAAGTCGGACTCGCACTCGTAGGGTTCCATACCACACTACAGTATTTTATAAAATCGAGCAAAATATACCACTATACTTTTTCGCCAGCCAAAAAAAAAATTTAAACATTTTATTTCTTATAACGCCATCTAACGTCTAACAAAGGTGTTAGGGTTCGACATTTCAATATAACGCCATCTATGGGACGTTTACCTAACTAAGCGTTCGAAGATGGCGTAAAATGCCGAAAAAAACACGTTTCTTGTATCGGGACCCTCTATAGTTTTTAACTTTATTCTGTTTTTAGTATTTGTTGTTATAGCGGCAACAGAAATACATCATCTGTGAAAATTTCAACTGTCTAACTATCACGGTTTATGAGATAGAGCCTGGTGACAGACGGACAGACAGACAGATAGACGGACAGCGGAGTCTTAGTAATAGGGTCCCGTTTTACCCTTTGGGTACGGAACCCTAAAAAGAACCGACTTCATTGCCGCGCTATTAATTTTCAGTACCAATTTTGAGGTGTTTATTCCATATCTCTGGAGGTATTAATCAGACCTAATAAAATGAGCATGGTTGCTTGGAACACCACACTTGGAATATTTCCTTTCCAACATAAAAATAATAATCAAAATCGGTTCATAAACGGCCAAGTTATCCGCGAACAAACATAAAAAAAAAATATATATATACGGTCGAATTAAGAAACCTTCTAGTTTTTTGATGTCGGTTAAAAAGTAGCTTACCACCATCAAGGTATATAATCTGCCACGATAACCTTACGGTGTTCCAGCTGTACACAGCCCTTGAGAGTCAGAGCACATATTATAGAATGGTTACTACGTAAGTCACGAGTCTGAGTAAGTATTACCACTTGTACTATTATTTATTCTGTGGTATTACTAAAGACACTTACTCTGAGGTATTCTATGTCAAGTATGAGAGTATTCTAAGTCGAGCGTGCACCATCGTTGACGACATCATCACTTACCACCAGGCGAGATAGTGGTCAAACGCTAGCCTATAAGAATAATAACACAGATAACACAGAGATATAAAAAAAAATTAAACATAATCAATAGGTATAAGTTTAGCTTTAAGCTAATAAGTTTAAGCTTTTTCTAAAAAAACATTACATCAATGAACAGGCTACATGTTTTTAGGTATGTGAAAATTGTGACAGTCTCAATTGTCATCAGCTGTCTATATTTTTTTCAATGAAATGTTTTTAAACAATAGTTAGGTGTCGTCATAATCATCACCATCAGCCTGTGCCAGTCCACTGCTGGACGTAGGCCTCTCCCAATAGTTAGGTATACAGGTACATAAATTAAACTGCATTGTACTTACAAACCAACTCCAAATTTCAAATGACTGTATTATTTTTATGCAGATGAAACGGTGGTATACTTTGAAAGACCGCTAAAACTCTCAATTTAGCCCGAGAAAAACAATTTCTGTTTACAAGAAAAGTGTGAATACAAAGCGAATAAGTCAGCTGATGAAATCGTTCTAAAACAAGCGGTCCGACAGTCTGAATAATTTATATAGTGAAAAAAGAATAGTCCCTTCCCATTACATGCTGAGCGTTTACACCAAGCGGAAAGTCAGCGGCTAAAACGCCGCGCGTGCCTTTATTCTTGTTACTAGCTTTTATGTCACTTTCCGTCTTAAGGTACGGACACACCGCAGCGTCTTGCGTGCGCGATCTAGGCGGCGATAAGATAGCGCAGTAGTATTTGTACCGACTGGTTCACACCGAACGCGATCAGAAAACAATTGAAAAGTACTAAGATCGCGCCCGCAGATCGCAAGATGTCGCGGTGTGGCAGTACCTTTAGTATGTAATATTACATAATACTATAGTACTGTACTAATAATATGTAATATTGCTAAAACTGTTTTGTAAACTTAGCATGCCATTTACTAACTGCAAAGAAAATGTGACACCTTTCCCAATGCATTTATCTAGCCTTTAGCCTAATGTGTAAACAGTAACCGCTGAAACACGGCCTTGTGTTGTGATTTAATTTATTTCTAATTTCTGGTCTCCCCTGGAAGTAAGTGATGATATGGTTGAAGGTGGTGAGAACACGTTATGCCTAAATTGGTCTGATTTTCAAAGGCTATGCTGCCGGTACACTGTAAGGTTATAGCGGCAAGTTTCTCCTTGATGCTGACAAGCTACTTTCTGGTAGCAAGTCAGACGGAACATCTATATAATTCTCCAACCACCTATATACCACCTGTGGCTTTAAATATAAGTAATAGAAAATACATGCGTTATAGAGGCCAATTTGCGATCGCGTCGCTTGACTGTCTGTGTAAGCAAACCTTTAATACCGCTGTTGATTTTCCGTAGGGATACATAAACTGCGAAATAAACTGTGGCACACTCCCTCTTACTCTAACATCACAAGAGTGACAGAGTGGGTTGTTGTGAGAGGATTGAAAGGATTCGGATTTATACCCGAATGGCGGAAGCTCGCACAATGTAGATTTAAACGAGAGGGTAGAACATTTTTTCATAAATAAATTATGTGGGGTTGGGACTGTAATGTTGTGCTTATCACGTTCTTCAAATGTAAAATAATGCTATCTGTCAAATGTAACTGCTGGAAAATCTATGCGAGAGAGCTGATTTATTTTGGACAAATACAAAAACCACAGATATACTCGTATGTGAATAGAACCTATTCTACATAATACTCGTAAATCACCATACACCGCCGTATCACGTTAATTGTTTCTCCATCAGAAGGTTGTTGTATTTCGGTTGTATTATGTACTTTTTCTTTTTTATGGTGTTCAATAAAGTGTTTTCTATTCTATTGTATTCCACAAAAACCATTTTATCAGAGCTTATGAAGAGCCACGCTCCTTATAGTTCTTTACGCCATAACCTAATTCTCTTTAACGTTAACGTTCTGCGTTAATCCTAGTCTTATGTTCTCTATAACAAACTCTTCCCTTTTTAACCGACTTCAAAAAAAGGAGGAGGTTTCTCAATTCGACCGTATATATTTTTTATTTTTTTATTATTTTTTATTATGTTTGTTCGGGGATAACTTCGTCATTTATGCACCGATTTTGATTATTCTTTTTTGTTCGAAAGGAGATATCCCAAGTGTGGTACCACGGTAATTTTATCGAGGTCTGATAAGTATCTCCAGAGATATTGAGATAAACATCTCAAAATTGGTACTGAAAATGAACATTGAAGTCGGTTCTTTTTTAGTTTTTAAACGATATTATAGTCAAAATGTCCCGATTGGCCGTTACTAATACTATATATAGTACATAATAAGTAAAATAATTAAGATAGTTTAAAAACTAAAACAACCGACTTCAATGCCCAGTCAATGTCAGTAGCAAGTTTGAGACGTTTATCGTCATATCTTTGGAGATACTCATCAAATCTCGATGAAATTACAATGGGACTACCTCGGAAACGCACTCTACCGATAACAAAAAAAATCATGGGAATCGGTTCAGAATTGACGGAGTAATCGCGTATATAGACAAAAAAAAAAAACAAAAAACATACAGACGAATTGAGAACCTCCTTTGTTTTTGGAAGTCGGTTGATAATACGCAAATTACGAAGGCTATTTATACAACAACAATCAAGTAAAAATTATAAACAGGTTAACGCCCGTATAATACCAATTTAATGAAAACATAATATTTTTTACGATGTTCCATGAACTAATATAAAAGGTAGAGAAATATTAAAATATTCTTGTAATCTAGCGAGGCTGCGATAAAGCCTTTCTGGGAACAGGCACTTCGTTTGAGAAATATTGGCGCGTTGAAATAGCAAAAATAATATAAGCGGGATATTGTTGGGAGCCGAGGTTCTTTGTGCTTATTAGCACACCTACGCTAGCTGGATTTTACTTGTAGGGCCTGATATATCTGGTGGGTGATTTAAAGCACCTTATTATTAAGAACGGAACGGAACGTTCGAACTAGAGTATAAAAATAAAGTAAAGTGCTATGCGTATGAGCAAATGAGCAATGTGTATACACCTTTATTAGAGACACTTTTTAGTTCAGTTTACGTATAATGTAAGGCTAGATTGTAGTGACAAAAGGGACGTGCATATTTAGAAATACTAGTAAGCAAGAGACTCCAGAGTATCGCGCATCGCCGCAAAGTCGCTTGCTTAATGCTTGCTTATCGGTTTTTCATCGGATACATTTTAGAGAGTGTGCAATGTAACTGCATGATTTGATTCCACCATCCCCATTTTATAATCGGACATCTAGAGATACTGAAAGGCGCCACCGATTTATGATGGATATACCATTTACCTGAACGAAGCTATTTACTTCTTCGTTCATCGTATAAACTGCCAAGGAATGGAATACCCTACCTGAGTCTGTGTTTCCGGTTAAGTACAATATGGGGGTCTTTAGATCGCGGGTGAATAGGTATCTTCTGAGTAAGCACGCTCCATCATCAATCGCATCATCACTTAACATCAGGTGAGATAGTGGTCAAGTGCTACCCAGTTCGATGTAAAAATAATTGATGATCGTACAACACTAAAAAACCGAACTTCACATGCCGCGATAATCAAAATAGCCAGTTGCTGTAGTCATGTCATCAAGGTATACAAATTTGTTTATATTGTTTATCTCCATATCTCCGGCGATCATTATCAGATGTCGATAAAATTTGAATGGGACCAAACGGGAGACATAATTTCCAAAAAAAGATTTGACGGAGTTCTGAGGTAACAAGTAAAAAAAACCTTCAAATTGAGAACCTCCTCCTTTTTGTGAAGTCGGTTAAAATAGAATTTGAGACAAAATGTTCAAGAGCATAAATTAACTTTAGAGCCTGAAAGCAAAAGCTTATGCTCCCTAACCTAATCCTTCACTTGCTGACCTTGCTTACTACCGTTGGTGCCGCAGCTTATTATATTAGACCTATTATATAGACGTGCAATAGCTACTAACCAGTTGGGTAGCCTGTCCACGAAACCGAAGGTCGAGGGTTCAATTACAACACGGGAGAATTCTTTGTGTGATCCACAAACAATTACTATTGCAGGGAGATGTCTTTAAAAAATAAAAATAATATGCCCTGCATATATCACATGGCCTTTCATCCACACTCATCCCTAGAAGTTAAAACTCGGCTAACAAACGCCTGTTTATATTTAATCCAAACGTCAAACCCAGCGCACTAAATTAGCCGCCCCCGAGTCCCGGACGACTTGTAAACGTTTTCCTGCGTACCGCTTCGATTTTACGATTCAGGGAGAGTTTTAGAATTGCTTTTATGGGTTCCTGGTACCCGAGGTATGTGTGTGAATAATTTAATTGTATTGCACCTACGCTTTTAGGCTTTCGCACTCATATCCCGCAGGGTTTTAGGTGGGGAAAAGTTGTTCTGTGTCCGACAATGACATTTCTTGGAAACGAGTACGTGATCAAGACTTAAGTTGGTCACATGGATCTATGTTGATACTCCAAGCCGTTATAGTCAGTTCAAACGAAGGGATGTCAGGGAGCACAGGGATGTAAGAGAGCACAAATACCACCTCAGTGCTCCCAGCCAACCTCACCTGCCCGTGGTGCATCCTGCTGACCAACAAACGAGACTCTGGCGACCGACAAATGGCGGTATAACCATTTCACAATTATGGCGTAGCTAAATCCTACAGGCCAGTGACGTGACAGGCGTTACCGGTGCGAGAAGCTACGTCCTGCGATCGCCAACCCGCCTGCCGGCGTGGCGACTAGGGCAAACCCTCCCAAAATGATGTACGAAGGTTTAATCTTCTTGGTAGTCTCCTGACGAGCTTATTTTATTTGTTATTTCCCCTTTCTCAATAATTGCGTCGTTATTATATTTTGCTGTATCAAGGCATGGAATCACTCTTCTCTCTCAGCGAGACGGCATGGCTACCAAGTCGTTTGCTTGTTAATACTACCGGCCTTGAGGAGGAGACTCTTAGAGGAGACCAGAGAAAGACGAAGATAGAGAGAGAGAGAGAGAGAGAGATAGAAAAAGAAGAAGGACCTAGTTTTGTCAAGTTGTCCGGTACATTGTGGTTTATACTTGAGAGCATGTTCAAATATAGTCATGCACTTACCTGAGTAACAGTAATAGAAAAGGTTCAAAAGATGTTTTGGACAGCTCACTTTGCAGGTTTGTATTGTGTTAGGTAACTTACCTGAAAATAAAAGAAAACATAATTTAAAACTTTGAAACTCAGTAAACAAAGTCAAAAACAAAAAAAGGAGCATATAATTATGTTAACGATAAATATCGTCGTCGTATTTAAAACTTCTCTAGTAGTTTAACCAAGTAAAATAACGAAAGTTTAACGTGATGAAAAAATAAGTTAGTAAATAGGTAACTTTAATATGTTTAAGTTATTTACCAAGTTACCTCCCTACATTTAGGATTTGGGAAAGATTTGCTTTAAAAAATTTAAAAAAAAACTAACTGTTTTAAATTTTTGAGGTCACTAAGTAAACTAAAACAATTAAAAACAACCATAGCGCTACAACGATAATGTTACATATTACCGAGTCGCTGCATTATATAAAAACACACACAACACTAGTCTAGCCCATATGACCCACTGATCAAACGTAGCCAGATACAGCACAGGTTGACAAACGAATAAATCATAATAGTTTTGTATAACCGCTTATTTAATTTGCCCCCTTATCATACAGTCTATTCAAATAGGGTTATATTAATCTAAAGGCATTATCCACTATAAATAAACCACGAAGTGCAATTAGCATCCCACGCAAGGAAAAAGCGTACCAAATTTCATAATCTTTGAGTTCCGCCTACGCAGTGCACTGCACACTGTTTTATAAATGCAGTAACGGGTCTTTATAGCTAAGCTTTATAATGTAGTAGAAATGATGTATATTTGTATAGAATATGTAGTAATTGTATTGTGACAAATATCATTACGACTTTTTGTTTCCATACTACTTGTGCCCCGAGGGACAAAAGGTTGTCAGTAAGTTGATTCAGAAAATAATATCGTTTAAAAACTAAAAAAGAACCGACTTCAATGCCGCGCTATTCATTTTCAGTACCAATTTTGACATGTTTATCTCAATATCTCTGGAGATACTTATCAGACCTCGATAAAATTAATATGGTACCACACTTGGGATATCTCCTTTCGAACAAAAAAAGAATAATCAAAATCGGTTCATAAACGACGAAGTTATGCGCAAACAAACATAAAAAAATATATATATATACGGTCGAATTGAGAAACCTCCTCCTTTTTTTGAAGTCCGTTAATAACCTATCTTCATTTCAAATTTCATACTAATCCGTCAAGCGGTTTCAGCGTGAAGATTGTAGATAAACTAATACATATACTAATTCATACTCATTCATATCTCACACTTTCATATTTTTAATTTTATTTGATGATACCAAATAGTAGTGAAAAATTAAATTTTACATCCCTAAGGATGTAAAAAAATATTTGATACCTTTATTCATTTCTATTTACTGCCTTTAATTCTTCATCATTCAGCCAACTTTCCACAACATTTTAAGTTGTTAAGTAGGCAATAGTATCCTTATTTATCTGCATCATCATCATAATCAGCCGGTATCAGTCCACTGCTGGACATAGGCCTCTCTCAAGTCATGCCACTGAGCCCGATCTTCGGCTCTTTGTTTCCAGTCACTGCCCACCGCTTTGCGAATGTCGTCGCTCCACCTGGTCACAGGGCGTCCTACGCTACGTAAATGCCTATTCCTCCCAAGGGATGAAAGTAGTATTTATCTGCATTTTATATAAAAACAGCTTTGAACAGCACTCTATCGTTAAGTGCACTGAGATTCGAGAACAAAGTATCTACAGTGATTCATGGAACTAAATGCAAAGCTCGTGTTAAGTTATTATTACTTACTAATTAAGTGTAAGGTGTCGATTGATGGACGATTCACGATACATGTAGTGTTAACTACCGAAAGAGGTTGCTATGTTGGGCAAAGATTGAGGGCAAATAGATCAATCTTTATTTCATACGGGTTAGGCATTTTCTTCTAGTAGTATAACCAAGTAACGAAAGTTTAACGTGATGAAAAAGTAAGTTAGTAGATACGCAAATTTATTATGTTTAAGTTATTACTTAGTTACTTCCCTACGGCCTACATTAAGTACTTTATGGAATTTGCGAAAATGCTTTACAAATTTAAAAAAAACATATACATTCAGATTCGCAAAGGTGGGCAGTGACTGGAAACAAAAAAGCCGAGAATCGGGCTCAGTGGCGTGACTTGCGAGATGTCTATGCCCAGCAGTGGACTGATACCGGCTGATTATAATGAGGCATTGTCTTTGTTTCTTTTATATTCTAGTACACTTTACGTTTCTTTTACATCACAGTAGGCTAGCGTTTCACCACTATCTCGCCTGGTGGTAAGCGATGGATTGGTACAAAAGTATTGTAATATTCAATTTTGGCATTATTTTCATCTTTATGTGGATATATTTTTTATCTTTATACACTGCATGTCGTTGGAAGTTGCTAAAGTCAGATTTTTTTATCATAATTACGCCTTATTATGAAATCTGTGACGAATCTAGGTCCATAAATATTATATTTTATGTAATATTTGTCTTATTGAATCTAAAATGTATAGAATTTACATACATAGCAAATCGCTTGCTAGGCACAAAGGTGATAAATACTTACGTCAGGAAATCACACTTGTATGCAAATACTAACTATTATTGCGAATGAATAATGAAGACAGTTCTATTAGCAAGCTTCACCTCACACTTTCATCCATTAGGCATATTATCGTGCGATGATCTGTCTATCGGCTCGTTGATCTATGGCTGGGCGAATCGTTCGAGCTTGCACAATATGCCGTCTTCACGGCGCCGAGAGATCTATACGGTAGATGGCGCCAGGACCACCTCTATTATGCTTTAGCGCTTAGTACCTAGACGAGCAAGAAAATAGCTACTGGAAAATAGGTTCCTTGTCTTCCGAAGGTGTTTTAGTTTTCTCAAGTCTTCATATAATCAGGAATACCTACTATAGTCCTGTCATGGGATAGGAATAGGATTCCAAAAACCATCCCAGAACTTTAACTTTAAAAACAATTCGAGTTTGATACGTTCTTGTCTTATTATAGCTAAGTACTGCTAGATTTAAAACTACAGTAAATAAACTAGAACTGGCTTTTGCCTAGAAAGTATAGGAAAGCGTCTATTAGCTTAGATATTATTTAGATAGAAATTGCAAATTTATTTGAAAGATACAACTTAACTTGAGCCACAGGTGCTAAATGATAAATCCTTGCATCAGGATATTCCGCCGGCCGCCAGGGCCGGACTCAGGTCAGGGCTTCAACCTACGCAACCCCCAGGTGGCGCCTTGTCAAATATTTGTCCTCATTTATGAGTGTTTAAGAACTTGCGATATTCGCCATTTTATAACATTTGAATAAGAATGCAATGATGAGACTAATACAATAAATGTTATGGCCTGATGCTGAACAAGAGTCTGCCAGTGTCTTTGCCTGTTATGAGAACTTGATTAGGTTTTGCATATCCATTGAAAACTGAGACAAAAGTTTTTTTTGTAGATAGGCACCTACTTTGATTTTAGTATGAATGAAATGAAACACCGACGCTAAAATATTGTAGATGTATGTAAACGAAATACGATAGGTTCTTTTTAAAATAATCTGTCTGATACTTCGGCTTGTCGTCTTGGGCTTGTCGTCTAAATACGTAGTTACTTTTGGTGTTTTTCTCGCTTACTACTTAGTAATTTAGTGCTTAGTTACTAGGTACCTATTTCGCGCATAGATCTCTGATGGAATCCCACGCAGATAGAGGAAGGTGCAAATAGACATAGCTGTGTCTCGTTCTATAAAACAAAAATCGGTCGCATTTAGGGGGCATATCAAAAAGTTTGACAGTGATTGAAATCAAAGATTACAAACTCGGCTGTCATTGAAATGAACCAAATGACAGATGAAGTCAGCTGCATACTGTATACACGGAGGATCTACCTACCTCCGTGACGAAATAGCTGCATCCCCGTCATTTACATTTTTTGAAGTGAAATCTTCTTTAGCAGCGCGAAAAATTTCACAACGCCGCGGCTGTGAACTTTTTGGGATGGGTAAAAAATGTTAAACTCGCGTCTGGATACGTGACCTGATCAAAGATTCGTAAAACGAAAAGAGAGTAGACCAAATGCACAACGTTGATGTTCAAGTTTTCACTTCTGCCGGCACTGCCGGAGTGCAACCCTCCGTGTTTGATCACTATCTCGGTAAGGGTAATGAACACGCTAGGCCTCGAATACTCTGACTCTCAAGGGCTGTGTGATTCTGGAACATCTTATGGTGATGGCGGCAGATTTTCTCCTTAATGGTAAGCTACTTTTTATATTATGCTTCTACCACCTGGGTTTCCATTCTATGATCAACTGTCAAGTTTGTGATAAGGGGGTTGTTAACCAAAATACATAATTATTTTTAATCAAGCATGACCGCACCGTATAAATCAGCATCGGTTTAATTGTAGGCCGTCTAGGAGCGCTGCGCCTACGTTGGCGCCACGGCCCGTGGGTGAAGTGAAAGGACGGTTTTTCTCAGCTCACCTAAGCCTTGGGAATTTGAATTTTAAAATTTGGATTCTACAGAGTTGTAATTAAATTTGTAGAGTGCGGCTGTATAGTTGAGCAACTCAAAGACCTTAAGTCTTGGAGATGTATTAAAGTTGCCTAGGATGTAAAGTTCCATGGATGGAATAAACAAAGATGTGACCATTAGATATCTCATCAGATGGAAAGTGAAAATGCTACGGAAAACATCAGCAGGATATTGAGGCGCGGCAAGAGCGAATAGATAACTACTAACTACTTCCAGCAGTGGGTATTATTAATACATATAAGGACTGCACATGATAATAACAAAAATGTTTTGGATATTTTTGGTCCAACCGCCCAAGTGCTAACTTGTCAAACGAGAAGAAGGAAAGGAAAAACTTAAAGGACTTGAAGGACAAACTTAACTTTGCAGTTTGATCCCTAAAACAATGCCTGGACCGTGGTTAATATGCACCAATATGTTTGTAATAGTAAATTAACAATTTTTTTAATAAACTACATATTTACGGTTTGCAGATTTACATGTTTTTCTTCATAAGTGCTTCAAGACCTTGCTTCTTGGCAAATTTCATGATGCTAGTTCAACGTGAAGTACCCTATAGGTTTGGATTCCCTTGTGAAATCGTAAAATGCGAAAATATGCGACATACACATCATATCTTTTGATCGCGTTGACTTGAAGTTGAAGTTAATTTTTTTTTGAGGTGTGGAACCCTAATAATATCGTTTAAAAACTAAAAAAGAACCGACTTCAATGCCGCGCTATTCATTTTCAGTACCAATTTTGAGATGTTTATCTCAATATCTCTGGAGATACTTATCAGACCTCGATAAAATTACCATGGTACCACACTTGAGATCTCTCCTTTTGAACAAAAAAAGAATAATCAAAATCGGTTCATAAACGACGAAGTTATCCGCGAACAAACATAAAAAAAAAATAAAAAAATATATATATACGGTCGAATTGAGAAACCTCCTCCTTTTTTTGAAGTCGGTTAAAAATGTAAAGATAGCTGCTGTGGCATCATAAACAGTTGCTGTATAGTAATATACATTTGGTTAAGTCTATAGGTAGACAAGTCTACACAAGTATAGAATTGAAAATTGCTTTTCTTTATAAGGCCATGCATTACCAGTGTTGTGCTATTGTGGTATTAAATCGTGTATTGCGAAACTAAAATGGCATTATCTTGAAATTGTGTGGGAAAGGTATTTTCGTTTTATAGGACAGATGTTTACAAAGACTTTAAGGTACCTACCTACTACTGATTGTGTAATATCTATCTTATTGGATACCGAGGTATGTATGGTGGTAGGACAGTATCAGTGTCCGCCTGGCCAGCTACCACCCTCAAGTTAGAAAATCTGTCGCCAAACATCTATTGTGTTTCAGCAGCTATCCTTGAAAACCACTTCATCACTCATTCTAGGCGTGGCGTGCTTACCATCTTCGACCGCATCATCACTTACCAACAGGTGATATAGAGGTCAAACGCCTCTATGATATTTAAAAAAAAACTGCAAAATGTACGAGAACATAAGAGACGAAAACGCAGATATAAAAACAGTTATAAAAAATGTAATCCAAATTCTGATAAGAATCTAAGACCAACCAAAAATGTCGTAGACATATTTTGAATGGAGTATAGACATATATAAATAATTAGCTTTTTTTCTATCTATGGTATTGAGTAATAATAGAAACTTTCTATAACTAACTCTGCATCCTTCGCAAGTTAAAATAAACCAGACAATGCTCGACTTATTATTATAGTTTCCAGAGAAACTCAGTAATAAAAGAAAATGTCCTAATTTTTAACCGAACCGCACAAAAGGCGCGTAGGCGCTCAATACAAAGCCATCCTTTAAATATAACGGGAAACAATAAAACTAACATTATATTATGTAATCCGATCCTTTAACAAATTAAAATTCCAGAAGGTTACTCCTACACTCCGCTTTTATTACCAACAATTTTTAAAAAACAGTAATAAAACGTCATAACACGTGAGACTTAACGATCACACGTCGATACAAATCTAGACAATAAGACCTCCCATTATCCTGACTTGCATACATTTATTTATCCTTTTATTTAAATTAAGGGGTCTGTTTGAACTGGTTTATCTTTTGGGATGTTAATAAACATGCTATGAGCAGGATAACAGATAAACTAATAGATAGAGCCTAGAGCGGTTGTTAACGTAATCTTTTACTACGATATCGGAACAAATTAAATAAGGGAGATGGTCGTTATATGTTTGATAGATACGAGATAACAACAAATATACACAATTCAACAAACATGATGTTAAATATTATGTTTCTTTGAAGTGAACACTTTATATTTTTGTAAATTGTTAAACACAATCCAAAATTTCATCGTACCGACGGAACTTGAACCCGCAACCTCCGGAATAACATGTTCCGGTGCTTTGCCAATTAAGCCACGGTGCGAAATATCGTTACGACGAAATTAGTGGATTGCATTTGTTAACCCAATTATGCATTGGTGGCGCCGTCTATGACTACTTATTACGTAAGTTAATCATTCGGAAGAAATCATTACAGTTTTCAAATCCGACGAACATGTTATTCCGGAGGTTGCGGGTTCAAGTCCCGCCGGTACGATGAAATTTTGGATTGTGTTTAACAATTTACAAACATGATGTTGTTGTAATATGCTCGGTGAATTTAAGTTACCTATGTTACGGAAAGAACTCGGTTAAAGTTGTCGGCAATTTTTTTAAAGTTTTATAAATAAAAGTTTAATGTGTCAAGAAATTTTATCGTTGTAATCTTTAAAATGGATCGACTTTCGAGACACGCGAGTCGGAAAGGACTCTAAAGATCATTTGATTATAATTAAGTAAATATGGGACTAATCTGCGGCTGTCGGCCCGTTGACGTAAAGGATAGATAGCTTGCCGAACCGGGAGGTCAACAGTTCAAATCCTAGCCGCGCACCAATGGATTTTTCTATTTGCATTCAAGGGTGCTCGTCCGCAGATGGTAGGAACATTATATCGATGTTCCACCTGACTTGCTACCAAAAAAGTAGTTAACAACCATCATTACGGTATTAATACAGCCTTCGAGAGTCAGACCATATTAGATGATCAAAGATGGTGATCTCTGACCACATCCTCACTTACTACCACCACCAAGCGAAATATTGGTCAAACGCTAACTTATCAGATATCAAAAAATCATTACCATATTGAACATAAAATAACTTCCGAATCGGTCAACATTCTATGCAAATCTTTCGTTTTGTGAAGTCGGTAAAAACATACTAACTATATATATTATATGATAAATCAAAAGTTTTAAATAGGCAAGAAGAAAGACGTTGGTATCAAAATGCAGTCAGTGTCTTTCTAAAATAGACATAAAAACTAAAACTACGCCAATTAGTTTAAGCGGTAGACTGAAAACAGCAAAAGTAGATTAGCCACTGGCTATCAAAATTAGCTTCACGTATTCAGACCTCATTAGAAGAAAGTAGCACTGCCGATATCTAAAGTAGTCTTATTTAACGCTTTAGTTAGTAAAACAGCAAGAAGACTAAGATAAAGTCTGGCGCCCTAGGTTACATAGTATCTAGTACTTAAATCTTTGCCCTAGGTCTGCTAGGTCCCACGACATCTCGCCTACGCTATGTCCTGACCGTTGCCACAAATTAATAAAACGAATATGTAATGCTATTTTACTTTGTGTATAATAATAAGCTTTTATTTAACTTGCCGCGTTTGTATGTATATAATATGTTTGTACGTTTGTGTGGGACAAATTTTGGAAGCTAAATTAGAACCACCAGGTAATGGAATGCTCTGTCTGAGCCTGTGTTTCCGGCTAAATACAATATGGGGGTCTTCAAATCACGTGTGAATAGTTATCTCTTGGGTAAGCGCGCTCCATCATCGATCGCATCATCACTTAACATCAGGTGAGATAGTGATCAAGTGCTACCCAGTTCTATGTAAAAAAAAAACAAAAAAAAAACATTTCCTGATGTTCGATTGGACTCAAATTTGGTATATCTACTTACGTATTTTTGATGACAATGCAATAACATGGTACCATCGAGCTGACCCGATGATGGAGTCGAGATAGCTGTAGGGAATAGAACTCCGTAGTCTATTTAGTAATGCATCCACATCTTTATAATGGTCATGACTTGAACCGGACTGTTCCTTTTACTTACTTGACTTATGGTCGGTTTCTGAAGTCGGTTTATTGAGAGTTTATCTTCTCAATTGTACCGTTATTGAATAGACAAACTCTCAATAAATGTACCCAGAAACCGGCCATTAAAAATTCAAAGTCACGAGACTTTGACTAGCCTTAACGACTAGTATTTTAACAAAAAAAATAAAACAGAAACGTCAATACTTCAAACGCTGACTAAATATAACGAATAATTCTAATATATTTAGGTACCCACAAAAGAAAAAAATCTTCCTTTCTTCTCTTTATGTATTTCTTCAGTGTTTCGGTGCCTTTGACTTTACTCGCTTACATTACGTATTCTCATTGGTGTATAGCTGTTTTACAGTCTTAACTGTGTTTGAATAATGCATGTGCAAGCGCACTCGTTCCGATTACTTTGTAGCTTTGATGGCTGATCTTATCTCCTCAATAAAAGCGCTTTTTTACATCTGAGGTAATATGATGTATCAACTATGGTGCGAAATAATTTAAGATCCATCGAATTATAATAATTCGATGATAAGATAGTTTAAAAAACTAAAATAACCAACTTCAAACGTCGCGCTAGTCAAAGTAGCCAGTAAACGCAGTAACTATTATATAATCTGTGCCAGTAGTTAGTAGTATGTCGTCGAGATAAGTAAATGCATCGTAATACAAATGTTGATATATTAAAAACGGCTCGGCCGGTTCACCGATTACTCGAAGATGCCTGAACCGATTTGGTAAATTCTTTTTTTGTTTCAAAGGGTAACCTTCACAGGTGGTCCCATTTAAATTTTAACGAAATCGGCCGAGCCGTTTTTAATATATCAACATTTGTATTACGACGCATTTACTTATCTCGACGACTTACTAGTTACTGTAGAAGAAGAGTCCCAAGAGCATTTATTACACAATGGAGGTTGCTATTGCATATACTTTTGAAGACTAAAAAATATGACCTTGAATAATGTTTTTACATCTTTCTTCTCGTTGATTTTGGTTTTTTACAGATATTCTTACGGTAACTGTGAGCGAGATAGAAACAAAGGTGAAGAGAATTAATTTGTCTTCACAGGAATGTTCTACCGGGCAAAGTCTTCTTAGGGTGCAAAGTTAGTAAATATGTTTTGACATGACAATGACATGACGTTTGGCGAAGATGGCGGCCATATCAGTTCTGCGACACTGCATACATAATTAAATACCTCAGAATTATGAACGTACTTTGTACCAACCAACACTGCAAAAAAATATAAAAATAAGCATAATACCACAGATGATATAATAGTTACTACGTAATTAATACCTTCCGTTGTTAGGTTGGCTACACAGTGCTTTCATAATTCGGGTTTCAACAATATAAGGAAGTGCCTCTTATAACGTAGTAGAGTGATTCAGTACTCTGTTGGCCATATGGCGGCAAGTAATGTTAATAATCGCAAATAATACTTTTTTATATTCATTTTGGAATACAACTAGTCCGTGTTATAAAAGTATTTGGAATTATTGTAATAAAATAGACAATTAATTATCGTGTGTGACAGCTGCTTTTATTGCACAGAGCCATTTTGGACATAGTCCTTTGATACCTTGATGACATCATTATGACTAGTGAATATTTTCACTAGCGCGGCATTTAAAGTCAATTCTTTAGGGTTCCGAACCCAAAGGGTATCAAATGAACACTTTCTGAGACTTTGTTGTCCGTTCGTCCGTCCGCACGTCCGTCCGTCCGTGTGTCTATATGTGCACACTTAACAGATCTGTATCTTCTTAACCGTAATAGGTACATACTTGAAATTTTCACAAAGTATATATCCGTGAGTGTATAACGGCCCAGACGAAATTTTATAGATGCATGTAATTTAATTAAAACTTGTTTTGCACTAAAAAGGGTAAAATAAAATATAAACCGACTTCATAACCACAAACAGGCACTCAAAAGCGAATAATAAATTACTTAATATATTTATTATAAGCGCTACCCACTTATCTATTTGAAGTCGGTGCCAGCTAAGTCTAATAGGTAGTAGATAGATACTCATCATCATCATCATCATCATCAGCCGGTGTCAGTCCACTGCTGGACGTAGGCCTCTCCCAAATAATAGTCCCCCAATAATAAAATAGCACGATACTACCTACATGTACCTACCTACTTACTACTACTACATACATATATTATATCTATCTACTATCCATTAGACATGGCTGGCACCGACTTCAAATAGATAAGTAGGTAGCGCTTATAATAATTACATTAAGTAATTTATTTTTCGCTTTTGAGTGCCTGTTTGTGGTTATGAAGTCGGTTTTATTTTTTTTGAAAAATAATTTATTAAGTATTCTAATTTTTGCTATGGTACGGAACCCTACGTTTGCGACGTGTGGGTACTATAGAGCTGACCTTGTGTTGGAGCCAGGCTATAGGGAATGGAACTACGTAATGACAAATGCTAAGACAGTCGAATTTGGGCTAGCTATGTATTATTATCGTTAGTACTTTTCACTTTTCAGTACACATGTATTAAAAACACTTTAAATTTATTGATATTTAAGGTTCACACCTAAAACTGCAGTTAAAATCAGATGTCGCAGTTGCGTAAAAACATTAAAATTATCTGCAAACTATGATGGCTAAGCCAATAATGATAAAACCCACGGATAGCTAACAGAATCTGCTATGAAGATTAGTAAGCCGATGGCTTTAGCCCTTTGTGGTTGTGTAATTGTGACGGTGTGGGAATAAGGCCCAAAGGTGGACGGATTAAGGGTCGGGGCGTGAGGGCACAAAGGTTGCCTGTGTTAATTTAATTAGATAAATTCCTTAGACCTTAACTGATTAAAATGTAACCTGAGCCTACTGTTAATATGTAAACATACAAGGACGCTTTTATGCCTATGGAAAATGGGATAATTCAAAGATGATCTTCCAGATTTATTTCAGGAATTGTTAATGCTACGAACTAATCAAATAATCATTACTTGGATTATTATATATAATATTCATTATATTATAAACATTATATATAATATTCATTAGTGATCATATTACATGTAACTAACAAATAAATAACATTTTATGTTAATGGACGTAATATTTAGCAATAACAAACAACAAATATCTCATCTCCATTTTATATGACCGACTTCATAAAACCTGACGTAGATACTCAATTAATTAATGTGGATGCCGATTGAATTTTGTTTTGGTTAAATAGCTAAGTTTTATTCCAAGTAAATTTTCTGATAGAAGTTATGGAGATAAGCACCGTGGCCTAAAGTTTTCAACTTGCATTTAAAATGACTTGCGTAGCTTAGGTTGCATGTAAAGCCAGTCCCATTTAAGATTTTTAAACGAACAATATACAATTATACAGCGGTATAGCCCCTTGAAAATCCTAAGTACGCTCCTCTGTGCTAGATCACTTGTAATGAGTTGACTTTGAAAGATATAAAGAATGTGTGAGAAAGCCCGTGGCATACTGAACACGACTGTCCGGGCCATTGTTCGCGTGGTGATGTGATTTGAATTCAAATTGTTTGCTCAGTTATAATTACATTATCATCTTCTTAGCGGTAAGCTTACGTTGGTAATGTCGTTAATAAGAAAAATATATGCATACATAAATACTTGCTCCACAAGACAGGTACCTAATATTAGTGTGGAATCTAGAGATCTAAGAGTACCTGTTAACTTATTACGTATAATAATTAGGTATCAAGCGCCCAAGATACAGGCTCTGCCGAGTTTGGGGCTCGCAGTTTATATATAGTAGATTAGTAGCCAAGGGCTGTAAGGCATCAATTGCAGCCCGAGATATTTAGGCGCACGAGCGCAGCGAGGGCGCCTGTAGTTTGAGAGTGCGATTGATGCTTACACCCGAGCTAACTACTCTGCTTTACATCTCGATTGTGAGGTAAGTGGAAAAAATCCGGCATTACAAGAATATTAAAACATTTTATTAGTTAAAATTTATAGTGAAATGAGAAGAATTTTCAAATTTTAGGGACAGGTGTTTTTTGGGTATTTTAATAGTTTGAGATTGTGATATTTGATGGTCATGGACAAAATCTTACGGGATGAAGCTTTCTTCAGCAGAAGTTGATGGTTGCGGATCATCTCTTGAGAAAGATGTTTCATTTTTTGAAAGCTGAATCCGTTGTTTGGTTGGTAATTTTACTTTTATTTTGTATGGAATCTTCAATGTAACCTTCAGCCACCTTGCTGGATTTCCACCCACCGTGCCTTTTTATAGTGGTTAAGTTAGCCCCAGCATCCGTTCGATATTTTAAATTGATGACTATTATACTCATACGAAGACAAGGCTGAATAGCGAAGCGACCTCTTTTGTCATTGGGCTGAATGCATGATGTCTATTGCCAGTATGATGGCTAGATGTACGCGAACTTTTTGAAAGAGTGAAGAGTTTTTTTTTAAATTACTTACCGCCCTAGGGCTTTTCTAGCTACATTATTACCCTAGAGCGCTAATTGGTTACCTACAAGCGCCATTTGGGGGTAATAAGGACCTACTTACCGAATATGAGAGATGTAAATGTTATTTTCTTTGGCTATAATAATTGTTAAAGTTAATTATAATAATATGATATAAGAAATTGAGAGGTCGCTGGTTCAAATCCTAGCATTTCCGCCTGAGTTGCTATCAAAAATTAGACTACCACCATCGACTTCACATCGACTTCATAGCAATAGCAAAAGCGCGGAGGTGTTTACAGGTCACCGTACTGGTGGAAACTAACATCGCGTTTGTGGGCGTGGATTTATATAAGACTTATAAGTCCGATGATTTAGCGGAAAGTGCTCGCCTTTCAAGCGGGGTCTAATTGTTATGAAGTCGATGACTACCACCATCAAGGAGAAAGTCTCTTGAGAGTCAGAGTATACTAGGCCTAGCGTGTTAACCATTTTCGACCATAGCATCGCTTACAATCAGGCGATATGGTCAAACGCTGGCTAATGAGATATAAGAAACATTATTGTGTGAACTTGAGTGAAATTGGATTCAAGGTTTTTTTCTTTTGAATGCTTTTAAGACGGGCCTGACTTTATTTTCAAAGCCGTCTTGCACTAACCGCTTTATTCTTCGGCCTAGTTAACTCCAAACACTTCGAAGACGCTATATGAATAAGACGATTCTCCGTCAGGCATCTCACTTGGAACTTGTCCTGGACAGATTACACTTCAATTTTCACCACCTAAAAGACCTTATCCCAACTCATAAAAGCTCAAAACGCTACATAATTATGATGCCATGTAAAGTCTTATAAGTACCATGTAAGACAATAATTGTAGACTATATTTCAACGTATTAAAGTTGAAATTGTTCTTAGTTACCTGGAGAGAGGAACTCATTACCATAACGTCGGTTAAGCTGAAGAAATAAAGATTTACTGAAACAAATTGTGAACATTCATTTGTTTTGACGTGGAAATGAGGATGAGGCAGTAATTTGAAACTCACTCACAAACATGTGAATGCGTGGAAACAACCGATTAATAAATACCTCATTCAGTAATATGCTTTGGCAGAAGTATATATACTTCTGATAGATGGATACTTCTGCGATATAAACAAACACTACAATAATTAGGCATTGCAAAATGTGGGTCGAATGTTTTTGTTTCTTCGTATCATATCATTAGAATTGGCAATGATTGGAATTCTCTATTTTCGTCGTCTTTGATGGATTACTCTGGAGTGTTTAAGAGTCTATTTTCTGATCAAAAGCGCTTTTTCGACTGCATCGCAACGTTTATTCTTCCTATGAAGTTATTATGGTTGGAAAACGGGAATTTAACGTGACTAACACAATACAGATGTGGTGATCGACAACTACGACGAAGGTTTTCAGCTTCATCCGTTTTTTTCTTTCTTTTTATGATAAAAGGTAACACAGGACAAGCACGACGCTCGCCTGATGGTAAGCGATGACGTCTACCTATAACAGATACAGCGGCATGCAAAATTCTGAACAGCTAGAATTTTGCATGTCACTGCACTGCGCCTGTTACCTTGAGACATAAACCTGTTGAGTCTCACATGCCCTGTAATTTTACTGGACACCTTGCCATTTCAACCGAAAAACATTTCACGGCTGAAAATTAATCCGTAAACCTTTTTCAGGGCCTAGAGTGATCATAGAGTTATTATAATACTGTATTTGTGGAATTATCACCTAACGGTTGCTAAGTTCTCTAAAGAAGCTATTTATTTGAACCTCCAAGGCAACACAGTTGAAGAGTTTTCGTCATTATGGCATCGACAGTATCCAAAGAATAGTGAATCGACAAAGCGAGTGCCGTTGTGCGCTCCTTGATCTTCATTCTTCATCAGATATATCGTGGGAGATATGTCATGACGATAAGCTTCGGACTAACATAGTAAAATTCTATTCTATACACATGAATTGTTCCCATTTCCATTGTTTTAGAGATTGCTTAAAGCTTTGTAGGTCGCTGACAATGGAGCCTTTAGCGAAAACAAAGAAGATCCTGAATATTGCGCCAGTTTTAAAATTAAAATTTTAAGATCCAGATTACGTAAAACTTTTGTCGGGAGGAATATTATATTATTAAATTGATAATTTTGGTAATTTTAGTAAACATAATTTTATTTACTGAGAATAAAATAATTGTTGAAAGAAAATCATCGATTAAAGCCATTGTAAATAAAAAAATAAAAAATACCATTAGCATGATCGATCCTCATTAAAAAAAGTATGATCCGCGAGCTAGGGCGACAACGAATTTGCACTTACCGGGCCAGGCTCGAATTATAGGATATAATCGTATAATTTCTGTATAATGCGGTATAATGGGCCTACGCAGGCTGATTATGCAAATACGATATGAACCGGGCCGGATATGTTGCCGTCACGGTTCGGTGCCGTGACCGCGTATGAGGTGTCAACGGTACATGCGGCATTTTGATTGATAAATATATATTTTAACGTATACAACATTTGGATGCGATGGCGTCGATCATAATAATGACGTGTATTTAAATTTTGTGGTAAATTAAACAGTATCGAGATTTCGTGGTCACGGTTATGCATTTTTGATGAATGGTTGTGTATATTTTACGGTGTTTTTGTTCTCTGTTAATTAATGATAGAATAGACTTAGTACACTTTTGTGTGAAACACATTTTGTTCATATAGGGGAAGTGTGAACCATTTTTTGAAGAGTTTGAGATTTAAATTGTAATCAAATGTTAGCCTCTTAGCACAGAAGATCTACTAGTCCTGCAGACTCCTAGTTCCCATTAAAATTAACCTTTCTCAGAAAGCCACAAATGTATGCTAGTTACTACGTAATAACGTAAACAAAGGTACTTAGACTTCCCAGTCCGCACGACCAATTCGCAATTATCATAGCTAAATGCATCTCAACAATACCTAGTTAAGCTACTGGCTAGCATAAGATGGACATAGAACAGGCTCTTTGCATTGAAAGCATGGCGAGGATTAAAGCTTTTCAAACCGGAAGACAATAACCGTATCATTAGAGCTGACTGCCGCTGAGACTTACACATTGTTTAAGTTCATGGGGGCTATATTGTTATAGCAGGGTGGTCGAGGTTAAACTGTTTACACGAGATGTTATAGTTATAGGGATCATTTACATAAAGCGTTTACAAATTGGAAATTATTTGTGAATGTGCTTGTTAAAAAATTTGTATACAATAATATCGTTTAAAAACTAAAAAACAACCGACTTCAATGCCGCGCTATTCATTTTCAGTACCAATTTTGAGATGTTTATCTCAATATCTCTGGAGATACTTATCATACCTCGATAAAATTACCATGGTACCACACTTGGGATATCTCCTTTCGAACAAAAAAAGAATAATCGAAATCGGTTCATAAACGACGAAGTTATCCGCGAACAAACATAAAAAAAATATTCATTTTCAGTACCAATTTTGAGATGTTTATCTCAATATCTCTGGAGATACTTATTATACCTCAATAAAATTACCATGGTACCACACTTGGGATATCTCCTTTCGAACAAAAAAAGAATAATCGAAATCGGTTCATAAACGACGAAGTTATCCGCGAACAAACAAAAAAAAAAAAAAAAAAAAAAAAAAAAAAAATATATACGGTCGAATTGAGAAACCTCCTCCTTTTTTTGAAGTCGGTTAAAAAGGAAAAGAAGGAAAGGGGGCACCAGAAGCATTTCTAGATATAATTTGATATGACGCAAAATTTTCTGAGTATTTATACAGATACAAGGTGGCAACATTTAGCAACCTTTTTCTTGTACCTATACGCCTAGGCCATTTCATACTTTGACAAGTTTATGCCCAGTACCAGATGCCAGAACAAATTATTCAGTATGACACATTCCTCGCAACTATTCCCTTGCTGTATTAATTCCCACTTACAACTGAGTGCACATATCAATTCAGAAGCTAAATCAGAAACTGTCCTGCACAAGCCTCTCGCAATTCTATTAAGAATAATTTGCATGCGTGTCGACTCGGGCTCTGAGTAATATCGAAATTATCAAATCAGCCGAGACTGGACACAGGTTGGAACCGGCAGGGTGTATAAGTAATGTTAATTGGAAAAATAATTTGTGTCAACGCCTGTGTTGAAACAGCATGGAAATTTAACAGGCAATTGTGAAGTGGCGTCAGAAAATGCGTCAATGTGAATCATTGCGTACGTCGATTCTCAATTAATTGACAATTGGGATATATCATCAATGTTGATTTATATAGAAGCAGTTACTTGTATACGCATTACAGACAAATTATAGTATATAATATTAGTAGTTTGACAGAATTATCGGTCTGTGAAGAAACTTTATCAAAGTGGCTACAGAAAGAGTTATAGAGCTAAATACACTTAAGGTACGGATACACCGTAGCGTCCTGCGTGCCCGAACTAGGCGGCGATCAGATAGCGCAGTAGTATTTGTACCGACTGGTTCACACCAAACGCGATCAGAAAACCATTGAAAAGTACTGAGATCACACCCGTAGATCGCAGGACGCCGCGGTGTGGCCGCACCTTTAGTGAACAGAGTATTATTACCTCATAATATCTTGCTCATAAATATTTTTTTTGTTTTCAAAGTGCCTAGGTATCTTAAGAAAGAGTTTGCACAAGATCTTTTGTGAAATTTTGTGAATGGTAATATTGGACGCGTTAGGTGGTCCTGTGCGTGCCTGTTCAAGCGTTACAATATGCAAATGATATAGTATCGACTACCACTTCAGATGCATGACTCGTTTATATCCCGTTACGTATCGGATATTGCTAAAAGGTGTTTATAAAAATTTGCTACGATTATTTAGATTTTAGGGCTTATTACGTCTTCTAAGAATAAAGGTACGGATACACAGCAGCGTCCTACATGCGCGATCTAGGCGGCGATCTGATAGCGCACTAGTATTTGTACCGACTGGTTCACACCAAACGCAATCAGAAAACAATTGAAAAGTACTGAGATCGCGCCCGCAGATCGCAGGACGCCGCAGTGTAGCCTTACCTTAAGAATATAATTTTTTCTTCTATTGCAACTGTTGATGCATTGACATAAAAATAAATGTTGAGGAATAATGTCTTCTAAGTATATTAATTTGTCTTTTATGCAATTGTTGACGCATTGACATGAAAAGAAATACTGTAGATAATGCGTAATTTCTAGACGGGAGTAAGCTGTTAATGCAGAACACTTGGAAAAAATTAAAGACAGTTTCTTATAAGCTTTACACTGTAGCTATAACATAATAAAATTTTAGCTCAATCGGTTGAAGATATCTGCTTCAAAATTGAGTTGCAAGATTCCACCCGAACATACATACATACATTGCAAGTTAAATCAAAGCTTGTAAAAATAAAAATACCTGCACTCTCATAAACTCAAAATTTACCAAAGTACCTTAGTACTCAGTACTTAGTACTTTGTACCTAGTCCTTAGTACTTAGTACATAGTACTTAGAACTTAGTACTTAGTACTTAGTACATAGTACTTAGTACTTAGTACTTTGTACTTAGTTCTTAGTACGTAGTTCATAGTACTTAGTACCATTTTCAAGTTCAGTCAAATTCGGACTAGTCATGGTTCAATGTAATACATTTAATTGTTATGACATACTTACCGTAGTACCTATACAGTGTGGAAATTAAACTCAGGCCCTGGAGGGAAACTACTTTAAATCTTTAAGCTAGCTCATTTTACTTAAAGGAGACATTCCTTTATTTTTTAAAAGAAACAAATCTGCATTAAAAGATTTTTTAAAACTCGCTTGCTTCGCCAGGGACTAGAACCAACTAAAATTAAAAAAAATAAACACTCTTTATTTTAATATACTAATCGGTAGTATTAATATTCAGGATAAAGTTTCTCTAACAAACATTAAGTCTTAAAAATAAAAATAATCGTTAAATCTAACATCAACTTTATTTTACTATCAATTTTGTAACACTTAAATTATTTAACTGATAAATTGTTCGAAATGAGCCCTGTCGTTCCGGCTACACAACATTAGTCGCCGTTGAAATTCATTTCTTGTAGCCTTCAGCAAAGTGTTGTGGTGTATGCCCCTAATAACATTTTCCGCCTCGGATCATGTAAGAAGGAAATGTGCATAGAGGTATTACCACCATTGAACAATTTTCTTATCGAAGATTTCAACAAGGTACTTAACGATAAATTAGCAAGCGTGTACTTCATACGAAGTCTTTGAGTGTTGGAGAGATAACAGAACTGTTACGTGTCTTTTACTTGTTAAAAGTGAACAGTAACCAAACATTTTTTAGAGAAACTTTATCCTGAATATTAATACTACCGATTAGTATAATAAAATAAAGAGTGTTTATTTTTTTTAATTTTAGTTGGTTCGAGTCCCGGGCGAAGCAAGCGAGTTTTAAAAATCTTTTAATGCAGATTTGTTTCTTTTCAAAAATAAAGGAATGTCTCCTTTAAGTAAAATGAGCTAGCTTAAGGATTTAAAGTAGTTTCCCTCCAGGGCCTGAGTTTAATTTCCACACTGTATATTGTCATTCAACGGGAAAATCACAGCTGGGTGCTACGATACACTCGTTAAATCAAATAGTTAAGTAGGTGAAATCTCCGATAAACCTCTGTTCTCTAACTGGCTACTGCAGCTTATTTAACTCTGATTGGATGCGTGTTTTATAATCACATTTACTGTCTAATAAAATCAAAAGAATGCTTCAATAATAGGACAGCCACTGACTTTATTGAACTTTTATTTTAACGACCGTTTAGGCTATTAAAGGGAAGTGTTAAAAAGATAGTGCCTATGAGGAAGTTTAGGGGATACATATAAAGTTAATTTTGGAATGTCATAAAAATCAGGAAGTGTCTTAGAAAATAAGGCCTAATGGTCACCGTATTAGTTAGTGGTTATTGGTTAATATCTTAAAAGTAACATTGATATTTTTTTTATTTAAGTTTTTCGTTATCAATATTCATTTATTGCAATAGTTTTTCCCCTCATTTTACCCTTTCTTACCCACGACGGAACGAAGACTGTATATGCGTTTGGGGTGAGAGGATGTTTGTTTGTTTGTTTGTTTGTGTGTGCAAATTCATGTTGCCATTTTTCTCCAAACTACTAGTTCAATTTTAATGTAGTTTTCAATAATGGGTTCGGGTATAATTGGTGCATGTTTTTAGATAGGTTATACGGTGACCATACACCAGGGGGCGCTGCAGTAATCATTTGTTGGTGCAAATCGATGTTGCCTTTTTCTCCAAAACGAGTAGTCCGATTTTGATGCAGTTTTCAGTTATGGGTTCGTGTTTGATTGATGCATGTTCTAAAATAGGTTTTACGGTGTCAACTCACCAGGAGGCGCTGCAGTAAACATTTGTTTGTGCAAATACATGTTACCATTTTTCTCCAAAATTAGTTCGATTTTGTCTTTAAACTGTTCGTAATTAATCAGTGGGATTCTTAGATAGATGTTATGACGTTAATTTTCTAAAGGACATTGTCGTGGGTGTTTTATTCAAAATTTTAATTTTGTTACTTGTGTTTATATATACCTTATATATACCTTTCATAATATTATTTAGCACATGGCAAGAAAACACTCAATCTGAATCTGTGTTTCCCTTTCCCAAAAGAGAATAGGTTAAGTACTTTTTAGTAAGCTAGGATCTCATGATCATTTAACACCATGTGAGATAGTGATGAAAAGCTTGAATCTTTAGTATTTGAGATATTTTGATGATGTATACATATACATCCCGCCCATAAATATATATTTTGTAGGTTAAAGAGGTGGAATACACGCCTTGAAAATTTTAATAAGGCGCCTGTATTCCTTTGTTTAGTTTTAATAAAAGGCACCCCGGTTGGCATTATCCTCGAGCCAAGGTCTCCTACAACTACCGCCCAGCGGGGTTCCAATAAAGAAGACTCTATACATTTTGTATTGTCTAGGTGAAACCAAACTGCCTAAAAGTAAACTGTGTAATAGGTGTTTTTTTTAAAAGGAAAATTATAGGTGTTGGGAATATTAGCTAATATATTTGTATATTGTCTAAGGGCAAAAGTGTAAGCCCTGCCGCACAGCCCTTGGAGTCAGACCATGTGTCCATCAGCTTAGCATGTCCACCATCCTTGACCCCATCATCGCTTACCACCAGGCGGGATAGCGGTAAGAAATAAGCCTATCAGGAAAAAAAAATTTGAGCCTCGAGAGGCGAACACTGCAAAGCCACTATTGACCGCGCCATAAGCTGCGGTGGCAATTTTGGTTAATCAATACATTTTGTATGGTCGGGTGACGTCGACTGAGCCGCTAGCCGCCACTATTAAAACAATATAAGACAAAAATTTCCTTTTTTTTTACCGACTCCAAAAAGGAAGATGTTTTTAGTTCGATTGTATTTTAATGCGTGTCGTTACCTCAGAACTCCTTCGTTTATTAACAAATTTATTAGAATCGCCAGAGATATAGAGTTGTGTTTGTTCAGCTCAAATTTGCAAAGCTAGTTTTTTAACGATCTTATTCATTCATCCAAAATTCTGCCAGTCCAGAATTTTGCATGCCGCTGTATCTGCAATAGGTAGACGTCATCACTTATCATCAGTTGAGCGTCGTGCTTGTCCTGTTACCATATATCATTTAAAAATACCTCCTTATCTTATTAAGTTACATTCTGCATACGAGTATAATTATGCAATTTTGAAAGTAGTTTTGAGCATTAAGTCTTGCTAGAATTAATCCAAATCTTTCCACCTCATTTTGGCTGCTAAATAAAGCTATCTAACCATCTTGTGATGCCCATATGAGACATTACAGAATGCCGCGAAGAAAAGTTACCTAAATATTAAAAAATTAATAATAATAAACTGACTCTGTTTTTAATATGACTGAGCATTTAAGCAACCAGAATCGAAAGCACAGAATCAATAGACAAAAAGCGTCGTTAGTAAAACAAAATCTATATACACAACGAATTCAAGCGAGCCCGCCTTAACTATACCATCTCCAATTTAGCATACAAAACAAATAAATTTAGGCACGCAAAGAACCGATAACGGTTACCGTTCATATCTCAACCTTGAAACCGATCGTAGTAACTAGTAGAATTATCTATGATCGAACCACAGTTGTGTGTATTTAAACCGCGTTGCAGTAATAAATAAGCAATTCTAGATTATAAACGCAGAAACCTGTCTGAGTAGGCGTGGACGGGTTTTTTCTCTCTTTTCGTTGATAAAATATGCGCGAGAGCATCTCGAGTTCAATATACTTATTGTGCGCTATAAAAGGCTCGCACGGAAATGCTTAGCATTGTGTGGAGAAGGGTCTAAAGGAAAATAGAAGGTTTTGTTGCAACTTCAGTCAACGCTAAACATGGTGATGTCATTTTATTTCGTCGAATTTCAGATTGGCTTGCGAATATTTATTTTTGGCACTGATTCAATATTTAACATTTTTGGTACTTAAATACAATTTAGAAGTACATATGCTGTTTCGAAAATTACATAGATTTATACTGCGATGGCATAATTATATTCTTTTTTTTTATTTCCTTAAAAAAAAAATCTTACTTCCAATGTTGGTAACACAATACTAGTAGTCCTGTTAGCTCCTCCAACTAAGTGAAATATGCTTGTGTCTGGAGTGGGTTCACGTCAATAGTGCAAGCAATGGGTGGAGATCAAACTCACGACATTACCGCTTGTCTTGTTTGTTTATACCGAGCGTAAAACTATAAAATTAGAAGTTGTATGCATCATACTCAGATGATATAATGTAATTTACATGATTAATTATAAAATTATCTAATTTCAAAAGCACAATTTAACATTTGTTTACCGCTAATGATTTTGCCGCTGAAAATGGGACTCAAAGTTGGACTCAATCACATGATTATTATAGAACTTAAATTAATAGCCAATAAGAAACTAACTAAGGTATTGCAATTACTTTAATACATACATTAATTACTTAGAAACTAAGTATTTACCAAGTTATAATATATCAGATTAATATCATATGTTCACAAATCAGAAATCACAGATCGCTCAGGCAAAACTAATTTAGAATTCAAAACATAAATAGCTAAATGATTTATTAATCCGTCTAACTAAGCAACCATAATAAAACTTGGACTAATAAATCTTTTTAATCATAAACGTCAATTAATAAATAAATATTTAAAGGCTGCATTTAGAATAGTGGCATGCTCAGCAGGAGTTGAGATTCTTGTGGTCATTGAGCCTTATTCACAAAATCATTTTAACTAAAACAATGTTACTTAATTCTTACTTCTCTCCTTCATGGCATTTTCAAATGAAACGAAACATTTTTAGCTGCGTTGCCGCTATTGTTTGTTTATGGTTATGGAGAGTCTACTATAACTAAATGGTGCTAAAGTATTTTATTACCAAATGTCTATAAATATGTATTTTCTGTTATAGTTGTGCCGTAGGTGTTAATTAAAACAAGCGTTTTGGGAATATTAATTAAAAAATTATGAATGGGAATATAGAAGCTAGGTTTATTTGGAATGGAATATGATTTCTTAATGTATTTTCTTGACTTTTATGGGTTTGATAGTTTTGTTTTGGATGTACATACACTAGTACATTATGAAGTATCTTCCGCTATGCCACCACATAATAATGTAATATGTATTTTTATTTGTTTTGTGCAGCGAAACTGGATCGAAATGATTTGTGATAAAAGTAGGTTTTTAGTGTTCCGTACCCCAAAGCTTACCAAAGGAACCCTATTACTGAAATTTCGCTGTCCGTCCGTCCGCCTTTCAGAGGGTTCTGTAATAGGTAGTAACTTGAAATTTTCACGAAATATGTATGGGGATTTAACAAAAAATACTAAAAACAAAATAAAGTTATATATTGAAGGGTTTTAACTATACTTGGTTTACTTCTATTAAAGTAGCTTAAAAGTCCGCATCACCACTTACAAACAGGTGAAATAGTGGTCAGACCTAGGCTATATGATATAAATAAAACTGGCCAAGTGCGAGTCAGACTTTTGTCCCGCACACGGAGGGTTCCGAATTTCCGAAGTCCGAACGCCACGAACTTCTAACAACTAAGTATTTAATAAGTAAGTATTAACACAAACAAAGGTAATCAATATAATTAAATATCTGGAAGACCGAGTGTTCGTACGTCTAACTTTCTACTGATTCTAACTAATTGAAGCTATTTAAGTACTAAAATTGTGAATACATTATTCAATACTGTACACTACATATGTTCAACTAAGTAAACAAATCGACCGAGGCCCACAAATTTAACAAATGAAACGTTTGTGCGTGCTAATTTTTCCTGTGCTGCCATCTAGCTACGTCGAGGTGAATTAATTTCGTATCGTATCGTATCGTAATATACACGTTTTTTGTTTTAAACCCTTTAATTTTTTACTTTGTTCTGTTCTTAGTATTTGTTGTTATAGCGGCAACAGAAATACATCATCTGTGAAAATTTCAACCGTCTAAATATCACGGTTCATGAGATACAGCCTGGTGACAGACGGACAGACAGACAGTCAGACTGACAGACGGACAGCGGAGTCTCAGTAATAGGGTTCCGTTGGTACCCTTTGGGTTCGGAACCCTAAAAAGCTGTTATTTTAAGTAAGTTAAGTTATAAGATCTAGATTGTAAGTTACCGACGTAAAACTAAATAAAACACAATTATGTCAATGTAAATGTAATTATGTAGCCATATGCCCGGGCCTACATACCTTATAGGGCAGGTTTTATCATTTACATTTTCAATGTTTATTCTACACTAGCTTTTATCTCAGACTTTGGCCGATCCAACACTACATATGGTAGGTAATGTTTGAAACTTTCTTGTACTTTATAGGGTTTCGTACCGAAAGGGTACCAACGGAACCCTATTACGGAGACATCGCTGTCTGTCCGTATATCTGTCCGTCCGTCCGGCTGTCCAAGGCCTGAATCTCTTTAACCATTTATTAATAAAAACAAAACAAAGTTAACTTTATCCTATCTTTGATTCGATACCTGAACGTCTGAAAATTACATTGTTTTCTAACTACCTACTTAATTACCTATTAGTTTATAAATAACTCTACCTTGTAAAGACAGACGCAGATACAGTGTACTAATAATGTAGATGATCATATTCAGTTATGTAACAAACAGAAGTGAGTTATGTAACGTTCAAAACAAGTTTATTTTAAACCTTTTACTTTTTTTTTACACTTTTTGCAATGACTGCATCTAGCAGACACAAAAAAATACTACAATATCTATACACCTGCACGCAATGATGTTTTATAACACAATCAGTGCACTTATTTTACATTTTCAAAATGCTAAATTAAAAACATAGGTAGGGTAAAATGACATTTGATATTCAAGCAGAAATGGTTAATATAACCGTGCTATAAGCTCATTGCTACGGTTTCGTTTAACCTGTCTATGCAATTATTGCGTTCCTATAGCCAAGGGTCTTCAAATTGCAAGTGGACAGGTATCTTCTAGGCAAGCGTGCTACATCGTAGATCGCATCATTTAAAATCAGGAGACATAATAGTCAAACGCTAATTCATTACATATAAAGACCTGCCGCATGGTGGTAGGACACTATCTTTTATCCGCCTGGCCCGCTACAACCCTCAAGTTAGAAAATCTGTCGCCAAACATCTGATGTGTTCCGGCAGCTATCCTCGAGAGCCAGTTGCCATTCTAGGCCTAGCGTGCTTACCATCTTCAACGCATCATCACTTACCAACAGGTGAGATAGTGGTCAAACGCTAGCCTATTAGATATAAAAAAAGACGGATTCCAAACTTTCGTCCATAAAGTACCAAACACAGGTGACGCGGGTCAAAGTTCTGAATATCAGAAACGCCGCTGATTACCTCTCACATAATTAACCGCTTATCTGATGAACTCTTTATGATTACATTAACGTTATCTTCGGGGAAATAAAGTGTTAGCTGCGAGAGGTTGATTGTTTTATGGTGATCAACTTGTTGGTTTTGGTAATGTTGGTGGGGTTTTTTGAACTAGAATTTTGTCTGATACAAGAGTATGTAATGAATTTTTCTATAAGGTTATGGCGGCAGATGTAAAAAACTTTAAAAAGTTAGTGTTCATTCGGATTCCATTTTAGTTGCAAGTTTCAGGTGTTTCTTTCAGTGTCAAATTATATGGCACTATATGTGAGGCCAACCAACAGCCACATTTGATTAACATGTAATCGAATTGAGGTCTTTCGTTAAGGTACGGCCACACCGTGGCGTCCTGCGATCAGTGCGGACGATCTCAGTACTTTTAAATTGTTTTTTGATCGCGTTTGGTGTGAACCAGTCGATACAAATATTACTGCGCTATCTGATCGCCGCCTAGATCGCGCACGCAGGACGCTGCGGTGTGTCCGTACCTTTAGTTAGCCAGTCTAAAGATACACGAAAATTATCTATCTCTATATCAATCAAATGAATTAAAATTAAAAGAAATGTTCGTATTATTTAAAGCAAGAACAAACTACTTACATACATTTTAACCACAACTATGAGAATCATAGTTCATAATACAAGAATGCTCATATCATATGAACTGTTATAGATACTTTATTGGCACAATGACAGATAACACGAGAGCTAAGATACCACACCAATTTCAATTTGTTTCGATAAAGTTAACAACGAACCTACTTTCTTCGAGATAAAATAACTACAGGTTATGATAACATCTAAGTTTGCTGGGACATTTGTGTAGAACCAATCTAAGATATACTATAAGAGTCGCTGTCGTAAACACATTTTAGCTAAAACATAGATAGCAAATGTTTGGTCTGATTTTAAAGTTATAAAATAATATAATATTTTAGTGATGGAAGTCTAAATACACCCATTTCAAGATATCAAGCAAAGAAAAACAACATAAAAATCTAAATCCTGCGATAACCACAAATAATTTAATTTCGAAAAACGATAAAGGGTTTTATCCAATGCTTCGGATGCTCGTTTCTTTCGGTTTTTACGGTGACAAGGTCTAAAAATAATGCTCAATTCAACCTGTTAAATGGAATATAATCTCAATAATATCAAATGTTGATCATATATTGAGACGTTAAGGAAAAGTTGAGTTTACAGGCGTCCCACGCGAGTTTTAAAAGGAGGCTTTCACGCCGCCGACACCGATCTGACAAGTCGAATGGATAGCCGAAATTGGAGTCGATACTTATATTTTTTGGTAGGTAATTTCCCAGAATTATAAGGTAAGCGGTGAATTTGATATGTATTTATTACAAATACCGTACCGATGTGCGCCGTCGCTTTATGGTGGACGTTCCATCTACCCGCACAAAACGTTTTGCTTTTTCATATATCATACGTAGTGAAATCGCGGTATCTTCTAGGTAACCGTGCAACATCGTCGATCGAATCGTCACTTAAAATCAGATGAGATAGTAGTCAAACGCGTACCTATATCATAGAAAAGATAATAATACTACGTACCTATATAGTATTAAAAATAATAATAATAATGTTTTATGGGGTAGCGGGATTGAAGTCTATGATAACTTAGTCAAATACTAATCTAATTTTGTATGAAGAAGAGTGGCGTAGACATCGATGTACATATATGTAGTGTACCTCGATGGGCGTAGAATTAAAAACCGACTTCAAATGCCGCGCTAGTCATTTTCAGTAAGTACTAAGGGAAGAATACTACTAACTCAAACAAAAATAATTTTCCAAATCGGTTAATAAATGACGGAGTTCAGCTTCCTGATTCTTAATCATTCGAAAGCAAATTCGGATTCGGAATCTGCCTCTCCTTCGACTCAGATATTCGCAATTCACAATCCCCTAATCCATAGCTTTTGATATTTTAATTCGAAAAAATCTAAGATTCTAATCGGAAAGGTTTCCGCGACTAAATAGCTCACGGTATAATCATCATCATCATTATCAGCCGGTATCAGTCCACTGCTGGACGTAGGCCTCCCCCAAGACACGCCACTGAGCCCGGTCTTCGGCTCTTTGTTTCCAGTCACTGCCCACCGCTTTACGAATGTCGTCAAATATTCGAAATTCAAAATGACGCTTCCGAATTTGAATGTATCCGATTAAAATGAGAATCAGGGTGAGGTCATAGAGTATTTTTTTATTGGCTGAGGTAACAAACTTAAAAATATAATACAGGCTAATTGAGAACCTCCTTGTGAAGTCTGTTAAAAATTGAAGATATCTCACAGCAAGTTAATCAGTGGTGTTATATTGAAATGTCACCTTATAAGTAACCTTTCCCAACTGCGAACCTGCTGGAAACGGCAGGTGGTACAGGTACCACAACCACAGGAGATCATATTAAAAGACCAAATCACCGTTTACTTTATTTTTATTACACCTCTAGTACTAAACACTCTCTTTTATAGCAGTTTAAATAATAGATCGGAGTTAAGGAAATAAAAGTTAAGTGCCAAAAGCTCTAGTTTTGGATAATTACGACTTTGACACGTTCAAAGTGGTGTTAATGCTATTAATAGAGTAAATTACCATATAAGTAATTGTAAAATCAGTGGGATACTATTTCAGTGGGTGTAAGGAATTCCATGTTTATTTAAATGAGGTCTTGATTTTGAAATAACTGAAGTAAAATCTATCAACAAAAATATTATACGGCTGATATTAATATTATGATATTTTCTAATGCATAGCCTAGCCGCTAGCCTAAAGTCTTTATACTTACCACCAGGCTAGCGGCTAGCGTATGGCCACTATCTCGCGGTGGTAAGCGATGATGTGGCCGATTATGGTGAACACGCTAGGCCTAGAATATGACTCTCAAGGGCTGTGTGCTGCCGGAACACCGTAAGGTTATGGCGGTAGATTTTCTCCTCGATGGTGGTAAACTATTTTTTGGTAGCAAGTTAGGCGGAACATTAGGTTAGGTAGTAACGAAACATTTTTAATTATTAATAATAAGATTAACTTTATAAGCTGAGAATAACCAACACAAATCAGAGTTAATTACTATTTATAAATTTATAATTGCATGACAATGGGAATTTCACGCTTTTGAACTGTTGATGCGAACGCGACGTGAATGATACTCATCGTCAACTGTTTCTACTTTGTGCGGCAGCCTTCTTCGAGACTTTAATTCAGAACATAAGAGGTATATCATTTATATCAATCCCTACGTAGAGATTTCCAAGAGTCAAATTAAAATAAGTCAGCATCTATGAGACAAGGTGCGATTGCAATGTCAATGCTGACCGCAAATGTCTGTATTCTGTAAGATTTATGTACAGCAGTTTTGAATAATTGCTGATTCTGCGTCTGCAAGAAAATGGGAAACGAATAGGTAATATCTTTGTAGAGATTGAAGATGTACACAGAAACTGAGAGGTACAGAAAGTATTTGATATAAGAGAGTACCTTTTGCATGGCAATATTTTAAGCTATTTATCATTCTGACTTTTTGTTTTATCTTGTGAAATGATAGAAAACGATGACCATTGACGATGTCTAGAAACTGAAGCATAAAAACTCTAATAATCCTTTACCAGATTTTCAGAGGTGATAAGAAAATTAATCTATATGGATATAGTGCCTGACTTGCTACCAAAAAGTATCTAACCCACCATCAAGATGAAAATCTGCTGCCATAACGGCCTTAAGTGTTCCGACAGCACAGCCCTTGGGAGTCAGACCATTCTAGGCCTAGCGTGTTCACCCTCCTTGACCACATCATTGCTTACCACCAGATGAGATAGATAGCGATCAATCGCTAGCATATCAAACAATACTAATATTGTCATTGCGAAAGTTAATTTGTATACAAAGAATTCTTTTTAACGCAGCTGGGCACAGCTTCTATAGTCATATAAAAAAATACGCTTCACTGCATTGCGCCCAATCTAAATGTTGAGTCTAGGTATGCCCTCAACTTTATCATTTACTTTGCCCTTCAAACTAGGTTACATTTATATAAAATGTGTGTATAATTAACTGAGAAAGTTGTAATACAGCCACGGCAAACCAGCACAATTTTACAATTAACCATATTTTAAGGACTAGCCATAAATTAATCGTCAAACTAAATACTAGATATTAAACATAAAGGTTAATCATATTAATTTAATATCAACTACAAAGTCGTGTGTAATACATATTAGTTTATTATGGCTATGAAATAATCATAAACCTTAATTAATATAACTAAAACGATTAAACCCATGTTTACATACTAATTGTTTTATCTAACGGTGTCGGACGGTGTAAATTATTTACACCGTCCGATAAATTATTATCTCACAGTATCCACTAATTCGATTTATTAACTAAAGTAAATTATATTTTATAGAGGAAGTCGAAAAATATACACTTAAAAGTAATTTGCTGATAAATAAATAAATAAAAACCTGTTAAATCCAAAGCCTAACGAATCAATTTAAATAAGACAGCATCGTTCGCTCCGGATAATAAATTGAAATTAGTTTATTTGTAGTTAGCAGTTATTACAAGTTATGTTAGCTAATGAACTACACGATCATAATTTTTTTAAAACTACTTAAACTTCTTTCATATTCAGCGTATGTTTAGCTTCGTTGACATTATAATTTGTCAGTTTAGCAAATAATATAATTTAAAAACTTTATACCCTTGAATATCGATATATATATAAAATATATAAAAAAGGGAGATAAGGGACCTCCCCGCTCAAAGTGGACCGTATGAATTAGGTTCGCGAACCTAATTTCACCTTAGTCACAATCGAACTGGTGTTTGTGTAGCACGTATACATGTGCAATTATCGCAGACCAATTTAAATAATTAGCAACAATGCCTTCCCTCTGTTCTTCATGCACATCAAGCTTGACATTCAAAATTCGTGTTTTCATGTACCTAGTTGTTTCTTGTTCCATTATGTTTACGTGGCATGAGAGTGAGTACCGCATCTTCCTTTTAATATCGATGCCTTTGAACGTTTTTACAGCATCAGATCATGCAAAGAAGTTACGTTTTCTTATATCGCAAACGCTAAGCCTCAGCAGGCTAGCGTTTGACATCTATCTCACCTGTTGGTAAGTGACGATGCGGTCGAAGATATAACACTAGAATGGGAACAGGTTCACAAGGACAGTTGCCGGAATACATTAAATTTCCGGCAGTATACAGCCCTTGAAAGTCACACTATTCTAGGCCTAGCGTGTTCACCATTATCGACCACATCATCATTTACGACCAGGCGAGATAGTGGTCAAACGCTAGCCTATCAGATATAAAGAAAAATATTATGAGATAGATAGATAGACGATATGTACATAGTACTTGTACTTCTACCTTTTGTAAAGTCAATCGATAATGATAAACGATCGGCTGTTAAGAACTTCATTTCAACTTTTTACTCTAGAATCCCCATTACAGGCCATAGATTCACAGACACTTCCTCAATAGCCATATAAAATATAAAAACAAAAACTAAATCCTTAGCACTGACAGTGATTACACATTCGAGATGAATAGTCGGCAAAAACTGGTATCTGACATAAGAGCCTTCCAAGAATAGAACCAACTACCTCTTGGAAACCTAGAACAGGGATAAAATATTCCTATAGACCCTGACAAACAAGTTGTCATCTACCAGTTTATTATATAACATTACACCATGCTGTACTAGCATATAGACATTATATGCCTTGTTTTTGTTTTAGAACAACTGAATGATGTAGAGTTAAAAAAATCCGTGTGTGATCTGAAAATAAGGTGACAATTCTTCACTAATTAATATTTGCTAATAATAATAACGCTTAAGTTTAGTTAGTCAATAATTGAGCACTTAATAATTGGCAGTACTTTAAGTATACTTAGCAATAATAACCATGCACTCAGTACCTTTAATTTGGAAGACAAAACATACAATCATTGCGAATTAAAAGGACCAACCCAAGTCGCTAATTTGATAATTTCTTAATGCGGTTTCGCGAACAGGTTAAAAGCAAAAAATTCAAAGCGTAAAATCTTTTTTCTCCTCTCAAAGTCAATGTTGCCATTATGTTGAAATTACCCGCTATTATATTATCAAAGCTGGGTTTATTACGTCAGGGCATTGGACTGCAAACCAGTCTCATTCATAAATAAATCATACCATAGATGCTGAGTTTTTTCTATGATTGCTATGATTTGTTGACTAGCGGCCTTGTGGCAAGACAGACTGACGTGTGCTAGGCTGATCGAGAAAATAATACGACTTCAACCTAATCTGTGAAAAGCAAAGTGTAATAAATAGTATAGTGATATATTCCGTCTTTCGTTGTATTGCATCGCCACACTGTTCAAAGCACATAAAATAAAAATAAAAACATGATTTTCTCGTTCAATACTCACTCAGTACTCACGAGCCAATATTTAGACTTAGTGTCTAGTGGTCCTTCATTTGTTTTAGAGTAGTGTAGTAGTATATATTATGTCGCAGCCAACTAGCTTAATTAGCCGTTCAATCAACAGTCTAGCCTCTTTACTTTCAACTAGCGGGCCTAAATGATATTCAGCCGTAGCGTTTATTACTACATTTAATAAACTGGCTTAGGGGTTAATTTGTTGATGATTACTCTGTAGATTCTAAGAGGAAATAATTTATTGGTCCTAGAAATAAATACAAACAGCTTAGACCAGTATATTATACAAGATGGTTTGTGCTAGTGTAGAAGCCTACTTGCATACTTAAATTTAACATTTTTGAGGAAGAGTTCTATCCGTTTTCTCACCATCGCCAGAATTATTAGTAAAATCAAGCGTTCCTAAAAATATTTAATACGGGTCTTCTTGAAGAAATTTATAAAAATAATGGCAATATAAATATTATGCAAAAACGCATCCTACGCCATTCCAAGGCGGATGCTCTCCCAATTCGTCGCGATATTTTTTTATGAACAAACAAGTTGAACTTTAAGCTTTATGGTCAAATTGAATAAGGTTTATTTTCAGTTCATTTGGTTGGAGATAAGTTAGGCCAGTAAAAGGATAACGGTGTGGCACCAAGTACGGTTCGGTCATGATATGCGATTTGTTGCAGTTTTCCGTCATGGCCGCATACTTGCTGGCATCTTCGGATATTCACCCATAGGAGTATGAACACGGAAATTGCGCATGTATTGATTTTGCTTTGCAAAATTGGAAAGGAGCTGTAGTTAAAGCTAGGTTCATAGGAGACACCAATGTCTTGCTGTGGACGAAAATTGGCTCATAATGATGATGAATAAAACTAGGTCTTTGCATCTACATGCATGATTCGTATTAATTAACACGACAAAGTATGACAAAGGTGATGAGACGACCTATGTCTTCTACGATACTAGTCTGGCTGGTTCAAACATAGGACGGATGCTATGATAGAGCTGGCATAATCTGTTCACTAGTGGGATGGTTTAGGTGATGTCGTCAAAGACATGAAATACGAGACAGTGAGATCCAGTTTTAAGCGAATAATAATGATAATATCCCGGAATAACCGGCCAAGTGCGTGTCGGGCCACGCGCAATGTAGGGTTCCGTAGTAGCCCGTTATTCAATGCAAGTCTTTGTCCGTTATAAACAAGCAACTAGGTACTTCGTCTTTGTCACTTTAAAGGATTTATTCTAAGTATTTTGTATTTGGTACAAAATTATCCAATACCCAAGTTCATCGACTATTACTGCTAAACTAATAAAGTTATCTCAACCGCTATAATTTTCCTTTAAAGTTCATAAAATGCGCTATTATGACGAATTTTTCCAGATTTTTCAAGCCAGCAGTTTAACTTTTAGAGGGGGGGGGGGGGGGGGACGCCCTACTGGAACAAATTTTTGCACTTTAAAGTTTAATATTTCGTAAATGGAGCATTCAATCGAAACATGATATCAGCAACCCTTAAGTCATTTTAAAAGACCAATTCTAGACGATGAAAAATAAAATCATCCCCACTTCTCATATAGGGGAGCTACCCTAAAAAAATAAATTTTTCACAATTTTATTTCAGTACTTTGTCGGCGTAATATATATACATACCCCCACAAAATTACTATTTTCTAGTATTAACGGTCTCTTAACAAAACCTCGGACAGACAGACAGACAGACAGACGGACATGACGAAACTATAAGGGTTCCTTGTCAGGACTACGGAACCCTAAAAAGTAAGGTTAAATATCGGGGACAAATATTTTGGAATTTCACTTATGAACAATCCTGAACATAAGTAGGTAATCCTCTATTTCCCAAAGCTTAACAAAGGTCGGTACGTCAGACCAGACGGACAAACGGTGCGACCTGGCAACTTACCACAATCAACAGTACGATAAATGCATGATGTCATGCGAATTGTGAATGAGACGAGGCCGTTGTTCGACGCCTTGAACTTGGGGGTTTGGAATAGAAAGGATGTCTTTAAATTAAAGGCCGTGACGACGCGTTAACTTTGTTTTGCAAGACAATAGCTATGATTCAGAGAAGTGAGACCTCATTGAACTAGCGGATCCAGTGGTAAACTATGCATATGTTGATGTTAATTCAAGGGAAAACCTTGTATTCATGGACCCAAAACAACCATCGTTTTATGAAAAAGCAAGGTTGGTTTGTTATGTTGCTGGTAAGGGGAAAGATGCAATTAATCCAAGTTAGACAGTGCATGAGTATCAAAGTCGCAAGTGAAAATGTATCTTTACATGTGGCATGTGTGCAACATTTAGTCCCGTATTGTCTCTAAGAATCCAGTGCGGTTGTAGTAAAATGCTAGCCAAATGTTTTGCCATCAAAGGTATAAATTATTTTGTAGTCTGATAAAACAGATTGCCCATTTTGTGCTAGATTCAGATTCTAAACTAGACTTCTCTGTATCCAGCGTAAAATTCTCGGATTATGTTCCCAGTGTACATGAATACAGGTTTTTTAAACCTGTATACTCTCTCATAACTGTACAAACCCAGGCAACACGCAAAGTGAGCTGCCTTGAAAAAACAAAGGAAACATGACTGGTTTTCAATTCGCAAAAGCGTGTGCAGAACTTACTTTACGTAGTTAATTGTAGTCGTTGTTGATTGTCGACTTACCTGTGGAAGAGAAAAAATATTTGGTAAGTAATCTGGCAATCGGTTTTAGGAAGAAAAACAACATTGATATAAAAGCAATAAATAAATAGCCGATGTCCTAATTAGAATTGTGAATCAAAGTGGTTCATGATAATTTTTATAGTAGATTACACTGCACCCTGAGACACCTAGATGTTTATTCTCACATAACTTAGGGCAGGAAATATTTAGGTATATTTCACGGTTGAATAACTGACAAAGTTGTGGTTATAACTTGCTGATATACAACTAGAATCTTTTTGAATAATATTTTTCTATGAACGACATATTATTAATTATATATCATCAGAATTGTTTAGTAAAGTCGATAGCAATGACAAAGAATAAATACTGGTGGTGCATAATAAAGAACACACAAACAATCATAAAATACAGATGTAGAAGAAGCAATAAAGCTATCTATAACTAAAGTACGTGAGAATTACTTTCGAACTAACCACGAAATTGAATTATTCTAAAGATTAGCAAAACTAGTGAACTACAGTGAACGAATCAAAATAGTTAGTCACAGTCATATTAGGATCTGTGGCTACTACAACGACCAAAACATTATCGCTTTGGTCATATTACGCTGAAGAGAGGGAGAAACAACACTGGATAGCTGGTAGCGGGTATAGCATTGTCCATATCTACATTATAGTTTTTGTTCGAAGATTATCATGATTTGTGACATCATTTACGTTTATAATAGCTGTTTTTTACGTACCTTTCGTAACATTTTCTAAATCTAGCTTTTGAGCCGATCAGTCGCTCATCATTCATTTATTCATCATCGCTCATCGTCACCAGGTTTGATAGCGACGATCATCAATGAATATTCTGTTACTGTTGTTTTTTTTATGGCGTATAATACCTCAGTTTATATATGATATCATTGATATAATAGACTATATAATAGGCTAGCGTTAAATCACTATCTTACCTGTTGGTAAGTGACGATGCAGTCGAGGATGGTGGCACGCTGGGCCAATAATTAGAACTAGCTTGAGGACAGTTTGTCGCCGACATCTCTTCTTAAGAGCTTGTCGGGGCACACCGTTAGATGTTTGCCGACAGATTAGTGTAGGTACTTTTATTTAGATCTTAAAACATTTCAAACCATGGTAGGCCTCTTCTAAATACTGTTTAAAACTCGAATTTCAACATATTCATGTCCATGTTGGCGTGTAAAACATCATTGTTACGCATGTCAAAATATCATTAACTCTTATGTCTGTGTAATACGGTTTATTTCTTTATTACTGAGTTCTATGTATTCTTACACTTCGCAATTAGTTCTGAGAATCCAAGGTTCTTGTGCCGATAAAGGCCGTGGCGGATGTGAGAAACTTTTTGAAACAAAACTGTGGTAGCCATTTGATTTGGAACACCAATTTTATGGTAACAGTCTACATTTTGTTAAAGCTGCGTTTCATCAAATTCTTGTACCTAAAGAAAGATGTAATACAGGAAATAGCAATAAACTAAAAGCATCTAGTGACAAAAAAATATTCATATAATAAGGCACGCATTATCCGAATTTCATCATGGAAATATTCGAAAGCAGTTGGAAGTCAGTACTGCTTATACTATTATTTATTCTGTGGTACTGCTTAATTAGTTCTATGAGAATGAAACGCAACTACGATAACTATTTAAAAAGTTTTTGAGTTAATGAACTAGCAAGTTAGCAACCCATGCAATAAATTAGACGTGAATATTCAACACAGTATCCGCGTTACAGAACAAATTGCTAAATTACATGGATAACTGGTCAAACCTAATTTCATTTAGCAAATTACAAACCGCACTAATACGAAGTTGGCATTTTATCTCAATCAGACCCCATTATCGAGCCACAGATTATAATACGAGTTGGTAAATAAACGGAGGTAATTAGACAGGAATATTCCTGGGCCGGACTCGAACCTGCTGGTCCTATCTACCGACATCTCGGCGTCGTTCCTAACAAAGGAAACTTTTTTTATTTTGGACCTCAAAATCTTGGGAATGTCAAAGTAAAGTAAAAAAAACATGGTTAATATTATTGGGTATTTAGTTCGTTGATCAATAGAAATAAAATGTGATCGCAAACATAAGGAAAAAAATAAGGCTTAGTAAAAGTCTGGATATCTGTACCGTTTATACTGAGACAGTTAGTTAAATCGATTCTTTTGTGTTATGTCCAAACTAATACAATATAAAGGCAATAGAAAGGAAAAGCTGACAACAAGATCAGCAGCATGCCACAGAAGATGCCTATTTATGTCTATTAGATGATATTGAATCATCGTTTTTTTATGCAGAAATGCGTAGCACTTGCTCACTATATCACCTGGTGTTAAGTGATGATACGGTCAATGATGTAGCGTGCTAACCCAATAAAAACCTATTCACTCGCGACTTGAAAATCCCTTATCCAACCGCAACACAGAATCTCGCAGGGAATTTCATTCCTTGGCGGGTATGGTGAAATAAGGCAAATAGTATCTATATAATCATCAGTATCTGCGTAAATTTCTGCTTTAGATTTAATCTTCACGAAATTCTGTCCTAAATAAAATAAAACTATTGTTCTTACAAAACAAATTTATTGTCTACTTAATAGATAATCAAAAATCGAGTGGGCGTTTGAACAAAGCCCTAAATGTGCTAATCCGCTAAGCAAAATCTAATTACGAGAAAACTACCCAAGGAATCATGCGTCACCACACTCGAAACTCAACACGTTTTATCCTTGTTTCGCTCCTTTTAGAGAAACGAAAAATTAGCAAGTGAAAGAATTTATAAATCTCTGGCTTTATACTAAACTACACTTTTGTTTGCGTTGATGCGTTTATTAGCGCTGATACACGATAAGGTAGAATTTATGGTGCATGTCTATTTAATTAAAACTGATTCATTTGGTCTGCTTATCCGAACACAACGATGTCTGGCCAATCAGCCAACGGTTGCCTGGAAAAGATCGCTAATTAGCGATAAGTCCGCCGATTGTACTGTAAAATGTAATCACTATTGTACCCTACTCTAAGTTTTTAAGTGCAATAAAGCGTATTTTATCTTCTATCTATTTATCTATCTGTTAAAGTGTATTGTCAATGGATAAAGTGCTAGTTAAAAGGTTTTGATTTTAAAATTATCGTGAATTTGTAACATTATTATTGTTATATACCGGCTGCAATTCACGTACCTTTAGTCGAATTTTCTCGACCTAGGTTTCGAGCGAGTCAGTCGCTCTTCGTCGGGAGACTTCCTCTAGTTAAAAGGTCATAACTTAACGAATCAATAGGTAGTAGTAGAGATAAGAAACCATTTTCTCTATGGTAGTAGTCATCAAAGTGCTTACATATACGGGTAGCACACTCAAATAATGCATCATCGCTCACTTCAAACATCCTTCTAAGAAACTTTTCAAGTGAAAGTACACTAATCCTGTTTGTTATCTAGTGGTCAGTGGTGGGTTTCCTAGTATACTAAATTCTTAGAACTGTTGAAGTCGTATTATCATCAGTTGCAGAATCAAGTGAATCTTGTTGACCCTACAAATTGATTTTAGAAATTATTTGCGCTACAAATATTTTAATATTCGTAGTGTCAGTATTTTGTAATTTTGTTAAAAGTTAACTTCAATATTAGCAACAAATGAATATAAAAGATAAATAAAGGATTCTCATTAAATTTCAAACAGACCCAAGGAAACGTCTATGTTAAACATTATATTTATAATCTAGGGTGGCGCTGATAAAGATTGAACGAACTTAAACGAGCTTGAATTTCTTGACTAAACTAACTATGTACATACTTCCGAATTTAGTTATTGACATCCAAAAAACAAAAACGTTCTGAACATATCTACAGCCTAAAAAAACACCAATAAAAACAACTCGCTCACAACCGTAAGACAAAGTAGTTGACCAAATTATTCATCGATGTATAATTTTTCACTGTTCGGTCACACAGGTAGTCAACGCTGATAGGTTGGAATGCACAGATGTCATATCAGGCCCACACTATGTGGAATGCTCTGCCTACGCTTTGGAACTGGGATATCCATACAATTATAATCACAGAATGTCAATAGAATATTCTACCATACTTTTTAGCTATGAAATTATATTGGAAATAGGTCGTGATCGCAATATAGCAAGTAAGATATATTATACCATAGTTAGTAAATATTAGAAGTTACGTACACGCGAAAACAGAAAATATAGTTAAGAACTGGAAAACTTCATGAAAATTAAAATTCTACAAATATTTGTTTCATATCTAGTAAACCATTAACAAAACTTATCAAAATCTCAAATATCATCGCTCTGACCTCTAAGCAAGATATTTGTTGGTCTCAATTTTCTTTCGACTGCTACAAATTACATTTCTATGGAGATATCAATCGACCATTGTGCTTGACTAGTTCGGTCGGTTGCGACAAATGCTTGACATTTTCGACTTATGATCATGTTTGTCTGAGCTATTGTGCTGACAAGTTAACGAATAATTGTTCCGTTTGAACTTATAGAAGGACTTAACTTTATGTCGTCATTGTTTGGCAAAGTTAAACTAAAATTTAATGCTACTGATAAATAAAGTTATGGGAAAGTGTAAATTGCAGGAAACTCTACAGACCATATAGATAAACTATTAATTACATCACCGCGTAGAACTTGAGTCTTGAACTTTGATAAACAATTGAGTAATAACATTTCGTAGTTAGTTAGTTTAGCAAACTGGAGTAATTGAAACATCCGGAACAATTGAATCAACGAATTTAACTCCATCAAATACCATAATAACTAAAATCAATCTCTACAACTAAGTCTGACACATGTTAGATAAATTATTAGTATCAATTGTTGTTAAACAGGAACACGCTCATTGAATGCTGTTCTCAGTAATTCGGGCGCTCATTGCAGTGAGAGTAGACAAATCTGTTTTCTATTGATACAATCAGCTCATTAAAATATATAAGAGCTGCCTTAGGTTATACCGAACCTTTGATTAAAATCGTAGAATAAAAGAACATTAGGTTTCACGGGATTACGAGATACAATACAACACAATATTACTCAAGTTCTTTAAGAGCTTTGAGCAAGACTCTACCGTTGTTTTTCATTTTTCTTTAATTTGGAACCAAGACGTTCTACATGATAACTATTTTATTTCTATCATAGATTTGTCTGCTGCGTGCCTTAACGCTATTATAGCATACCTCCCCCAATAAAAGCCCACCTTATAGATCCACAATCACTTAAAAAACACGCGCATACACGTCTCAGGTATCGTAAAACTGCGAGACTATTTTACTGTCGGGGCCCAAAATGTTTTACTGGCTCTCGTAAAATGAAAGCGGTGTAAAATTCACGCATTGTGCTGCGTCCATGGGGTATTTATGACTGTCTTGCACTCGTACATCCTTTTCTTATCATCGAGTTTAAACTAGTCTACTGACTTTTTTATCTTGGTGTAAAATGTAATGTGGTAGAAGACGCGGCCTTTAAGCTTTGCATCTGGAGGCTGCTTATTGTCTTCTTTTTCTTCACAACTTTAGAAGAATTTACCAACGTAACGAATCGCAACTGTCATAGTATAACCTGATTAGCAACAAATGCCAATTTTATCTTACTCAGCTCAGGATACCACTGGGACTATAGAGCGTTTACTTTTAGTATTCCACGGCTAACTGTGTGTAAAGGTGATTTGCTTATTATTCATAACTTTTTTTTAAAGCTTAGTTACTAGCAAGTGGGTTGCACATTACTAGCCCCTCCAACTAAGCTTAATATGCTTGTGTCTGGAGGGAGTTCACGTCAGTAGTGCAATGGGTGGGGATCGGCGTTTTAGCCATTGGGCTATTGTCGTTTCCATTGTAAGTATGTAGAAGTTCAAAGTGTATTACTATTATACATGTGGCTGAATCAATCGTACCTCTCTGATACTGTCATTGTTATATTGCTATCTTCAATAAGTGTGTTATTTATCAATGCGTCCTTGCGTGTAGACATAGATTTTTGAAGCGTAATTCGGGGTCTGTGCGTGTATATAGCTATAATTGATTATGTGTAGTTATTTATTTTCGAACTTTACTGCCTATTTCCAGTAACTTGTAAACAAAACAAATGATCTTTCCGAATCCATTGACATTTAGTCACTCGCGTGACAACGATCTGACATTGCGAAAGCTGCAATCAAAACTGAGCATTTAAATTCTGACGAATTCTCATTTTAGGGATGTTCCTGCAGCGCCCTTGAAAGTAATGAATATATCACAAATCGCATTTTACGACTCAACGACCAGTTTGAGACCGAAGTGATGTTTAATACTATAAATAAGACGTTTATTACTTTGGAATAAGATTGGGGAAATAAAGGATAATAAAAGTTTTTTGACGGAAAGCGATCGAGGCTTGAAGGATAAATGTCGGTCCCTGTATTCCTTCTAATTTATTGGCGGCCATCCGTCTCCTTGCGTAAGCGCTTTACCGTTTTTAGTATTTCTGTTATGTTGCGAGCCTGCTGGAGTGGGTAGAGTTATATAATTTGGAGATACCTACATCTTTATATAAGATAGTCCTTCTTGTCTTTACATAGTCCTCCTTGTCTTTTACATTGACGTTCTTGAAATTAATAACTCAGTATAACTGGTATAACATTTGTTTGTTGTCATGTTTTTGACTATACTATAGTTTATTTTATGAAATTATGCATATGTCGAAGCCAACTAGCTGAATTAGCCGTTCAATCAACAGCTTAGCCTCTTTACTTTAAACTAACGGCCTAAATGATATTCAGCCGTAGCGTTTATTACAACATTTATTAAACTGGCTTAGACTAACACTAAGGCAACACCCTATATAACAATGACCACCGCATGACGTGCGCCGACGAGCGTAGCGAGAAGGGGAGCCGCGGCAGCGGCCACGCGTCACCAGAACCGACGCTATGGCGTATAAATGAAGGTACAGTAGGGCTATTCTGTAAGCTATCTCGACAGCGGAATCCGCGGTAAGATTTGAATTTCGTACCACGAAATTCAACCATATTACGAACGTGATACGATTGAATTTCGTAGTGCGAAATTCAAATCTCACCGCAGATTCCGCTGTCGAGATAGCTTACAGAGTAGCCTAGCTGAAGACCTTCATATGGCTGAATATCATTCAACCCGCTAGTTGAACGGCGCTGTTTAGTAAAGAGGGTAGGCTGTTGATTGAACGGCTAATTAAGCTAGTTGGCTGTGACACATACACAATCGATTACCTACCCTGTGTAATAATTATTTACAGTATTAGTAGTTGATAGATAATGAATAGAAGTCGGTATCATTAAAACACTCAATTAAATGCTAGCTAATAATTCTTTGTCAACAACATTTTGACTATATTTATAAACTTTGTAATTATGATTGTAACGAATCACGACGTAGGATGAGCAACTTTACTTCTAGATTACGCCGCAAATAAAGTCAATTAAATAAGATTGTGCCGTTAATGTTTTCTAAATAAGTTACTAACGGGCTCTATATTGTAGAGCTGTTGTGTCTTGAAGGACTCGCTCGAAGCTTATGTTAAGAAAATTCGACTAAAGTTTGTTTTGAATTTGCAGCCGGTATATTACGTCAATGTATGTATTTGTATGTATAACGAGCAGAAAGCAAAAAGATTTGCTGAGCATCTAGAAAGTATATTCAGACCAAACAATTCTGAGATTACTTGCGAATCCTTAACCTTAGAAGTAAACTCTACCAACATAGACGAACCGAAATACATCAAATTAGTGACGCCAAGAGAAGTTCTACGAGAAATTAAATATAGTATAAGCCCGAGAAAAGCCCCTGGATATGACCTGATATCGGGGGAAATACTGCGAAACTTGCCGAGAAAGAGCTTGGTAAAATTAACAACAATCATAAATGCCTCATTTAGATTGAAATATGTACCGGATTTGTGGAAAGCTGCAGAAGTAATAATGATAGGAAAGCCAGGCAAGCCACCACATTTAACATCATCCTATAGACCAATATCTCTTTTGCCGATAATGTCCAAACTATTTGAAAAGCTGTTACTCAAAAGGCTAAAACCAATAATAGAAAGCTCTAACCTCATCCCTGAGTACCAGTTTGGATTTAGAGAAAAACATTCGACAATTGATCAAGTCCACCGAATAACTAACATAATAGAAAAAACTCTCGAAGAAAAGAAGGTATGCTCAACTGTATTTCTTGACGTGGCACAAGCTTTTGACAAAGTCTGGCACGAAGTCCTTGTTCATAAGCTTAAAAAGTTCTTACCGAAGCCGTACTCAGATATCCTAGAATATTATATTTCAGACAGAATGTTTAGGATAAGACAAGAAGAGGCTCATTCAGAATTAAAACAAATCAAACCCGGAGTTCCGCAAGGAAGTGTACTTGGTCCGGTCCTGTACCTTCTGTACACCTGCGATATTCCCAAATTAGAAGACAATACAATAGCGACCTTCGCAGATGACACAGCAATCATGGCCGTAGGCAGCACTCACGAAGAAGCGGCTGCTAAAGTCCAAAAAGCTATTAATAAGGTTTATAACTGAACAACAAAATGGAGGATCAAGCTTAATGAATCTAAATCTATCCACATCAACTTTACCAACAAAAATGAAAAGTATTGTGAAGTTTTTCTCAAAGGTAATAAAGTACTATATGAGAATACAGCCAAATATCTAGGCATGACGCTTGATACGAAATTACGATGGAAAGCCCATGTCAAAAAAAAAGAGATGAATTAGACCTCCGCTATAAGAACATGTATTGGTTGCTTGGAAAACAATCCAAACTATCAATACAAAACAAGATTCTTATAAGCAGCAAGTTCTCATGCCCGTCTGGACTTATGGTGCGCAGCTTTGGGGCTGCACCAAACAAAGCAAAATTGCCATCATACAGAGATTCCAAAATAAAGTACTGAGAGGAATAGTTGGAGCACCCTGGTATATACGCAATGATGACCTCCATCGGGACCTTCACATAGAGGTTGTCGCCAGCACCATCAAAAAATGCGCAGAAGCTCACGAACGAAGGCTTCACCATCACGTGAACGTCGAGGCAATACAACTCCTCGACCTCACAGATATAGAGAGAAGACTCAAAAGAACTAAACCGTTCGAATTAGTGTAGTGATAGTGTATAGTGAACCTTAGTGGAATATAGTGTAAGTGTTATGCATAAAGAACACGATAACAATGTGTCTTCACCTTAACAATAGAGACTATAAGAAAAGTGCTGATGAGCACATTCTTTATTTATGTCAATTTATAAGTTTACGATAGATTTAAATTACTTATTAGCCTACCTAGGCTAGATTGTAGTATGATTAGGCGATACAATACTTGTATTGTGTATCCTAATATAAAAAAAAAAAAAATGTATGTATGTGTATGTAAAAACTTAAAGATAACACATTTTTATTATATTATTGAAAAAATATACAAAAGCATTTATTCATTCTACAGTTGTTCCCGATTAGTTATTCTTGTTTTAAATATATTTACACATACATTGTTTATTATAAATTCATTATTATTTTTATATCAAACTAGAAGTGTCCCGCGGCTTCGCTCGCGTTAAAAACTTCTTTTATTTACTTAACACTTTTCTTTTGTAAAAACGATTCTATCATTAAAGACATCAAATAAGAATTTGCCAAATCGGTTCACCCGTTTTTATGTTATCGCGTGACTAAAGCAATTTGGGATTCATATTTATAAAACCCGAAAAACCCAAATTTTCAGACTTTGTTACCTACCCCATTTCGAAAAATCGTACAATACGTACTTTATCTCATCTTGTTTCGCCATACCAACTTTGAATCCCCGTTCCCCCGTATCCGGGGGGAATTTTCAGAAAATCCTTTCTGAACGGATACCTACGTCATAATAACTATCTGCATTCTAAATTTCAGCGCAATCCGAAACAATATAGATTTTTTTACTTTGTTACCCCAGTTTATCCTCTTAGGGTGGCATTTTGAAAAACGTCCGAAACTCGTATTTACTTATTTATTAACAGAAGTAGTTTTGTGGAATGTCGATTAAAATGACTATCCATACTGCGAAACTCCGCTTCATCCCCTTAAAGAGTGAATTTTGAAAAATTCTTTCTTAGCGGATACCTAAGTCAAAATAACTAACTGCATGCCAAATTTCAGCGCGATCCGAAACAATATTGATTTCAAACTTTGTTACCCCACTTCACCCTTTTAGGGGTGGAATTTCGAAAGAGCCTGAAACACGTATTTACTTACTTAGGTACTTGTGTTATGTTTCGAATATAAAAGACTATCTAATATTTTTTCTCCATACAAACTTTGAACCCCCGCTTCATCCCCTTCAGGGGTGAATTTTGAAAAATACTTTCTCAGAAGGAACTAACGTCGTAATAACTATCTGCATGCCAAATTTCAGCGCAATCCGAAACAATATTGATTTTCACACTTTGTTACCCCATTTCACCCTCTTAGGGATTGAATTTCAAAAAAACCTGAAACACGTATTCCTATTTTTTTTTACTGGAGCACTTGTATGAAGTTTCGAATATAAAAGTCTATGTAATCTTTTTTCTCCATACAAACTTTGAACCTCCGTTTGATCCCCTTCAGGGGTGAATTTTGGAAAATCCTTACTCAGAAGGAACTAACGTTGTAATAACTATCTGCATGCCAAAATTTCAAGGTATTCCGAAACAATATTGGTTTTCACACTTTGTTACCCCATTTCACCCTCTTAGGGATGGAATTTCAAAAAAATCTGAAACACGTATTCCTATTTTTTTACTGGAGCACATGTATGAAGTTTTGAATAGAAAATACTATCTAATCTTGTTTCTCTCTCCATACAAACTTTGAACCCCCGTTACATCCCCTTCAGGGGTAAATTTTGAAATATCCTTTCTCAGAGGTAACTAACGTCGTAATAACTATCTGCCTGCCAAATTTCAGCGCGATCCAAAACAATATTGATTTCAGACTTTGTTACCCCACTTCACCCTTTTAGGGGTGGAATTTCGAAAGAGCCTGAAACAGGTATTTACTTACTTAGGTACTTGTGTTATGTTTCGAATATAAAAGACTATCTAATATTTTTTCTCCATACAAACTTTGAACCCCCGCTTCATCCCCTTCAGGGGTGAATTTTGAAAAATACTTTCTCAGAAGGAACTAACGTCGTAATAACTATCTGCATGCCAAATTTCAGCGCAATCCGAAACAATATTGATTTTCATACTTTGTTACCCCATTTCACCCTCTTAGGGATTGAATTTCAAAAAAACCTGAAACACGTATTTACTTATTTTTTTACTGGAGCACTTGTATGAAGTTTCGAATATAAAAGTCTATGTACTCGTTTTTCTCCATACAAACTTTGAACCTCCGTTTCATCCCCTTCAGGGGTGAATTTTGGAAAATCCTTACTCAGAAGGAACTAACGTTGTAATAACCATCTTTTTTTTTTTTTTTTTTTTTTTTTATAATGATTTATCTACTTGATGCAGATATCTCACTACTATTACAATCTAGCCTTATAACAACTAGGCTAATGAGTAATTTTATTTTCACTTAATTTACTATTAGAATATTACTAAGAATGTGTCCATTAACACTTTTCTTAATGTCTTTATTAAGAGGAAGACACTTTGTTCTTGTGTTCTTTTTATAGCGTTCGCGTTCACTATCACTACACTTTGTTCACTTGATAAAGTATCACTAATGTAACTCGAAGGGTTTGACCCTTTTTAGTCTTCTCACTATTTCCGTGTTGTCGAGGAGCTGGATGGCCTCGACATTCACATGATGGTGAAGTCTGCGATCGTGAGCTTCAGCAAACTGTTTGATTGTTTTAGCCACGTGCTCCACTTTTAGGTCCCGGTGAAGATCGTCATTTCTGATGTACCACGGTGCACGTACAATACTCCTGAGTACTTTATTTTGGAATCTTTGTATTATCTGTATGTTGATTTGTTTGGTGCAGCCCCATAGCTGGATACCATAAGTCCATATTGGTTTTAGGACTTGTTTATACAATAATAATTTATTATTCACAGACAGGGAAGAATGTCTTCCGAACAGCCAGTGCATATTCTTGTAGCGGAGCTCCAATTCTTCTCTTTTCTTTTTGACGTGCAGCTTCCAGCTTAGCTTTGCGTCTAAAGTCATACCCAGATATTTTGCTTTATAGTCGTATGGTATTGCTTGATTATTTATGAATACCGGATGGTAGTTAGGTCTTTTATTTGTAAAATCTATGTGGACAGATTTAGTTTCATTAAGCTTTATTCGCCACTTCTTTGTCCAATCAACTATGGTGTTGATTGCTGTCTGGACCTTTGCGACTGCTTCTTCATGGGTGACCCCTGTAGCCATAATAGCTGTGTCATCCGCGAAAGTTGCAATGGTGTTATTTTCTAACTCAGGGATATCACAGGTATATAATAGGTACAGGACCGGACCTAGAACACTGCCCTGTGGTACGCCAGCCTTTATTTGCATTAAGTCTGAGAATGAGTCATCTTGTCTTATTCTAAACATCCTTTGTGTTAAGTAAGACTCTAGAATATCTGCGAACTGTTTCGGAAGCATACTTCTCAATTTGTGTATGAGCCCTTTATGCCAAACTTTGTCAAATGCTTGCGCTACATCTAAGAAGACTGTGGTGCAAACTTTCTTATCTTCTAGTGCGTTTTCAATGATGTTGGTAATTCGATGAACCTGGTCTATAGTGGAGTGTTTTTTCCTAAATCCAAACTGGTAGTCAGGAATGAGATTTCTACCTTCTATGATAGGTTTTAACCTTTTTAAAAGCAGTTTCTCAAATAACTTTGATATTATTGGTAACAAAGAAATTGGTCGGTATGATGTTGCATCTTGGGGTGGCTTACCAGGCTTTTGGATCATAATCACCTCAGCTATTTTCCACAAGTCGGGCACGTACTGAAGTCTAAATGATGCATTGATGAGTGTAGTAAGTTTGACTAACGCTTTTCGAGGCAGATTTTGTAGTACTTCTCCTGTAATCAAATCATAGCCCGGCGTTTTTTTCTTTCCAAGCTTTTTTATTTCAGTATATACTTCTCTTAGCGTTGTAAGTTGAATTTCGATACCATCTTGGGCTTTCTCAGTTAGCGTGAGGTCATGGTACGTATCCTCATTAGGCTGAAAGATTAACTGTAGATATTGTGCAAATCGAAATGCTTTCTGTTTATTGTTGATGGCCCAACTCCCGTCAGTTTCTTTTATAGGTGGGACCTGCAGAGTTGGCTTTTTGAGGTTTCTAGTTGTTTTCCACAATGAATAGTTAGTTGAACGATCACTTGTCAGCTGGCTCAAGTAAGTGTTCATAGACTCATCATTGAAAGCTTGTATTATCTTTCCAAGTTTTTTTGTTAGCTTGTTCAATAGCGTTTTGTCTTTAGGACATCTTGTCATATGCCATCGCTCTCGCTGTCTTCTTTTATAAATAATCAAATCTCTTATTTCTATAGGATAATAATTACTTCTGATTTTCTTTTTGTATTCTGGCGTATTTTTCCAGGCACAAAGTTGAATGTCAGTGATAAATTTTTTCAAGTCTATATCTACTTCATTTGGACATTTCAATGAAGTTTTCAAGTCAATTATACAATCTAAATCTAATTTGAAGCTTTCCCAGTCTGTATTTTTATTTACCAAGGAAGGACTGGCTTCTTTCTCAATAATATTTTGACTTATAGTTAAAAATATTGGTGAGTGGTCAGAATTCATATCATAACCTTCCTGAATATGAAGAAAGCTTAGTGATATGTCTTTATAAATAAAAAAATCTATGAGATCTGGAATCTTCATAGGGTCTGTGGGCCAGTAAGTTGGTTTTCCTGTAGATATAACGTCACAGTTACATTCTCTAATAGCTGTTAATAGTTCTTTACCTTTAGTTGAAGTAAGTCTTGATCCCCAGTAGGTATTCTTAGCATTAAAATCACCTCCCAGTATAAATCTGTTGCCTAGTGCTTTCAGTATACTTTTGTACTGTTCAACTTTCAGCGCGTGCTTCGGTGGACAATAAATTGATGATAATGTTATAGGATATCTTTTAGTTTTAAGTTGAATAGCTACAGCTTGAATGTGTTGTTCTTCAAACTTATGTGTTTCGTAATGGTAGATGTTATCCTTTATTATGATGGTGCTGCCTCCTCTTGCAGTATTATCGGGATGCAGTGCGTGATAAGTTTTATAACCTTTTAATTTGATGTAGGATTCACGTGTAAAATGTGATTCAGAGACCAAGCACACATCGATATTTTCTGTGTTTAGGACTACCTGTAGCTCATTTCGATGATGTAGTAGTCCATTAGCATTCCAGGCCATTATCTTTAGTGACTTGTTCATGATGAATGTTTTGCTGTAGCCATTTTAGTGCTATTTTCCAGTTTTTTCAACCTACTATCGAATGAGGTCATAAGAGACAAAATTTGATTTATTTTCTCGTCGATGTTGGAACTTTTCTGCTGGATTTGAGGCTGTGGTAATCTCTGCTGCTGAGTTCCTTTGGTTATTTGAGCGTACGTGATACTTTTAGTTACGTTTTGTACCGCAATGGACTTTTTGGTTTTATTTACAATTGAAGCCTGCGGCGTGGTGGAAGGTGCGACATTTTTCTTTATTTGCTTATTTTTTAAGCTTTGGAGTTCTTTGGCTACTATACACCCTCTATAGTTAGCAGGGTGCGGTTCACCACAGTGAACACATTTAGGTTTAGAATCCGCTGGCTTCTTACAGTCTCTGGTCAGATGCTTGCCCGTGCATTTCACGCATCTTGGCTCCTTAGAGCAGTACTTTTGCGTGTGCCCATATGATTGGCAACGCTTGCATTGAGGGAGAAGTCTGGAGGTTTTAATAGGTTCAATCTCCACTCTGCATCCTAAGATAGTTCTAATGTTGTAAATTTTATTTATATCCTCTTCTTTTTCGAATGAAAGTAGAAACATATTTAGCGGTTCCTTATTCTTCCAGCTAAGCTTATTGACGGCATTTTGTATTTTAAACCCGTTGAGAGTCAAATCACTTACAATTCTATCTGGTTTGCACGTAGAATGTAGATTTTTGGCCATAACTCTTATGGGTCTATCTTGCTTATTCTCGTAAGAATGCCAGTGTAAGTTTCCATCTGACAGCAATTTTGTAATAGCTCTGTATGAGTCTTCATCGCGTGTATTTATTTTAGCACATTCTCCATTCAATACTTTTATGGTGAACGCGTCTCTCGGGGCGCTCGTGAGCAGACAGTCGTAAAACGCCTGATAGTTTCGGACGTTCTCCACAACAATAGGTGGAGGTTGGGGAGGTTTTTTTACTTTTTCCTTGGTGGTCTCACTAGGAGGATCATCTTGCGTCGGGGAGGGAGACTTTAGCAACTTCCTTTTCTTCCTACTCTTTTCTCGCACCCACCCGGTTTCTCTCGCTAGTTCTTCTTCGTCAGTCTCGTACTGAACTGATGCTGAAGGTTCCTCATTACTGGGCTGTTGAGTTGGAGCAGTGTCATACTGCTCCCGAACATGCTTCAGATGGCACTGAAGCTCGTGTATCTGACTTTTTAGGTCGCTAACAAGATCTTCTAATTTTATTCTTTGTCTTCTTTCGTCTTCAAAACGATTGTATAACAGTTGTTCTGTCTCGGTTGTTAAAGTTATCTTAGCATGAGAAGCCATGATTATAAATAGCTTCGCCTTAACATTTGTTTACACAAAATGTACGTGTTTCACTCACTACGCGAATCTGGGTCATCGCGGTGACCGTATAAACAATACACTCGCGATGGCTAAGTAGGCTGCTGCGTCAGCGCCTTACCCGAGCGGACTAGAGCAAGTGCAACGCGAACGCGACCTTTCTCTGCGGAAGTAGCAAACTCACTGTAATAACCATCTGCATGTCAAATTTCAGAGTAATCCGAAAAAATATTGATTTTCACACTTTGTTACCCCATTTCACCCTCTTAGGGGTGGAATTTCAAAAAAACCTGAAACTCGTATTTACTTATTTTTGTACTGAAGCATTTTTGTGAAGTTTCGGATAGAAAAGACTATCTTGTTTCTCCATACAAACTTTGAACCCCCATTTCATCCCATTAAGGGGTGAATTTTGAAAAATCCTGTCTTAGTACACCCCTACGTACTAAAACAAATATACCCTCGAAATTTCAAGTCTCTACGACTAGCGGTTTAGGCTGTGCGTTGTCTGTCAGTGAGTCAGTCAGTCAGTATGTCAGGACAAAGATTCTTATAGTATTAAGATATTAAGATAGGAAAGCAGCGTTTGACCACTATCTCACCTGATGTTAAGTGACGATGCGATCGACGACGTAGCACGCTTACGAAGATGATACCTGTTCACTTGCAGTTCGAAGACCTCATTTACCTTTTTAAGATTTCACCGTGCTGTTAAATAATGGTGTTATTAAAAAGGACCAATTAATAGGCTCCAGTGGTCAATTACCGTTGGCGGAGTATTGGCAGGTCGTTAAGCTGCGCAAGAGCATGGCGCCTAGGGTTGCCAGGAAAATGAATATTTTTATAGTTTATTTCATCGAGGAGATATTTATTCATAGACCAGAAATTTATATTAAATTTTTCACAATATTTGTCAATTACCAAGTATGTTGACATGGTTCCATTTTCACTATTACTATGAATATTCGATAATAACTAAGAATACAAAAATAGTACCTATGACTATTTTTTGATTAATATTATTATACCATTTATTCCATTCACATCACGGGCTGCAAATCTCCCGGTCCTTTGGAAGGCATTATTATTATTATTAACATTTTAGGGATAGGTATTTTAGCTATTAAATATCTAATTGATTCAGAATATGTTCTACTTAGAGAATATTATTGTTGCGTTAAATTTTAATGTTGCCATATACCTGGTTTTTTTTTAATGTTAAGTAATTTTATTAAATTAAAATTTAATGTCGATATTTTTATCGACAGTGGCCATCCCTATTAAATTGATTGTCACGCTGGCGCATGGCGCCGTCAAGTGTCGCCTCTTGTGAAGTGCAGTGCTTGATGGCGTCGCGACTACTACAAACTTTATAATCGATCAACAATCACTATTCACGATTAATGATAGGTTAAAAATATATTCACAGTATTATTTATACATTCACAACATAAACACAGAGGCAAGGAGTTCCACTTCCAGTACGTATGATAGACAAGAAACTCTGCGGCGATGCTCTAGTCTTTTGAGTATTTTTTTATCTAATAGTCTGGCGTTTGACCACTATCTCGCCTGATGGTAAGCGATGAAATGGTCGAAGATGATAAACACGTTAGGCCTAGAATGGTCAAACTCTTAACGATTTTCTAAGTTAGATTCAAAGCTTGAAAAATGTCAGATTGAAAATTACAATTATCATATAACCGCTGAATTGCAGTTTTGCTTATCAATAATTTTTACTAGACTTCCTGGGCCGGTAGTCTCTACATTAATAGCGATGAATTAAAACCGACAATCTTCGTTAAGAACAGAGATGAAAGTATACGACTGTCTTGTTGCATTTCTATCTATTAGATGTTTGCGATGACAGGACGCATCGATATCAACTTGCATTGATATCGACTTCCAGCCCTGATTTTGTTTCTGTACTTAAATGAATTCAGTTACTACGTTTACATTACATACAAGCTTTAAGGTGAGAGGTGTCAGGGGCAGAGGTTAGTAAACTAATTACAACACCCACACACGTCGAGTGCTTAACTTGGCGCCACCGCAATCCTGCTAAATGCCAGCGGTTAACGAGTCGATCACGATGCATTATATTAAATCGATTATGGATTCATATCGATTACAATCGAGACAAAAACACCTTGTGCTCACTGCCGCGAGTAATTTAACTTTTTGTATGAATTATTTATCAATTTATTATTGTGGGTGTTACGTATTATTGAAACGATAGAAAAAGGTCAGAGCGTAGGTCTGTAGCAATAGAATATAGATGTTTTGGCCAAATATGGATCGGAATTGACAATCGATTCGATGTCTCGCGATTATTTTTACACGTGATTATTTATGTTTTCATATCTAGTTACTTGAGTATAAGCGAGTAACTGTTGTTATGATACTGGATAGAGTTCATAATCTCGATGTTGGCAGTCCTTTTAAAACCTACCTTTTTTTTTTAAATTGCAACGGTGTCATCGTGCTAATTGTATTTTACATTAATAATGCCCACATATCGTCAAAATTAGTTTAGCGGTATAGCATAATCATTTCCAGTCAAATCAGAAATAACATAACGGACCAAAGCTCTGAGATTGCCACATATTAATTACCAAACCTGTCCACTAAAGGGACAGAATCCCAAGAATCCGACCAACAAATCGAATTGAAATCCATCATAAATTTTACATTTACAATGTAGGAATTAGTTGATTATGTCGGGCAAACTGCGCCGGCGCTGTTCGCTCGTGTGGGATGAAACGCGCCCAATTCGAAGGTATTCGAATTTACAAATGAATCCGAAAACGTGACAGCTGTACAACATGTCTGATTAGACCTAACATTATTATCATTATCAGGTGGTATCAGTCCACTGCTTGGCATAGGCCTCTCCCAAGGCATAATGTTTGTTCATTTAAAACTAATTAAATGGGGTCATTTAAGGGTTATTCTTATTGCATATTTTTTTGAAATATAATTATTTTTAAATTAGATTTTAGAGTGCTAAAATGCATTGGAGATTCTAGGACTATTACTCCTCTGCTTGAATATATATTTCATAAAACAAAAAATAACAATTCTAGCCGTTTGATCATTTAATTATTTTTATTTGCATTGGCATCATTGCTTTTGTCATATCAACTTTAGAAACGCCATCGTCATCAACCCTTTTATGCTTTGTTGCAATTTTTTTTCTATATGACTTTTCCCTGGAAAAGTAGAAATTCGTAATAACTAACTTATTATTTTTAGGCATAGTCATAAAATACGAAATGACTTCACTTTTCAATCTGCATTTACAAATTTGATCGTTGTTGTGTCTTGACCTCGTAAAATAAAGCCGCGTTGTAAAATGAAGAATTTGCGGTAAAACCGCCATATAACCGTTTTGGCCAGCGTCCTGCTCGGTAGGCGTTTATGGAACGGTGGCGCAATCACTATTGTTATATATAGAGATGCTACTTCATAAATATCGATATTTAATATTATTACACGTTTGATGTAAGTATGCTTAATGATATTGGGAAGTAATATTTTTAGTTTTATATTTATGTTTTATAAAAAAAAAAAACATTAAAGGACTATGTGATCTGATATTATGTGACATAATGATCTAAAACGCATCACACTTGCCCAAAAACATCAATTCACGCGTTACTCACGATAACCACAATTTTATGGAAGTTTTCGTGATGATTCTATATAGGTGTTAGGAGCATAATATTATTGATGTTCTGCCTGACTTGCTTCAAAAAAGTAGCTCACCACCATCAAGGAGAAAATCTGCGACAATAACCATACGGTATTTCTGCAGCACACAGCCCTTGAGAATCAGAGTATTCTAAGCCGAGCTTGTTCACCATCTTCTTTGACTTACTTATCATCGATTACCATCAGGTGAGATAGTGGTTACCAAACGCTAGCCTATAAGATATATAAAAAAACATTTTAACTGACGTGAAGTATTTGAACTAATTTAATTATATTTTTTATATATTATAAACTCAAATATCGATAGTCTTGACTGATCGAAACCACATCCCTTCATCTCGTATTGTTATCGAGAAATGCTGGCGGCTGACATAACATGGTTTCGTGATGGATTTTACTGATCTACTAGGAAATAAGCTTGTGTGGGAGTAGACGTGGGCTCGCGAACTACTAAAAACAAGGGCATGCGATCGGATATGGACTTAAACATATCGGAAAACCGTAATAAAATATTTGTCCAAACATAGGTTTTGTAAAATAGTTATTAATATTATATAGAAATCTACATCTCTAGATTTCTACAGAGTACAAATCCTACCTATGATTGTCAAGCTATGTTTTTTTCATACATTCATAAATAAAAAGAATGAATTTTAATATGAGATTAAATTACTAACTCCCGTTAACTATGTTTCCAAATAACCGAACAATGTGAAAAAAATCCTAAAATTTTTAAAGGCGCGTTCGTTTTATTGCCAGTGAAAATAATACAGAGCCTATCGCTGCGTTCGGAATTTTAGGCACGTCGTCCGTTTACACCGTCGTGTTTATTTTAAATAAGGTTTCGTTAAGTAAAAGCAAACCCGGGGGAATACGATGCCCCACTGAGCTGAATGAAAAATTAAGGAAAATATACCGATTATTCGCTGGCCGGAATTCGAAAACTTCCGCTAAGTTGATTTCACTATTTATCGGCACTTTGAAGATGTATTTGGCAGACAGCGTTGTGACATTTGGGATTATGATACATGTTAAACGACATGACAAATATTATTTACAAAAAAAATATTTTTAACATTTATCCAATTACCACTGGTACATAGTATACTAATACTCAGAGATAGGTGGTTATTAATGACACGATAATTTGTTGAACCTTTTTCAATGAGTTAGAAAAATGAGACAGAACTATTGAAAAACCACCTTCTCATCCGTATTTCAGCGGTAAAAAGAAAATATATAAAATTAATGTCAGCTTTCAGTCCCTGCATTCTATTTCCTTCAGATCCACGAAAATTAACCTGAGCGCTTAATAAACGTGCTAAAACAACAACAATATCATCGAAGTATATATATAACACAGGCTCTGTTTAATACAGTTTAAATTCCCAACACGTTTCCCTTCACAGGTTGTGTTTCCTCAGGTGCTCATTTAGATTTATACTGTTTTAGTGCGAGGCGTATATTACCACTGAAACCATTAAACGGATGTATGAAAATATGCAGATAAGATAGAATTTAAGATTATCCCTCTTACGAAGCTATCAAGGTGAAACACTCAAATTATCACTGGGATAGAATATTTTGGGATATTGGATAGTTGCTAATTTTAGAGCTACTGATTTCCTATTAAGTTGGTTCGATGATACTACATGTGGCACATATTGCATTATCGGGCTCGCTTTCGTATTAGTTTAAACCCTTTTCTCTTTATATCTATCATGGCACCGTCCATGCTCAACATAAGTAACACGTTTCTGGTCTCGTTAACTGTTTCTGGAAAATGTATTATGTTTCTTTGAAGTGTTACACACTTTATATTTTTGTAAATTGTTAAACACAATCCAAAATTTCATCGTACGAACGGGACTTGAACCCGCAACCTTCTGAATAACATGTTCAGGTGCTTTGCCAATTAAGCCACAGTGCGATGTATCGTTACGACGAAATTAGTGGATTGCATTTTGTTGACCTAATTACGCAATGGTGGCGCCATCTATGACTACATATAACGTAAGTTAGTAAAGAACCCGCAACCCGATTAGGTTGCGGGTTCAAGTCCCGTCGGTACGCTGAAATTTTGGATTGTGTTTAACAATTTAAAAAATATCTGTTTAATTTTTCAAGGTGTTAACATAAGAGTTTATGTCGTGTTTGAAATGATCCTAATGAACAAATTATACACAGATCATTCAGAAGTGTTCTATATTTAATTTAAATTATTATTTAAAATTAAGCATTATATCAAAACTATATAAAGCTACATGGTTCAAAATCATAAACCTCGCCTTCCCTAAAAATAATCCGCTCCAGTATTAGTGCCGATAAATTATGCTAATTCACCAAATTCATATAACGTTCACTGACCCTTCAGCTTGTGCCACATTTGCCTCGTCTTACACACATTGCATCAATAGTTCTCAATCTTATTAACCACTTGTTCCCCGTTATTACATTAATAACACGCAAAACCACTCTCGTTCTATTCACTGAATGATTTCAATATCAATTAATTAGAGCTGAATGAAAAGCTCCTATCATTCACAATAGATTTCCCGTTTCCCGGCCTCGTTCATTATTCAACACATATTCCTTGGAAATCAGCGTTTGGGGACTACTAATTGAAATCAGAATATATATTCACATAAAAATATATCTAAGCTTAAAAAATAATTAGATATTTCTATTTTTATTAATAGCTGAAGATTTTGTAGATTTAAGGGGCCGTTCACACTGCGACGCGACGCGACGATGCATTTGGAGTCGGGCGGCGGAGCAAAACGCGCGACGCCACCAAATTATCTAAATGCAATTTGTATCTTATTGTGTAGTTAATAAAGTTCAATTGTTTATCACGCAGTTCAATTGTTTCTTCCCGCTGTACCGTGGTGCAGCGCGACGCCGCGCGGCCCAGCCTGAAGCCGCCGAACTAACTCAATGAAATGTGTATCTTTTTGTATAGTAAATAAAGTTCTTTTTTGTAATACTCTCGTAATAAGTGCGCACCGCGTCGCGTAGCGGTGTGAGCCGACCCTAAGGGTTCATTTGTAGTTTGTAGTAGATTGAACGTGCCGTACGGTGCTTAGTTATGTCTAGGCTTTTGCTATTTAAAGACTTACAATGTTTATTAAAATATCAACCCAAGTCTGAACATTGTATTTTATTGGATTGAGTAGTGCCAAATTGTAAATACTAAGCCTAAGTTGGGGTCAGGTCTAAATTTCTTAATCTTTAATCAAAAGTAGGCCCCCAAAAACCGCATCAGAATTATGGCAGGTGGCGAAAGACCACGGTCTAAATCGTGATGATTTCAACCGGGGCTTAATTTGTTGTAGCAACATTGAAAGGAACCATCGGGTTGCCAGTTGATTAATGTTTTGCCAGTGTTTCGGAATGCTAAATACGGGATTGCATGTCGATGAATGAATAGCTGATTGTGTTTTGTATGAATGTATTGCTTCGGTTGCTATTGTAAAATCAATTTAATTTTATCAATACGTGCTATGAAAATTGTAAAAAGTAATTACATTTCGCCTGCGATACGATTACGTAAAGTGGTGGGATTAAATTTTGCTGTTTCAATGTTTGGAGAAAAATCATTTCGTGTTCGTGTGTAGTTTTGTTGTTGCTCATCATTCAGATTTATGTAGTTTGAAATGTATAATCATAACAACAAGAAACATGAAATCTAGAAATCATGAAACGTGTAAAGTGTCTTCAAGAAACAATTGAGTAACCAAACTACTTGTAGAAGTAATACTGTGTAGAAATTAACATCTATAGTGAAAGAAAAAAACAAAAATGTATCGATATGGCTAATACCCTCAATCGATTAGGAGTAATGCTGAGTCACATTCCAAAGGGGAAATCACGGGGAAACCGACATTTAATTTTTCACTGTCATCCCTTAATCAAAGAACAGGGATACACAATGGCATTCAGTTTTGCGGTGACAGTAGAAACCTGTGTAAAGAGTTTTCCCCGGGAGCTGAATCGATTTATACGTTATCCATTGTCATCCCCAATCGTCCCCCTTTGCATTTAATTGTATGAGGGTTGATTTTTGAGCATATCGACATCTGTGAGGTTTATCAGCATTGCTGTCAATATTTGGTTATTTTATTTGGCGACACTTGGATAAGATTAGGACGGAAGTTGATCGTGGTAAGCTACTTTTTTGTTGCTATAAAAACGTACCAAAAAAGTAAGTCAGACGGAACATCAATATAATGCTCCTACCACCTGCGGAAAATTTACGTCATACGAACGTATCTTCATCACCAACCTAATTTCTTAAGAGTTACCTAGTTATATTTCAATGTAAAAATAATAATATTTAAGATTAGATTCAATAACCAAAAGTCATTGCCATTCATTGGTATTTGTGACTTACCACGTACAATTTTATCGAGTAGGTACGTAATAAATAATAGAATCGTTATCAACAAGGCTGTGATAAGACCACTCGGTATCCTTATAAAACAATACACCGATAAGACAAAGAGAAAATTTCCAAGTACCTGGTCTATTATTTTACCAATTAATTTAATGAACACAAAGTAACTATATATCTAGGAACTGATGATAGTAGAAACACTGAATATAATAAGCACAATATGATAACTATGTGACAATATTGTTATCTAATTCGACGAAAGAAAAATGGTATATAAATAATGTATATAGTAATAGTGGTAATAATACCTCGTTTTGAAGAAATAAATAAGGCTAACATAACTTATTGTATATGCCAAATATATACTGCAGAACTGATAACCGTGTAAACTTATTAAATGCCCCGCGAGTCAATTTTGGTAGCAAGTTTGAGACGTTTATCGTCATATCTCTAGAGATACTTATCAGATCTCGATAAAATTAAAATGGAACCACCTCGAAAACTTAACCTACCGATTACAAAAAGATTCATTAGAATCGATTCACAATTGACGGAGTAATCGCGGACACTTACTTACACACAGAAAAAAGAAAAAAAAACATACAGACGAATTGAGAACCTCCTTCTTTTTGAATGTCAGTTGAAAGCTCAGCAGGACGCTCTCCAGCTATAATATTGAGGGACAATATTCGAGAGATACCCAAACAGCCGAAGATCGATCTCAGTGGCGACTTGCTATGGTAGAGCTTTATGACAAGTAGTGGACCGATACTGGCTGATAGATATAATGATCGTAAATTAATTTAGTATACTAATATTTTCCACAGAAATACGTTCAAAGTAATTTGAAAGTCTATCGGCACCATCCTATTTACTTCATCAGCAACAGGTAATATTGTTCTCAAGTGTAAGAAAATAATATCATCATCATCATCAGCCTGTCTATGTATTCGCCTATTGTTGTTTCAACCTCATCCCGCATCACGAGTTGTCTATGTATTCGCCTATTGTTGTTTCAACCTCATCCCGCATCACGAGTTGTCTATGTATTCGCCTACTGTTGTTTCAACCTCATCCCGCATCACGAGTTAATATATTTATAGATATCTAACTCGGTTAGTTTAACAGATCCTTTCTGCCGCATGCGTGTTAGATGTGGAATGAGATTTCAAATGAGTTTCCACTGAGATCCAACATTATCCTACTAGCAATTGTAACGCATCTGTTTGCAGACACAGACCCGGGAAAAACTTTGTAAAAATATTTCCCTGTTCTGTGGTTACAGGTGTCTATAGACGACGGAGGCAGTAAAGTTTTTGAATCAATACGTAAGTAATTTTAGTAAATCATAACAGAAACAATAAAATTCGATATACATTTTGCGTGCTTGAAGTCGCAAATCTTTAAAATTTACCATTATTCGATAATGACTCGAGAATCACTTGACTCAATTCGAACGCCATTATAAATTTCTCCTTTAACCAAACATTAAGGTTCTTTAACCAAACAGAAAGCTCATAAATTCTCGTCCGATAATTGCGAGACAAAACGAGATGTATTCGGTAGTCGTTCGATAAAGTTGCAATTACCGACGTTGCGTAACTCTTTTATGTGATACAACCCGCTGTCCGCCTCTTACCGTAATGTGGTCTATAATAAGATAAGACCCAAGGCATAGAGTACAAGCGGGATACTGATAGACATTGTAATTTTCAGAATAACATCTTGCCATAGTACTTATGCTGTTTACTTTGCTGTACCTACCTATATTCACACCAGAATTTCCTTTGACCGCAACAGTAGTGGACGGAAATTTGCTGATAATAATGATGATGATAATGATAACAGAAGGGAAAAAGTTCACATTTTCAGTTTACTTACCTCTGCAGGGACTACAATAGCAATCTGTTTGCTCTACTTGTATACCTACCTATCCATCCTACCCATGTGCTGAAATGTTTGGATGGTAATTTAGTAAGTATAATATTACTGACTACCATATAAAGGTATCATGTTATTAATGAAAACTTCATTCGTAGATTATAAAAACTCTATGCGGTAACGCATTGAGTTGTTTGTATTATTTTAATTAAGTGAATCCGTATATAATCATATCTCATAATAATTTTAACATAAAATCTGAAGTTTATGCTTAATTAATAAAGTGCATGAAGAAATCTGTAACCGAAAGGCATATTAACAATATTCCGTAGTCATTATAAACTGGGATGACCACAGTTATTAATAACCGGCCAAGTGCGTATCGGGCCACGCGCATTGTAGGGTTCCGTAGTAGCCTGTTATTCAATGCAGGCCTTAACACTATATAAACAAGCAACTAGGTACTTCTTCTTTGTCACTTTAAAGGATTTATTCTACGGATTTTGTATTTGGTACAAAATTATCCAACACCCAAGTTCAACGACTATTACTGCTAAACTAATAAAGTTATCTTAACCGGTATAGTTTTCCTTTAAAGTTCATAAAATGCACTATTATCACGAATTTTTCCAGATTATCAAGCCAGCAGTTTAGCTTTTAAAGAGGGGGGGGGGGACTTTACTTTACTGGAACAAAAATTTGCACTTTATTATTTCGTAAATGGAGCCTTCAACCGAAAAATGGTATCAGCAACCCTTAAGTCATTTTAAAAGACCTTATTCAACGATACCCCACACGATGGGGTAGACGATTAAAAATAAATTCATCCCAACTTCTCATATAGGGGAGCTACCCTAAAAAAAATATTTTTCAAAATTTTATTACAGCACTTTGTCGGCGTAATTTATATACATACCCCCACAAAATAACAGCTTTCTAGTATTAACGGTCTCTTAGCAAAACCTCGGACAGACAGACAGACAAACAGACAGACGGACATGACGAAACTATAAGGGTTCCTTGTCAGGATTACGGAACCCTAAAAATGCAGTATGTATTGTCCCGACATTATGAAAACCTGCTTTGGCGCCATATAAAGCCCCACTAATATCACCCATGGTAGTGTCAACAGTATCAATTAACAGTTATATTACAGTAAGATGCCTGTCAGGTGTGGAATATTACTATAAAATGTAAATGTCGAAATAATTAACGTTCACTTCTATGGACATGATTATATTTATGCAAATTCAATAATCATAAATGTACTGAGTCATTGTCAGTGCATTCTGTAACTTGACTGAAGCAATAATCATAATAATGTTGACAATGTAATGGAATTGAATGGACTCTACTTTGTAATGAGAATTAAACAAAATATTGTTTATTATTATAATGTCTGTGTTATTATGAATTAACGTTGCTACTTACTAGCGACTCTGATCTTATGATGTTGATTTTATGTTAAAAAACATGACATTCCTTAGAGGTTGTAATTGCTACAAATTAATTATTATTGTTTAATATTTCAGTTTAGTTGATATTCTAATCTATTTTATTAAACACTCAAGGCTTTTCACATACTTGTAAAATAATATTTACTATTTATGTCATGTTATGAGATAATTGAAGAATACATCAATGTAACGTCGCGTCGTAAAGCTATGTGATTCCAAAACTTTTAGTACTACTAGGTTTTAACTGGCGCAATTTTTTCAATATTTCCGCTTGCAACGATTCTTCAGTTTATTACTTAAACCAAACTTAATCTAATCCACGATTCAATACATCTGCATCATGTTTAGCTGCCAGTCTCGAATTCGGGTCACTTTCGTTTGTTTGATGCCTTTAATTGACTTTATCTTCACTTCATAATGTTTGCAGGCAAAAGATACTTAAATATCAAGCTGATAGCATCTATACGTAATAAGTGATAGTGAAATGATTAATCAGTTATCTGACTAGTAATAATAGTGAATTAAACTTTGTTAATAACAAGTAACAAAATTAAAATTTTGAATAAACACCCACGACAATGTACTTTAGAAAATTAACGTCATAACATCTATCTAAGAACCACCACTAATTAATTACGAACCGTTTAAAGACAAAATCTAACTCGTTTTGGAGAAAAATGGCAACATGGATTTGCAACAACAAATGATTACTGCAGCGCCCCCTGGTGAGTTGTCACCGTAACACATATCTAAAAACATGCACCAATTACACCCAAACCCATAACTGAAAATTGCATCAAAATCGGACTAGTAATTTTGGAGAAAAATGGAAATATGGATTTGCACACACAAACAAACAAACATCCTCTTACCCCAAACGCATATTACATTCTCCGTTCCGTCGTGGGTAAAAAAGGAAACAATGATAATAAACATTTAGTGGTTTGTTATTAAGTAAGACATGCAGCTATCGCTACCGTCAAATCAATGTAAGCAAATTTGTATACCTTGATGACATGATTATAACTAGCTAGTTAGTATATGAAGTCGGTTTTTTCGTTTTGTAAGATTATAAATTATTATAATATGTGATTTACAAAGGTGAAGAGCATAAATCAATATTCCGCCTGACTTTCTACCAAAAAGTACCTACCACCATCAAGGAGAAAATTCTGCTGCCAAAACTTTACAGTATTCCGGCAGCACAGCCCTTGAGACAAATACCATTCTGGGCCTAGCGTGATTACTATCCACGACCAAATCAGTGCCACCAGGCTAGAAAGTGGTCAAATGCTGGCCTATCAGAAAAAAAAAGGTTTTTATTTAAAAATCAATGTATATTAATAAGCGACAGGCACTTGAAACTACAACGTAACACATCAACTGTCAACGAAAACGAAAAGTAACTAAAAAAAATATTTAAAGTAAGTGGTGATCGATTGAAGTACATAACGAAAACCAGATCAATTCTAGAAAGGGAAATAAAATCTTAACATGGGCTTAATTATCATGTAGCATTTGTTACGTATAATGAAGTTATTACAGAACTTGTGGCAAGCTATAATTTATCACATGAAAATCGGCAGCTCGACACAGTCGGAATTTTCTTAAAAGGTAATGTATTCATTTTGTATAATTAATGTATCCCAGAAAGATAAAAAGTAGATTGCCATTCGGCAAAACGATTACAAAAGGAAATGTTGAAACTTGTGCATAAATTATTGATATGATCGGAAATTTTAAATAATTTCATGTGAGTAATCGTAGTTTTTTAATGTTTGCAATATAAATACTGGTAAGGCTAAGGATAAACAAAGAACTGAGTCAGATATATATACTGACGAATACAAGACAAAACCTCTATCTTCTGCTGAAACTAGAAGAAATAGTTGGATAGTCATAATATTCTTCTAACTAAATATCAAAGGAAATAAACAATTTCAAATTAAAAGGAAATATGAAAACAATTTTATGACCACGTAATCAATTTACTAATGGTTTCGTAGTATCCTCGTCCTAAACAAATATTGACCAGAGAAAATCGAGAGTATTTTTATAGACTGGAACGTTTTTATGTCGAGGTAAAGATATTGGACATCAGAAAATAAATTATTCAAAGTATCGCTTTAAAGAGTTTTATGGCTGTAAATTTAAGTGACAATTATAATTTCAGAGTTGAATTAACACTCAATGACGCTTTAAAACGTAAAAAAGTGTAATACTGAGTGATTAACACAATTTCTCGAGAGACATTTAAAGTATTTTTAAAGGATAATGGCCTATCAGCTGACAAGTACAGGATATTACAGTGCCAACAGCAACCAGCTATATTTTACAATTTCATTGACATTTACAAAGTAACAGATATAGAAATGGTGATAACGTCGATATAGGAAAGCAGGTAGATTGAAAACGAGTCCACTTTGCTCAACCTCTGTGTGACTGCGATTGATACTGCAGGTTTCTCTTTGCTCGTAAAAAGTATGTTTATATTTTGAAATGTTTGCTTTATTGGCATTCATGGTACGGATAAGTTTTCATTCATTTTGTATACTACTGCTTGGAAAAAAAATATATCGGAATTCCTTGCCTTGTTTTTGCGCTGTTATTCAGAAACAAAGATTTTGATTTTTTTTAGTAATTGATAGGTACTAAAATTCAATTTAAATATTTGTACATATAAAATCCAAATTTACTGTACCTTGTCCTCTAAAATAGAACAACATAATTTATTCTAACAAGTACGTACCTACAGCGTTGTATCATTATCGTTTCTAATTCATACATTCTACCTAGCAATTGTTTGCTCCATATACTCGTATTTCCTCATATAATAAGAGAATCTCCAGATTTCACTTTAATTACGCTCAGTCATAGTAGATTACGTTACGTTTCTGAAGAATTAGGGCAACGTTTTCCTTTTTGTAAGAGATTGGTAGGATTACCTAGAGGTAGCAGTAAACAGAGGGGCTCACAGTATTTGGTATGTGGATTATATGAGCTCCAATTTGTTTGGCTTTTTGAGTTTTCAATCAAGCGAAATGAGAGGTTTATATTCGATCTTTCTTTGCAACGACATCAATTTATGTTACATATTTTAAATTATTTTCCTTAAATTATTTTAAAATAAACTACAATCATTCGACTATTATGTTACTATAGACAGATCTACCCTTTTCTCTTTATTCATATTTAGTTTTTTTTTTTAATACTTTATAGGCTAGCGTTTGACCACTATCTCACCTGTTGGTAAGTGATGATGCGGTCGAAGATGGTAAGCACGCTGCCTAGCGTGCTAGAATGGGAACTGGCTCTCAAGGATGGCTGCCGGAACACATTAGATGTTTTGGTGACAGATTTTCTAACTTGAGGGTGCTAGCTGGTCAGGCGGACACTAGATAGTGTCCTACACCATGCGGGGGTTGTTGGTTTCTTAACGATGTTTTTCCTTCACCGGAGGGCTACTTTGAAAAGGGCACATACATTTTCCGATCGAAAAATCCATTGGTGCACGGCGGTTTGAACTCGGTACCACGGCATCAAAGCCGACCGTTCTCCCGATTACGCCACCGGGCCCTCAAGTTCAGTTTCCCAGCATCAGATTATTATTGTATATTCTCTGGTATCAGTTAAAACTGAAACACCTTAAGCTAAACTGCCCACCTTAGACGACCACTTAACTCATCTTATCAAAGTAAACTACGTTCTAACAATCTCAATCCAAGGTCTATAATCAATCGTCAAGTATTAGCTGGTGTAAGTTATAATGATGGTATTCACGGTGGTTACTGAAAGCGTCAAAGCAAACAGCCAGCGCTGGTTATCTGGACAATATCTCCAGGGCTCATCATGGGTGGAGCGTAACCCCACCTTCGAGTTATAATGTATGGTATTAGGGATACGCTTTAAGAGGATAAAACGGTGCGCTTTTATAGTGAAAAAGTTAGGAGAGCTCTGTATACATACTAGAGTAAGTTAGTATGGTAGGTAGATATGGAAAGTAGAAGTACCCTAAGTCTCACCTTAGGAATAGCGCAGACCAAGCAAATTGCACTAGAAATGCATTTTTATTTCCGTTTGACAGAACTCACCTTTTGTCACGAGCCATATATTTAGCTAACATTATAGCATTGAATGTAGACGTAAATTATACTTTTGCAGCCTGCCAAAATTCAAAGAAGCAGAAAAATGTGTTGAAAATCTGTCATTTTTGTTTTTGTTGTTTTTTGTAATTATTGATAATCTGTACATGAATTGTGCATTATGTTTTTTAAAAGTGATGCTGTTATATTTATTTCTTTTCTGTAGCATAGACTTGGCTCCATGATGTGATGTTTGATGGTAAATAAATAGATTTTACACGCTTCCTCTCATCAGTTAGACACCTCCGAGTGCGATGCGGCTACATCTTGGCAACGACTGACGAGAATGGAAACATGGCTGTATTTACAATAATTACACCGGTGCATCGCTGCAGGGTCAGCTGGGATTGGAGATGGGTCGATAGCATTCGAATCCGTAAATTATGCATAAGTACGAGTACGTATGGTGTGAAAGCCATCCATCATAGCATAGGAATGTGTTAATACGTTGCTTGAGGAACACCATAACTTAAAGGGAAATTATACATAAGAACTAATCTACAAGATGTCTTTCCCGGGCAAAAAGTATTCTATAATATAGAAGTATATTAGTTGAGCATATTAGTGAGCAGCTATTGAAAGAGAAGAACTGAAGAATAAGGACACTGGTTAGCTACCAGAGAGGCCTTTGTCCACCAGTAAAAGGACACATTTTATAAAATATACTTCTTAAATTTAATTAAACGCAAAATAATGAGCGGACTACAAATTCATCAATTATACCAATATATTGTACGTCTCTTTCATATACTTTGTCTATAGCTTTAACTTCTGGCTGCATGATATCTATATGCATTGTACCTGTATAAAGTTACCATAATTTTACAACCAAATTTAACATTTTTACGGTTTTTTTCAACGGCAGTCTTAGGGATTTTTTTTACATCTATCTAGTACTGTGTAGTGTTGTACTAACAACACTATAAAATCATAAATGCGAACACACACCAGCCTATTCCATAATCTTATCTTTGAAGCTAGAATCAAAAACAGAAGGCAATACAGTATTAACTAATGCAATATTTACATTGATGAAACCTTTGTACCTATGTACTTTATATTTTGTAGTTTTCTCAACTATAAGCTTTACCATACCTAGCCATTGGTAACCATATCTGGCGCCTTCATCTCGCAGCTCATCGCCTTCATCATTGAATGTATTTACAATAATTACAGCAATCAGTAGGGTCAGGTGCTATCGGCTTGATAACATCTGACGTAATCTATCGACCTATATCTGGTAATGATTTCTCTTTAGCTGTTTTGATACTTTCGGTCTTATATTACATACTTACATTTAAGATTGCATTTAAGGCACCAAGATTTGTCCGTTGTGAGTATGTGAATACGGTATTTAGGATACATACAACTGATAGAAATATATAATTTTTCTCATAGATTTTCTTAATTAGAAGAAGAAATCTGGATAAGCCAGATGCTTGCCTGATGGTAAGTGATGATAAAAAGAAACGGTGTCACGCACAACTCTGGATTGGCAAAAATTTGCGTGATACTGTATAAACATCCGTATTTACCTCAAGACATTTAGACGTTGATGATCACTGTACATTTCCTTTTGCAAGATTTTAATGCTGCAGATTTTCGTCACCAATATGGCCGAAATTCTAATATTTTAAGTTGGTTTCGTAGAAGACTAAATAAAAAACAGGTGAACTTTCTTCATACTAGAGAAAGTAAATTGTGCACAAAACACAAGCATAGAGTTATTAGAGTGTGAGTTTTGAGTCAAAACACACACAAGTAATCTATGGTTGTATCTCTTTAAATTAACAAACAATAATATGATGAGTAAATGAAGCAAAAACTTGCACTGAGATCACATCTATTGGTATTTTATAAATATTTACATATGAGAATGAAAGAGATGATTCCCTACAAAATTTGATTGAATAATATGAAATTATAAGGCATAAAAGTCAAAGTCAAGTTCAAATAAAAAATTATCCACATCAAAGCTAATACAATGGGTAACCAAAATGGCTCTTGGTTCTGACTAAGCAAAGAATCAACAAAATATAAACTCACTATGATAGATCAGAATAAGATTCTTTAGATCTCTAAACTTCCTAAGTTCTAGTGCTTAGTTATTCAACTTACAACAAAATATACAGCATTCATCCCAAGCGTGAACTTCAACTTACCTGAAACAAAAACACATCACAATCAGTAAAGCAACAATGAAAATATTGATTTATTCATCGCTGCTCAAGTTACCAAGTTCCAAATTCAATAGATCAAATACTATGGGGAGCCTTAATCCATTGTAATCGGGAACACGTGTGTCGCGAAACTTCGTCTAATTTCGGCTAATGTTCTTATTCAAACAGGAGAATGGAATAATAAACCTTATTCTGGGCTTTGTCAAAGTTTGTTATCGAGTTGTTTCATAGGATTCGGCAGCTGCAAACAAAATGTGCTGTATCAAAAATCGATATTTTTGGGTACCAGTGTCTTTTAGTTGGTTGAAAATTTAAATAAGTAATGTTTAGACAGAGAATAAAATATGTTGTATGAAAATATACAAGTACATATTACTGTAATATAAAGGACGTGAATATAAATATGCATAGAATTATAGAAACCACTATCCCATTTATATGAAAATGAGCTTGATATAATGATAAAATGTACCTAGTGCGGTTTATGTAACTCGGCAGTTTTTGTTTGCATAACGAAATAAAATCTCTGAATTACCTAAATGTTAAAATGTTGGTTACTTATTTTGTTAGTCCTGCGGCAGATATTATAACCGTTGGGGTAGACTTGTCCTAGAGTGGAGACCGCCAATCGGCAAACGTAGCGTAGGACGTCCTGTGACTAGGTGGAGCGACGACATACGCAAAGCGGTGGGCAGTTACTGGAAAAGAAGAGCTGAAGACCGGGCTCAGTGGCGCATCTTGGGAGAGGCCTACGCCTAGCAGTGGACTGATACCGGCTGATGATGATGATGATGATGATGATTTTGTTAGTCAATAAATAATTGAAAAAAAATGTTATATTTATTAAATAAGGTTTTCTAACTCTAAACTAAAATAAACAATAACCAAACTTGAGAACAAGAAAAAAACAACTAATATCACTTACTTTGTACGGACTTCAGAGACCGAAGGGTAGACACAAAGGGCCAGGCATATAGGGTCGAACAATAAAGGGCATTGAAAGCGCAGTCTGGAAAGGGCATATGCTTTCAAATAATAGCATAGAGAATTCGACCCGACGTGCCTTAAGGATTTACGGGGTATAAGGGATTGGTTTTTTTGTCCGATTTGTTGTGTTGCGAACAGCCGGTAAAACAAATGATTCCCATTTCTCCAAGTTCTATCGAGATGAAGAATAGATTAGATAGACGTCCTTCGCAGTTTTCACGTGCGAAATAGATCCGATCGAAGATTCGGAAAATAATTTGCTGAGTCCTTCGGCTACTTTTTGCTTTGAGCTCTCAATAGTTCTTGAATAATACAAAATCGATTCTTCATTATGAATGTGTTCTAGCTACATAAAATTGTGAAAATAAAATGAGACAAATATTTACACGAATAAGCTCAACAAAATGTATACTATCTCATTCAGAAGTCTCAGAGGTCCGGCATGTTACGACTTTCTAGAACCATTCCTTTTTCCGATATAATGAATCATGAGCCAAACGGAAACTATCAAACTGATCTAAATGATCTTCTTGAATGATTTATAGTGATTTTGCTATTAAAACCAGGACTATTATACTGAATTTACTGCCTATATAAACAACCACTTCTTCGTTTACAACGCCCATTCCTTCGCTTATTAGCCGCACAGTGATTGTCTGTCCTCCGACCATTAAATGCAAATCTAGCAGGGAGAAACGCAAAGAGAAATGTTTAACTTTTATAAATGTTTGCACGAATGCTTTGTGTCCAATCTGAATCACAATCGAGGGGAGCAAAGTTTTTTTGGACACGACAAAAGCTCTGGGCGTTGATTAAAATATTTTTTCAGATTTTCGGTAAGGAATTAAAATATGGCGTTGTTCTAAATGGCTGTTGACTGGAATTATTTTTTTGTGAAATCAGAAAGTATTGGATGGTTTAACCGTTTCGTACTGAAAAAATTGCATTACAAAGAAGCTACAATAATACGGAAAATGAGGCTAAGAATCAACAATGTAGGATCAAGAGCAAGTTACAGTTACTGTCAAACTTAAACGATAGAATGGCTACCAACGCAAGCACCAATAGTGCCATTTTCTTAATTTTTGTGTGGTTAAAATGTGGTTCAAGATGAAGCACGCTTGCCCAGAAGATACCTATCACCTCGCAACTTGAAGACCTTCGGTGGTAGTTTCGGAAAATATGGATTGAGGCAAGGAATTCCAATCTTTGGCAGTACGTATGAGGAATGTAGGAGCAAATAAAATTTTATTTTTGGCTCTAACCTACGATTCAATAATTTAAATATGTAGTGTGGAACATGAACTCGTATAATAAGGACACGATGTTACGATTTCTCTGTCAGTTCCTTTCCTTGCTTCCAATACTAACTTTTAATTTAACTCATTAACAATGGCGGTTAACATTTCAGAGACACAAAGCACATCAAAGGTGACCTATCGCCCATCATTATAAAGTTATGTCTACAAAAGTTCAACCTGCGATTGAATAATAGCTTGATCAGTCCTGGCGACTCGGAAAATGTCAATTACGTGCCAATCAAGTATAAATCGCGTGTAATAAAGTTAAATCACTGGGTTGTTACCGCGGTATTTACGGAGTAGGTGATGTCTTTAGGTAAATTGTAAGTAATGTATTAAATTATTAACATAGAAGTATGAAATTGAGCAAGTTTTAGTTGTACTCGTAGTCATTAGTTGTAGTTACATAAATAAGTCGGTAAGTGTAATAGGCAACGGTAGACCTAGGTAAGATTCCACATTACTGAAGAACTAAATCCCGACTACAAAAAATGTCACCCAGACCTTATGTAGGTACCTCTACCTAAGTACTAAATAACGCCCCCTCATTTATAGACATTGGATAAATTGTTGAGGCGCTACAGCAAATATACATTTTGGACCAGTTTTAACGGTGCTTGATAATAAGCATATTAGGAACTTGTCTGATATAGTTTTGGCATCTTTTGTATGCCGTCATCTGTCAGTCAGTCAACTATCTGAAACTTTATCAAGAACAGGTGAAACTCTGGCCCTTAGACTGCAAAAAACCATAACTCCTCCAATTTGGTTTTTCCGGAGCAGGTAAAAGTATTAGTTTGTAAATTCGTACCTAACCTACCATAGACCTACAATGACGCCTCGGTACGCTTATCCTAAATCCACCTAAGTACCACTGAAAACAAAAAAGTTTATAAAAAAACTGTCTGGCAGATAGCAATATTTTTATGAAACCTAATAAAACTATGTGATGTGCATGATTTTATGCATATACCAGATTTTCCTATGTATACAATACAATCTTAATAATAATAAACAGTCTTAAAGTATTAAACAAAATTCGCCCAACAGATAACAAACAACATAAAGTTTAACAATGTATGCATCAGGAACCTTCTATTTAAGGTTCTATAACCTTTTAGTAAGATAGTTAACCGGGACACTGCACGCATTGATTTCATAAACTCATGAATAAACGATATCGCCGTAACCTCAAACCATATTATGATAATTTGGACCAAAACCATACATGGGTACGGGCGTGCATTTTGTGGGGTAGCCACGCTCGGATATATTATACTCATATTGTATATACTCGTTGTTGTGTTATACTCGTATTTATGAGTATTTAGATAGGAAACCATGGAATAACTTAAATACGACCAGCAGAGAACAACATTATAGCTGGTTTTTACTGCTGGAGTAGAATCTGGGCACAGCCACGAATAAATAATAATTGGCACAGCATAAATGTAATTAGGGAGAGAGAGAGATAGAAAGAGAGATACGGCTATCTCTATCTCTCTTTCTAAGCCTCCAGATTCAGTCAAAGAACTTGAACATCAGTGCATATGAATGTTCTCCATTTGTCTTTATCTCTATAGAGAATCTATGAATGTGCAAGTTCTTTAACTAAATCTGGTGGCTATTATTTGCTTGTTACCTTAGTTTCTTCTATGTCCAAAGATACCGAGATGTCGTCTTTGTCATCATCAATTTTGTATCGTAGTAAGATTGTATAGATAGGGTACGTGTATGTGTAAAAAACTTTTTATCCTTGAGAGCCATTTCCCATTCTAGGCCTAGCGTGCTTACCATCTTCGACCGCATCATCACTTCCCAACAGATGAGATAGTGGTCAAACGCTAGCCTATCAGATATTTAAAAAAAATCTGTACCTTATTCTGTAGACTGTTCTTACGGTAAGTGTTAATGGGATACAAACAAAAACCGGGTGATTTTTTTATCTTCAGAGCAATGTTCTACCATACAAGCTCCATTTAGAGTTTCGCCTTTTTGGTACACTACATTTAATGTTATCTGGATACTTTTTCAGTTCGATAGCCATACATAACATGGTGCTCCTTACCTTTGCGGAGAGTAAATCTATGTGAGTGATCATTAATCACAATCCGTGCCCAAAATATGCAGCAATATTTAAAGTGAACATTAATAATCTGTCAATATTACGACCGCTCACTGCAAAGCAACTCATCGCCCAAAGGTGAAAATAAATATGGTTTAAAGCACATTGTTGTTGAAGATGCGTATCGGAATAACCCACTTAAAGTGGTTTTATGTCGCTATAGCCACGTGCGATGCGGTAGCATTATCGGGAGTTCACATGGAGATACTTTATGTGGTGCGATAAAAAATAACTGTATAGTAGTGCCAGTAAATAAGGTGAACTTTTAACGGTTTTCAATCTCAGTTCGTGCAGTATGAAAAATAATGTTTTTATATAAAAAATACAAAATATCTGTATCTGTATCTCAAAACGCAATCATGTCTTCTTGTCATGTTTTTGTTTTAGTTTTGTATACTGTAGTTGTACTATTAATTATTCTGTGACTGTAGTTGTGTAGTGGTAGGACTTCTGCTGGGGCGGTACCATCACTTTGCCAATTAATTTTCAGCCGTGAATTAGGAATGTTTTTCGGTTGAAATGGCAAGGTGTCCAGTGAAATTACAGGGCATGTGAGACTCAACATCTTTATATCTCAAGGTAACAGGCGCAGTGCAGTGACATGCAAAATTCTGGCAGACCAGAATTTTGCATGTCACTGCATGCCGCTGTATCTGCAATAGGTAGACGTCATCGATTACCATCAGGCGAGCGTCGTGCTTGTTTACCTTTTACCAAAAAAAATTGTGTTGTGAAAAAGTAGAGTCCTGTTCCAAAACATATTTTTTGCCTAGAAGTGAAATCTAAACCATATATACCGGTATTAAATACAAAACAATACTTAGGCGTAGATAATTATGTTCTTAACACAGATTTTATTAAGAAAATAAATAAAGATTGATTTAACCAATCGAATAGCCTCATTATGATTATGATATGATATTAATGGCCTTCATATTATGAGTGGATTTGTGCTTAAGTGTAATTCCCTAACACCGACTTTAGACAATAATTCTCACAAACTTTGTTTTACGCTATGACAGCCACATTTGGTCGTTCTACAATCACCCATGCCCACTTCCCCACGCGAATGGTTACCATTCTGCGAGCCCATATAAACTCAGATAATTGACACCCGGGACAGTACCGTGCACCGTTATTTCTGAATGTCGATGATAAATGACCAGATTAACTTAGCCTGCATCTAGACGTCGATATTTGTCATGGACGAGGTGCGTAATTATATTTATTGGTTGGATATGTCCTGCTAATTCTGATTTATAGCATGTCCTGTAGAACTCATAAATGGAGCTTTAAATTTGTCGCTAAGTAGGAAAAAAATACAATGCCTAGTAGTCAAATATAACTAACACTATGAAACCAAACAGGGGCCTTATTCAGTATGAACAATAAGACAACGCGTTCCTTAACGCGCCACGTTACGTTATTGAATAATTGTATTCTGTATGCCACACGATAGGTAAATTATACAAAACGCGCGCGTTACACGTCCTCATATGTCACGATATCTCAAAACGCGCTCATAACCTTACCTTACCGCGTTACCGTACTTGAAATTGGCACAGAGAATACCATAACGCGGAGATAACGTAACACGGCACGGTAAGACTTTAAAATGCTCGTACTGAATAAGGCCCCTGAACGGTTGCCCCTAAAGTAAAATACCCTATTTTAGAGCACAGAATAAATAATAGTAGGTTCCTCGATATGTATAATGGCGTGAAATGGTGAATTCGTAATTGAAAAGGAAAATATTTTAAATATTAAAGGTTTACTATGAGTGATTGCTAAAGTATTTTATAATTTTACAACCAGACTATCCAGACTTCCAGACTAATAATATAATATTATAAAAACGTTTGTAACTCTGTCACTCTGTCTGTTAATTTTATTTATTTATTTATTTTATTTTACGTGGATAATGAGTAGGTTATAGTTATGATGTTAACACTGATTACAAAACGTATGTATATAACTAATAAAATGACATAATTTTTAATTCTGTTATCTCATTATTAAATTAAGTTGATCATTTAGTTGTTTTAGATAAGGTTAAAAGCTGTGTCTTATGAGTTTATAAATATAAATTGTTACAATAAATAAATTGTTTAAACTACTAACATCAACTAAATGAAAACAACTTGATCTTATATTAAAAGTTAATAAAATAACAAAATAATAATATGTTGTTCTGTAACGCGAAGTAAATAAGATACCTACTGTGGTGGGAAACCCTATATACAGCACTAGGAGAGTTCCTGTGTCACCAGATCTAGTGGCTTTTTCCAACAGTTTCCTAGAATAATACATATACACAATGCATGTGTTTCAAATTTTTAAGGTATTAAATCAGTGTAAGTAAGAGAGTTAGTGAGTGATTGAGAGTGATAGTGCGTATGTAATTGAGTGAGAGTGTTATTTATAAAGCCAGCAGTATTTCTGTGAGCTTAATAAACCTTAGGATAACCGCTTAGTAAAGTTTAATCTGAGAGCACGAGTAGCTGGTAGTAGAGTAAAGTTTTTTTTTATATCTAATAGGCTAGCGTTTGACCACAATCTCACCTGTTGGTAAGTGATGATGAGATCGAAGAAGTTCCCATTCTAGGCCTAACTGGCTCTCAAGGATAGCTGCCGGAACACATTAGATGTTTGGCGACAGATTTTCTAACTTGAGGGTGGTAGCTGGCCAGGCGGACACTAGATAGTGTCCTACCACCATGCGGGGGTTTTTGGTTTCTTAACGATGTTTTCCTTCACCGGAGGGCCACTATGAGAAGCGCACATAAATTTTTCTATAGAAAAATCCATTGGTGCACGGCGGTTTGAACTCGGTACCACAGCATCAAAGCCGACCGTTCTCCCGATTACGCCACCGGGCCCTCAAACGTTGTCGAGTCTTAGATGAGTTTTGTGGTGAGTATTTCTTGTACAGTTGGGACCTAAAGACGGCAGGAACATTAAATTAACCTGAGAAATATGAATAAGATATGAATTTAACATCTTTCTCTATCTAACAACGAAGGCACAAAACATTTCTCAAATTCATCTCAAAACAGTTGAACACAGGTGATACAAAGTTGTACCACCATAGTGACTGATATATAATCTGTGCAACGACAGATAACCCTCGAGTACCTGCGGGTAGAGTTATTGTTATTAATTACTGAGGGTTCCGTGAGACAGACTGTTGTTCTAATGGATTGTGTTTTATGTTTTGTTCGAAATCTGGGAAGTGAAAATTATTTTATTGCAAGCAATAAAAAGAGACTGTCACTTCTTTGATTTCTTTCATATTTTTTTCATTTTAATTTTGTTAGCTCTTGGTTAATGAACTCAGCAGAAAATATTAGTGGCTATCGTTAAAGTTTTGTTGCTGTTTGGTTTTGTCTTTTAATAGAACGCAAATAGTTCGATTGTCTTGTTTTTAACTCTTGATTATAATTAGAGAAATCATTAGAGCTATGTACATTAAACTTCTTGAGACAAAGAAGAGAGAAAAAAAAGAGTTCGTTTAGCAATGCACTCACATTGATATAAGACTTCTTTCTATTAATAAAAACAGGACAACACATAGAAGATCTCAAATACCCAGAACGTTTGACGTTCAATATTTTGTGCTGTAATAAGAGCTCCGCTCTGCTATGACGATCCTAAAGATTTTTTTTATTTTATATATTGTAGTCTAGCGTTTGACCACTATCTCACATGTTGGTAAGTGATGATGCAGTCGAAGATGGTATGCACGTTAGGCCTAGAATGGGAACTGGCTCTCAAGGATAGCTGCCGGAACACATTAGATGTTTTGGCAACAGATTTTCTAACTTGAGGGTAATAGCTGGCCAGGCTGACACTAGATGGTGTCCTACCACCATGCGGGCGATGTTTTTCCTTCACCGGAGAGCCACTGTGAAAAGCGCACATATATTTTTCGTAAGAAATATCCATTGGTGCACGGCGGGGTTTTAACACGGTACCTCTGGCATCAAAGCCAACCGTTCTCCCGATTACGCCACCAAGCCCTCTAAAAGAAAGATCTTACGTGATCGAACAAAAAATGGATCAAAGAGTCTTACACACACACACACACACACACACACACACACACACACACACACACATATATATACACACACACACACACATACACGTCACAGATGCTTCTGTCCTACATATCTTTTCAAAATATCAGTAGTATGTCAAATACAAGAAACGATTTCCAACTAAATTCATTATGCGTGCCACATCGTAGATCGCATCAGCAGGTAACATAGCGGTCAAGCCCTTAACTATGTGACATTAAAAGAATATGGAACTTAATCTCTTAATAATATCTATTTATAACCTACTTCATTAATCCTACCTTTCAGTAGTCAGTACAACAGAACCTCAATTTATGCCATGGATTTAAACCTTTAATTAAGTTGAATTTAAACCATTTTCCCCACCACAGTATTGTGACTTTGTGACCTTAACCACTCTGGGTCCAGAAACGTAGCTCGCGTTATTCAATTTGGCGTACCCAATTCCAGTAACGGAGCTGCGGTTGGTCCAATTTCCAGGGTACTTATTTAGAGAACCTATTATACAGGGAAAGTTTTCATTATTGTGGATCTAGATGGAAAATAATTGCATTATACACTTTTAACTGAGCTTTATAACAAGTTAACAGAATTTGTTTAATTTGATGTGTCACCAAACGTCATAGGAATTATATTTTGGAATGGATAGAAAAGAATACTGCGCATAACTTAACACAAGCTTTTTAAGGTTCCGAACCCAAAGGGTACCAACGGAACCCTATTTACTGAGACTCCGCTGTCCGTCTGTCTATCTGTCTGTCTGTCTGTCCGTCTGTCACCAGGCTGTATCTCATGAACCGTGCGTGATAGTTATACGATTGAGATGATGTATTGCTGTTGCCGCTATAACAACAAATACTAAGAACAGAACAAAGTTAAAAATTAAAGGGTTTAAAACAAAAAACGTGTATTTTACGATAGCGCCATCTATGAATCGTTCATAGGTGGCGCAATCGTGTTTACCTTAATCTCGGAATCTGAATCTGAATCTCGGAAGCGGCTCCAAAGTTTTTATAAAATTTAGGATATAGGGGATTTTGGGGACGATAAATCGATCTAGCTAGGATTAATTTTTAGAAAATGTTGTTTCATTTGTATTTTCAATAATCAACGTTATCGATAATCAACTTAAAATATGACTCTTCTGTAATGACAGGTACTTATGATAACAATACATACTAGCCCAAATCGACTGTCCTACCATTGCCTTTAATTGTGTAGTTCCAACTCCAGCCCCTATAGCCCGGCTCCATTATAATATCAGCTCAATGGTACATATCATATTCTTGCATTGTCACCGAAGATCCGCAAGTATACCAAATTTGAGTCCATTCGAACGTCAGGATGTGTTTCTAATTTACCTTTCAAGATTTGACCCACAAAAACACACAAACATACATCGAGGTACATGTAAACTAGAGGCGCCCATCATAAACTAACTTACGTGACGAGCGGCGTGCGATCGGGCGTGAGGAGTAATTACACTAAACTAAGCGAGATGTAGATTCAGCACTGCGTTTTATTTGAACGTAGAGCTAGTTCGCAACGCCACATCTGGTACGTAGTACATATACATCGATGCATACATACTAATAGGTACGCCAAGTTAAATAAAAGCTTGTAATTACAGAGAATCTTTTATTACAACTTGACTTCCTAAATGTCTCAAGTATGTAACGGGCGCAGTTCAGTGATAAAACATACTAAACATGCACAAAATACCAGAAAAGCAATAGTTTTGTGTGCTAAGGTCACAGAATAAATAAAAGTACCTACCTACTACTGTTTCTGTTAGGCAGACAAGGTGCGAATCATACCATAAATATGCAAATAAAAACGGAAATCTCATCACGTTGTCAAAACAAAACGCTTTATATTCACCAACATTTTTTGAAGGCCCGGTGGCATGATCGGGAAAGATGGTAGCAACCATCTTCGACCGCATCATCACTTACTTACCAAAAGGTGAGATAGTGGTCAAAACGCTAGCCTATAAGATAAAAAAAAAATGTCATCAAGAAGAATCATATCTGCCGTTTTTGTTTCAGCATTACAGAACCCTAAAACTATCGGCCACCAGTTGCACTAATTCCGTTAGCGGCGCGGCACGTACCCGTCAGGTAATCATTTCTGATATTTCTGAACACGTAGCCGCGATATTATTTGTAATGGAGCTAATGCTGTCAGAATACAGTCAGAATTACTTACATTTTGATTCGTAAGGGAATGTTTTCCTAGTAACGTGAAAATATTTTGGTACAGTATATTGAACTTGTTTGGTAGGGTTTTTTACTAGAGATGTAGGTAGGTGAATAAAATCGTGGATGATGGTAAGTGCAAATGAAAGTACATAGGTAAGAGAATTGTGAATCAAGGCTCCGGCTTGAATTTCGGAAATTCGGAATTAAAAGATTTATACAAGCATAATTATAATAATAATATTTTTTACAAAGGTTTCAAAAGGGTTGATAATGAAAAGCTTAAGTCTCCAGCGACGACCGCTATTCGTGAATACAAGTAAATACGACTATTGTCATTTTCAATGAGAACAATAATCAAATGTTATTATTTACTATTATTTTCCTTTAAGGTAAGTATCTAAGATTTAAAGTAAAACATTGTGTTAGAATCTCATAATAATTTCTTAATCAGAATAACAGCACATTATAACGAAATTATTAAACATTTTTTTTTGTGTATAACCATTCATATTCATAAGGTTTCCATGAAAAAAATCTTCCAATACACTAAATAGCTTTCGATGAGGACCTGCTGAGATGACTATGTTCGCTTATATTTTTTTTGCGAAAATATACATTATTTATTATTTGCGTTGAAAGTAACAAGTGTTAGAGATATAAGGAATTAAGCGATATAGACATCAAACGAAAACGAATGAAAAGAAAACAAAATTTATCATATTTACAATGTGTGATCATTGCGACCGTTTTTAAAGGCATCTGCAGGGGCTAGCATGGCCTTATCCCCGGGGGAAGACAAAATTATTTCCCTGTTTTTTGCCACTGACAGGAGATCAACATAACAATTTAAACGCTTGGTCAAGTTTAGTTTTTTTAAAGTTTTTAACCCCGAGTTTTGATTTTGTTTCGTATTAATTTTTTTTTTAAAGAATTGATTAAAAGTCAGCGGGCGTTTATATTTGTCGAAAAACTTTACTTATAATTTGCCTTCTCCACTAAACAAAACACGGATAGGTGGAAAGACAAAATAGTTCCCTTGCCATGCTAGCCCTGCTGTTGAGTCTCCAATAACCTCCCGAGAACTAATTCGTCAGAGGTAAGTAACATTACTTATCTGCCTAAGTTATGAGCAGACAGATTTTATATCAAAACTTTTTATCCAAACTTTTTAGATAGATATTTACGTGATTTTGGTCACTTTTACGCACACCGCTACAGCGAGTTCATTGCCAAAAGCTGTTTCAATCAAGTATTTTCTAAATAAGAACCGGTTGTCCAGACCGATCCACAGACGGCTTCCGATGACATAGCCTTGGATCTTAGCGCTTACCTAATGCACTCCACTGAGTCAAGTTCGACGAATTAGATTTCCTTATGATGGTATTAGGTAAACGTCCGCTTTAAAAATCAATTTATTTAAATATATGCAGATGGTTTTTACGTGAAAAAAGGCTGATAGATTTACTTGTAAGTAGATTTGCTAAGTCTATGCTAAGCTATTGCTAAGTACCTGATGAGGAATTACCTATCTTCATATTCCATCAAGTGAAATTGTGGTCAATTGCTTTGCTCGTCTATTTCTTAGGAATAACCTCTGTAAGTAAACTCTTATTAACCGACTTCAAAAAAAGGAGGAGGTTTCTCAATTCGACCGTATATATATATATATTTTTTTTTATGTTTGTTCGCGGATAACTTCGTCGTTTATGAACCGATTTCGATTATTCTTTTTTTGTTCGAAAGGAGATATTCCAAGTGTGGTACCATGGTAATTTTATCGAGGTATGATAAGTATCTCCAGAGATATTGAGATAAACATCTCAAAATTGGTACTGAAAATGAATAGCGCGGCATTGAAGTCGGTTGTTTTTTAGTTTTTAAACGATATTATTGTGGTTATGAAGTCGGTTTTATTTTTTTTGAAAAATAACTTATTTATAGCACATTATTGCGACTCTGTCAATCAAATTGTGAGGAAATATTCATAAATATTTTTAATTTTTGTTGTTATTTTAAATAATTTACGATCGTTTAAAAAACTAAAGGAACCGTCTTCAAACGTAGCGCTAGTCAAAGTAGCTATCAGTAAGTAGCTTGTCATCGAGGTAAATAAATGAATCGTAATACAATTGATGATATATTTATAACCGCTCGACCGATTTCGTTACAATTTAAATGGAACCACTTGGTAACGCTTTGAAACGAAAAAATAAAAAAATAATTTTCCAAATCGGTTCAGGCATCTTCGAGTAATCGGTGAACATACATAAAAATAAAAATAGATGCAGACGAATTAAGAACCTCCTTCTTTTTTGTGAAGTCGGTTAAAAAATAAAACAAAACGCTATAGTGTGGTATATATATTTATACATCATATATATATCGTATATCATATCTATATATATATATATATATATATATATAGTGGCACACATATATTAAAGTTAAGCGTCACTGCACTCAGACAGTTGGCTGTCCTGAGAAATTGTGATAATAAGTCAGATGCCCTTATATTTCAAATTTTTTGATGAATGTATGCTGCATTTTTGTCGAAATATTTTGCTGCTTTTTCTTTTCATCTCAACAAATACAAAGCCTCTATTTAGAGAGATCAAAAGTACGTCTAATATATAGGTACTGTTGCTATGAGAGGGCAATTTAGCTAAGAGTCGACCAGGGTTGTGATGCATTCAGCTCGGTGACAAGGGAGGGTCCTACCCCAAACATTATGGATATTAGGTATTAGTACCCGGACGAGTGAGCCTGTTTGGCTAAGAAAAAAAGAAATACTTATTTGAAGTATAATTTATTTCAAAGCATATCTCAAGAAAAACCTTTTTAGATGATTGTACACAATGTTTTTATCAATTTCATAAAATTATGGAAGAGATGGTATTTTTCCAATATTTTTACTAAGTAAATTAAACCATCAAAGTCAAAGTCAAATTCAAAGCATTTATTCAGTATATGGGCAAATTAAAAATTTGCACTTACACACGTCAAATAACATTAAACAGATCATATTCAATAAAAAATATTATAGATATAACAGAAACATAACTTATTGCTTTGAATTAACAAAAAAGAAAACAAAGATATTGAGCCATTCAGCTTTCATCTAGACGTCGAACGTCACACTTAAAACACATGTTTAATTCCCCTGATTAATGTAGGGTTGCCAACCGTACTATTACGTGCACCCGCAACCCACTGCATGTTTCAGTACTTCAGAAAATTTTTATCCAAAAAATAGTGAAATAATGAAACATAATAAATAAATACAACGCAAACTAATTGCAGTACAAATCATATTCCGAATGGAACCCATTGTCCGTCTATCAGCTGCATAATACCGTCTCTACAGGCAACCCTAGATCTGCAAACAAAAGATGAAAACTGATTGACTGTTGAATCTACTGGTGTTTCGGAAGTACTCCCATCAGAGAAGAAACACCAAGAAACTCTATGGGGCTTGTCACTTATTTTAATTAATTTTTTTTAAAATTCATATTAAATATTTTTTTAAAATTTACAACAAATAATTATGTTATCATACAATTTATATTATATCTTGGAGCTTGGGGCATTCAGGCCAAGAATTTTTGTCATTCATATAGTTATTTAATGTATAGTACGATTTCTTCATTAAATTGGATTTTACAAAGGTTTTAAATCTGCTCATAGACAGTTGATCAAATCTTTAGGAAGTTTATTATAAAATCGTATACAGTTCCCCAAAAAAGAACCACTAACTTTCCACAACCTGAATTGAGGTAAAATTAATCTATTTTAATGTCTTGTATTGAAATTATGTACATCGGACCTCTTATCATAATCATTCAAATTTTTGCGTACATACATAATATTTTCATATATATATTGACATGCCACTGTGAGAATTTTAATCTCCTTAAATTTTTCACGAAGTGAGTCTCGCGACTTCATGGTATACATAATTCGAATAGCTCTTTTTTGTAAAACAAATATAGATTGGATTTCGGCGGCTTTCCCCCACAGTAAAATGCCATAGGACATTATACTGTGGAAGTAGCTAAAGTAAACCAATCTAGCAGTGGATTCGTCAGTCATGTTTCTAATTTTACGTACTGCGTATGCAGCGGAGCTCAATCTACCTGCTAGAGCCGATATTTGAGAACCCCATTGTAGCTTTGAATCCAGGGTGATACCCAAGAATGTAGCGGATTCAACAAATTCTAGTGGTACATCGTTTATTAATATACTGCTATTAATGACACCCTTTCTTACATTTGGCAGCGAGAATTTAATACATTTAGTTTTTTTGGCGTTCAGTAATAAGTTATTGGTTGTAAACCAATTCAAAACCTGTGTGATTGATTTGAAATGAAAATGAAATGAAAATGAAAAATGTTTATTGGTAACCTACGTCACCAATCGGCCCCAACTCAGCATAATGTTAGTATCAGAACTAACGCTGGTCTTCCGGTGGGGCCGGTCGGTGACGTCACCTTACGGCTAACTCCATGCTAATTAATTATATTAAATACTGAAAATGACAAACATAAACATAGCAATAGAACAGGAGGCAAAATTAGTTATAAACATGACGAACATATGATATGACTTGACATGACTTAAGTATAATTTATAGATTTAAGAGTATAATAACAAATATTGCAATGAAGAGTGAACATAAAATACAATAATGAGGCTAAGCGAGTATACAGTCATAGATGTGGTCTTAAAAAGCACTGGTATCGTGCAGGAGAATTTCTTCTCCAATTTGGTGGGCATACAACATTTTTTTAAGTTTTAATTTAAAACCGTGAGCATTTGGCAGGTCTCTAATAGGTGGCGGAATGTTGTTCCAGCATTTTGTAGCCTGATACCTGAAACTGCCACGAAAAGTAGTCGTCCTGTGAGCTTGAGTGGAGAGCCGTGGTACGCACTGACGGGCATCAACTGATCGGCGACTAGAATACCATGTGAGTGATTTGTTAACATCATCAAATTTAGGCGCAATCCTATCTATTTTGAATATTAAGGATGTATCATCCGCGAACAAAACAATGTCACATAAGTTTTGCACGAAAGACGGCAAGTCATTAATATAAACTAGAAATAAAAATGGTCCTAAGATCGATCCCTGCTGTTATTAAACATGATATTATAACATGTTTTATAAAATTCCGTGTCCACATTATATAAAACATGTGAAATAACAATTTTATAACATGTTATGTTGCATAGTCTGTACGCACCCTTAGACTACTTTTATTATAGAAGAAAAATAGAGTTCAGTGAAAACAAAATTGAAACCAACAGATAAATAAAATGTAAGTGTTAAACGCGGACAAAACCGCGGGGCGTAGCTAGTAATAAAATAATACAGTTTAAGAAACGCTTCCTCTGCTACTCGATACTTAGCTTTTAGATTGTATTGTTTTCTATATCTACGTAGGTTAATGTAGATACTAATAATATTTATTGTTGGTTCATATCAAAACATTAATTGCAACTTTTTCTTTACAACTATTTCAGTCCAAATAAAATTGATACCAAGAACCTTCAACTCACTACAAAAAAAAACAATATCATAAAAAAATACTAACCGAATGCAAATAGAATTTTACCCATAAGCTCATGCATGTTTTGTTGAAAAACTAGAACGGACGCCACTTAGTCCGCCATTGTTATGAGAGCTTGTAAGCTCTACCTAACGGAAAATTAAAAAGGTAATTTTCTTAATGAAACCGCAGAGGGTTAACAAGCGAGATAGCGCTGGAAAATTGCGATTGTGATACTTATAAAATGTTGTTCGAAAATTGCGGAATAAATGTTTAAAAATTACGTGTTTTGTATGGAATAGAATGAATTAATTGTAGGCATGGCTTTGCTTTTTTGGGGCCAAATATACGTTGACAATAATAATGATTAATTACATAACTATACTTACTCGTATTTATTACTCTTAAAATTTAATATCATAATTCTCGATAAATTCAGATTATGACTCTACGTACTATCTGACGCTTTCCAGCCGTTCCAGGTTTCATGATAAAACATAAGCCCATCAAAAATAATGTGCTGTTCCTGAGATAAATAACAAAATGTGTGCAATACATGTATTTTTCAAAAAGATATTCCATCGAGAACATTTTCACCCATTGTGTTTTTAAAAACGTTTATACCAGGATAAAAGTTCGAAGTATCATGTCTCAAAATATTAAGATGCTAGTTTTCATCTTAGATTCTGGGATAAAATACGATTTCAAACATCAAAATTGCATATAGCGCATTCTTAAGTAGTCGATCCATTTCATCAATTTCAGACAAGCACGATTCTATTTCAGACTCCATTATCATAAACTAGTCAAATGGTTGTCGGTCCGGAATAATAGAAAATTTGAAATAAATAAAAAAGCTCACTGAGAAGCCATGTATGTATGTCAAATAGGGGCTCTTTCAATTTAGACGTATTGTGTCTGACCATCGATTTAGGGTGAAGTTAACTATATTTTATATAAGAGTTACACGATGTTTTCCTGTTTGCGCCGTGGTTAAACCTCTGTTTAAAGGTTTCAACTCCATAGTTAGCCAGTTTAATCAGAATGTCATTACGCAATCTATTAAGTTATTATTTTTATTTAAGGATTTTAATTTTTAATCATCACACCATGCAATTTTACCACCATGTGTTACCCTGTCAGTGTCATTAAAACGTCATCATCGTTCTCATAATAAAGTCCTTTGATCATAACGATTATGCAATATTTTGTGTATCTACCTACACATTTATGTAGGTGTGTACGTTGGCGTACAACCTCGACCGTTGCTGCAGTACCTATATGGTAAAGTTATTAGCCCATTTCTGTGATAATATGACTTGAATTGGTCAACTTGTTGTAAATTATCTATCTGAGATGCGAGAATGGTATTTTGCGGTGATAACTGGTATCGAACGTGATGTCTTTGTGGTTCCGGTACGAAATTTGTTCTTATTACTTATATTAACTATTTAACGCCTACAGTGGATACAGAATGGATGAAGATCATTTGGTAGTAGAAGGTCCTAAAGTTTTATTAGATTACTCCAGTATATGCAAGGTGACTTAGGTTGTGTCTAACGAAACTAAATAATGACGTGTATTACCATTTATGTGATAGTGGGCAACAGTTACCTACCCAATAGTATTTAATCGGTTACTGTCGACTATGAACACCTGAATCACGATGAGCGTAGTCGATCAAATCACTATGAGACTACAGAAATAATTACATAATTTCATTCACCATTCATTTTTTCCACCGCATTATAGACACGAACCTAGTTCCCCATAATGAGAACTAATTACGCCGCTTTCCATAAATCATAATGAACATTAAATTAACCATCGACATTATTCAGCCATTATGTCAAACTTAATTAACTGGTATCGTTTTCCAGTAAATTATAGCTCCGTGGCGTAATCCGATATTAATTACCCTCCAGTACAAACAATCAGCCGATTTACATAAAAGAAAGCGTTTAATTCGGTTAAGCTCCGAGGTTAATCACAGGTTTAAACTAGCCGAGCTCTCCGTGGTCATTTGTACCCATCGCTCCAATAATTAAGTCAGACCAGTAAAAATAACTACGATCTAAATTAGAGAAATCGGATTCTAGGGTTAAGAGTTACGGTTTAGATCGGTGGTGTGATTAGTGTTGATGTAGTTAAGTCTTCGGTATGCAAATGATGAAAGCTAAGCACGTCACCAACTCACATAGTAATAGGTTCTTCCAGCTTCCGCCGAGAGCGCGGAGACAGCGATGCAGGCGAGGGGTGGGGGTAGCGGGCGGCGCGCGGGGCAGGGGCATCCTCACGTCTCCCTCCGAAGAACTCCTCGCAAGCAAGGAAGATCCCCTATCCCGGGATAAAGACCTGCGTCTCCCGAACGGAGCGCCCCGAACCGTCGCGAAATTCTCCTCACAAGAGTTAAGCGTCTCCAAAGGAATCCCTTCAGGCTCTTCCCTCCTGCCTCTCACAGAAAACGTCCTCCGAAACCCGTACGCGAGACCTTCCATGGTCCTTCTTTTGGGTTTTTGAACTTCTTCGGAGCTAATGACTGTAATGTCGTCCATATTTTGCTGTTCATACGTTTTGTAGGATCTCGGCTGTTCGATGCCTGATAGGTCCTCGACGCCTCCGTGTCTGTACTTCAGAGGCCTGGATCGTTCGATGACCCCGAGCTCATCGTAGCTTCTGTAAGTAGAGGAGGCCCTACGCGGGGCTGGAGGGCGCCCGTTCCTGTCTATCGTCATTGTATGAAGCCAAGTCAACCTGACAAAGAAAGTGCAGAGTTAGAGCGTTCGCTCGTATACGACGGCTGATGATCTTGGCTTGCGTCCAGACAGACTTTACGTTTCAAAGTTAATGGGTTAAATGCCTTTTTAAATAGAATTGCAGAACAACAAACGATGATATCATGGTGCAGTTATATTGATATTATCTGCAAACCGCCGCAAGGTCAATTTAAACCAAATGCTACAAAGTAAAGTTGCATTATAATTTGCTAACTCCATATGTAGATCTTGACCAACAACTTTGTTGTATTTAGGCTTGGTTCGTTCGTTTTATTAGGCTTGTTTAGAGACGTGGTGTAATAATTTGCAGTGTTAAGAGCGTGTCCTAGTGTAATTTTGATTTTGTCGTGACTTGTACAAGTATCGAGGAAAATCCGCAGTAAAATGTGTTTACCGTAGAAGAGTATGATTACATAGAATCTATTGATACAGACACGAAACGACGCTAATATTGAGAAACCGCAGTCATTTACGTAGTAAATAATCCTACCAATTATAATCAAAAAAACTTTCTCTTTCAGTACCGAAACAAAAAGCTAGAGGAAGTAAAAAGGCTTCGTGACAAAGTGAAATATTTTAAGAACCTGACAAACTTTTTTTTAGGGAAACGCTCCCAATTATCCAACAAAAAGTTACCCTGTTAATTTACAAAACGGAATTTATGTGGGAGCAGCACCCATTGCTGACACAAATATTTCAACCGGAAATACTTTTCAAAACTTCTCTCTCGTGATGGCTTACGAGCTCGTATGTCTACGTATATGTAATGACCCGTAGAAAATTCTTTACTATACGTAATATTGAACATGTTCTTTCAGTCATCGTTGAATACTATTCAGAAATTGTTATGGTATTCTTCAATCACAATGAAGATGAGAACTATTTATTGTAAGTACCTTATACTGTAAGCACATCAATTCTGATACTATATAAAGTATTATTATAACAAACCGACTTTTATAAAGTACTTACAATTATCTATTTCTGTCGAATGCCTAGATTACTAATATGTCCGATACACTTTTCACAAAGCTTACTCATCAAGATCGCTACAACCACGTCCTAGTTACAATCATGTCAGCGCACATAATCATTCACAAAATAATGTTTAACCATAAAAATATCAAAACACTCACGAAGATTTAATCATAACTTTAAAACAATACGCTTCTACAAAATTTATTTCTCAAAAAGAACAAAAAATAATTTACCTACATGAGAAATTTTAAATAAGTATTTACATTTTGTTATAGGTATGATTAGACTATTCTAAAACAATATGAAAATAAAAATATATACCGATAAATTTTTGTAGATAGCTAGAAAATTAATTTATTTAGTAACCATACCTACAAGTGTAGCGCCCATTCGAGCTGTCCCATTTACGGTGCTGTCTTTACTAAGCTTCCGTCCAATGATCACAAACGCCATACAGACTGTAAGAAAGCGTAATTGCACTCAATTGCACTTAGCACTCCGCTGTCCCGCACGGAATTACCCCAATTGGCTTCCAATGGGGACCGTAACCATAGAACAGATACCCAGTTTCTCAAAAATAGGTTGTGTAAAGTAAAAGTTGGTCTGCATTTCAACGTAAGATAGCTTGGAAATTATTTAACATAACACTTACAGTAGAAAATACTGTAGATAAAATACTGTAGAGAAAGGAAATGTGAATTCACCTCAATGCAATTGAATTTATTTTGTTTACTAATTAGTCATCAAAGTAGTTTGTTACAAATACAAGTCTAAGTCGTCTACAGTTCGAATAGGTCGTGCGATAATCGAGACAATCCCAGCAATTATCGAATTAGAGGTCGTTTCCTGCTCGTGGGGACAATTCAACTCATTGAGGCAGTTGGTGTCACCTTAATTCATTTCAAAGAAAATTGGATAAGTGAGGAAGCCGTTAGTATTGTCAACAGGTATTCCGGGGCACTTCTAATAATGATTGTTAATTTGCTTAGCAACTACCAACATGTTGGGTAATAACAAGAAGAATAAATTACAGCCGGTAAACTACAAATTCACGATAATTATAAAACAAAAACATAACAGATTATTCAAGCTTTGCCTGTATGAAGTCAAAAACTATTAGAAGTATATCGCTCTTATAATTTAGATCGTAGGGACGTTTAGTAAAAAAAAAGTATGTGGAATAAAAAGTGTAGTAACAGTTTGAAGGCCGTATCTTATTACTGGAATAAAAGTACTTAAAGGCGTTTACACAATGGGCCAGTCTAGTTAGTTAATTTGTAACAATAAAACATCAAATTAAACATCGATTAAAGTTAGTAGTTTTCTATTTTTTATATCGAAACGAATTATTTAGGCTGTACCAGAATACCACGGATCATTATAACTAACAATAGGATTAGTCAGACCATGAAATTGTTTTATAGAACAGTTTTTCAATAAGACTCGTTTTTGTAATACGCTTTTCTGGTCTATAGATTCGAGAAGAAAACTTAACTATGTTACAATAAGATAGAATGGGAAGTAGATGGAAACATTTTATATCTATGCTGAAGCTTGACTCTTATCATTTACTTGTTTGATTGATCTATTGAGTCTTTACTTAACGTATCTTAAAAGTCAGGTAGTAATAAAAAAATCTCTCTCTCTCTTAAACCTTAACTATCTTTATTAATAGTATTACACCTATAACACTTTTTTTTAACTTCACCAGAAATACTTCCAAAGGTACTAATTACTAATTCCATACACATCTCGTACAAAACATTCCGTACTCCTCCACTTATTAGCCGAATAAGTGGGTAACACACTTCAGTCAAATTATTTTAAGAGCACACGCCACTTAAACTCTTAGACTAAATACAAACATCTCAACATTGAAGTACGTTTATAAAACAATGAGTTAAAACAGGAAGCTGTTAATTGCTGATGCAATGCCATTAAATTTTGGTCAGATATATTTGGCACTCCGATGAGTGATGCATTGCGAAAGAGGTTGTAAAGACTGAGGAAGTGTGTTAACTTCTTAGAGTGCGTTAGGAGAAATATGATAGGAGTTAAATATAATACCTTTATTAGAGAATACGTTTGAATTAATACTCAGAGAGAGAGAGAGAGAAGAGAGGGGAGATAGAGAGACATAGAGAGAGGAGAGAGGACAGAGAGAAGAGAGAGGAGAGAGGATAGAGAGAAGAGAGAGGAGAGAGAGAGAGAGAGTAGAGAGGAGAGAGAGATAGAGATATTGTTGGAAAGACGCCAATATTACATAGAGACAAAAACAGTCTTGATAAGTCTGAATAAAAAGTCTGATGATATATAATGTTTTCTTTGAAACATCATATATATTGAATGATAACACTTAAGACGAGGAAGTACTTGACCAAGATTTTAAGATCAGAAACACAGAACTGTGAACTCATATTTGCACAAAAGTTCACATGATAACCATATGCATGGCGCTACGTTACGACACCAAAACAAGATTATACGTATGGGAGGTAATGACGATGTACGCATTGGCCAACACTGGTGATCCGTATAAGGCTGGTTACTTAATAATGGACCGACACTTCCTTGAAATGATGTTGACAAATAAACTCGTAATTTGGGCACTTCAAGTTGCGGTTACCTGCAGTTCTCCGTATAGTGAGATTAAGAACAGAATATATACTTGATTAGAACGAAAACGTAAGTGTAATATTTAAAAACAAAATATTGAAAAATTTGGTCCCTAATTTAATTTATTCTATCAACTACTTCATTGAGTCCATGTTAAAGCTAAGTAATTTAAACAATATCGTGTCTCATATCAAAATCTGGCATCAATCTACATTGCTATTCATATTTTTATTGAGAATCAAACTATCATATAAACGATTCCCAAATGTCATCGCATGTAATTTCTCAACCACATGTTTCCATACCACTTACCCTACTTTGGACAGGGATATAAAGAACCAAATAAATATCACGTTCTCAATCAGCAAGTTCTGAATGAATCGATGACAGAGATTCATTCGACTTTTGCAATACTATTCAATTAACTTAATCAATTTAATTGTACCTACTTGAAGATCTTTACCGATCAATGTTGATTAAAGGACAATTAACTATTTTAAGGTTATGTTAAGGTATGATTAAGTTAAAATGCATCTGGTCTTATTTTAAGTACTGGTTTACTAAATCACGGAATAAATAATAGTACTACGTAATTAAAGGTAGATTGCCAATGCGAACCAATAATAAATGAGATATCAACCTAAGCGCTTTGTAAGCAATCGGTACAGCTGCGTTTGCTTATAGCATTTCTGTCACTTTTACCTCAAAGTAAAAATCGTGTCGCTCGTTAGCATCTAGGTGATATTGCGCTTCTTAAGGCTCAAAGTTTTCGATAGCAATAATTTTAAGATCATTATCTCGTTCGATTTCATCACTCAAATTGATAGTGGTTGTGATTGGATTTCTCATTTTATGAACAAAATGAAATGATTGTTTTATTACACAACGGCATGTAACTAAGGTAACCTATATTTAAATAAACTTATATTTGCAACAAGATCGTTAAGTCAGAATAAAATCATGTGACAGGTATCCAAGAGGAGTGAAGACTTAAGATATCGCAAAAGCCTTAAAAGTATGATAATTGCTTATGGAATACATTATATTCATTTATAGAAAGATATTAAATTAAACCTACATATTTAAGCAATTTTATGTAGTTATTTCTTTGTAAATATACACTTGAATTATGTCTCTGTTAAATCTAGGAAATAGCGTAGATGGTGCTAAATAAAAAAATAACGCACTATGTTGAATTGGTGTATAAATTTCTGTGTTTATCAATGTAATTATCAGTTGTTCACTAAAGAGGCATCTGACGTAAAATACTAAAATCCACATATTATGCAGAGTAAATCGAATTCTTTTGACACAAGACAAAAATAATGAAGAGGAGAAATCTTAGAACAAAATTGCCTTTTTAGTTAAAGATTTTAGTTACAATGTAAAAGATAGCATAGCTTAATGTTTTTTACAACTAACAAGTATCGACTTAAAACTAGAAACCCAGTTAACGAGACAGCAAATCCAGATCATCCATCAGAATGAGACCAGAAACATACATCAGAAGCAGAGAAATCTAAAGTGATAACTAAATTTCTAGCACTCCTGCCACCGTCAACTGTTAGCCAGCCACAAGCCAATAAAACAACAATACCTGACCTCGGAGAAAGTGGCTCTGCAATCGATTAATCTCAAACCCCCCGGCCAACGAGACGTGCTGTAATAACAGATTGCAAGTAATTGTTGCACTGATAATTCTGATTCCGACACATGAATTGCCGGTTGCAATACACTACCCCAACAGCAAACTCATAAATTTTACGCAGAGCTTTTTCAAGAGATGTTAATGAAAAGGAAGCGATATGAGCTTCAATGGCAAGTGAGGTGTGAAGGGATGGCCGAGTCATGCATCAGTGAAAGAAGTCTAATAGACTTTTGCTTGCCATTTTTATTTTTATTTAAACAATATTATGCAGCTGACAGACGGACTATCAGTTCCATTTGGATCATGATATGTACTGTGATCGGTATGCGTTTCTCTATGTTGTGTTTCACTATTTCACTTTTTTTTATTTTTTTTATATAAAAATTGTCTGAAGTACTGAAACACACAGTTACATGTATGGTTGGTTTTAACCTACTTTAATTTTTTTTTAATATTCTGACTTAAACGATTGGATGACAGCGGAATGGTTCATTACTTTTTTTTTTCTAATTCAAAGCGTTAAATTCTGCTTTTGCTATGTTTACTTGATAATTGGTTATGATTTATTTTATGATTTATGATTTTGACGTGTTTATGCGCGTATATTTATACTGCCTACATACTGAATAAATGCTTTGATTCTTTGATTCTTTGAGACCTAAATTACCCCGGGCAAGTAAAGTAAAGATCCGATAAAAGGCAAATAGTTCGTAAATGGGCCGACCTGGCGAGGTTGAGAGTCCTCATTGACATTGATGCGCAGGTTGGCTAAGTTTCCTTAGATTTATAGCCACGTATTTAACGCATAATCGAAATACATAGAATACAGAAATAGAGACAAAAATTAAAATCTACGCACGAACGACGGTTACATCCTACCTTGGTAGGTATGAAAAATTGTATATGAAAAATTGAGCATGTCAGTTCACAGCTGTCATCTACATCGCCACACATTTCGGCAGGATTTTGGCAATCTCAGTGTCCTCGACTCGTCTGCATTTCGGGTGCATGCGGACGTTGGGAGGGCTCTCTCACTTTTTATTTTATCTTTTACCGGACGGATCTTTAAACGAAAGCCGTTTTTTGCGCATTCTACTCGATTTTTAACGAGATTTCACCCGACAAAAAACAAGATAGCTCTGACAGTTATTTAAACAGCCCCTTGTTGTTTGTTCGTGTTTGTTTTGTTTTTGACGAGTTTACGTGAGATTTTATCGTAAAAGACGGCACATTATTATGTGAGTGGCAACTAATAAAACGGAGTTCCGTTTCATGTCGTCAAGCTGGTGAACCTCGTTAACAGTGGTTAGCGGAGTGATGTTACTAAGACATCAATACTTAACGGTTCAACAGCCATTTCACGGTCGTTCGAGACATATCGACGCGACGCACTCGTGGAACACACGGTCAGGTCAACGATGATTGTGCGAAAATACCAAAATGGCATGACATGCGCATAATTATTGTCTCGTCAAATCAGATAAACACATCGTTTTACAAACGAATGACTTGAATCACGACTAAGCTCGTATTAGAAAGCTGAATACCGCTAAGCGTGTCCGGATAGACAAATGGATATAACGTATTGATATTAAAATCGTTAGCATAATTGCTTATCATGCAAAAACTGAGGTCGATCGGCGTTCGTGCAAAAAAGATTTCGCTTCATAAATCCCATTGTGGTATACAAGCTGTGATTAATATAATTTTTATTTGCTTTGATTGTATGTACACATTTATCCGAAGATAATCTGTTTAGTCTTCTCGCTTTCCAGAGGCCGTTGACATCGAGTAAAAACATTGATTGGACCGGAGGCAGTAACAGTACCCATAGTACAAGAGTTTGATGGATTGGCCTGTCAGCGGACTGACTCCACCTTTGTGCTCATCTAATTTTCAAACGTTAATATTTATATCCGATTAAATTAATAATCACTTATTTGAATATTCGAACGGGAGCTTGTTTAATAAGACTATTGTAACTTCTAAAGATTTAAATAAATCCATTCGAAATCTCAATTTATTTGACCGGTTACGTGACGGCATAATACGTTTAAGTGCAGACGGAAGACTTTGGACGTTTTATTGATTCGTGCAGAACTAATTTCAAAGTTATTGATTCATCAAGGTCATGAATGCAGACGATGACAAAAGGGTGTAAATTGTTAACCCAAACTCAAGTATTAAAAGTAAACGGATGTAGAGTTCAACAAAAAAATAAACTTGATGAAAGATGAATTCCCAAACTCAAAGGTTAGGTTACAGCGTGAGAACAAAAAACAAGAACTTGGAAATCCGATGCAATGACTAATGTTTCTCCAAAATCAGATCCAGACACCTGTGGGCATGTTTTGTAACGTGATTTATTACTATTGATAGTGGGTAACGATGGTATAGAAAACCATGGGAGTATGTTATCATTGCTCTGTGGTATCAAATTACACAGCTGATAGGTAACTGTGATGGTAATCAGTTACCACAGCTTGTTACCGCTATCGCTAGAATTGATGTACTCAAAACGCAGTAGGTACATAATTTTGAACCGTGTTTGAAACGCTTGACAACTACGATGTCATTGTTTACGCTCTACTGAACTTATAGAGTCATTAAGAACTTCGTCTTCTGCAATAGCAAAGGAAGCAACATCAGAGTGAATTTTGTTTTATTTGAAGACACGTATAGCAATAACTATAAAAAGGTTTAATCTAATGGACCATAAAACTCAGGATTAGGTGATTATGATATTAGAAATGTGCTACGAGAGAAAGAGTGATAATCCTTTTATTTTAACGAGTCTGACCTCTGAGTCATCTATATTTAATAAAACGTTTAGCAAATCTCTTTCTTTACACTGAAATGGGCACGAATGAATGAAATGGCACTTGACCACTATCTCACCTGATATATTAAGGTTTGGAATCATTATCCGCTTTTATGGATGCATTTTTTTATTTATCACATACTATATGCGCCCTGCAACGTTACCGCGTCAAAAATTACTAGTGAAATTGGAGGCTTAAAAATTAAAAACATAAACTTTCACATCTTTACAATTAATTACATAGTATAAAATAAAGTCGCTCTCGCTGTCTGTACGCTTAGATATTTTAAACTACGGATTATAATGCTGTTTTCATCAATAGATATAGTGATTCAAGATACATGTTTATAGCCAGGATATAGTGCGGGCAAAGCTGTGGGGCGCAGCTAGTTTACAATATAAAATAAAGTAGGATTTGCGAATGAACCATGATCATGATGCACCTTGATATATATAGATATAATAATTTTCCCATATACTATTTCACGCTATGAAGTTGCTAAAAGCCTTTTCCTAAAGACGTAACAACTAATCGTAACTGAGTCGTAACTGATAACTGACTTTGTGATTGCTTGGAGCACATCCTTTGTGTTCTAAACTGTTCAACAGTTTAATTAGTTTTTACTACTCTTGTCAAGCCACCGACTCGGAACACGTGGGGTGAAACAACAATAGGAAACATATGAGTTTTTATGTTTTTTTCTTCATGAGTACGACCATTGTTTTTTTAATTATTTTATTGACTGGAAAAATGGAAGAAGTATAATATACATATTATGCAACTAATTGAGTGTTGCTTTGTCTTTATAAGTTCTGTTTAGTTGAGATAAATTGAAACAAAGTATTCCATATATGCATTAAATATTTCATGCCGTAGCTTTCTTTATCAGAAGTGATTTCATAATGAACTGGATTATGGAATCGCTTCAGATAAAAATCTGACAATTGTAATGAACAAGAATGTTCAATGAAAGAATATTCAATCAAATCCATGATGGGACCGTTGAAATGCAACATATGCTTAACACAACTTTAAAGGATCAGGACCATCATTCACATGCCACTGACACGAAAGATACAAGGTCCAGACAAAAGGCTAAAAGGATCATAATGTTCCCGTTTATCAGGAAAAATTTCACTTCAAGATATCCCAGAAAGTTGTCATCATTTTTCAACGCGACGCGCGACTCGTTTTTCAAAGTGATACCCGTTTGTAAGAATTGCAATAAATTTGAAAGTCAAACTTTACCTTTCGATAGCTATTTGAACTTTACAGAAAATGCTAAGTAATATTAGACGTCAATGAAAAAATTACCAGACACACTTAAATACTATGTAATACTTACATAAATTTATGTTTAAAAAATAGTGTTAGTAAACATCTGTCACAATTCAACAGAACCAAATAACAACACGCAGTTATTAGCATAAACAAAAGCAGACAATTAAATAGTCAGAACGAGTACAAAGGAAGAGCATGACAGCTAATTGTATGGTCCAAATATGGCATGGAGATTATAGTGTGTCAGTGTTGAGCCTGATATGGCACGGAGCGGCCCAAATGGGCACCTTGACTAATCGAGACCACGAGCGGACGAAATGGGTCGCGAACGAGACGAGGTGACTACACTTGACAGACACAGCGGTTGTATTTTACAAGAGAGATTTCTGATAAATGATACCCGAGAAAGCACTTCAAAACACTAAAGAATTTCACTTAAGAGGCAAGATTGAAGTGTCTGAACATGAAAATCGAAATATCGTAAAGGGCTATAAAAACTGAGAGAAAATGAATGAAATCGTCTAAAATATAATCTTTTTTATTAAAATCAAAATCTATATTATCGTTTGACACTATCTCGCGTATTTATATCCAAAAGTTTTATATTGAAAACTTTCTATGAAAATGTTTTGTAGTTACTGAAACCTTTCTTATCTAACAAAAATATTTTGAGAAGTCTAAAAAAGCGTAACAAAATTAATTATATCTTTGAAAATAACATAGGAGCCGCAGAAAAATATTCAGATAATCAGATACAATCTGAAACCATCAAGCACCGCATTTCTCATCTTAATTTAGGGGCTATGCAAATGAAAGCGGTATTTTTATCTGGGATCATAATAAAGAGAATACGAATTTAGCTGACAGATAAGAAGATAAAACAGTAACGCGACGAGACAAGTGTTTCTATTCCGGTTCCATTTTGAATTTTGTTATTAGATGTCAGAACATCATCATAATCTAGTAAAATATATTACTCTGGGTATTTTACTTTTACTAATTTTGAATCTACTCAAGGTTTTTCTAAAATACCTATCTTTTCTAATTTATGGCAATAACAATTTGCCCACTAACGCAAGTCAAGATCAGTGCATCGTCTATTGTACTTGTTTTTTAATGAAAAGGCATTAGTCAAGTCATGAAGTCACACGTGTAATCATAAGAAATCTTACGTATTATGTTTCAACGGTGTTGCACATTCCTTTTCATTGTCCTTGTGTTATTTCGTATCAATTTTCTAATTAAGGCTGGCCGCACACGGGCCACGGGCCACAACCACAAAACGCCGCCACCGGCATATTTCCTATAGTTTTCATACATTTTATCATGTAGCGTGTGGCGGCCACCGGCGTCAACCGTGTGCGGCGAGTCTATATAAAATGTATGAAAACTATAGGAAATATGCCGGTGGCGGCGTTTTGTGGTTGTGGCCCGTCGCCCGTGTGCAGGAACCCTAAATATGCATATATTATAATCTTTTAGTTGTTACAACTAAAATTAACTAGTCATATGATTAGAAGGAACTAGAAAGATTTAAAATGTTTAGCTAGTATCTAGCTGAAATGTGAAGACACATAGACTAGAATGTTTTAGTCCCACACATGCCAGCAAATACTTGCAAGCAAAATAAAAGATGACGCTGACGTGTCTGTGATACACTGTGAATCTTTCAAAAGTAATCCGACCCCACAAAGTAGAGAGTAGACTTGTTGCATTGGCGCGTTGCCAGACACTAATCGCAGACAGGAGCCACCTGCAATTTACACCGAGCTGTGAAGCGCATCTCAGCAAATGAAACTACAAGACTTACGATACATGAGCATGTACGTATTAATTTCTACTCTGTGGAGGCACTTCTCTTTCGCAGTAACAAATGTGTTCAAGTCAAGCCATTCACTCACACTTTGTAATGTATTACGAACCTTTATTGTAAGTATAGGTGTAGGTTAGGTACACGATATCCAGTTGATTAATTGTTATCAAACTATGATACCAATTCATTATCTTCAGATATAGTAAGAAGCGCGAATGATATCATAGTTTTCAATTTAATTAATCAATCGGTTGTCTTTTATGTTTCGTATTGTATTGTAAACGCAAGAGAAAAGTTCAAAGCATTTATTAAGTCTGTAGACATTAAATATACACGTCTAATGTCATAAAATAAATCATAAATTATTATCATGTACAGCAAAAAAAATAATTTAAGCTACGAATTAAAAAAAAAGTTATGAGCCATTCAGCTGTCATCCAATCTAAAACGTCAGACAACTAAAAAATAATAATGAATTAGGGTTGCCAGCCATTCTACATACACGCGTCTCTATGTCTCAGCACTTCAGACAATTTTTTATCGAAAAATGAAAAATAATGAAACGCAATAAAAAAAAACATAGATGACTGATCTGATAACGATGCAATAATACTCTTTTTTTAATCCTTTGAGCAAATAAGCTTTCCACATTAGGAAAATAAATACCAACCAAATATTTCATTATTTCAATAGGTATATAATTTCTGAGAACAATATTGTCACAAAGAGAAAGCCCTCTCTATTTACAAATGTTAATTTGTACGAACTGGATGAAACAAAAAATGTTACCCTATTACAGCTAGTAAAACAAACAAATGAAGGAAATTAAAAAAGTCACATCTGTGACGATTACTCAATCCCGACAGAGACTAATTTATTCCGAACGAACAGGATAACAAAAAACGCCTCAACCCTCTGGGAAAGTTCGTTAAATATCAAAAAATAGCACTCTTACATCCGTTTGGGCGGATATTGCTTGCATATATCACGAGGATACAGGTACTAGCTTCCATCCGGCCCATTCTCTAACACGGCACGTCGATACCGAACTTTTAATTAACTTACGTCATTTATCAAGTGTACTGAATCCATTCAGTAATCTCAGTGGGCATTGAAATTGAAAATCAAAATTTTCTTTAAGGAATGATTAACGATGTAAATGTCAACGTCCGCCCCTCGTCAGCCTACAATGTCCGAGTCATGCCACATAATAGCAATATTGTAACGCCGGGCGTCAACTAAATTACGTCCCAGTAGTAATTAACCGTTATTATATAATGTATTTAAGCTATTAAGCATCATAATCGTAATTTTAAACCAGCCTTAACTATGGATTCCGAATTATGATCGATAAAATAGCTGAAGTCATTAATCGAATTATCAAGTCCATAAAACGGAGCTTGGATCTTTGATTCCATTTTTCATTTCGGTTCTTTAAATTCTCGTTGATCATGAGATTTTATGTTGAATCTGGTGGAGGCTTTATTGATAACTGTTTTATTAACGAATGTTTTTGCTTCATTACGAGTTTGAAAATTTAGTGTTATGGGCATGAGCACTCAGACTACGAGTAACATATCGGTAGAAGCATTCGGAACACAGGATACGGTAATGGTGAAAGAGAAATAGAAGGCGTACACTTTGACTATTTTAGTAATGTTCGTTGGAAGGGTGATTTATTTTCAGATCTATTTCCTTCACAGACGCAATATTACTTTAAACAGAACTAGATTAACTCAGGTGGGTGTTATGCGTGGACTTGTATTAAACACTGGGTGTTTAGGTGGTAAATAATTTTGACTTAATAAAATAATTCAAACAAGAGAATTTGGGATCAGTTAAAAATCTAAAAGAGCCGACGACTAGTCAATTTCAATACTAAATTTGAGGTGTTTATCTTCATATCTCTGGAGATACTGAACATATCTTGATGAAATTTAAATGATACCACCTGTATAATATCATCATCATCGTTATCATAATCAGCCGGTACCAGTCTACTGCTGGACATAGGTCTCTCCCAAGACACGCAACTGAGCCCGATTTTCGGTTCTTTTAAATGGGAACACCTTGGGGGTATACCCTTTCCAATAAAAAAATAGATATCGAAATCAGACTACTCTGTAAAAATGTATGCGTGGTCATACATAAAAATATATATATACACGTCGACTTGAGAATCTCCACCGTTTTTTTTTCGTCGGTTTAAAAATATACTGCTATCATCTGTTAAAGCTAAACAAGATAAGAGATTAAAAGGCGCATTAAGTATATTTGAAACGGGCCTTTACCGACTAAGAGGTTCCCGTCTTAAGGAACCATCCGAAGAATTAATTTCATAAATGAATTCGTCAAGATGCCTGAAAATTGAGCCGTAAAGAAAATTTTGTTAGATACTGTACAGCTGAACGTCTTTTGGAGCAGTTAGAAACTCATTTTAAATAAATGATTATTTAAAACCTAAGTATTGAGCTGATGTTAATTGAATGGAAAACGTTGCATGTAAATGCTGCATTGTGAAGCGCTACACCACAGATTACCTAAGGTGCTACGTGCTATACCCACTTATTAGTATCCAAAAGAAAACATCAAACAATGAATTTGCCAGAAATTTTAGTATTTATATACTATTTATAATTTGGTAACGTTGCTTCATTGCGATGATATGTAGTATCCACCTGGACGTGTCCCACAATTTGCTAGCATCTGCCTTGGAGGGGTTTCATCAGGGGAGTCATTTTTTCCCGTCAGTTGTTTGGAATACAGCTGGCTGGCAGGTGTTGTACGTGCTTATACATTATGATGTATCTCTTCTTCCTGGTGTTATTTTTCTGTACAGCCAGTTATTTTGTTTAAAAGAAATTTTTTTTTTTTTAATAGACTACTACAGTATTTCATCAATATTGATATACACAAGTCAAGCCATTAAAATTGATGTATTACCATTATTCATAATATTAAAACGCACATGCTCTTGTCTTCCTTAAACCGCGGCGCACATGCAAGACGGATAAAATCTGCCGTAATTTCACGTCTACACACTTCTGCCAATTAATATTCATAAAACGTTTCTGACGATTATTCCGAGTTACACTCAGTTGAAAATGTTTGACTTTACAATGTGTTTACGCTAACTCGGTATATGGCATCACAAATAGCTGTATTGTATTACACGCGTCGAGTTACCAAGTTACCGAGCAGTTGTTACCAACTTTTACTGATGCATAAAATCGTTTCATAGCTATGCTCGTTCCAAACAAAGGGACTATCATTACGCTCAATAAGGTGGTGCGATTTTTACTTCGTGTTGGACTTGATGATGCCTGAACTCTGAAGTTTTTTTACGCATGTATGACAATGATTGGAATATAAATTCATTGGAGGACGTAACTACCTATGAGGTCAGTGACAAGGTGTTGCTAATTATCATGCTTTAATATGTAAAGATAATGTTCCCACGTGTACAAAGCAATGCGCCCTCTATACCCCAAGCACAAATAAGGTTGGAGAAATTATGGAAATACCTAGAGAGCACCGTCTCGATAGTTATCTCGGTCTGATACCGACGACTATCCCACAGTTGTCAGCGCAGGTTGCCTTACATGGCGAGATAGACCCGATCATAATCGATGGAAAAACGCGCTCCCAACCGGACTTGACCTCTAGAAATTCAACACCCACTGCAAGCTACTGGAATTTGTAGGACAGCTTTATACGTCCAATCCAGCTGAGTTAGGTCACCATTCAATATGTAATCGGAATATGGCAATAGGAACATAACATATTTATGAAATAATACATATAATATTGTATTACGTTGCAAAATGAACGTGCTCAGTTTTGGGAATATGAGCGGTCAAGTAGCCGTTTTTGAGTATTTTGTAAGGATCTTATCAGGTCGCCTTAAAGTTTCAACGGTAGAATAATGGATCATAAATCTCAGCTGCACGTATAAGTTGGCGAGCCTCGGGCTGCGCCGGCGCATCTGCCGTCCCACGTGCCTCCACCCGCGCAGCTTTAAAAAGCTTTTTTTTATTTCCTCCGCGGATGTATTTATCATTCACAACAGATGTGGTCCGTAATAATAGTGTTACTAAAGGTAACTCATTTTAATTAAAATTCATTTTCTCTTTGGGTTTTGTTGCGTCGGTATAAATTTATTTTTCTTTTATTTCCAACATTGAACTTACGTTGCTTGTTTTTAATACGTGGCGATATTATGTTACAGCAATTTTGGGACGTGTGAGTCGGCTTGCCCTAAATTTCAGCACATGTGCGAGACGGAGCATGTTTTTTGTCAGACGACATCTGAGGTCTATTCCGTAACATGTGCGAAAGTAATGATCCTGCAGCAGAATGCTTAAATTTGTAAGGCTTCTAAACAAATGTCTCAATTTGGCCGACTGCTGTTACGCTTCGTTATTGTAATCATCAATTAAGAAATGCAAGCGATAGTAATTGAGGTCAGTTTGTAATTGGATAGGTATGCAGTTCAGTTAGACCTATTACATGCCAATAAAAGCGGGCGCCAATAAAACTGTCATCAGTAGACGTACGCCGCTGTAAACGTACACGGATGAATGATGATTAGTACCTACGGACTAAAAGCAGATATCTGCTACATTCTCGAAAGCCTTGTTAGTTGACTATTTTCATGTTATTGGTTTCTTCTACTGGAGCCATAGACATGCTTATGGCTTCGTTGTGTAACCTCTATGACGGTGATTAAATCTCACCATTATTATTAACTGGCTCCATTCAACCACCCACTGTCTTTCTAGGCGGGTCGGAGCTATGCCGTCCACCCACTGCGCTGGTCCCGTAGGCGCTCCACGGTCACGCACAGGCCTTTATTCATATGTCGCCGTCTAACTCACTATGTTCGATTGTTTGCAGTAACTCAAATTTACATTCGGAGAGTCAATGTCGTCTGACAGACCCAAGGCCCGCCATTGTTTTGGCTGATCGGTGGTCCGGTTGGAATATCGTCGCGCTCATTACAATATTTAAAAACATAGACCCTCGTTTGACACCGACCGATCTCCCGAGTGCGACCAAAGGTGATGTTTGTGGATCGTGCAAGCCAAGATAATCAGACCGTCCAGGTAAACAGCATATCAACAACGAAGGAATCCATCATGCATACATTTTGGAAGAAACTTTACCAGTGATTTTCATGTTAGTATTCAAGAGGACCATCGGCTCAAAGTTTCCGGAGGTAATCGGCACTAATAACACACATTTAGTCACAAACACTGCAAATAATCCAATCCACTCGGTACCGGTGCGCTCTAAGTTTTATCACAAGTTCGAGGTTTGTGTACGAGTGTCAAGGAGCTCGACACGCGTAGAGACTCGCGGTGAGCAGGCGATAGACTGAACTGGCGGCGCCGCACCGGGGCCGGGCAGCGCGGCGCGTGGTGCGGGATCGGCCGCCGCCGACGCGCGGTAGCTCCCTCGCCCTCCCCTCTGCAGGTCTCCACACTGCACCCAACAAATCTGACAATTCTCGATGGAACTGTCGCGAGTATCGTGACTCGGCGTTAGATTAAACCAACATCGGATGCAACCTCTCATTTTTACGCGGGGTTTTGTGTAGGCTCTGATTTGACGCTATTGTGTGGGCGCGTGGACAAAGATGCCGGTTCAATATTATTAGGAATAGTCGAGTTTATGAGGCGTTAGTCTTTTATCTAGCGAGCGGCTCTTCAGCGGTGAGCAATTCGATAATAACCTAACACAGGATATCTGTTTTATTAATCTTTGTTAAAAAGATGATCTCATAATAACGTCAGCCAAATGAAATGTGAGCCCAGCAAATTACAATTGCAACGCTATAAAAATATACAATTTGAGAATTGATTATCGTTGTTATAGTTTAGAGTTTGACCTTAGGTCCAAATATAGAAAAACTATACGATTTATGAAGTCCTACTTACAAGCATTTTCAAGTTTAATAGCAGGATCAAACCATAAATCATCGGCCAATTTGAACAACCATCAATCGCATAGGATTTATTGGGTCTGTCAGTTGAGAACGTGATAATGGTTATAATTATAATATTTGTCTGGTAGCCTAGTGTCCAGCTAAATTACCGGATATCGTCCGTTTCTGATGGACTCGTTAATAATCCTGTTTGATGAAGACTTATCACGATTCTCGTCTTCAGCCAACATTTCATCTCAGTCCTTTATTTTCTGCAAGAAATCCTTCGCTTTGAACCGTTATTATCCTCCGCGAACGCTATCAAATCGAGCCTCTCTTTTGGAATCGCATCAAAGTCTTTCGTATCCCAAATTTAATTTAAATTCGTGATCCCTAAAGGATTCATCTGGAGCCTTTATTCTAAAATGGAATTTCTCACTCCAGTAATTAGATGCATTATCCTTTCACTTCTCGTAGATGGTACAGAAGCGATAAACTGCTAAACTAGTTTGAATCGGAGGCGTCTATCGGTTCAGAGCTCCTTTTTGTTTTATTCGTGAACGAATAATTTCTAGGAAGGTCGGCTTACAAGGACGTCTCTGACGAGTCACGGACATTTTTTGTTGTTATTTTTTAATGCATAGTCGATGGTTGCTTTAACCATAGAGATACGAAGTTATCTTTAATTTGGATAAGAATACGAGATTATATTTTAACTACGATGATAAATGATTAGACATTATTATTAAATTTTGTATTTATATCTTTTTGAGGTCATATTTATAGATTTGGAATCCTATATTGTAACTACAGGTTCAGAATCGAATACTCTTTTAAAGAAGACCGCAAAGTGTGGACCGTAATTAGGGTTATCTTCTCCAAAAACAATAATTAGCCAATAAAAACCGGTATTGCCGTAATGTTGAAGCAAATCGAAAAGGACTGAAAAAAAAGACCAGACACAAACTTGCGGCTTTAACAACTTTCAAAGAGCGTAAATATTCTGATTATTTAAAAGGGATTCCCGACTTGCAGCGCTGATTAAACTTTTTGTACTGTATCCATTTCAGCATCACACTTGTCACTAATGAGTAGCTTAATGGCCCCCTTATATGTTAAATTGTCGTCGTATTCGGTAGTAAAGCCTGTAAGTAAAGCAGTTTAAATCAAATGAAACAAATTAACTTTTTCGTAATGGTCATGTCTCAGACCTTAACTGTCACTGTGCTCTTTTTCTCTATCTAGCTCACTTTTTTTAGAGTTAAATGGCGTGTTATGGATAGTACTTAATTTAGATTTTGAATCGATGTTGTTTCAACATAATGTGTCAATACAATCAAAGCAAACAAAAAGTACTAACTGGTGGTAGACTTAGGTCGCCAATGAGCATGTAGTGCTAGTCTTTTATTTTTTTACTGGTTCGCATTTTCATTGCATTTGCAATCTAATACATCATCACTGTTTGCTTATCGGTATAATGCCTACGCGTTCTCGTACTTCACTTGTCTGGGCCCACACATTTTGTCAAACGAGCCCCTCACGAGTGCATTGTTATGATACTCTTTGTCTCCTGCCTTTGATGCTCAGGTATTGTTGCAACATGACCTCGTTTAAGCGAAATGAGGATGATCATTATTAGAATATATTCTAGGAACAGCATTATGGACATGCCTAGTTCATAAGTTGTACATTTATAATGTCGTGAACAAGAGGTACCTACTACTTATTATCAATAAGTAGTTTATACATCCTAATATCAGGAACAGGATTAAATGTACAAGTTTTCTAGTAAACATGACAGTGTCTAGTGTCGGCCGCCTCGCCAGCTACAACCCTCAAGTTGGAAAATTGTCGTTAAACATCTAATGTTCCGGCAATTGTCCTCGAGAGCTAATTATAATTCTAAGCCTAGTAGGTACTACCTAATTCAACCGCATCGTCGATCTCCAATTGGTGTGATAGTGGTGACACGCTAGCATATATGATATAATGAAGTCGGTAAAAACAACCTATTTTGATTTCTATTTCATCTACATTTATACCATTGACAGACAGTCGTAGTTTCATAAACGGATTCAATGAACTGTTAATTTATTTTACATCTTTATTTGATGTTTGTTTAGGTAAACTATAGATACTGGTTGTATTGCGAAGTATTTTGTTACAAACTTAAATTTAACGTGTTATAAGATTAAATATGTCGGATAGTGACGAATGCACTCGACATAACTGCCAAGTTATAAAACTCGTTCTCTCTAAAATTATTATGGCATTCCTTGTTCCTGCCCGAAAGGTATTCATGTAAGTTAAAACAAAACGGTTCTTCATTAAAGTAACATTACTGTTAATTAAAATCCTTTCACGTTCGAATGACTTCTCATTTTCTCTTTTATTTTTTGACTTTTTGATCGAATCAAGATAATGTATGGATCCTGTCAAGGTCCTCCTCTCGAAAAACCTCTTCCTATAAGGGTAACATATTCATATTCATGTCTTTGAAGAAGTGGTGTTTATTTTAAAAGAAAAAGTTGCAAAGAACCGTTTGTTAAGTTGTCAATTAAAATAGTGCTATTAAGTTATCTACTACTAGTGGATTTGTGAGCTGTAGATCTCGTGAAGAAATTATCGATCGATAATTTTAAACTCTGAACACTGAATTCGAATTCAAGACAAGTAGTGACCAAAGCTGTATGGGTCACCAACAGAATCTGAAGACACACAAAATCTGTCGCCAAACATCTAATGTGTTCCGGCAGCTATCCTTGAGAGCCAGTTCCCATTCTAGGCCTAGCGTGCTACCATCGTAGAACGCATCATCACTTATCGACAGGTGTGATAGTGGTCAAATGCTTGCCTATATGATAAAAATATATATAGATTATTATCGAACCTGCTCACAAAATTTCACGAGAATCGGTATAGGTACCTACCCGTACCGGTCCGTCTGCACCGGGAACCCGCCTCATTATGTCATCAGCCTGAAGCGTGCCCACATGCATCTCTTTAAAAGTAAAATTACTAGCCAAACTCTAACATTATTATTCTCGAATTATCTCAATTAATTAAGCATTAAGCAACAAACACGTAAAAATGTTTTGGCATCCATTGAAACGAGCACTAACGGTGTTGTTAACCCCTGATGCTAATTCACCGTATATTCCGCGGTGCATTTCGTATGTTAATGTTCGCAGAGATATAACCGATTATTTTCCTTTTAGGTTCGCGAGATAAATCTTACAAAATGAGGTGGTGATAAAGAATCTTTTGTGCATCAGGAGTTAAAACGAAATAATTACGACATGGAGGAATTATGTGATATTATTACGATTGCTATTGTATGAGACGAAAATACAGTGTTTGGGCACGGAATTAATAGTACAAGGTTTGGGTTTGTAGGTTGAACTCTACTTAGGTTATTTGTGTAGGACAACTTCTTATACGTGCAAATAAATTTTATAATTTCCGAAGTCATTCAATTTATCATTAGCAATATTGACCAACAGCAAAGATGGTATAAAATATCTGCGTGAAAGTGTATCTGTAAAGAATACCATACAGAAAAACTACCTTCAAATAAATAAACTATGTTAACCTAGGTGATACCCGCCACTTCGAAACCATACACCAAGAATTTAGTAGCCTATGTTCATACTCATGTTATTACTAATGTTGTTTTATACCTGGTTTCAGGTAATGAAAAACTCCTACAATATAATTAGAATATGAAGGTAAATTTCGCCATGGCTACAATCGTTACGATAGCTCAGTGGGAGATCGATAGGAGGGCGATCAGAAGGACCCCGGTTCGAGTCCAGACGAGATGATTAATTTTTCCAAATTTGTTCTTTTGTAAGAAGACTATTATTGGGAGCCAAAAAATTACATAAAACACGATATACCAAAAAAAAAAAAAATTGCGAGCAAAGCTCGGTCATCCAGATATTATTATATCATATGTGTGTCCATTCCAAACAATAATTATAACAGGAGCCGCGTGCTTATTCAGTACAACGCCATCTTAAGAACACTAACGCCAACTAAGTGAAAGTTAACTCATAGGCATAGAAAAGATAATAATTTAAATAAGATTAGTTTAAAAAAGAAAAACACGTTACATGTATGGAGACCCCCTTAATTTTTAACTTTATTCTGTTTTTAGTATTTGTTGTTATAGCGGCAACAGAAATAATCATCTGTGAAAATTTCAACTGTCTAATTAAACACATAGGTAATTTATATAATTAATACAGTCAAACCGTTCATAGATGGCGTTATAGTAAAATGTCGAAAAAACACGTTTCTTGTATGGGGATCCCCTTTAATTTTTAACTTTATTCTGTTTTTAGTATTTGTTGTTATAGCGGCAACAGAAATACATCATCTGTGAAAATTTCAATTGTCTAACTATCACGGTTCATGAGATACAGCCTGGTGACAGACGGACAGACAGATAGACAGACAGACAGACACACAGACAGACAGACGGACAGCGGAGTCTCAGTAATAGGGTTCCGTTGGTACCCTTTGGGTTCGGAACCCTTATAAGATCACTTTCTTGTCCGTCTATCTGTCTGTCTGTCCGTCTGTCTGTCCGTGTATCACCACTGATTTTCTCAGGAACGGGTGGACCTAGCAAGTTGAAATTTATACCTGATACTGAGGTCTATAGTCCCTATTGGTTGTATAAAAATCAAGGTGTCGAGTCAACACAATAAAAAGATATGGATATGGATAAATGGATATGGCAAATTTAGATTTTCGCGAAAAATTGTTAGTGCCAAAATGTACCTTAATTTTCAACTTTTTTTATTTTTCAAAAATATTCCTTTACTTGTGCTCTAAGCTTTGCTTTTGCTTTACCTTGCTTATAACCAAAATTGACAATTCTAGGTAAACCGGAAGTACCCTATAGCGTTTGGGTCGAAAACCTATAGGGTACTTCCCGTTGACCGAGAATCATGAAATTTGGCAAGAAGCAAGGTCTTACAGCACAAATTAAGGATAAATTCCAAAAAATAAAAAAAGTTGAAAATGAAACGGTGTCATACATAATACATACATAGTTTGCGCCAATTGAGGTAGACCTCTGAGTTGTATGAGCGCTGATACAATTTAAAGGTCTAGCTTAATTGGTTGGTACGGAAGCTTTGTCTCGGTGGGCGAGAACTCGACTTAGCCGGTTTTATTATAATATAAGCCTGGAAGTCTGGATAAGTCGGGATTGTTCATAAGCAGAAAATATTATTTTGTATAAGTATGTCAAATGTCATATATTTTAATTTCATTATTTTTATTATTCTAAGTTTTGAAGCTGAAGCTGAAGCGGATATGTCTAATAATCGAAATCATCATCACCGTCGTTGGCACTTGTCTATCCACTTTTGCACCATTAGCTCAACCCTAGGGGATGCTCTCCTCCACCTCTGAATATGGACACGGAATATTTCGTAAGTCCATCTGGCGTAGTCTGCCTACGAATAGTTTGTGTCCTCTGGGCTATCATTCAGGTACCGCTTTAGTCCACCTATCACCAACCTCTGTTGGTGGAAGAACTGGCCAGATAGACTTTAGCTTAGTATATGAACGTGATCTATTTTGTTGGTAGGGTAAAATCAAAGAGTACTTTATGAGCTATCATAGCTAAGCCGCCTGTCTGCAACAAACCAAACAAACACAGACCAGCAAACATCGGTATGTAAACACGTCGCCGATATGTCTGCAAATGTTTTTTGTGTCAACGTTTACTTGTATTGAGCAATCGATGATACGATATCATAGTACATATGATCGATCGATTCCTCTGAGTTGCGTCAGCTCTGATTTATAAGTTAAAATGATGTACCTACGTACCGATCCTAAATTGCTACGAAACGATTGCTTTGAATTCCTCGATCCACAATCACCAGATTTACTCGTACATACTTCTAGATTTTTATTAATTAATTCTTTAAACAGCTTTGTGAATCGAAATTTTCATAGAAAATTTTGCACAATAAACCTTTGAACTAAAATGCATTACAAGTAAAAGAAAGAAGCTTACGTTTATAAGGTAAGTAGATAATAAAATCGTACAGACAATTCTGAATGAAATTGCAAGGGGAAGCTTGAAAGTGGAGCCAGTGCCAGAAAGTTAAGAAGCAGTAGGCTAGCCTGGTATGGATATATTATGAGAAGCAGTGAAGACTAGATGACTAGAAAGGCAATGGACTTGAAAGTGGATGGCTTTAGAGGCAGAGGAAGACCGAAGAAAGTGTGGATGGACTGTGTAGTGAAAGATATGAATGTAAAACGAGTGGATACAGAAATGACTACAGAACTGACCCAAATAAAGGATACAGAAAGGAAGAAGTGACACGAAATAGAAAGCAGAAAATACAATTATGAGAAGGCCTGACCAAAGTTTACTTTGAGTCCAAAAGTATATTTGCTCTGGAGGAAATCCGCTAAACAAATGAGCTTTACGTCATTGATGTATTAATTGTTTGTAAACCATTCAGCGAAATCTTGCAATCAATGAGCGAGTAAAAACCCGGCGTTTCAAAGAAAGCCAGCGGATATTACAGGTCGATTAGTTAACAAAGCTGGCAACATCGATTGTTGCGTATCATTTGATACGCTGTAATGGGATACCGGGCTTCCCGTGGCTAATTGGTCGCTCCTTTCAGCCTATGACTGTGGCACGGTGACGGTTTGTTTGGACATTGCTGGACATTTTTATTGAACTGCTGATTTCTTTTTTTATATCGTGTAAACTTATACTGTTGGGAAGTGATGATGCGGTCAAAGATAGTAGCTCTAGTGAGGAGTAGGAGTGAATATTTAATAAATTATTTGTTGCTCCTATCAATTACACGGTTAGCAGTAAGCCCTCCTTATAAGCGATACAAATGTGAGGCTTTCAACCTTATAGCTGCTATTTGCCAACACAATATTGGGACCAGAGCACTTGTTTGGCCACTCTGTAGTCCAATGTAGAGGAATAAAGAAAATAATATATATGAAGACTGCATGCTTGGAGTAGATTTTCATTTAGTCGAAATAACGTGGGCTTAGAAGCTTTGAAACCCAGTAATGTAAAACTGTACCTTCATAGATACTGACGTTTTCTGTCACCGCAAACGTCCAATAGAGAGATATAAAGATAAACAGCTGTAAACGGCATCTTATTTTATAGCTATCGCGTCGCTATCAATGTAAAGACTACTTTAACTGGTTGGTAGTCCTAACATTAGGTAGGTAATTCAGGTAATAACGGAAATTAAGGTTACAAGCAAATTTAGGTTCAAAGTACTTATCAGGGGAACCTACTATATAATCTTTAGTTAGATCCTCTCTTGCGTTTATAAATAAGAATTAAAAGGTAGGAGGTTAATTGCTAGCTTCACCGGTTTCTAATAAAGTTTCATATAGTTATCAGATATTATGACGCCATATAAAAGCTGTCAAAAATGTAGAAGATAAATATAGATAGAGCGACTATCAGTACCAGTGAAACTGACCCTAAGCCCAGTATATTAAAGTATACCTACTGTGCCCTAAGTAAATCTGTCTCCAATAAAAAATTATTCTTATCTACCTAATTGGTAAAATATCCTCTTGAAACCAATATCACTAGCACCCCACAGCGCCATACTGCCAGCTCGGCTATTTTCGACAATTTTATTTACATATTTAACGCTCAATTGATAGGGGTTGATTAATTTGGGGGATGCGTTCCCTTCATCTGTGAAACGCATAATTTAATAAAACTTTAAAGTTTGTATCATCAGCGAATTTAATGAGTGGATACTTACCTACTTACTTGAAAACCGACAACGAGGCGATTCTCTGTGTTGTGTCTATTAGTTTGAAATTAATTAGTGGTGTGCATTTTCGAGGGGTATCCACAACTCTGGTTAACTATGTCTACACTTTGGCTGTAGCTTTGCTAATTACCAAAAAGTACATAATATTTTTTCCTAGTCAAAATTGCAACCCCGCTCAGTTCCCCTTCTTCAACCGTGGCCCTAACTCGCCCAGCTTGACAAAACATAAATAATACTTAAATTTAAAATTTGAAATCCCCCTCGACTGTTCTATGTATAATCTGTTCATTGAGATCCTTCAAATGAGCCCTAACACGACATCTTTGTCTGGTGGTCAACTAGGTGAGAAGAAGAATATTCTACAAATTCCAGGAGCCCAGTATCAGGTCAATATTCGTACAATATCATTGTATATACATGTATATACCTATGTACTATTACTATCTACTATTAGAATACCGAATTTAGAATCGATCAGACCAATCCAGGTTACTCTCATAGCGTCATCAACTATAAAAAACTCAAACTCATAGTATTAAATCGGCTGAACGGGTTTTCTTGAATCAAAGCTAGCTAACACTCTGGATTAAGACACCTACCTATCATTACAAAAATCTAAATGAAAACCGGTTTATCCATTTGGGCGCTACGATGTCACAGACACACAGATACACATGTCAAACTTATTACACCCCTCTTCCTTATCGGGGGGCGCTTAAAAATACTCGTCACCAATCGGAGTTTCACCAAGATGTTCGATGTCAGGTAGTTTGGATAGTTTGCATTTTGTGAATTGGACTAAAGTCAATTGTCTAGCTACTAAACTCACATTGCCGTACATTTGCAGACATTAGCACGATTCTATCTTACATAGCCACACAGTGAGATAGAGGTTGTTTGTCCGGCAATTCTGACATAAAGTAACCGATGTCACATGCCGCGCAATTTGTTTTTGTATGAATAAGAACGCAAACATATTAAGCCTTTCCCAAACAAACTGTTTGGTGATCAAAAAATTTAGAGGCGCCTACAAAGTGGGCATATTGTCCATTCTAGTTTAAATCAAAAAGTTAGCTAAATATACTCGTAAGTACTCGGTTTTTAGGGTTCCGAACCCAAAGGGTACACGGAACCCTATTACTGAGACTCCGCTGTCCGTCTGTCTGTCTGTCTGTCTGTCTGTCCGTCTGTCACCAGGCTGTATCTCATGAACCGTGATAGTTAGATGGTTGAAATTTTAACAGATGATGTATTTCTGTTGCCGCTATAACAACATATACTAAAAACAGAACAAAGTAAAAAATTAAAGGGGGTCCCCATACAAAAAACGTGTTTTTACTATAGCGCCATCTATGAACTATGGTAACCAACAAAAAGGTCACTGACCTTTGTGACGTGGGTGTTAGAAGTTCGTTCGACATTCGTTAGATGGAGTTGCAGTAAATAAGCATGTTTAGTATTGACACGGTAGTTACATATATCGATGTTAAAACTATGTAGATACTTAATTTTTCCGGCAAATTTTGTTCAATCGGAACCCTACGTGTGCGAGTCCGACTCGCACTTGGCCAGTTTATTTTTTAAATTTGTGTCGCTGTTAATACTCTTCCGACATGGGGCCGGAAACTTTTAGTACTAGGCTAAACTTTGACTTGACGAAAAGAGTACTGAAATAAAAGGTTTTCTAACCACGTTTTACAATGGTATAATTAAATAAATTAATGCTATGACAGGCGGTAATTTCACGTTTGGCTGGATGCTCAGCATACATATACAAAAGCGTATAACTCAAATAATTTATCTTGATCCGTATAATTAGATATTGTACCATATGGTAAGTGTTGAATGAATTATTTATACACACTCTATTTACATGCTTTGTTAAATCTAAATACTCGAATCTGTTTTGTAGCTTCTTATATATATTTTTTAAACGACTTCAAAAAAAGAAGGAGGTTACTCAATTCGACCGTATATATGATTTTTTTTTTAATGTTTGTTCGTGGATAACTTCGTCGTTTATGAACCGACTTTGATTAGTCTTTTTTTGTTGGAAAGGAGATATCCCAAGTGTGGTACCATAGTAATTTTATCGAGGTCTGATAAGTATCTCCGGAGATATGGAGATAAACACCTCAAAATTGGTACTGAAAATTAATAGCGTGGCATTGAAGTCGGTTCTTTTTAGTTTTTTAAACGATCTTATTATCAATTATGGCTTAGATAACTTTATTAGTAGAACATACCTTAAGTAGAGTCTAGTTTAGCAGTACAAAAATCTTGCCTATTTTACGAATGATGATATTAAAGACTGAAATTTAAAATTAAAAGCAGTGATCATTCAGAAAAAGAAAACCACCATCCCAATCAAAGTATAAAAACATCAAAGAATCTCAAGAAATAATATCACCAAATACAGCTGCCGAAAACGTGCCTAATTAGCTTCTGGAAGAATCCGGCTTAACTTAACATATAAAAAAAAATCATCCATTCACGTGGGCCGAACTAATTATAATAATAGATATTATTTTTACGACATCTCCGGACTAACATTCCGGCATCTGAGGGGAAATAGATATAAAATGGCCGGACGAATGCCGAAATACATTGAGTTTCTGGAATTAGACCGGATAGCAGTTGGGAAAGTGTTTTCTGGAATTATTTTTCGGCGAAGATCAGAGATTTTTATTGATAATAATAAGTGTGGAGTTTTTGTGACATATTTAAATAAAATAAGATATTTTAAAAACTAAAACAACCGACTTCCATGCCCCGCGAGTCACTTTCAGTAGCAAGTTTGAGACGTCTATCGTCATAATATCTCTGAAGATACTATTCAGATCTCGATGAAATCACAATGGGACCTCGGAAATGTAGTATGTATGTACATACCGATTAAAAAAAGAATCATCAAAATCGGTTCATAAACGACGAAGTTATCCGCGAATACTCATAAAAAATATATATGTATTTACGGTCGAATTGAGAAACCTCCTCCTTTTTTGAAGTCGGTTAAAAAGACTTAATTGACTGTCTTTAGAATGGCACGCTTTTAGACTTGACTGCAGGAGGGGTTATATTTATAACCGGTATGCATGTATGTATGTTCATCTGTTCCCTTATAACTTCTTATCATACTTTCACAAATTAGACATCGTTGGAAGAGCAAGCGTCTTGACTGTCCGATAGGCTTATGATGTGATGTCAGAAAAATGCACAAAAATAAAGTGTAGTAATACTTAAAAAACATAGTATTTAAGAAATGTGTGGTGAAAAACACAAATTCAAAAATATTACTCATTGTTTCATAATTTATGTGGTCGCCACATAGTCTAACAAAAACGATTATTCGCGATTACAATCTAGATTAAATAAACCTGCCAAGTGCGGGTCCAACTCGCATACAAAGGGTTCCGTACCACCATACAATTCAAAAACTCTTTGTTGATCCCCAACACAGAAAAAAACATACACAATAGCTTCATTAATAAAAATAACATGACGACACCATCGGCGGTCTTATGGCTTAAAACAATCTCTTCCAGACCAGGCATACGTAATGGCGAAGGCTATTTACACCTAAAATCTATTTTGCATTGCAAAAACATGTGCACAGTTATAAGACTAAGAACCTAACAATATCTACATAAAATAACTAAGTATATAGAGTCATACACATACGCATATATTTCCATATAAATAAATTACATACAATACAATAGACTAGATAGAGCAAAGGAAAAAAGGCCACAGTAATACATATTATGTACTAATATAAGATACTAGGTACTTATATAAGTTAGGGCCAATTTTCATTCCTCAGTTACACGATCAGATAAGGTTTATACCAATGATAGCATATTTTCGCATTTTTCAAAAGACAGACAGAGGTAATCCAGGGAATAAATTCCTCACCAGAGGAGTTAATTTATCTGGCTCTTTGTGCCTCAGATAGCTGACTATTCTGTGGTATAAATTAAGTTTGTGACATGTTTTGACGTCAAGTCTTGACGTTATGTCATTATTATTTTTTTATTTAATTACGGCTACACTCAATTGGCCAGAAACTGGCTAAATACACTAATTGTGCGGAGCCATATAAAAACAAAAAAAAAATCGTGCTTGGCAGAATTAAAAATCAAATTTAGAATCTCCTTGAGTCAAAATTTCAAATGGTTGTAAATCTTCGCTCTCGCTCTAACATCTATAGCACTGCGTAAGATTATCTCTTTCCCACACTATTGGCGTGAAGATAGTTACAAAAAGACTACAGATATCTAACTGACTGATAAAAGCACATTTACAAATCGAATGTTTTATACGGTAGTTTATATGGGCAGATAAATATATTGCATTGGTAACTATCTGGCCGTTCTTCTAAGAATTGAAAAATCGGCCCTTAGTTAAGTTTATATACATACATAAAATCACGCTTTTTTCCCGTTGGGGTAGGCAGAGACTACTTCTTTCCACATGCTACGATCCTGACATAGCTCTTTCGCTTCTTCCACTTTCATGAGCGCCTTCATACATACTCGCCGGTTATAAGTACTTTTGACTTGGCCTTTCTTTAACAGTTAAGTTTATATATGTAAGTGATTAGCGTTTAGAGTTATTAAATACACCCGTCTTTAGTCATATGTTCTATCCTCTCCAGCCTAAGGTTGTCTGGAAGAGATCGCTATTAGCGATAAGACCGCCCATTGTAACACATTATTCTCATGTTTACTATGTAACTTAGTTTTAAGAAGGTGGGTAAGCACGCTCCATCATCGATCGCATCATCACTTAACATCAGGTGAGATAGTGATGATAGATCAGATCCCTGGCAACCCCAGACCAAGTGGAAGTAAGCTCCGTATTTAATTTTAATATAAAAGTATATAATTACAATTTGTGAGTATGAGTGTAATTAACACAAAAAATACAAAAGTGCAACAAAGTGCAAACGTGATTTCGTAAAGAATATGTCCGGAAAACTGCAATAAATCGAAAAGGATTGGCCCTAATGCGAAATCTATTGAGGAAAATTATAAATCTACCTTCGAACGGTGAATATTTTGAATTATTATGTAAACATATTTCACCACAATTGGAATATGAGTGTAATTATAATGAAAACTACAATAGTGCAACAAATTTCAAACAAGATGTTGTAAAGTATACGTCCAAAAACTACAATAAATCAGCAAAGCGAATGGGCACCCATGAGGTAAATTATAAAAATACCTTCGAACACTTAATATTCTGAATTATTGTGCTTTGTTGCCCTATTTTTCTGACATAAAACTGGGTCTTGACAGTGACGTTATTCTGAAACTTCAAACTCAAATGACATCAAACATTTCACTTTGACATCAACAAATTCTGGAGGAATTGCCACAACATAAAAAAAAAAATTACCCAGTATAGAGTAACATAATTTTATATTTATTAAAATTATCATCAAAAGATGGCACAAACACGAAGCAAGACAGCATTGCAAGAAGCTAAAAACCGGATAAGCACATTGACAAGTGATTTAGAAAAATCACAACAATTAAATATTAAATTATTAAATGAACAAGAAGAGTCTGCTGAAGAATATAAACACCTACTGAATCATATATCTATACTTAAGTCTAAGCTAGCGCAACAGGAAACTGCAATGCTAGATATCTCATCAGATCAGAACAAATTGAAAAATGAAGCTGAACGCAATCTTGATGATATTAACGAGTATGAAAATGCATTGAAAATCATTAAAATGCATGAAATGAATGCAATCCTATTTGAGCAGATGCAAAGGACAACAGAATCGGAACATGCCCAAATAATCTATTCACTAAATAAAGAGATTGAGTCTCTCAATATAAGGATATTATGTCTGCAAAATGAGAACATACAATTAAAATGTGCAAGCTCAACAAGTCATAATGAGAAAATTCAGACAAACTGTAAGGATAAAACCACATGTACTTACAACAATAGTGATATAAATTCCACAAAAACTACCATTCCGAATAACAAGAAAGGCATTGTTACAAACAAATCCATGACTGAAAAAATACCCAAAACCAATAAATCATGTGAAAAGAAACACAAATCAAATAAAATCATAAAATGTCAACCTCAAGAAGTCGAAACAAATACCAAAAGCTCAGAGGACAAACAACAACCCAAACAGACAACAAAAGACATTATGTGTCAAGATAATATCCAAAAGAAAAAACTGATCTTCTGCGGAGATGAAAATGCACGTAACATGGGACAGCTATACAAACGAAACTCGCAAAAGGACTACGACGTTATGAGCATTAGTAAGCCCAATGCTCCATTCATAGAAATGTGTAACAGCTTACTAGCACTTAGACTGAGAAAAAATGACATAGTCGTTCTTATCACCAATAACGCAACGAGTGAGACTGTTGCCTCGCATCTTGAAAAAATAGAAAATATCACAGCACATATTACAGGACAGGACTGTAAACTTATAATAGCATCATTAATCTCGCAGCCGAGTAAAGATTCCAACAAGATATACAACAAACTTGATACAAATATCTACAAATTAGCGCAAACAACACCTGGATTATACTATCTCGATCAGAGTTACTATAAAAAGGAATGTTTCAGTAGAAGTGGAATGTTATCCACTATAGGAAAGAAACAGACTATCTCGGATATAGAAAATCTCAACTTTAGTATAGCTGGATCCTCCCTGAGAGTATTAACTTCGATCACAGTGCAAGATCCCATAAACAAAGATGTAACTGCTGCTTTTTTAGACCAAAAGACAACAAAAAAAGGGACCTGCCAGTCCACAATGATTTTAGAGTAATACATCAGAATATAGGAAGTCTTCGTTCAAAAGCACACAAATTAGAAGCTGTACTACAGTCAACAGGACCAATAGAAATAGTATGTATATCGGAACACTGGATGAAAAATAGTAATATAAACATCCTGAACATAATGAATTTCCAACTTACATCTGCCTTCTGCAGAAGTGCCCATATTCATGGTGGCTCGTGCATATACGTACATAACAATACTATGGCAATGGAAATAGAAAACATTAGATCTTTATCAGCAGAGATGCATATTGAAATATCAGCTGTAAACGTAACTCAACATGATTTAATTGTAATTTGTATATACAGACCCCCCTCAGGGTGCTATAACAACTTCCTTGATATACTATGTAAAATTTTGGATTATTTGAAACACTTTCATGGAAAAGTCTTAATTGTCGGAGATCTAAACATAAATATACTGTCTGATAGTCATCGTAAAAAACAACTCATCGAGCTGTTACTTGCAAGTAATCTAAACTGTTCAGTTAATTTTGTGACTCGATCCTGTAAGGGCTCTGCTACTTGCTTAGACCACGCCTATTCCAATGTAGATAGTGAAATGATTGTTGCAACACCATTATCAACAAACCTCTCTGACCATGATGGTCAATTGATAACATTAAAAATGATACCTAAATCCACACTAAAAATTAATACCACAACCACTAAAAGGCTTATAACCCCAGTAAAGCTTGCGAATTTTGAAATAGCATTATCAAACTATGATTGGAGTAATATACTTTCATCCAAAGATCAACCCGATATTCAGTTAAAGAATGTAATCACTTCCTTTTGTAACATATTCTACCAATGCTTTCCATATCGTAAATATCCTGACAAAAAAATAGATAATAACTGGATTAATGAAGAGGTAATCAATGCAAAAGCCCTTCTCACTGATTTAAAAATGATAAGTAATAAATATGTTGATAATAATGACATAACAAATCAAATATCTAAATTTGAAGAACATTATTCTAGATTAATTATAGCCAATAGACGCAAATATTTTGACACTAAAATTCATAAATCTAAAAATACAATAAAAACAGTATGGACTCTCATAAAGGGAGAAACTTACAAAATACCAAAAAATCAGTTAGATAACGTAGATGTCAAATCTAAAAGTCTTGCAGAAACCTTCAATGATTATTTTGTTATAACTGCTCGAAATAATAATATAGACGCGAACGTAAACAATGCTATTGATTATTTAAAATTATATACAAAAAATAGAGTACCGGAGATAAGCTCGTTCAAAAACTTCTCAATCTATGATATGTATAAATTAATACACAAAATAAAAAATAAAACCACAAAAGATTGCAACGATATTCCAACAAGCATTATAAAAAAGATGCCTCCTGTATTCATTGATGTATTGTGCTATCTAATCAATAAATGTTTAGATAGTGGTAAATATCCAGACTGCTTAAAGGACGTCAAAGCAATTCCCATTTATAAAGGAAAAGGTAAAAAGAGTGAAATCAAAAACTATCGACCCATTTCTATAATACCAGTCTTCTCAAAAATCATAGAATTAGGCATAGCTAATCAATTGATAAACTATTTCAAAACTAACAACCTCTTATCAAATCAACAATATGCATATCAGCAGGGTAAATCAACAACACTGGCAACACGAAAATTAATAAAAACTGTACTTGACAAACTAGCAGATGGTAAACAAATAGCATTAATATTATGTGATCTATCTCGTGCTTTTGATCTTGTAAATCATGATCTTATCATAGAAAAACTGAAGCATTATGGTGTTAGTGGGTTGTGTAATGACTTCTTAAAGTCATTTTTATCGCAAAGACGACAACTTGTCGAAGTGTCTACTGAGAATGGAATTAAAAGATCAAAGTTCAGTAATCTAGGAAATCTCTCCATACCGCAAGGATCAGTACTAGGTAACTACTTGTTTTTAATACTAGTAAACGACCTTGCTGCGTCTACCACCTCCGCTGAACTTGTCGCATTCGCGGATGATAGTGCATTTTTAGTCTCAGCTGACAACATACAAGAGCTGCAACTACGGTTGCAACACTCCATTGCTGATATCTGTAACTGGTTTCAGACAAACGGAATGATATTGAATTTAGAGAAAACGAATGTAATAAGCTTCAATTTGAGAGGACAACCCAAAAATCTAGCTATATCTTGTAATAACATTCAAATACCCCAAGTGAAACACGCTAAGTACTTAGGTTTTATAATAGACTCAGGTTTGAAATGGGATATGCATATTGACTATCTGTGTGAAAAGCTAAGCAGAGCATGTTTTGCACTATCGAGACTGACTCAAATGATGAGCGCATCAGCGGTCAAAAATGCATATTTTGGATATTTTCAATCACTCCTCTCCTACGGTATAGATCTCTGGGGCCAAGCCGCAGATCGCCAAAGAGCCTTTGTTTTGCAAAAGAGGGCAATTAGAATTATGTGTCGTGTTCCATGGGACACACCCGCTCGACAATTGTTCATCGAACAAGGTATACTAACAATGCATTCATTATATATCCTCGAAGTCTGCAAATTTGTTAAACTAAACTTACAGAGTTTTCAGTCTATCAGTGATATTCACAACTTCAACACTCGTAATAAAGACAGGCTTATACTAACTTCCACAAAATTGAAAAAAATTTCACAATCTGTGTGGTACGAGGGACCAAAAATATATAACAAATTTGACAAAACTATTCGTGAAATAGAATCCTATGTAATATTTAAAAATACAATAAAAGACATCTTAATAAAAAAAGCATATTACACATTAAATGAATTTCTGGATGAAAAAATAAGGCTGATGTAACAATTGTTTCACAAACACAATATTTTATGTTGTTTAATGAATTTAATTCTATTCTACTCAATTATGAATTCTATAATGATGTTTACTTAATGTAAATCAAATTTATTATACTGTAAAATTGACCTATAACAAATGTTATTAAGAAATAAATGATAATGAATGATAAATGATAGTGATCAAGTGCTACCCAGTTCTGTATAAAAAAAAAAAGGTGTAGTGTAACAATAAAGAGTTTATCTACCTATCTATGTCTCACTCTCGAGTGTCTTCTACCTATTATGGTTACGAAGGTACAGCCCTCTCACAGACGGACTGACGGACGGACAGCGTAGTCTTAGTAATAGGGTTCCGTTGGTATAATTTACGTATGGGACCCTAAAAACCATTTGTGTTCAAAAATGTCATCGCTTGTCGCGATATCATATCTGCCTACATGCATTCCACGATAATTCGACCAAGGGTGCACTAATTGGATTTTTCAGTAATAGATAGAGTGATTATAGAAGAAGGTTTATAGCTAGATATAATCTGCATGAATTGCGCTTTATATTAGTATTTTAATGATATTTTTTGCCACTATACAAATGTTATTAGCTTTCACAGAAAAAATCTTTAACCAACATTTTCACCTTTTTAACCGACTTCAAAAAAAGGAGGAGGTTTCTCAATTCGATCGTATATTTTTTTTTTTTTTTTTTTTTTTATGTTTGTTCGCGGATAACTTCGTCGTTTATGAACCGATTTTGATTATTCTTTTTTTGTTCGAAAGAAGATATCCCAAGTATGGTACCATGGTAATTTTATCGAGGTCTGATAAGTATCTTCAGAGATATTGAGATAAACATCTCAAAATTAATACTGAAAATGAATAGCGCGGCATTGAAGTCGGTTCTTTTTAGTTTTTTAAACGATCTTATTAATGTTTTATTGTAAAATTACTATGAAACCGTAAAAAACGAATATCAGCAACAAATTCTACGTCTTCGGTTTATACGAAAATGATACCAAACGTGCCCTAGTTGCCACCAGGATGAGAATAGATTTTTTTTTATATTACCGGTGGCGGCCATTTTTGTACCCCTACGAATATATAATACTAATACGAAATGTGCAGCTAGTAAGGGAGGGCCCTACTAGCCGCACATTTCGTATTGCCTCCTGGACTAGAAATGCTTAGAATTACTCAAGGAACATATATATTATGGTGACGTTCATAGCTCCATATATTTTTTGGGTTATGTATGGAAGCGATGCATAACATCCTCCACTAAGAATTTATTTACTTATTGAATGTACAGTACAAATACAGTATGTATTATGATATGAGTTACATCGTACCTATACTTTTAGGCGACTAATAAAAACATTCAATGTAAAGTTGATCTTCATGCTATATTATTAAGATTTACTTTTCCCAAAATATTTTTTATTACAGGTGGAAGCTTCCAGAATAGCAGACTTGAAGACGTTGAAATTTTAATTGTTGGCGCATCGCAATCCTAATAATTTATTAGGGCCCCGGGACCTTTTAAACAGTTGTTTATAAGGCAAAAGAATTTAAGGAAAAAATTACTCTCATGGTATTCCATGGATAGGTTTTACCTTTGCTTAAAGAGAGATTTCGGTACTGTTTTTGTCTTTTTTAACCTCCGACGCAAAAGGAAGGGGTGTTATAAGTTTGACGTGTGTATCTGTGTGTCTATCTGTGGCATCGTAGCGCCTAAAAAGATGAACCGATTTTGATTTAGTTTGTTTTTGTTTAATAGGTGTGTTAATCAAGAGTGTTTTTAGATTCGATTCATCAAAATCCGAGCAGCCGTTTTAAAACTGTATGGGCTTTTTCTAGATGATGTCGCTATGACATTAATTTTCATTGGTCTGATCAATTCAAAATGTATTATCCTCTTACTTCACGATATTGCAATAACACGGTAGCATTGACCTGATGCTGGGACATCTTCTGGAATCTGCAGAATACCCAACCCCTCACCAACTTACAGCAGAGGTGTCGAGTTTGGGCTCATTGGAATGGTCTCAATGAACAGATCAGAAATAGATCAATCGGGGGTGGTTTTAAATTTAAGTATTATATCTAATCAAATGGACAATATTGATGATTATGGTTCTTTGCCGTAACATCCCGTTTCGGCTTCAGAGAAGCTCCAAGCTCTTTCTCACTCGCTAAGGTAATGCCATACTACCAAGTCTAATTATAGTTATGACAATCAAACATGTTATAAATACCATATGCTAAAACAAACATGTCTTTAGTATCCAGTACAGCACATGGTATCGAAGGTCGTCAGTCAACATCTGGTGGGCACTGATTGCTCAAGATGTCCACGATCCATCTCAGTTCACACTATGTTAACCAATCATATCACTGTAGGTATCATTTTAACGCTATTTTAAGTGCCTACAGTAAAAACTCAATTAACAGCTGGAACAGTTGTTGTTTGCAAGTTATTTTGGTAATCGAACATCCTTATAACTAAATTAATAATACAAACATAATTCACAAAAGCTTACTAAACACAAGCTTTTGTAAAGCCTTTGTCATAATGTAAAGTAGGTAATGAAAAGTACTAATGAAAACACCAAGTTACACTTTCTTTGACCCATTTTATCCTCATGGTTAATGTTAAGTTAATTACTACTTTTATTATAAGAAAACCAATAAACGCCGAAGTAATAAATAATTTTATGGTAAACTAACCTTCATTTTGAACATTATTTGTTTACAGCCCGCTATTGGTAGTAAAAGTGTGCTGTTTATATAAACTCATCCAAATAAACGGTAACCCTGCTATATAAACATTATAAACTCATCAAGGTAACTAAGGCTGGTATTAGAGGAATACATTATCATATCACCATAGTCGTAGGTAATTGTATCTCGACAGGCTAGCGTAGCGTTAGCTCGACAGGCTGGAAGCAAATAGCCGAAGATCGGGCTCAGTGGCGTATCTTGGGAGAGGCTTACGTTCAGCAGTGGACTAACACCGGCCGATTATGATGATGAGGCTAGCGTTTGACTTCTATCTCGTAATAAAACTTATTGTCTAATTCGATTGAATATAAAAACCCGCCTCTTAAACTCTGACAATAGAGGTAGTTTGAAGTGACCAGTATATAATTATATTACTCTTTGGTATCAAGTATCTACAAACTTTTTACCGTCAGACAGATTTTAATTTCCATGTCTGGCTTAATGTTAAACTTCTCTTCATAATTTTCCAAGTTTGTGAGACATAAAACAGTTAAGGTTTCGGTAGATACAAAGTAAGTAATTTAGTTCTTAGTTACCTACGAGTATTAATGGAGTAAGAACGTGACCGACGGACGAACAGAACAGCCGCTATATATAGTTGTTTTGTAATGACTTGTATTTCCTTAGCGAAGGGGGACATACGGCTGTAGAGACTCGCGAATGTATTTTTCTTACAATGCTCTCAATTTCAAGAGTATCGAGTATATTCGAGTGTATACCTCCTATTTGGAACATATGATCAAAATTATCCTATAAATATTAATAAATCCTGGATATTACGCATAATATCCAAGCAGTGTTTCTGATTAATTTCTAAATTTGAATGTGTACTGGTTTAAATTGGTTCAATAAGTACAAAGCGGGACGCGATGACGCGCACTCCCCAGCACTCAAGATCCTACTGAAAGCTTCTAGATGAAAGTGAAACAGTTAAGTACTGTTCTCTATATCGATAATTACGTTAGATGCCCGTTTAATACATATCGTACATACAAATAAAAGGCGTTCATCACTCATAATTACTTATAGTAATTACAAGCGTCAATAAAAATAGGTCAGTTAAAATAAGTACCTAATTGAGACGAAAACTTAAACCAATTAAATAATTATATATGCCTAAGTTTATTTTCGCTGAAATTGTATTTTGAATCAGCCGCCATAACCTCAGAGTGTTTTGGCATACATACCTAGCCTTGCATACATAGCCTTGAGTTAGACCATTCTAGGCCTAGCGTGTATGTTCATCATATTCGATCACAATATCATCGCTAACCAGGCGGTCGAGATAGTGGTCTAACGCTAGCCTATTAGACATAAATAAAACTGGCGAAGTGCAAGTCCGCATCGCGTCTCTTATCGCAAACTTAGGGAGGGTTCCTTACAATACGAAACATAACAGAGTTTCAACCTCATATATTTGATTAATTGATATTACCAAGAATATTTGGTTTGGTCGCGATCTAGAAAGACGGGGCTCGTTTACTAGCGCCATCTATGTCATTTTGCCGTAACTAATTATATAGATGGCGTTTAAAAACACGTTTTTTGTATGAGGACCCCCTTTGATTCTTAACTTTATTTTGTTTTTAGTATTTGTTGTTCTAGCGGCAACAGAAATAGACCATTTGTGAAAATTTCAACTGTCTAACTATCACGGTTAATGAGCTATAGCCTGGTGACAGACGGACAGACAGACAGACAGACAGACAGACAGACAGACGGACAGCGGAGTTTTAGTAATAGGGTCCCGTGGTACCCTTTGGGTACGGAACCCTAAAGAAAACATCATTCTAAACACATGACTGTCTTCATTGAAGGGTCACAGTTTATTGATTTGCAGTACATATAGGGTTAGGAAGGTCAAATATATTCCTTTTATCTAATTTATAAAAACGGATATAATAAAGGTTCTTTACAAATTCGAAGACTATCATCCCCGTGTGTCACGACACTAATAATGAGTCGTATTTCCTCAGCCAAAGTCGGCACGGACTATGAATCCTTGTATTCGGTTGCATCTGACTGATACCAGGTGCTATCATCATCAGCATATTGAACTCTACGCAGCTGGCCTAAAAGTCATATTGGCTTAACAATGAATGTCGATGATATTGGATACGTGTTGCATACTAATGATTGAAACAAATCAATGGTAGACCGTGAGAAGGTGACGTCTCAATGTTTGGGCCGATTTGAGAAATTCAATGAATATTGTTCGCTGTGTTTAAAGATAGTGAGTAAATGTGATGTAATGATGAATGGTGCTTGGATTTTTGTGAACTGAAAGAAAATAAATAAGGGAAGTCGACGATATGCTAATAATTTCAAAGGAAATAAAATAAATAAGGAAAGGTTGATGATATGCCAATAATGTCAACAAAGATTTGAGTTAGCTTGCTACCTACGTATCATTGATCTCTAGGGCTATAATTCACAATAATTCGAAAACTAATTTGGATTTGGAAACTGCCTCTCATTCGACTCATAATCTCTGTAATTCACAATGCCCCAGCAAACTTTTCAAATTTCAAAGTGATTCAAATCGACAGGGTTGCTGCGACTAAATTCTTACAATTATAAATTTTTAAATGAGCTTCGAAATTCGAATGTATTCGATTGAAATGAGAATAGCTGGAATATACTGAATTTGAAAAGTAAACTGCAGAAATTGAAGAAATAAACCCTAAGTAAGTTTAGAGTTCTTTGTTTTTATCTTGTACAATATTCTTAGACATTTAACTAAGTAACTGTAACTATAAGTATAATAAGTATGAAGGCTATTATATAAATGAAAATAAATAAAACTTAAATAGCAACTAATTTTATGAATGCACAATTTTAAATGTTAGAGAAAGCAGAAATCAATTCCCACTTGGAAGCAAATACTTAAACGATAAACTATGTTATAAGCTAACTATATCTAATGTAAACAAATGCGATATGAGTAATACTTTGGCTCCGACCTACTTATTTCAATACTCTAGGCGTGTAGGTACCGTTTATGATAAGTTACATACTATAAATAAAAACTGGCCAAGTGCAAGTCGGACTCGCACTCGTAGGGTTCCGTAACACAGTCAAGTATTCCATAACTATGATTTTTCGCAACTACATAATTAACTTTATTTTTCATAGTGTTTGTATGAAAAACAAAGTTATATTTGCGGTCGCCATATCTCAAAAACTGCTGACTGAATCTCGTTCAAACCAATTTTCGTTGTTAATTAATAAGTAAGTTAATTAAATTCTGTCTGTCTGTCTGTCTGTCTGTCTGTCTGTCTGTCTGTCCGTCCGTATGTCACAGCCATTTTATTCCGAAACTATTAGGACTACAGAATTGAAACTTGGTAGGTAGATGTATTCTGTGAACCGCTTTCCGATTTTTATACAAAAATACAAAATATAAAAGTTTAAGGGGGGCATCCCATACATGGAACTGGAACAAAAAAAAATTTTTTTCGTCAAACCTATACGTGTGTGGTATCTATGGATAGGTCTTTAAAAATGACATTGAGGTTTCTAAAATCATTTTTTCTCCTAGCCAATCATTTCAAAGATAGGCGCGTCTAAAGTGGTAAAATGTGTGTCCCCCCTCCCCCCCTCTAACTTCTAAAGTAAGGGAGTGAAAAATCTAGAAAAAATATATTCTGTAGATCTTAATAAAAACTTTCAACGAAAATTGGTTTGAACGAGATACAGTCAGCAGTTGTTGAGATACAGCGACCGCAAGTATAACTTTGTTTTTCATACAAACACTATGAAAAACAAAGTTATTTTTGTAGTTGCGAAAAATCAAAGTTATAGAATACTCTACTGTGTTACGGAACCCTACGAGTGCGAGTCCGACTTGCACTTGGCCAGTTTATTTTTCTTGGTGTGCAATGAAGTATTTATTCATGCATTCATTCATTCAATTTCACTAATGTGAAGAAAATACAAATTTTATCTACTTATTTAGAATTCAGATTACGCGGTCATATGTCATATCACAGAATAACTAATGTTTTGTTTTAAATGCCAAATAATTACGTAGTTAACCAATTAATTATTTATTTGACTAATATATAGACATATATTTTAATATAATATACTTAAGACTAAATTATGTATTGATTAAATTTAAATATTGATTGTTTTGAGATTATCCATTAATTATTCAAAGTTACGTAATAGTTATGGTAATATGATAAACAAAGTGGCCGTTTTGTCCTACATCATAAGAAATTGTAATATGTATAATAATTTGATCGGAAAGTACCAAGCGGCGCCATCTAGATTTCCTGAAAAAGAAAAATCAAGATGGCTACGCAATGACTACGCATATTGTTGATGAGAAAGTTAGTGATTCTTAGGTTATTGTAAATAATTATTTCAAAAACTTCTTAAGGTGAAATTACTTCAGACTGTTTTGAACATAACCTATGGGTGCAACCTGTTCCCAATGGAACAAAACCCACCTTGCTCTAAAAAATCGTTAATAAACCAGCAAAAATCCGACCCATCGATTCTCCTATCGCCAGTATGCCACAGACAAATCCTGCAATGACAGATTTCTGACCCTGTTTTTATATCTTTACATTTAATTTCAACTTTAGTACAACACAATAGGGGAGAGTATCGTAGAAAATGTTGTAAATGGTTTTGCCTATCAATAGGGCTCGGAAATTCCCACTTGATATACAACATTTGTTCTTTTAACTTTCTGTGGTTTTTGACGTCATTTTAGCAATGTATTAAAGATTCGTTTGTGGTTATGTCCTGAGGTGTAACCACCGATAAAGACAGAGAGTATTCTATCTATTCTCTGTGAGTGTACCGGTGATGATTTTTCCACAAATTTTTTAATCTTACCGTCTTAAACCCATTTCTTGCTATACTCATTCATTTGGCAGTGTAGTTATTTATTACCTGAAACAAACATAAAAATTAATTTATATATATTTTCAAAAAATATTAAGTATATTGATACAAACGAATGTTGGTAGTGATCTCATAAAAAGTTTGACAGCGGTGGGATTCGAACCCACGCCCTTTCGGACTGGTGCCTAAAACCAGCGCCTTAGACCACTCGGCCACGCTGCCTATATATCGTAGCATGAAATTTTAGGTGTGCCATCGACATACAGGAGAATTATTAAAATCTTTCTAACCGCTGACGCAAACAGTGGGGTGTTATAAGTTTGAAGCGTGTATCTGTGTGTATGTATGTCTATGGCGTCGTAGCTTCCAAACGAATGAACAGATTTTGATATAGTTTTTATAAATTCTATAATTGCAAAGGTGAAGAGCATAGAATATTCTAATATAATTCGGTGTCATTGAAGTACCTCAATGTTCGGATTATACTAGTTAGAACTACTTTGAGCCATTTAGCCACGGAAACTCTAACGACTAAAATTACTGATTTTTTCAATTCAAATGACAAAATTATCGATCGATGTAAGTACTTATTGTAAATTTTTATAAAGATTCAAGTCGAAGCAGAGTTTTTCATTTGTTTGATTTTAGGATTATTTATTGTGTAAAGGTACGGACACACCGCGGCGTCCTGCGTCCTGCGTACGCGATCTCAGTACTTTTCAATTGTTTTCTAATCGCGTTTGGTGTGAACCAGTCGGTACAAACTACTAATACTGCTCTGTCTGATCGCCGCCTAGATCGCGCACGCAGGACGCTGCGGTGCGTCCGTACCTTAATAGAAATATTATATGTAAGTAGCGTAATAATACTATGAGGTCTGTAGTTTTATTACATTTCAAGCCCTGAAATGATGTTTTATGTATGAGATAAATACGACTTTAAAAAAAATAAATCTGCTAGTCCGTTTGGGGTTCCACCTAGCACTACCGTTTTCAGTTACAAAAGTTATTTACACTTATTAAAAATTATAGTTTGGTGCTGGTCGGAGCGATTCCCACATAAACTAGTGATTGAGAACAACCGCTTGTAAATGAATAATATTAATGTTTATTTTTAGAGTCCACAGAGTTTGTGAGACTTACCATTTAGATATCTCAGGGCACAGTGCAATGATAGGTACTTGTCCTACCAATTACTTATAATAATATTAAAAATATGTTTATTGTCAGTTTACGAAAATGCCAAACGAACAAGAAATTATAGTCAAACATGGGTTCGCAACCTATTACAATGCCAGGTAATGGAATTTAAATTTTAATTCGTTTAGGGCCAGTTTCACCGGTTCACGATAGCGCTAAAATGAAGAAATGTGAAAGATTTTTGACAGATTTTATACTGCATCATATTGTGTCAGACAACTATCTAACGCATTATCAGGAGCCGGTTAAACTGGCCCTTAGTATACTAAGTTCAAGCTATCAAACAAACCACTAAAAGAAAGTTGGTACAGCTATAACGATTTTACCAAACACGTAAACCGAATATAATCTATAATAACTCGGCAAAATAAAACAATTACAAAAGTTTTACATTGTCAGGGCCGAATTTAGGATTAAATTTGTGGGAAGATTAAAAACTATTTAAATAGTTATTATACATACATGTTAGGATACATCAGATACATGGTATGAGGTCATAACGTTAAGTATATTTTTTACTACAACAAGGATCAGCATTTAATAAATAATAGTTTAAAAAAACTAAAAAACACGCTTTTTATAGAAAACCGAACTAAAAATTAGAAAATAAATTTTAATAAATTTAAATTAAGAATAGTGTTAAAAATTTCAATAAATATAAATTAAAAATAGTGTGAATAAAAATAAATATTTTATTTAAAAAAAAGCGTGGGGAAAATGGATTTTTTTATCAAATTAGTGTATTGTCATCGGTCCTCGATAAATCTACAAAGTTTGAACGAAATCTGGCCGTTTAAAGTGGGTCAAAATCGTGCCCAAAGATGACGGTTACAAACATACAAACATACAGGTGAAGCTAATAAAAAGCTAATAAAAATTGATAGGCAGTTTCTAGCTACATATATAAATGTTGGCAAAAAGAAATTGTTTTGGCCCCGTAACATCCGGCATTGAATCGGGCAGAAAATCTTTTTAGCCAGGCCTTTTACTAAGGATTGGTAAAAATAAAACTGGCCAAGTGCGAGTCAGACTTTTGTCCGGCACACGGAGGGTTCGGAACCGAACACTAACTAAGTAAACGTTAAAACAAAGGTAGAATAGTATTATATAGTAGTAGTAGTAATTAATATTATTAAATATCTGGTTGACCGGTATTTTTTGCCACTTAAACAGACAAATATGACTCTTCCCGACATCTATTGACGAATAATATTACTATTTTTTTTTAATTGAGAACCACGAACTGCTTTACCTACACAGTAACACTAAAGCTACTCGTACTTCTACTCGCCAATAGATGTCGGGAAGAGTAATATTTTAAGTTGATTATCAATAAAGTTGATTATTGAAAACACGAATAAAACAACATTTTCTGAAAATGATTCCTAGCTATTTCGATTTATCGCCCCCGAAATCCCCTGTAAGTATACTAAATTTTATTTAATCGTTGGAGCCGCTTCCGAGATTCATATTAAGGTAAAGACGATAGTGCCATCTTTGACGCTAGCTAGATGGCGCTGCGCTATCGTAAAAAACTTTTTTTAAACTTTTCTTTAATTTTTAACTTTATTATTGTTATATACCGGCTGTAATTCACGTACCTTTAGTCGAATTTTCTCGACCTAGGTTTCGAGCGAGTCAGTCGCTCTTCCTCGGGAGTGAGGTCACGCGGTGAGATCGCGATGTTCACTGCGAGGAAGAGCGACTGACTCGCTCGAAACCTAGGTCGAGAAAATTCGACTAAAGGTACGTGAATTACAGCCGGTATATAACAATAATAATGTTACAAATTCACGATAATTTTAAAATTAAAATTTTTAACTTTGTTCTGTTCTTAGTATTTGTTGTTATAGCGGCAACAGAAATACATCATCTGTGAAAATTTCAACCGTCTAACTATCACGGTTCATGATATACAGCCTGGTGACAGACGGACAGACAGACAGACAGATGGACAGCGGAGTCTCAGTAATAGGGTTCCGTTGGTACCCTTTGGGTTCGGAACCCTAAAAATGAATGGAAACTTTCAGTAATATCACGGAAATTAGCAATTAATGATCGCTTTACACCATTTTATTGCTAGATTCTATTTACTTTTGGCAGAGTAATTCGAGGAATTAGTCTTTTCTTACTAGCTTTCTGATCCACTTCTTCATCGCCATACCCTTCTTGAATATTCAAGCAAACGCATTTTTTGGAGCAAATAAATCTAATCAGGTCTGTCTTGTAAGAATTAAAATCCGTGATGAAAATAGTTGAACATTTTTAATATAACAACCATTTCATAGCAGCTTCATCTCTCTCAGTTGTAATGGGGCTTCACCCCCCTCAATCAACTCCTGACTACGTCCTACTATAAACCCTACCACGTAACCTAAGTGGGTGTGTTACTAACGAGCTATTATCGCCATAAATCTATGACGATGGAGTCAGATACCTGGTCATTAGAGATGATCGCTGACTCAGCCACCATCATAAGTGATCGTTACTTGTTTTAGTCCTGCCATTACGTAATTGGAGGTGTTCGTAACCAACTTCAGAAAAACGAGAAGGTTCTCAATTCGTCGAAATCTTTTATAATATTTTTTTGTTTTTTTTGTTTTCATATAGCTAGCGTTTGACCACTATCTCACCTGTTGGAAAGTAATAATGCGGTTGAGGATGGTAGCACGCTAGGCAAAGAATGGGAACTGGCTCTCAAGGATAGCTGCCGGAACACATTAGATGTTTGGCGACAGATTTTCTAACTTGAGGGTGGTAGCTGGCCAGGCGGACACTGGATAGTGTCCTACCACCATGCGGGGGTTGGGTGTTTCTTAACGATATTTTTCCACTGGGCCACAAGGGCCACTGTGACAAGCGCTCATACATTATTCGATAGAAAAATCCATAGATGTATTCAATATCTCCAGAGATATGAAGATAAACACCCCAAACTTGGTACTGAAAATGACTGGTGCGGCATTTGAAGTTGGTTCGATATGAGGTACAACACCAATTATACCATACCTTGGAAGACGGGTTGGGATACTTGCGCTTTATAGAATGGACTTAAGTCAGTTGTCCAGTGCCTTCGTCTCACTGCCGTCTTCCATTTAGAGACAAGCGCAATTCCATCTATGACCGCATCAGGTGAGATGGAGGTCTAGCGATGGCCTGGCATGATTGTTTTTTGGAATAGACACGATAAAGTCTAATTTTCAACCGACTTTCAAAAAGAAGGAGGTTCTCAATTCGCCTGTATGTTTTTTTTTCTTTTTAGGGTTCCGTACCCAAAGGGTAAAACGGGACCCTATTACTAAGACTCCGCTGTCTGTCTGTCTGTCTGTCTGTCTGTCTGTCCGTCTATCACCAGGCTGTATCTCATGAACCGTGATGAACAAATACTAAAAACAGAATAAAGTTAAAAATAATAGAGGGTCCCCATACAAGAAACGTGTTTTCTTCGGCATTTCACGCCATCTATGAACGCTTAGTTAGGTAAACGGCCCATAGATGGCGTTATATTGAAATGTCGATCCCTAACTCTTTTGTTAGACGTTAGATGGCGTTAGAAGAAATAAAATGTTTATTAATTATAATTTTTTGCTGGCGAAAAATGATAGTGGTATTTTTTACTCGATCTTATAAAATACTGTAGTGTGGTACGGAACCCTACTAGTGCGAGTCCGACTTGCACTTGGCCAGTTTATATTTGTGTGTATGTTACGGGATTACTCCGTCAATTGGGAACGGATTAGAATGATTATTTTTGTAATCGGTAAGGTACGTTTCCGAGGTGGTTCCATTGTAATTTCATTGAGATCTGATAAGTATCTCCAGAGATACGACGATAAACGTCTCAAACTTACTACTGAAATTAACTCGCTGGCATTGAAGTCGGTTTTAGTTTTTAAACTATCTTAATTATGACAAAGACAGTTTCTCGGTAACTGTATAGGTAAGGTACTTTTTGATCAGTTCCTAACAAAAACGTCATAAAGTAGTCATGCAGACTAAGCAAGAAAATCATAATATAAGGTTTTACTCGAAACTTGTAATAAATAAACTCCCCGTGTAACAACTACTCTTATATACGAGGCTTTTTGAGATGACGTCATTGAGGTATAAATCATACCTCAATGGATGCCGTCGAATGTTTGTTGAAGACGGAATTTAGATAGATATAATAGGGGTTTCATTTGTCTGTTACAGCTGTAAATTGTGTTTTTGTAACGCATAATATTGGTTTTATTCAGCAAATTCAATTAATGTGGGCTTGCTTATATATATCTCATACCCATTCATTGAAAAATATGTTCGGCATATAAAATTGATGCAGCCCTATTAATTTTATAGATAAAGCCTTGTGATAGATAGATAAATAAACTCTTTATTTGCACATCAAAAGAACAGAAACAAATAGCTATGCAACGGGGGATACGTAGTCATGTAGACTTTAATTTACGCCCAAATGCATTAGACTCTAGTGCATTGCAACTATGCCTCTAGTGACTAGAGGCATAGTTCAGTATGACTCACTGAGTCTTTCCACACTTTTGTAAATACCAAATGTAAGTACAATCTTAATATGTAATCATAATGATACCCTCCCCCACCACAGCAGATATTGATTTATCGACGTTCTAGCTCGTGATTCAGGCATCGGGCTAAGTTTGTAAACCAATGAACATGATAATTGATAAATATACCTAGTCACCAATAAGGTAGTTTCTTAGTTGAGATAGGTATCTTATTTATTTAGCCGTTGAAGTTCAGTCAGATCAATTCATGCACGTTGCGCATTGGCGTAAGGTATATATGGCTCTGGTGACTGACAAATGGCGGTATAACCACTTCAAATTATGGCGTAGCTAAATACTACAGTCTGGTGATGGGCAGCAGCGTCACCGGTGCTAGGAGCTACGTCCTGCGATCACCAACCCACCTGCCCAGCGTGGCGATTAGGGCATATCCCTCCCAATGAGCCTAAGATCCGGCTCAGTGGCGTATCTTGGGAGAGGCTTACGTCCAGCAGTGGGCTGACACTGGCTGATTATGATGATGATGATATATGTGGCTTGTAAGCGAGAGTTCGCCAATCGCAATGCTTAAGAGTCAAATATTTCTAGGCCTAGCGCATCTTCTTCACTGGCTGGCACCAAATATAACTGAATATATATATATATATATATATATATATACTTCATTGAGCGCCCCTCTCGTGAGTGACAATGACTGCAAAAACCGTTTAGCATTAAGCTACATTACGCCAAGGACAATTAGTTAGCGGTTCTTGTTTCCAACCGTGTAGTCTCGACAGCCTTAAGAAGTTTGAACAAAACCACATGTCATTCAAAATGTCCAACATTACATTACATTCCCTATAAGCAGTTAAATCAGTTTTGACGATATTGCTTGTTTATAGAGCTGTAAATCTGGTTATGGGAAGATTTATCGCTCTTTTGATAGGAGGCCGCAAATGTTCGCCGAATTGGTCCAAACTTCATCTGGGCGTGGTTTCGCGAATTCCTTCGGAGCTCTTGTCTTGTCTCGAGTGAGAAATTAAAGCCTTGCCAAGATTTTTTTATAGCTAAATGCTAACAAATAAACACTTGATCGATATCTCATATTATAATGTTATGTGACGATAGATACATAGATAAAAAAAACAACGGGGTTGCACTCCGGGAGTGGCGGCAGAAGTGAAAACTTGAACACGTCATTTTTGAATATTTTGGAATGACAACTCGCGCAAGCGCTCTGCGCTCCGTTTTTACGAATTTTCGATCTGGACACGTGACCTGGCGCGGGTTTAAATTTTTCCCCCACCAAGAAAAGTGCACAACGCTGCTAAAGAAGTGTTCACTTCAAAAAATAGATTTAAAAAGTAGCAATAGCGCAATGGCTAAGGCGTCAGCCTGGCAATCGAAAGGTCGTGAGTTTGATCTCCACCCATTGCACTATTGACGTGAACCCACTGCAGACACAAGCACTATGCTAGTATGGAAGTGCTATAATGACAATAGTCTAGACAACTACTAATGTTTTTATACATTGTTACAGTCCGGCAAGTATAACTTGGCGCGGCTGTGCGCCACTGTGCTTTTACTTTGTACTTTGATAACAGTTTCTCTTAAACCACTTTTAATTACTTTTGGCATTATTGAACTATTTTAATGATTTATCAGATTAGCAGATTTATCAACAATAATGTCGCGGTAATCTCTCAAACGTCAAACTCACAGTTTCAAGAGAGCGGAATTAGTTCCAAAAACCACCACCGCCAAGTTATACTTGTGGGACTGTACACACAATCCAAAATTTCATCGTACCGGCGACGTACTATAGTTTGTAGGATAACAACCCCAAATACTTGGTGTTTCCAACTGGCTGGCATAATTCCGCGAACTGTCTAGGTACTTTCATACTTAATACCTACTAGCACCTCAACTACGGCCATTAAGCTACATGAATCGAATCATCGACAAAAAGCACCAACACGTTTGATAGATAAGCACAAATAACGTCGATGAGCAAAAACGTAATAACTTGTAATGATAGATACCCCATTACAAATTTGATTATGATCTGTCTTACGCAAATCAGTTTAATAACCAGATTGTGTGTACTTTGTAACTGATATCTAAGGACTCAGCTGTCTAAAGAATGATTTGACAAGATAACAAGGACATGACAAATATTAGAGTAGATGATGTTGTGTGTGATTCTATATGTATAGTCACGGCACGGTATAGTTTTCAGTCGGAAGATGTTTAAGGACAGGTGCTGTGTGGAGGATTGGAATTAATTCAGTTACCCAGTGTCATGTCTCACGTCATTACACGACTCAACATTTTAACCGACTTCAACAAAAGAAGGAGGTTCACAATTCGACTATATTTGTGTTTTTTTGTTTATTACCTAACCGATTCGGAAAATTATTTTTTTGTTTGAGAGGGTATTATATACACGTACCGTCCCGTGGATTCATTTTAAATTCATCGAGATCTGATGAGTTTCTCCAGAGATATAGAGATAAACAGTACCTAAACACCTCAAACTTAACTAACCTAACCTAACCTACTGTTACGCAAAATTACTTATAATTTCACCAACCTCATCACAATCCCAAAAAGAACTTCACAAAAACACTGCCTTGAGACTAGAAAAAAATCCTCATCTTCGCAAGGCTTTCCTTCCTATCTACATTATGTTCCTGTTTTGCGAAATAGGGTGACATTGTCACACAAATACTCACTTTAAACTAGAGAACTTAAGGTTCATTATCGAAGGGTTGGAAGAATAGGCCATCAACAACACGCATGATAAAAGCCAGCGGGGCACAAGTGATTAAAATAAGTACGGATTTAGGTGGGGCTGCAGTTAATGGGGGCGAAGACCTGCCACGCCCTGCGGCCGGCCCTGTGGCTTTGTGGTTAATGGTAGGTATGTTTTTTTGGATATTTGGCCAATGATGGGTGAGAGGTCCGAGTTTGCGTCCCTATTTATATCAGTGAGGGTACAGAAATAGTTACTCGTTTATTTTGTTCACTTGTCTGTAAATAATTATGTTGGTAAGACTGACCTGGACAATAGTAGTCAGTACCTACTCTTCAACCGTCTTCAACAAAAGAAGGAGGTTCTCAATTACTCTGTATGTTTTTTTGTGTGTGTATGTTACGCGATAACTTCGTCAATTGTGAACCGATTTGAATGATTATTTTTTTACGTTTACGTTTTTGGTACGTTTCCGGAGTGGTCCCATTTTACGAGAGATATATGACGATAAACATCTCAAACTTGCTACTGAAATTGACTTGAAATTGACGCGGGCATGGAAGTTGGTTGTTTTAGTTTTTAAACTATCTTTATTATAGTTACTGTAAAAGATTGTTTATTGGTGGCAGTCGTAGACTCCTACTTTTTCCACAAGGTCTTGAAACTTTTATTCCCTCGCCTCACATTTTTTCGTCCATCTATCGCATGTCGTATTACGAGGCGCTCGCTAAATACCCCAAATTGAATAATTTTCTGAAAATGTTCAGTTACCTACGATCTAAAATGTTCAGTTACCTACGATCTAAAAAAATTTCACTTGCATCGTGGTTTTATAAAACCACACCATACTTTTTTTCGTTTGACTTTCAGCCTCACCATATAGAGAGGGCTGTTACAAGTACGTATGGTAGCATCTTACTCTATCAAAATAGTAAGAATAATAAGAACTCTAGTATCACGTGGTTTTGAGTGCCTAGTGCTAGTTTGCATAAACTTGTTTACTTATTCGAACACGTTCAAGTAAACGCTGATTTGTATAAAAATTAAAAAGCGCCATCTAGTTGTGCATAATAGGTAACATTGTAATTTCCATACAAATCTGTGTTAACTTAAAACTTTAGTAAGTAAGTAAAAATTTTAAGGAAACTCTAAGTTTAATTACTTTAATTTTCAACATACACTGTTTTTGGAAAGTAAGCGGCGATTCAAAAATTCATAAGGACGAGAATTTAGAGCAAAATTTGAAGGATGTTTCATTATACCAGAGAAAAAAAGATATGACGCACGTGGACGGTGCTACACGATCAATACTTTAATCAGTCCTCTGTTTAATAGATCACATTCAATAATAGTTTGTCACAAGTGCCAGAAGGGTGGTCTAGCTAAACCGCTGTGATTAACGAGCGGGACCCCTCCAGATATCGTATCGCAGCACGCTGCTCCGGTACTTCTGATCGCCCATATCGTTTTCGATTTAGATGCTACCGTGCGTGCGGCTCGCAGATACCAAGTAGGAAGTCGTTATTTGAGCTCTATGATCCTTTGCTACTTGTTTAAAGGGAAGTGCCACGATTTCTCTGATAGATTTAGTCTTGTTTAATATGCTGGGATATGCCAGTTTGCAAAACGGTATTGGGCAACAGTGCTATGTCACAGAATAATTAATAGTAAGTACTACGTGCTCAGTGCATCCTACCAGCAGGGCTAGCATGGCAAGGGGACATTTTGTCTTTCCACCTATCCGTGTTTTGTTTGGTGGAGAAGGAAAATTATAAGTAAAGTTTTTTTGACAATTATAAACACCCGCTGACGTTTAATCAATTCTTTTTTTAAACTTTTAATACGAAACAAAATTAAAACTCGGGGTTAAACTTCACCAAGCGTTTAAATTGTTGTGTTGATCTCCTGTCAGTGGCGAAAAACAGCGAAATAATTTTGTCTTTCCCCCGGGGATAAGGCCATGCTAGCCCTGCAGTGCTGTAATGACATACGGAGCCGAGATGTGGACACTCGCGGTTCGACTGGTCCATCAATTCAAAGTCGCTCAGCGAGCTAAGGAAAGAGCTATATGCTCGGTGTTTCTCTGCGGGATCGAATCCGTAACGAAGTCATTCGCCAGAGAACTAAAGTGGTCGACATAGCTCAGCGGATTTAGCAACCTGAATAGGCTGGTCATATCTGCTGTAGGACCGATAACCTGTCAACTGCTGGGTATAAGCTTCCACTTGTCGGCACTAGTGCTGATGCGATGCAAACTGGCATACCGGCATCATTGACCAATGGGCTGATGATCAAAAAAATCAAAATTTTCAAAGATCGATGCATTTCTAAATTTGGTTTTCAGAGTTTTTTTGCTGGAACTTCACTAAATAAACTTTCCCACTCCTAGTACTCTTTCAACAAAGTATAACACTAGACTAGCATTTAGAAACTCTCTAAAAAATTAGCTATTAAATTCCCCAGATGAAGTTTAAATCTCAAGTTTTGAAAAACGTTCAAGAACTTATTATCTAAAAGTTACGCTCTATTAAAACGCTCTCAATCTTTCGCACTCTAAAACAATTCAGTTTACTAACGACTAACTCTAACTCCTTACTACACAAACGCTTAACAAATCTAGTCCTACCTCTAACGATAAAGGATTATGCGGCGGTAACCTAGGGGGGTCGCATGTCGACCATCTGTCATCATTACACCGATACATTTGCAGACGATCGACTATGATTAAACGATCAGCCGGACGGGGGTAAGGAGCGGAATGGTCACACATGTTAGACTTTGTGGAAGCCATAAAATGACAGGCGTTTGGGTCCTTTGCGAAGGTATTGACAACGTGGCTGAACTATGTACCGAACGATGCTGTCTTCTTGTGACCATGATCAATGCAACTTGGTCAAAACGTCGAGTTTAATAAAATTATTGTTTTAGCGCGACATGTTCCGTATTTTAAAATTTGTAACATGTGTTCAATTCGCGTAAGTTTGAAATTTACGTTTTTTATGGCAGACAGCACGTGATGAGGGCTAAGATGGAATTAGTGCTTGTTTGCAATAGGAAATTGGCAGTGACACGAGGCGATACCCTGTACAACTGAGTAAGTCAAATCCAATGCCATTAGGCTCGCTAAGCTCCATCATGACGTTCGGTACCTTGCAGCTTGTCCCAGTAGAGATATGTGAGTTTTACACTGCCGTGCCGTTTTAAGTATCGCCACCAATGGGATAGTAGCATCGTCTCTTCGCATCGTCCCTTCAGTAGCATCAGAAGAGAGTGTTTTATCTACACTTGGCAGTTGTCCGTAGCTAAGCCCTGCAGTGCTGGTAGGGTTCTGTACCACACTACAGTATTTTATAAGATCGAGCAAAAAATACCACTATCATTTTTCGCTAGCAAAAAATAATAATTAATAAACATTTTATTTCTTATAACGCCATCTAACGTCTAACAAAGGTGTTAGGGATCGACATTTCAATATAACGCGATCTATGGGACGTTTCCCTAACTAAGCGTTCATAGATGGCGTGAAATGCCGAAGAAAACACGTTTCTTGTATGGGGACCCTCTATTATTTTTAACTTTATTCTGTTTTTAGTATTTGTTGTTATAGCGGCAACAGAAATACATCATCTGTGAAAATTTCAACTGTCTAACTATCACGGTTCATGAGATACAGCCTGGTGACAGACGGACAGCGGAGTCTTAGTAATAGGGTCCCGTTTTACCCTTTGGGTACGGAACCCTAAAAAGAAGCGCGCGTTCGATTCCCACCGGATGGCGAAATTTTGGATTTATTACCTATCAACGTACAAGAGTGATCTAGTGTTTATCTGACCATCATAAATAATAAAAAAATATCTCAGTGTAAAGAATGCCTCGCATAATAAACTGTTAAAATACTGGAAAAAAGCGCACTTATATAAATTAAGAGTACTAATTTAAATAAAAATGTTCCTTATCTATTTCTAGCGGAAAAACTGTTCATGGAACAGCTATATCAACGGCTCCTAGGCTAAAGCAAAGCAATGTAAGCAATTCTGGCAAGGGTACTACTGTGAACTATATTCATGACATAACAGCCAAATGGGATCACAGAGTAACATTGGAAGTTAATAAAGCGGCTCTACGTCTGAATCTAATTTCCGAATACACTTTGAACTGATATTCGCGACCCAATGAGGGGCAAGATCTGAGACGCGATAGATTTGCTCTATGGCTTCCGTGATATTACACGCTAACTCGATAAACATGGCAGTTAATGCTGGGGGATCACGTACGGTTCGTTTGGCCTTCTTCAAGAGGTTATGTTATGGTGATTCAGAGGCTAATTTGCATACATTTTTTCGGACTTTATTGAGTTATGTCGGCCTTGGTAAAGTTCTATTTTTGTCGTGTATATCTTGTTTAGTTATCGCCACCACTCAGTTGTTGTAGCAGGTATAAACATAATATATGTATCCCACAAAGTAATAATTCAATGTATCACAAAAGCCCATACATAAGCGGCATAAATACTTACAATCACCTTCCCTTACATCTAAAATTATTAGACGGAAAGCAGTTTAAAAAAGAACTAAAGGACTGGATTATACCTAAAGCATTTTATAGTCTTAAGGAATATTATGATCTCAAAACATATTAAATACCTGTAATTATATAAATAGTTAAAGTATAATAAATAGTAAGTTATCTAAGAAATGTAAAAAGTAGTTATATATATACATAAGATTATTAGAACAAGTAGAACATATTTTGTACCTACCTAGTTATTAAGAATAAACTCATTTATTTGTATTACTTACCATAAACATTGCACGCCCGAAATGGGAAAAACTGTTGAAACGCATCTAACATAAGACCTTGTTTGTACCCATGTACTTACTTTACACAGTTACTGCAATAAAGAACATTCTATTCTATTCTATTCTATGTTTCATACACAAAATACACTTTATCACTACATATTATAAAACAAAGTCCCCCGTCGCGTCTATCTGTCTGTCTGTTCGCGTTACACTTAAAAACTACTGAACGGATTTTCTAGCGGTTTTCACCAAAACTCAGAGTGATTCATAAGGAAGGTGTCCGTGTAAAATTCGTAGGTTTGGACGATTATTGTAGAATGTGTTAATTCATACTCGACGCAACAAGCTAATGCTAAAAATGTAGGCAAATATGCTCTATCCGTGCGAAGCCTGGGCGGTTCGGTAGTGTATACATAATTTTATGAGCAGACAATAATTGTCTCGAAGGGTTTAAAAGTTAACTCTCAGACAAAAATGACGCAACGTTTTTGCTCTCTGGGAAGTGCGTTGGAAGCCATAAAACCTAGGTCGAGAGAACTTACAAAAATTGTAAGCCGGTCCTTTCTAGTCCAAATTATCACTTATTTTGGTTTCGGTTATATTAACCACATCGTCACATAACATCAGGTGAGATACGATAGTGGTCAATCGATTGTCAATTCAGCATAAAAAATACTTTATTTATTCATTTTTTGACAGGAACTTTTAGGATCTTTTAAGCCTCATTCATACTCCACCCAAAATAATGATAATTTTATTTGTATTTTTAACTTCACACCCACCCAAATCAATATCTTTGTATACGATCTACCTCTTTTAAAAACTTCGACAACACCCGATAAGCCGTCTCGGCTTGTATAAATCATTTTTACGGCGTTTCTGTCTCCTTGTCTATGCGACAGGCTTTCACGGGACATGAATGGGGGACCTTTATGCTTCACTGGCAATACAATTATACCGAGGTAACGCTGCATGCGTCGAGTCCTTATCTAAAGAGAGATAAGGTTCAGTTTTGCAGATACAGGGTGTTTTTGGCGGGTGGTGAAACGTGAGCCTCCGAGCCGAAATGCCTAAACATGGCCTATAAATATCGTATGCGGCATATGCTTACGTGCTGTCGGTGTGCAGTGGCCAAGTATGTGATCGATGAAATCTGTTCGGTGCCGCTGGGAGGCAATATTTCGGTGCTGTGTCGACGCGTCGACGTGTTATCTTTTTTTGGTGAAATTATTTTACAACGCGTTGTATTATCGGTTTTTATTTTGAGTGTCAAATATCTTTAATTTATCGATGATGTACTTAATGTTTTGTTGTTTGGTCTCTAAACCTAACGGTTATTTATATTTTTATCCGACTTCAAAAAAGGAGGAGGTTCTCAATTCATGGGAATCTTTTTATGATGCATGTTCTCCGTTTACTCAAATATCGGTCTAGGCGACCGATTTAGAAAATTCTTCTTTGGTTTGAAAGTGTACACTTTTCAAGTGGTTCCGTTTAAATTTCATCGAGATCTGATGAGTATCTCCAAAGATATGAGGATAAACGACTAGCGCAATATTTAGACAAGTCGGTTCATTAGTTTTTTAAACGATCTTACAAAATCTTCTGTATTGATATTATAGGTATTTAAAGAGGAAATATTTTTACTCGCCGCCAGGGGCCGCCAGTACGACTAACTTTGTTTGTTTTTCAACCGTGAAACATTTTTTTAAATTTCGATTTGTGATAAAGTCATGTAACACTTGACATCTATCTGATTGTCATGGTCACAAGTAAACGGGTGCAGTTTAATGATAATGTACACAACGATAAAATTATGTCGATCTAAAGTTTGGTATGCCAATTATTATTATAAATAAATTGTCATCACTTACCACCAGGCTGGCTTATATGCTCTGTCAACATTGTCAACTTTCAATTTGTTAGATGGATTTTTTCAAACTAAAGTAAAGATGAGATTCTTTTTAAAATAGAGAATACCTATTTAGTCTCTAATTTAACTTTATTAGCGACATTTATTAAGTATACTCGTTGACAAAACACAACTAATAAAATTCCTGAGCACGTCCGCACATATATCACACTCATTAGAACTAAAAAGCTCTATTTAAAAATCAAAAGCTATCAAAAACTACTATACCAAGACCCCTACGATAGTGCCATCACCATAGACCCAGTTGGTGACTTTGTGAATCCAGAGCGCATCTTATAAAAGTCGGCTTATAGGAGTCGGGATGCTACTGCTACACCCTGTAGGTATATTTGTTTAGGATACATCCCTCCTTATTTACATACGATTTGCCACCAAGCAAATTTATATCCTATATTCATATATCGTAGATTGAATTTTGATTGTTCATGCTAATCAGTAGCGAGGTATGTGCGGATAAACAAAAGGTTTATTGACCTTGGCTCTAAGCCAGATCCCGAAATCTCTTGAATTAGGCATCCAGTAATCCTTGATATGTTTTGTTAACGTTTCAGTTTTAAAAACTTTTTCTTCATGCTTTAATGATGTGCCTACTACATAATTTTATACAGCGTCAGTCATACGCAGCCCAGCCTAAGGTTATCTGGTAGTGACCGCTGAGTGACTTAAGATCCTACCCTGACCTACGTATGCATAATGCAATTTTTATCTATAGAAATGCGACAAATCTACCACTATATAATTTCCGTCTGCTACTACGTCAAAAAAATTTAAACATGTGTGTACTCTTCACTCTATACAAATGTTGCATAGAAGAAATCGCCTTAAGCGATAAGACCGCCTATTGTATTGGTATAAATATAATTTTTTCCATTGTTATTTTGTATGCAATACAATAAAGTATAAAAAATCATGTTTCTTTGTTTATTCCCAAATTGCAGTTTGCAGACTCCTTGGCCTTCATTTTCTTGCAGAGTACATACTGACACAAAACAAGCTAAGCGGGTATCATTTGCCAACCAGGAATGTCATCTAACCTGTTTAGCATCCCCAAAAACCTGCGATGTCCACAATCGATTAAAGTTTGCGCACATTACATACGAAGTCCGTCGATTTTTCACCGCTTGAACTTGGAGCATATTCTATATGACTGCCCTTGAAAAAGGACTGTAAAGGAAATCTTTATCAAAATACTGATACTTCCGCTACACTACGCCGAGTTTTTAGATTAGTCGCGGCAGCTAAATGTCATTCTCTAAATTAGTATAGTTTTTTTCTGGTTATAATAATTTTTGCTATACCTAACAGAAGGTTAACCGGCAATGAATTTTCAGCACATAAAGTATGTATTTATAATGGCACCATTAGATTTGTTATTAAGAAGGTATGTAAGAGATCACTACATATTTTTCATAAGCGTATCAATTAATTGCAGTGAAATATGAATACACGTAACTATTGAACATATTAACGCATCGACGAGTTTTGTATTTCGCAGTTTCAACACGTGGAATATTATTCTCCGCGTCTAATGGACGCACGGCATGGTTTAATTCAGCCAGGTGTAATCATCATCAAAATTCATGGGCGCACACAAACAAGCTGTTACCGACGGCAATTTAAAATTCATGCCTGTAAAAACAGCTTTCATCCCTCTAATGTAATCCATCTCGACTATTACCACAGATTATATAATAGTTACTACGTCTGTTACTAAGTGGCACCCTTCGTGTGCCGGGTTTTACATATTTTTGAGAGGAACACATATTTCTCTCTACTCTATTTAATCTCTAGGTCAATGGCCGTTACTTTTTTGTCTAAATTGGAAAATGTGAGCATCGCTGCCGGGTCGCTTATCATAGGAGTTTAGCTACATAAACGTATCATTTGATCGCAGTCGAGTCAGTCCTATATTGAAGAAAGAGATTCGAGTCAGTCCTATATTAAAGAAAAACATTTTTAGGACCTGGCCTAGTTTCACCGATTCCTGATAAGAGTTTTAAATAGTTATCTGACATATACCGACATAATATAAAAGTTGTAATCAATTAAGGCAAATTAGTATCAGGCAAATTATTCCTTAATAGAAAATAGAATAAATATAATAGGTTAACAATGATTCTACCAGGAATCGATGCCACTGGCCTTTAGTGCTGTAGTGGGTAGTAGTTCGTCTAGTTAGTCTTTTACCTCCACGTGGATTATCACTGCTTATACAGAATGTGATGAATATGATAATGTTGGACAGAAAATTAAAAGAATTTGAATTTTAAGGTTAGAGCGAGCATGCTACACCCTCAATCACAGTATCACTTTCCATCAGGTGATATTTTGGTCAAATGCTTGCCTGTATGCAATAAAAAAATAATAAAAAAACTCCAATTTGAAACAAATTCTAATATTTTGTAAGCCAGGATTTACTTAAACGTCCTCTGAACATCTATATGTATATGTTTAAAGATAATTGTTCACTCCTGACTTCAAAAGACAAGTTATGTTCTATTTCTTTCCGGTTCGGATGATGAACGTCGAACCAAAACGTTTAGTGTGGATTGCTGGAATATCATGTATATATAGTATAGGTGCCGTTTGTTAGTTTGCCTTGTTGTTCGATTGTAAAATAATTGAGAAGAAGGAATCAGATTGTGTAATTCTATAGCACACTCAACAGAATCCTTTTCCAAAAAGGCAGGCAACGTAACTTTATTTCACCTGATGCTGAAAATTCGAATTCAAAGAATTAATTTTGTACTAGCTGTTCCCTGCAGATTCGCTCGCGTTAAAAAGTATCATGTGTTTATTCAAGACTAGAGGGCCCAGTGCCGTAGTGTAAAAAAGGTCGGCTATGACGCCTGAGGTAGTGGGTTTAAATCCCCGGCGTTTACCTATGGATTTATCTATCGAAAAATGTATATGCGTATTTCACAGTGGCCCCTAGGAGAAGGAAAAAAATCGGTACGAAGAACGGGCCCAAAGCTTTCGTAGGCATTGCGTGTACAACCTTAAAAAAACAACTCTTAGTATTTTATTTATTCATAAAGTAAACTAAGTTCATTACTTCAAGTCCTCACTAAAGTACGAGGGACGCAGGCTCTAAGGGCATGAAAGCTTTTAAATATTTAATTGACGAGCTCCTACATAATGTGACTAAGTTAACGCCTAAGATAAGTACACTGTCGCTTTCGGAGTTAATTATAATTATATTAAACGGTACACCGCTAAAAAATAAAGACAAGATGCGCAATAAAATATAGAACATAACACTGCCATCGAACAAAGGCATGTCGCTATAGAGCTGTATATACGAGTGTTTAATACGTAGCTTAAGAAGTTGGAAGGACAAGTCAAAATGTCTTTTGGCGTAATACGAGTATCTCAGCTTTAAAATATTGACTTTATTGTCTGATACCTAGTATTTGTGACCAATCGTAATTTTCAATCACTGCAAGATACTTTAAATCATAGTCACAATCAATCATTCTTCAATCAATTTCTTGTGTGTATTTAAACATTCATATTGAATGCCGTGATAGTAAGTTTCAGTTGCAAGATAAAGAACTGTTTTTTTCTTTCTTTTTTTAAATTTATTATAGTCGAGTGTTTTATCACTATCTCACCTATATATGTTTTTTTTTCCTGTATCGCTGAAGACACGGTAATATAATAATAAATATTTTCCATAACTATGATTTTTCGCAACTACAAAATTAACTTTGTTTTTCATAGTGTTTGTATGAAAAACAAAGTTATCTTTGCGGTCGCCATATCTCAAAAACTGCTGGCTGTATCTCGTTCAAACCAATTTTCGTTGTTAGTTTTTATTGAGATCTACAGCATATATTTTTTTTAGATTTTTCACTCCCATACTTTAAAAGTTAAGAGGGGGGGGACACACATTTTACCACTTTAGACGCGCCTATCTTTCAAATGATTGACTTTGAGAAAAAATGATTTTAGAAACCTCAATGTCATTTTTAAAGACCTATCCATAGACATCCCACACGTATAGGTTTAAAGAAAACATTTTTTTTTGTTTCAGTTCCATGTAAGGGGGCACCCCTTAAACTTTTATTTTTTTTACTTTTGTATAAAAATCGGAAAGCGGTTTACAGAATACATCTACCTACCAAGTTTCAATTCTGTAGTCCTAACAGTTTCGGAATAAAATGGCTGTGACATACGGACGGACAGACAGACAGACAGACAGACAGACAGACAGACATGACGAATCTATAAGGGTTCAGTTTTTTGCCATTCGGCTACGGAACCCTAAAAAGCTTAGTTCTGTGTTTGGGACGAACCTATACAATATCGTTTAAAAACTAAAAAAAGAACCGATTTCAATGCCGCGCTATTCATTTTCAGTACCAATTTTGAGATTTTTATCTCAATATCTCTGGAGATACTTATCAGACCTCGATAACATTACCATGGTACCACACTTGGGATATCTCCTTTCGAACAAAAAAATAATAATCAAAATCGGTTCATATACGACGAAATTATCCGCGAATAAACATTAAAAAAATATATATATATACGGTCGAATTGAGAAACCTCCTCCTTTTTATGAAGTCGGTTAAAAATGCAACGATAACACGAATTTATATACTAAGTAAATTTCGATTATTAGAAATACTCGGAGTATATTATCAAAGTCAATTCTCATGCCATTAAAACGACTTCACCCTTTACCTAATGAGAATGTACCTCGTCAACGAGTGTTAATTATTTTTCCTCCAGTCTCATCACAGGTTGGTGTCACCCTTCTTTGTCATGCAAATTCGTATCAGGACAACCCCATACAAGACCTCTGAGCTTCCGCCAATGAGGATACAGTCAATAGAAATCACATAAACAAATCTAGTTTTCAACCTGTCAGTGCAATATCACTTATCTTTTATTTGGACTAGTCACTAGTACATTGGTAAGTTTCTAGTTGCTATCAAACAAGCTGACAAAGCATTAATGAAAAAAATATCAATACGTTTACGCAGGGTAAGCCAACAAATATGGTGGATGAATGAGGTGGATACTGAGACTGAGATTATTTTTTTATTCAGGCAAAGCCTTAGAGCGCAGCTTCTATTTAAAGTTAAATTATAGTGCTGTTTGTGGTCTCATAGTTGTTTGGAAGAGATCTCTATGAGCGATAAGACCTCCCATTGACACTGAAATTTTAAATTATTTGTTTTAGTTATAAGTAATTTATTTGTAACTGGTGATCAGTAAAGTGTTTATCTATCTATATAATGTTTCTGTTTATATTAGAATTATCTTCATATTCATATATTAATTCATAATCACATTACAAGTCATTCATCACAAATAAACAAATCAAATCCATTTAACAATACAATTCACGCGTAGGTACGTCAATAAAATAAAATTGATCTACTATTATATCTTCCATCATAAGTTTTACCATTCTAGTCTATCACATTGTCCTCAATGGCAACAAAGTCAGGTAACATCCACACTGTTTCACAACGTTCCTATTACATGTTCCTCTACAGCGCATATTGGATTCAGAAGGAGCATAAAGGAATGGAATTAACGCGAAATTAGACTCCGTGACTCGTAAGAGCCTTTCATGTGTTTTACTTTTAATGTAAGGAGTATAATGTACTGAAACTTAAATTCCAAAGGAATTGATAGAAATAAAGCGGTAGTAACAGATAATACTATTTTTTATTAATATTTTAAGTAACAGCAACAAGAAAACTGCTTGATGAGTAAGCGATGCTTTTTCAAAATGTCTAGGTATCCACCACGCAAAGATTAGTTAAATCTATGCAAATACTTTAATTTATTTTGTTATTACTATTTTTCCATTACAAGCAAAAGAGCACAACACATATTCGTTGTGTGCATAGCGGCCAAGCCACGTATCCTTTAAGTGCGACGCCGATTTAGTAATACGCGGATGACCTACGCGGATATCCGCAACGGACGGTAAAATATATTAGGCATATAGGATTCTCCGTGTCGCGGATGTAAATCTTTTCGCGACGCTCGTCCACGCTGCGATTGTCCGCGCGCGCGGTCGCCCATTGGTCTGCTCGAGGGACAGTCGTGCGGGGCGGCCGGAATAAATAGGCGGCAACCAACAAATTAAAGTTGTGTCCATGTGTGAATTCCACTGTAAACTGTGAATGTCTCATGTCTGTGAACTCTCAATCACGATCCAAATGAAATTGATTGACGAATTCATCCGCGACGGACGTAATCGCTAGCCCGCGCGCTGACGGTCCGTCTGCGTCGCACTGTATCGCGCCTAAAAAACGTAGCAGCATATCGTAGACCGTAGTAATGCGTAGTAGTGCGTAGTACCACAGACTAAGTAAGTTGAGACATGCGTAGTACATAGAAAATGCACTGAAGTACGATACGATACAGGTTGGTGCATTAACTCGCGTCACTGTCCCTGCATTGAGCTCGCCCGGATTAGATTGAAGTCACATGCTCTAAAATAATTCCGCTTCTTCGTAGTGGATTTGTGTGTGGATTTAAAGATCACTGGCGTATAAAACGAACTGAAACGACTCAATAAGGTTCGATGCGGTTGTTCGTGACAAAGGATAATATAACGTCCTGCGGCAACTATGCTTTATCCCTAATTGGATACGAACTGAAGCCTGTTTTTTTAAGAATCTTGATTGTATTAGTATTGTTACAAGGGCATTATGATTTAATATTTAGCTAATAGTTACGTTTACTATAGAATATTTGAAAATAATAGACGTTATCTATAATAAACCAATATATTTAATTGCCCTATTGTTTTATTGAACTAAAATCATAGATTCCGGTTTGTTATTTTTAATGTAAAGGCAAAACCGTGGCATCCTGCGTGCGCGATCTAGGCTACGATCAAATAGCGCAATAGTATTTGTACCAACTGATTCACACCAAACGTGATCTACAACGATCAGAAAACAATTGAAAATTAGATCGCGCACACTCACGCGGCCGCCGCGGTGTGGTCGTACCTTAAAAGACTCTTTCACTTTCAATAATGAAAGAGTTGAGTATGGTAATCGTCGTTTAATAAGTAGCAGTATAGTGCGTTTCTGAGTAGAAACGACTTGACAAAATAAAACATTAAATTAAAAAATCAAAACCCCGACCGCGGAAAAAGTGAAGTGTTAAAAAACGAACTGAAAAGAAAAAACCAAGTAAGTCTAGTAGTTTAGACTTCTGTTTAGGGATATCAAAAAACTATACCATTTAAATTCTTTCTCGGTCGATACACTCATAAAATAAATTATACATTGTTATATGGAATATAGAGACTTTAACAGTCGGGACACATTAATGGCTTAACGAATGGGGATTAATGTGTCCCGACTGTTAAAGTCTCTATATTCCATATAACAATGTATAATTTATTTTATGAGTGTATCGACCGAGAAAGAATTTAAATGGTATAGTTTTTTGATATCCCTAAACAGAAGTCTAAACTACAAGACTTACTTGTTTTTTTCTTTTCAGTTCGTTTTTTAACACTTCACCTTTTGCGCGGTCGGGGTTTTGATTTTTTAATTTAATATTTTATTTTACACTTTTTAGTTAAGTAAAGGACGGCAAATTCCGTAATCTTCTCATTTCATTTAGAGAGTTGATGTCATGTGGATTATTGAGTATTTACATTAGTATTTACAGTTGTACTATTAAACGACTATACCAAAATGAAGAGGTTGTTTTTTACCTCAGAACTCCATCAATTCTTAACCGATTTGGAAAATTCTTTTTTTGTTTGAGGTAATATGATTTTCGTTTGGTCTCATTGTAATTTTATTGAGATCTGATAAGTAACTTCAGAGATAAGCACCGCAAACTTGTTACTGAAAGTGACTAACGCGGCATGTAAAATCGTTTTTTATTTCGATTTGTGCGATCATAAATTATTTGTTATAAATATATTTTGAATCTCCATTTTAAGACCTTTAATTCGATACCCCACTCGATAGGTTTTGAAAAAAAAAAATTTTTTTGGACCCCAAATTTTGGCGTCTGAAATCCGCCATTTTGAATTTTTCAATTTTTTATGTTTTCGTTAACACTCGCGCTAGCATGGCGAATCTATTGACGTGCCAATTATCAAAATCGGCCCACGCGTTTGGTCTCTAGTGTGCCACAAAGGAACAAACATACATACATACATACATATATAGACTGATAAACACATTACCTCTCCTTTGCGTCGCGCAGTCGGGTAATAAGCTCGTAACATTTGCAAAAAATTATCGAGTCGCTTATTCGGATTTAATAAATAATGTACGATTGTTTAAAAATCTAAAAGAACCAACATCATATGCCGGCGCTAGTCATTTTTAGTACCAAGTCAGAGGTGTTTATCTCCATATATCTAGGATACTCATCAAATATCTTGATGAAATTTAAATGGGTGGTCCCATTTAAATGTCAGTTCCCTGAAAAAAATATTTTCTAAATCAGTCCAGGAGTCTGAGTAATCGGGGAACATACCAACATGAAAAATAAAAAAAAATCGACGAATCGAGAACCTCCTCCTTTTTTGAAGTCGGTTAGTGAAATTGAAACAGTCAGATAAGATCCAGAACTGCAATATTTACATGTGGGTTATATTCTAATGTTCACTTCAGACATCGTCTATCTAGGGGCACATTGTTCGAGCTGGTAAGTGAGGGCACATGGGAGTTACGAATCGGAACGCACCGGCGACGCTCGCGTCCGTTTCCGGGGTAGCCACGTGCCAGATGCAGTTTGTTACATTTGTGTGGAAGAGTCGTGGATATTTCCTAGATATTGTTTAACCAGGTGTGAATTATGATTACATTCGACGTAGATTTTGTGACACATAATCAAACATGAGAGTCCCGTTGGCGTAAATGATAAATGGCTGACTTTTAAGCGAGAGATCACTGGTTCAAATGCTAGCACGAGTGATCGTCTACAGATGGTAAGAGTATATTAATTATATCGATGTTCCTTCATACTTACTACCAAAAAGTAGCTTACTACTATCAAGGAGAAAAACTGCCGCCATAACCTTACGGTGTTACGGCAGCACCCAGCCCCTAAGAGTACGTTTAGATGACAAGCGCTCAACGCGCGTTGAACGCACGTTAAATTTTTGTATAGTGTTTACATGACACGCGCTTGTCAGGCATCGAACGCGCGTTGCCGCGGCCGCCAAGGTTCAGTAGTACTAAAACGTAAACTTAATTCTAATACTTATGAACCCTAAAATACGTTTGGCAGGCGGGTTTTGGCGATCGTAGGACATAGCTCCTCGCACCGGTGATGCTGCTGCCCATCACCGGCCTGTTATCCGCGTCGAAAGCGCGCGCTCAACTGAACGGAAACATAGAAAACCAATGATCTCAAAGCGCGCGTTGACGCGCGCTGACAACAGTCGAGCGCTAGCGCAGCGCTCAACGCGCGCTTTATTAAAACGCGCGTTAGCATGTGTACGGCCTGAATAAAATATATGTAGTTGTAAACGCGCGTTATCGAAACGCGCGTTGAGCGCTTGTCATCTGAACGTATTCTAAGAGTCAGAGTATTCTAGGCCTAGCGTGTTTACCATCATCGACAACATCATCGCTTACCACCAGGCGATATAGTAGTCAAATGCTAGCTCATAAAATATTTAAAAAATTACCACCATTTCGTCCGATGGAGGTTAACAGTATGATCGAAGGTAGGTTCAGGCTTCTTTGGGAGTGAAATACGTCATGGATACTAAGCAATGTTCAAGTGGCTCAAGTCTTATCTACATTGGGAAACTGAACCAACGCGTCTTGTACTGGCTGGCATTGAACATCATGATTGACGAATCGACGAACCGATTGGCGACATATCGATCCGGTAGAAAAACTAAGATGAAAATATTATTAGACGACAATAATGAAGCTTGGTGGAACTCGTGAAAGAATTTTTAGAATTGGATTGACAGTTTCCAAGAATACCTAATTACATTGAAACTTTAGAAACTTTTATCTTTTGTACTATTGGTATACCTATAGAAGTAATTATTGTAGGTAACATCACCGCAGCGTCCTGCGTGCGTGATCTAGGCGGCGACACAGAATACTTAATAGTATGGTGGCGATCAGATAGCGCAGTAGTATTTGTACCGAGTGGTTCACACCAAACGCGATCAGAAAACAATTGAATAGTACTGAGATTGCGCCCGCAGATCGCAGGACGCCGCGGTGTGGCCGTACCTTAATTAAAAAAAGCGAAGGCATTAATCTCATCACATCTCATTATACGCTTTTATATCTCAGTGCATTTTTACAGATAAGTATTTGGGCATTCATTGCTGTACGAAGTCATGTTAAAAATTAACCTGAAGAAATAACGAAGTGCCAGTAGCATGTTCACACGTGCACGTTTTCATTTTCCCCAAACTAATTACAACACTTATTGCTTTCCGGGAAAAAGGCAGACTGTCGGAATTCTAAAGTCACGTTCGGAATTATGTCAGTATTAACTTTTGACGTAAAAAGGACACGAAATACATACCTATAAAAAAGGTGGATACCGAAACGTCATAATGTAACTTAAAATGGCTGCCATCGCTAGGGTTGAATCAATCAAGGTCATCAATGGACCAATGTACAATCAATGGCAGCCATTTTAAGTTCGGTTATGACAGTTACAGGTATGCACCTTTTTATGAAGTTATTTCCATACAGGCATATGCATTGCGTCGCTTCCTTATTTATATATATTTCCTACCTCCAGTCCATGGTATTAGCACAGTACCTATATTTGAGGGATAGGTAGGTAATAAATAGAAAACAGTTCCAGGTTCTTACAATATCATTGAAGTAACAGAATATCAAATTAATCACACCTGTTAAAGTTTCTCTAATCTCATCAAATAGAAAAGAACTGGATAATCTAATGTCTGAAATGTCTGAACAAATTATCTTGAATCATAGCTAAGAACAGTCCCGATCAAGTCAACCATCAAACAAAAAAAAAACTAAAACGAAATCGTATCATCTGTTGAGAGATTATAGATTATGTAATCACTGAGAATGCAAAATAATTTCAAACAGCGTCATTCTAGTCAATAATTGCTTGTCTTCTTTTCTCCTATGATACAAACTACTATGACCTCTATTAACAGTGTTGCTGTCTAGAATCTACATCCTGTTCATCTGGTCAATTTAATAGAAACGTTCTCTTCTTTGTAAAAACCCCAGATATTTTCATTTACAGCAAACCAGTGACAATTGCAGTTTGCGACGCGAAACGGCTTGAATTAGACGTTTATTGTACCAGCAAATTGCCAGTGGACTGCTGAATACCCGATAGCTTAGAGAATTAAATGGTTTTTGTGACTTCACTTCACATCCGGGATGGCGATTGTGGTCACATTTGATATCGGCGTTCGATTCAATGGGATTGGTATGAATGGCCGAGTATTGAGTTAAAATAAGTAGGTACTGCTTATAATATACGCTCCAATTCAGCACGCAGTGATTTGCAGAGGTGATAAAGTAGGAAAGTAAAAAAAAGAAAATAAGAAATTTAATGAAAAAAAAAAGAAAAGTAAGCGACGGAAACCATGTCGACACTACAAGCACAGGACAAGCTAGGCCATTGCAAAAGATAAAGTAATCGACCCCAGATGTTTTTTTGTTTATTTATGGCTCCACACGATTCAAGTTTTATAGATTCAAGTCGTAAAGACGAATTAAAGTCACATTTAAGTCGAGTAGAAGTCATAGTCCAGTCAAAGTCATATCCTCAGTAAAGATGTGGACCTTACTGAAAGTTTAAATGGTAGAATGTTAGTGTGAACGCAAAATGGCATGTTTTTCATTGGTGTACAGTTTCCCTGGAGTCACACAGATTCACCGGCACTTAATGTTTAATAATCTACCTTTTGTTTACAAACTCGGGGAAGAATATAAGTTTTAGGAGACAAAATACATAGATAGCACGCACTCGCACTTCTTCACGCTCCCGCGGCCTGCCTAAACTCCAAATCCCAGATTCATATCAAAAGAAATATAACCCCATCTAGGAAACATTGCTGCAGACTCTTCAAGGTACACTTGCAGACAATATTATATTTTATCGATCCAGTAAGTATAAATATGTAATCGGAGAGAGTGCTACGGAAGAACGCATACACCTACCCGTCAATAATCGTAAATCATGTGAGTTATTATTACTTTAGCAAGTCGATACGGATTTCGAAACTTAAAAGGTGACGATGAATTACTTTTTTTGTATAAGATGTTGGCCAGTCATTTTGAAGAGGCATTCCACGACTTTTTTATGTGTCTTATAGGCTAGCGTTTCACCACTATCTCGCCTGGTGGTATTAATATCTGTTCTGGTAGGCTATTCTGTAAGCTATCTCGACAGCGGAATCCGCGGTGAGATTCGAATTTTGTACTTTGAAATTCAATCGTATCACGTTCGCAATACGGTTGAATTTCGTAGTACAAAATTCAAATCTCACCGCGGATTCCGTTGTCGAGATAGCTTACAGAATTGCCTAGCAGTGCTAGTGGTTGTGGTCGAAGATGGTGAGCACGCTAGGCCAAGAATACTCTGACTCTTAAAGGCTGTGTGCTGCCGGAACACCGTAATCTTCCGCGTAAAAATATTAGGTATGTATTAATTATGTACAATAATTGGATACGCCAGCGCGAGCAGTATTACTTGCATTTTGTATAAATATATAATAATATCGTTTAAAAACTAAAAAAGAACCGACTTCAATGCCGCGCTATTCATTTTCAGTACCATTTTTGAAATGTTTATCTCAATATCTCTGGAGATACTTATTAGACCTCGATAAAATTTCCATGGTACCACACTTGGGATATCTCCTTTCGAACAAAAAAAGAATAATCAAAATCGGTTCATAAACGACGAAGTTATCCGCGAACAAACATAAAAAAAAAAATAATAATAATAATGATAATATACGGTCGAATTGAGAAACCCCTTCCTTTTTTTGAAGTCGGTTAAAAATAAATCATCTCCAAATTTTATTCATAACTATCAAGCCGTTTCAACGTGAATGTGTAACAAACATACTAACATACGCTTTCACAAAATTTTACAATTATCATTTTGATCCATTATTATATTACTGTACTTACCTATCTAAAATTAATAAGCTTTATCAATCAGTTAAGTCGCTCAGCAGTTTAAAAAAAATGTATCTTTTAAGATTAAAAACAATATTGGAGAAGTAGGGGAAGCGTAACTGTTTTGACCAGAAGTCAAAATTATTGAACATAAAACCCTCAGTGTCACCACAAACTGCGTTTATTTTGTGGTGTCACTGACACGGCTTTCCCTTCGTTATTTATTTATTTACAGTCCACTATAAAGAGAACGTCCAGAGTCCAGACATCCACAAATAACTCGTCATAAGGGGACGAACACCTGGCATGGACTTGGACTATTTTGAATTGCTCACTTCAGATGTCACGTGACTTCCGTAAACCGAGTTCTTATCCATTGTTTAATTACTTATTAATTGCTTAGAGTCTGCTTAGGCTTTTAGATAAAATGTGAATTAGTAGTTAAATGGATAATACTTACTAGTCATAATATTTATCACTTACTACCATTCAAATGGCAAATAGCTCTTAAAAGCTCCGTTGCGACTGTATCTCTTATAAAGATAACAACAAACTTTCAAAAGCATTAAGATTATATTTTTCGCAAGCCGATACACCGATACCCATCAAATAATGTTTTAAAATAACAACGCACTTTCAAAATATTCAAAACAAATTTTGCGCATATGTAGCGTTCAACGATATCTGTTAAAAATGTTAAAAACAATTGTTTGAACGAAAACGATCGGAAGTACGCAGCGCGCTATATTGACGTATTGGCGGGAAAGTTATGCAAAGATGGCGGCAGAACAACTCGCGCCTAACGTATCCAGACCACAGATCCGGACCATAATCTGGAACAACCCGATTTTCTATGTTGTTTATTATTCCACTTCTACATATTGTATTCATTGATAATCTCATATTCAAACAATTTGTAAGACGGCTAGACCTTGTACTTAAGAATTTATACTGTGCAAGCTTTGTATGGATATCGTTAAACGGATAACTGACTTCTCTTTTACTTACTAAATAATATCGTGTAAGACCTTTTTTATCTAAGGTGTATACACATTAGAGAGAACATCATTCACGTGCCGCGTCAGCCATCTTCTTTTGATTGTTGTTGAAGTGTTTGCTTCATAACTCTGAAGATCCCATACCATATCAGTACAGTGCTTACATTATTTGGATCCACCATCAGTAGGTATACATACCTACTCGTCCGAACAAAAAAAAGTCAAAGTGGCCAACGTAGGCCAGATATTATGAAATAACCTAATGTCACATACAGAAGCAATTTTCACGAGATCTAATAGGAAAGATTTAACTCAAAAACTACTGGACCGATTTGAAAAATTCTTTTACCAATGGAAAGCTACATTATTAGCGAGTAACATAGGCTATATTTTATTACCGTATTCTCACGAGAACGGCAACTACGCGGGTGAAACCGCGAGGCACTGCAAGTATAATATAAGTGTATTCCTACGAATCCAGCTGGATCAGAGTTGCCGAGGATCGTGCTCAGTAGCGTGCAATAGAAGAGTCCCATGTCCAGCAGTGGACTAGCATAGGCTGATGATGATGATGATTCTTATGAATTAATAACCCTTATTCGTAGATGTATTTCTTTTGTTAACTCTATCAAAAAGAAAACCATTTTAATTCACTTCATTTTAGGTCAATTACTCGCCCGTTACAGAACATCAACAAATAGGCTAAGAGCTTCAGCCAGCGATATCGAATGCCTTCGCAGACCAACCCCGATTTTCTCTATTATAATTGGAAAGTTGTAAATATGCTATATACAAGTTTATTTGCATTTAAAATAGCTTAGACTTGATAGTTTTATCCGTGAATCGCCTTTATGTGAAGACCGAATTTATTATTTTAGTCACGCTACGGTATAATGGACAAATGAGAGCTTGTGAAACCAAACCATGGTTTTCTTTGGGCTTGAGTAATTGCTCAATGTTTATTAATGTATCCCTCATCTCTTCAGCTATTTTGTACGCTTTCGAACACATTTCGAAATAGAATAAGATTATTATGAGTTACTGATGGCCTAACTACTATAAAAAAAGCTAAAAATCGAGCTGACGAGCTATAGGTGAGGCCTATGTCCAGCAGTAGACAGAGATAGGCTGATGATGATGATGAATTATTTAAAATTGGCTCAGAGCATTTATTAATGAAGAAGTAAAAAGATTTTAATGAATTCAAATATACGGACATGGCGAACTTATAAAGGGGTCTTGCAGTTAAATACTATTGAACAAATATCAACATATTTATTTAAATGTTATTTTGCGATATTTCGTGTCCAATAAAGATTTAATCAAATATTTAGAGCCTCTTTTACACTTTAGCCTACTCGAAGATGACAACCTTACTTGTAGGTACAAGTAAGGTTTCGAGTAGGCTAATCTAGGAATAAGAAACTCTAAAGTCAAAGCATTTATTCACTATATGGGAAAATTAAAAATTTGCACTTACACACGACAAATAACATTAAATAGATCATATTCAATAAAAATTATTATAGATATAACAGAAACATAACTTATTGCTTTGAATTTACAAAATAAACTGGCCAATTGCAAGTCGGACTCGCACTCGTAGGGTTCCGTACAACACTACAGTATTTTATAAGATCGAGCAAAAAATACCACTATCATTTTTCGCCAGCAAAAAATAATAATTAATAAACATTTTATTTCTTGCGTCTAACGTCTAACAAAGGTGTTAGGGATCGACATTTTAATATAACGCCATCTATGGGACGTTTACCAAACTAAGCGTACATAGATGGCGTGAAATGCCGAAAAAAAACACGTTTCTTGTATGGGGACCCTCTATTATTTTTAACTTTATTCTGTTTTTAGTATTTGTTGTTATAGCGGCAACAGAAATACATCATCTGTGAGAATTTCGACTGTCCAACTATCACGGTTTATGAGATACAGCCTGGTGACAGACGGACAGACAGACAGACAGACAGACAGACAGACAGACAGACGGACAGCGGAGTCTTAGTAATTGGGTCCCGTTTTACCCTTTGGGTACGGAACTCTAAAAACAAACAAAGGTATTGAGCCATTCAGCTTTCATCTAGACGTCGTACGTCACACTTAAAACACATGTTTAATTCCCCTGATTAATGTAGGTCACATTTAATAAGATTTATCTTTCGTACTGATAAAAGATACTGACTACTTAAAAAAGGTACCTTCGTTTAATTTTACTAGAGATATAAACACGTAATATATTGAGTATTTATTACTTATAACTTGACTGATAAAGCTCAAGAAACTTTACGTTGACTTAATTTAATTTGTACCTAAGCCGAGTAACCATAAAACGTCTTTACCACAAAGTCATAAAATGTTTATATCCCAATTACATCCTTTGCTTACATTATTTACTTAACACTATCAAAATGGTTTAAGCAGGCATTTCAGAGTCATAAATACAACTAAAATATAATTTTACTAGTTAGTAAAATCCTGTCTTTGAAATCTGGTAATTGTGTACATACTATTTATATATATATTTACTATTTGTGTACTACTGAACATTTATACATATAGGTACACATCAGTCGGGGGTGGTTTTAAATTTTAAATTTAAGCATTATTTATAATAGTTAGGCCATTAGTTAGTACTATTTACATAATTGTTTGTTATTGGTTCAAAAACACCTAAAATTACTCTACATTCCTTGTTTTTGGATGTAAGTACCTATAATATCTTTATATATATAATTCTACTGTACATATGTATGTCACTGAACTCCTCCTAAACGGCTGGACCGATTTAGATGAATTTTGGTATGTGTGTTTGAGTTAGTCCGTAGATGGTTTAGATTCACAATTGGACCCGATACGTGGCGCTGCGATCGGGCAGGAAGTCTGTTGGATCCGCTTGTATAATATAAAATAATACATAACAACAATAATATCTTAACATTTACATTACCTTTACTTTACATTTACATGATAGTTAATATAACTGTAAGAGAACAGAGTTCGATACCCTAATGAAGTCATCATCAACTTCAGTTCTCAACAAAAACAAGAAACATAACATCGGAATCACTTACTTCGAAACATAATTGACGACATAACTCTCATCCCAACATCGAGCCTCAAGATGCTTTAGGCCTCTATACTAGGCGATTTTTTGTGGTTACGATCTTTATTTGCTACGTATGCTGAATAATTAGAATACATAATTATATCATCAGAATGTAGAGGCATTTTAACACGAAACGGAGATATTATTTGGCTTGGGATGACAATATCACTATTCAATTAATATTTGTAACCTAAAAAGTTTGCAAAATACATTAGAGTGTTAATACTACAGGCTATATTCACATTTTTGATATGGGCACTTTGTTTTGGTATGACACAAAGTACTTCACAAAGAATTCCACAAAGCATTTTGAAACATGGACATACTACGTATATATATATACTAAGTAAATGTATAATCTCATATTTGAAAGTTTAGTGTAAATTTACATAATATTACTGGCATTGCTGCATTAAAAATGCATTTGTAACAAAATTAATCATTCCATTAAAAAACCTTACCTTACCTTAAAGTTTATCTGTAAGGAATTGTATAGAAACATTTATTAAGATATAAATCCATGCTGTCGATTTATGTCTTAAATCCGATACTATTTGCAGCCGATCGGATTCCCTTGTATAGAGGCCATAACGGCAAGTACTATCAAATTGTATGTCAGTACGATTTCATACGTCGATACCACAGTTTATGACATGTCGTGCCTCTTTATAATATACAAATATAGAGAAAACGCGACGACTTTCGCTAACGAATATGGTCGGGGCAAGAATCAACAAGACTTCGGTTCAAGGTTGGGCTGAGATTGTTATTGTTAAACCTACAATCAGTTCAACTCTCTTAAACTCGTGCCCTTTAGTCACCTACCATCAATAGTTATAATAAACAGCCTATATATATTTTAAGCTATTGCATAGCTTCTATCGCGGGCCTTGAGCGTGGAGACCGAATCCAGAAATTCCGTGACGAAAATTAAACCTAGCAACCCAAGGAACCTCAATTTAAGCCTTAGAGTAGTAGAGATAAGGTCGTCTTTGGTTTCACACATCATTCAATTTAATGGTAAAACTTGATAAAATTAAACACTTGCGTGTGTTAACGGCGTACAACGCCATCTATCGGATTTTTAATTATATTACTGTATGTAATGCCTAACTACTAAAAATTAATTTACGTAAAAATGCAAAATGAAATACTTGCGTGTGTTAACGGTGTACAACGCCATCTATCTGATTTCATCCCCACTTCATACGTAGGGGAGCTACCCTAACCGCTTATATACCCCTCGGACCGGGTAATTTTGATTTTGTCTTCTCGTTCCTTTTTCAAATATAAATTCCGAATTCTATTTTCAAATTATGTCAAGGGTGAACAAGTCCTCGGAACTTTACATAATTCCTCATTGTTAAACACTCACTGCCTTCATACATGTAGCCGTTACACAGATAGGTGTATAGGTATTTATCATCTATGTACAACAGTGAATATCTGTACTCTGTCTCTATCTGTAAATATGAATAAACAAAGTGCATTTATTAATGAAGAAAGTCACGAAAAAAATAGTGAAAGAAAATTAGTGAGTACTCTATATACATACATTTTATTATAATTATCACAAATGCAGTATTATTTTTTGTTTTGTTAATTTATATATAATACTGCTATAAAGATAACCAAAATTTTTGATATTAAAATTAGCGATATTAAAAGTAGCTCACTTCTCATTTATTTACTAAAAGAAAAAAAAATGTTTGCTTATCGGTCACCACGCTCAAAAAGTGTAACTTGAATTAATATCAAAGAAAAAAAATACTGCATAAATATAAAAATGCTATGCAATAGCTTTACCGCGGCAGTCCCCGAGTGCCACACGTCTTTTTTTTATATTATATAGGCTAGCGTTTGACCAATATCTCACCTGTTGGTAAGTGATGATGCGGTCGACGATGGTAGGACCTAGAATGGGAGCTGGCTCTCAAGGATAGCTGCCGGAACACATTAGAGGTTTTGGCGACAGATTTTCTAACTTGAGGGTGGTAGCTGGCCAGGCGGACACTAGATAGTGTCCTATCACATTTTTCTATAGAAAAATCCATTGGTGCACGGGAAGGATTGAACTCGGTGGTACCTCTGGCGTCAAGACCATCCTTCCGCTACACCACTGGGCTCTCTAATATGCGATGCGAGATAGAGTCAACCAGAGTACAAACGGTACGTACGTATAGGTTATATTTTAAAATTATTGAATTTGGCTTCTATTTTTCCGACTTTTAAAAGGAGAAGGTTCTCAATTCGACTGTTTTTTTATATATACGACTAATAGGAAAATTATTTTTCCTTTGACAGAGTATTACTTCCCGTTTAGTTCCCATTGTAATTATATCGAGATCTGATGAATATCTCCAGAGATATGGAGATAAACACCACTTCAAACTTAGTACTGATAATGTATGATCGCAAAACGGAAACCGACCACATGCCGCGATAGTTATTTTTAGTACTAAGTTTGAGATGTCTGCCATATCACCGGAGATAATAATCAGATCTCGATAACATTTTAATGGGAACAAACGGGAAGCATACTTGAACAAACAAAAAATAATTTTCTAAATCGGTATAGACTTGACGGAGTACGGAGGTAACAAACATCAGGTAACAAAAACAGGCGAATTGAGAACCTCCTCCTTTTTGTGAAGTCAGTTAAAAATGACTAGCGCGCGATCTTAAATAATTAATGTACTTGTAAGTCAGTATCAGACAGGGTATCTTACTCACCCATCATTTGATTGATATGTTGCGTGCCACCGTATTTGTCATATAAACAAATCTCGTTTAAGTCAACACAGATGCCGTTTCTTACCTGCAACAAAGAAACACATATTTTAAATATTGATAAAATTTAATTGCATAATTTAAGATAGTTTAAAAAACTAAAAGAACCGACTTCAAACGTCGCGCTAGTCAAAGTAGCCAGTTAACGTAGTAACTATTACATAATCTGTGCCAGTAGTTAGTAGGACGAGTAAGTCGTCGAAATAAGTAAATGCGTCGTAATACGAATGTTGATATTTTAAAAACGGCTCGGCCAATTCCTTTAAAATTTAAATGGGACCACCTGGGAAGGATACCCTTTGAAACAAAAAAATAATTTTCCAAATCGGTTCAGGCATCTTCGAGTAATCGGTGAATAAAAATATATAAAAAATAAATAAAAATGAATAAATCGTCGGAACCTCCGACGAATTGAGAACCTCCTCCTTATTTGTGAAGTTGGTTAAAAATACTTAATATGAGAAGGTAAGTATTTATTTATTGAATACCGAAACCAAATTGAAATGACAATACTATTATATTTCTTTTAAAAATATTTGCAACCGACTTCCAAAAAGAAGGAGGTTCTCAATTCGTCTGTATGTTGTTTTTATTTGTGTGTATGTTACGCGATTACTCCGTCAATTCTGAAATGATTCGAATGATTTTTTTGTAATCGATAGGGTACGTTTTCGAGGTGATCCCATAGTAATTTCATCGAGATCTGATAAGTATCTCCAGAGATATGACGATAAACGTCTCAAACTTGCTACTGTAATTGACTCGCGGGGAATTGAAGTCGGTCATCTTAATTATAGTACATGTTATGTATTATTTAATATCTTAAAGGCTAGCGTTTGACCACTATCTCGCCTGGTGGTAAGTAAATCAAAGATGGTAAACACGCTTGGCCCAGAATACTCTCAAGGGATGTGTGCCAAACCAAACAGTTCAACCTTTTGTACTAGTCGGAATATTACAACGGAATCACTAGTTCAACTGTGCCACAGAATAAAGACAACAATTAATCTATGACTGTACTTAATAAATATTCTTAAGAGGGAGTGCGGGGTGCACTTTTCCATACAAATGTATTCTCCCGTTTCCTCCCTGAAAAATGCGTCTAGAGCAAAATTTGTTTCTACATAAATTCAAGGTCTGCTGTTGCTTTTTTTGACCAACCAATTGCAAAAAGAAATGTAAGCATTCTAATCTTCTCTATATGTTTTTGAAGGGTCATATTTCTGTTTGCGATTGTTTGATAAAATAAAAACAATGACAGGGCGTAGCTGTAGCAGACCCTGATTTTTTGTAAAAACAAATTTTGCTCTAGAAGCATTTTCCAGGGAGGAAACGGGGGAATACATTTGTATGGAAAACTGCACCCCGCTTTCCCACTCAATATTGTTTTCAAATTAATTATTTTTGGTCAATTTTACGTTTATGTAACTTGTAAGTTCAGGTCAGCAACTAACTTTGATTATTTAAGTAATCATACACCATTAAACAATCTATAGAATAAAGTGAGATATTAGCCGATGATAAGCACATTATTATTTTTACAACAAAATTGTGTAAGCACAGAATAAATAGTAGTACCACATAGTAAAAGTATGCCGCTATAATTAGCTAACATTTTTGCGAAATATGTATATAGAAATTTAGGTGTTCAGAGTGAAACTAAGAAATCTTTAAGTATCCAAATGGGACGTGAAAATAAATACATACATAAAAAGTTATGATATATTATAAGTATACCGTACTAGAATTGCCCGCGCTAAATACTTCTTTTATTTACTTAAAACTTTTATTTTGTAAAAACCTTTCTACCATAAGAATAAGTAAGAGCCAAATCGGTTCAAACTTTGAACCCCTGTTTCATCCCCTTAAAGAGTGAATTTTGAAAAATCCTTTCTTAGCGAATGCCTACGTCAAATACCTATCTGCATGCCGAATTTCAGCGCAATCCAAAACAATATTGATTTCAGACTTTGTTACCCCACTTCACCCTGTTAACGGTGGCATTTTGAAAAAGTCTGAAACACGTATTTACTTATTTATTTACTGAAGTACTTGTGCGAAGTTTCAAATCGAAAAGACTATCTTATTTTGTTTCTCCATACGATATTAAACCCCCGTTTCATACCCTTAAAGAGTGAATTTTGAAAAATCTTTTCTTAGCGGATACCTACGTCAAAATAATTATCTGCATGCCAAATTTCAGCGCAATCCGAAACAATATTGATTTCAGACTGACCCCCCTTCATCCTTTAAGGGGTGGCATTTCGAAAAAGTCTGAAACACGTATTTACTTATTTATTTTTAAAAGCACTTGTTCATAAAAAGTTATGATATATTATAAGTATACCGTATTAATAGACAGATAGATAGAGGTGTATTATTGTGAAGAAGAAGAAGTACCTATTTAACTGTAAAGTTAATTGTGAATAGATGCGCTCTGTGTAGTCAATTGTCCAGCGCCTAGTCTTACTAATACCGATTCGAAACTCGGTATCCTTCTTACTTCAACGATATTGTAAGAACATGTGGCATTGACCTGATACTGGATTGACGTTTGTAATCTGCAGCATACTTTACTCCTCACCAACTTTTAGCAGAAATATTGAGGCTCATTTGGGCTCATTGGATGAGACCAATCCAATGATGAAGAGATAGAATAGAACCTAAAATAGTCGGAGATGGTTTTAAATTTTGAATTTAAGTAGATCGTACATATTATTTATTGTAAACAATTAATATTTATAATTTAACCTTTTGAAACACAAGCTTTCAAATAACCTAGGAACAGAGTAAACCAAGACAAATCCAATGACCCCAAACACGACGGGTATACATATATAACATGTGAAGTTTATTCTTTTGGCCACCTACAAGCTCCATCATCAGATCAGCACCAGGTCATCATAATATCACATTATCACGCGATTGTACGACGTGATTTATACGCAATGTAAATTTCAGCTCAATCGGTAATTGGGAAGTGGATCAAATTTAATTTGCAAGATTTGATGACAAACATCGGGACAGGTGAAAAGTAAAAGTTTGTAAAATAGGCTAGCGTTTGGCCACTATCTTACCAATTGCAACAATGTGATCGAGGATGGTAGCTGTAGGCCTAGTATAGCCTGGCTTTTACTTGACTCATAAGGGCAGCTGGTGAACTAACTTAACACTAGGTAAAATAATGGTCAAGTGCTTGTCTGTCCGGCCATATGGTATACTTAGACCCGCCACATACATACGGAATTTTGGAACGAAATATATAACGAAATATAACGGAGTATATGTGGCGGTGTGCGGGAAATTCCGTTTCGAAATTTTAAACGCAGTAAATCCATCCAAATCTACGGACCTACACACACATACAGTATTTTTCCGTTCGAAATATTTTGTTCGAAACGGAACTCCGAATGTATGTGGCCGGTAAAAGAATCCCGATTCGATATTTCAATACGGAATTACGGAAAAAGCAATGAACTAATATTGGAATGAAAAACAAAATAAAATCCAATATTATGTTTCTCTGAAGTGTTACACACTTTATATTTTTGTAAATTGTTAAACACAATTCAAAATTTCATCCCGTCGCGTCGGTACGATGAAATTTTGGAATCTGTTTAACAATTTACAAACATAAAATCCGTTTTAAAAACGACACAGTCAACAAAATCCTTATTGCAGTCATCGTGCACTTGCCTTGAGTTGTGAAAGTAATAATAACAAAATGATTAAAGTATTATTTACGGAGCGAGGCGAGAGCTATACGACATGAAACGATTAATGGCCTGTAAATTAAATCCTTCCTCCCGGTAGGTCTGAGGGATGCACTATAACTTACTTTTAGAGTAATAAACTTTAAAAGATACTAAGATGAGACTTTAGACACCATAAAGTTAAAACAAACTGAAAATCTAGTGGCCTTTTTATTGCTTTGTCGATTTTGAGTAGATGAGAGCCCCGTTGGCTTAATGGATAGATGGCTTGAATTCTAAGCGAGAGGTCACGGGTTTAAATCTTAGTACGGGTATTCGTTTACAGGTGGAGGTAGGAGCATAATTACATCGATGTTTCGTCTGACTTGCTACCAAATACAAGTTGTTTTTTTTTATAAAGATTACTCGCAATGTGGGTTGCACATTACTAGTATTCTTGTTAAACCATCCAACTAAGCTAAATATGCTTGTGTCTGGAGTGGGTTCACGTCAATAGTGCAATGAGTTGGGAGGGGACCGAACTCACGACCTGTCGATCGCCAGTCCGACACCTTATCCATTGGGCTATAGCCGCTTTAAAATGTGCCACCATAACACGGTGTTCCGGCAGCACACATCCCTTGAGAGTCAGAGTATTTTAGGCCTAGGGTGTTCACCATCTTAGACCACATCATCGCTTACCACCAGGCGAGATAGTGATCAAACGCTGGCCTATTAGATGTAACAATAAGAACGTTTAAAAAACTAAAACGAACCGACTTCAATGCTGCACTATTAATTTTCAGTACCAATTTTGAGGTGTTTATCTCCATATCTCTGGAGATACTTATCTGACTTCAATAAAATTACCATGGTACCACACTATCTCCTTTAGAACAAAAAAATAATAATCAAAATCGGTTCATAAACGACGAAGTTATCCGCGAACAAACATAATATATATATATATATATATATATATTATATATACGGTTTAATTGAGAAATCTCCTCCTTTTTTTGAAGTCGGTTAAAAAAGGTACCGGCTTTATTGTTATTCATATAAAGAGGAGGTATTCAATTAATGTTTTCGGCATCCGTTGACCAGTCTGGATTAAATAAAGGACGAATATCAGAATGGCTTTTAAACATTTTTTTCTTCAATCATAGGTTATTTTAGTGTCAAAGCTATTTATAAAAATTACTAGCTGGCCCGGCAAACTTCGTACCACCTTACAGACAATGAATGTCGTGTTACCTTTTAGATGAACTTGTTTTAGACTTTTATGAACGTAATAAATGAATAAAGAAGAGATATTAAGTTTATTAATGTATTATTGCAATACAGATATAAATGGTTTTTGGAAATATAAACTTTTTCAAGTTGCTTGTATGCATACATTTCTGAACACACGCATATTTGACAATCAATAAATATGTCAAATAATTATCATTACTGACAATATTTGACATTTTTAAAATCTAAAATCATTTTTAAAATTTAAAATCAAAAATAATTATCATTACTGACAATATTTGACATTTTTTAAATCTAAAATCATGACTTGAATTCACAAAAACTTGAAGAATTTTTACTTGACTTACTACTTGACACGAGCTAAATACACTAATCGTGTGGAGCCATAATTATACCAAAAAAAATACGCGATAATCCAAATATTGTAATGCTATCCACAATGGGAAGAATTTTTATACTTGACACTGGCTAAATACACTAATCTTGTGAAGCTATACCTAATTATACAAAAAAAAATACGGCGGGGTAAACAATTGAACATCAAATAATTGGCAGTTTTTAAGCCCAGGAACATTTTGGCAAACTATTTTTTCTTATATAATTTTTTTAGGTCAATTATTCATTGTTTTTAATACTTATTATTCTATTCCTGACAAAGACAATTCCAAAAATACAAAAATCATAAAAATTGGTTCAGCCGTTCTTTAGTTATAAGTGTAGTAAAAATAAGGTTTCAGAATGGTTACAATCATTAGATTACGATAGTGTTGAAAAACTTCTTCTAAAAGTACAATAAACTAATTACCTACATATTACACAAATCAAACTATAACACAATATATTACGTATACACTCATACGTATAACACATATACGTATAATACAATATATAATGACTTGTACACACACTAACCCGCACGCGCGCACACAAACATACACGCACACAAACACACACACACACGCACACACACGCACACACACACACACACACACACACACACACACATCTAAGCATAATTAGTTTATTTTAAAATTGTTTTATTATCCTTAACTCATAAGCAAGTTTTTACTCATTTTTGTTCTCATTCTTGGGAAGACACTGCTTTTTGCAACACAGTTATAAACTAAAGCAAAAAGCAGGGTTTCACACTATATTGTAAAATGTTTTTTGTTTGCAATAAAGCAATTTGTATTTGTATTTGTATTTGTAGTAACTAACACGACTTTCTTTTATATATATAGATAGTAAAAATAATTGCGGTTAACGTTCATTAATATTGTATCGTAACTTTGATAAAAATAGATAAGTAAGTTTCTGAATAGAGTATTAACACCACCTGCATTCTCTCAATCCTCATTCTCATTCTCATGAAACGCTTTGATTAGATTGAGAGTAAAAATAATAAATGAACCAATTAATAAAGGAATCTTTGAACACAGATCAATTAACAAACTTTTTGTATAAAAGTCAATCAGTAAAACTAATAGCTCACTTTATTTAAAATCCTTATTCATTTGGGTCGATAACTGGCAACACCTGAAAGTTATGACCAATTAATGAATCATAAAAAAATTAAAATTACTAACGTAAATCATGTTCAGCTCCTTCGGGGAGAGAAGTTTAATATCCTTGACAGATTTTTAAGTCATATATTAAGTTTTTTAGTGCACGGATATGATTAAATGCAGGCTAGGCTTAATATTGAAATTATTTTTAGTATCATAGGTAAAATAATGGGATGCAAAATTTCACCCCAATATGTCAAGTCAAGTCAAGTCAAAGCATTTATTCAGTATAAGGGCAAATTAAAAATTTGCACTTACGCACGTCAAATTACATTAAATAGATCATATTCAATAAAAAATATTATAGATATAACAGAAACATAGCTTATTGCTTTGAATTCACAAAAAAAAAACAAAGGTATTGAGCCATTCAGCTTTCATCTAGACTTCGAACGTCACACTTAAAACACATGTTTAATTCCTGATGTAGGCTTAGCCTAAATTGGGATCTACGGTACTTTAATGAAAACAAGATTTCTTTTTTCTAGGTGAAGTTGTAGTATAGTAAGTAGTATAGTTTACTACCATAGGAGCATATCCACAGGTGGTAGAAGTATATTACATCGATATTCACCTGACTTGCTACCAAAGAGTAGGTTACCACCATCAAGGAGTAAAGCTGCCGCCATACCATTTTCGCATTTTTACACAGTTTCTTCTTTCAACAAGTTCAAACACTTCTTTCCAGTTGTCAACAAAATATTTCCTGAGAGTGCGATATGCCATACACCCTATCCCAAGATTTCCATACGTTAGGAATGGATGGCGTTTGTTGGTGACCTAGCTACGCTCGACACCGCACTGTGTTGGCACACGTTTTGCGGTGGCCACTGTTCTCTAGTGTGTTGCCTTAGTCTCAGACTGAGCTAGTTTATTAAATGTTGTAACGCTACGGCTGAATATCATTCAGGCCGCTAGTTGAAAGTAAAGAGGCTAGGCTGTTGATTGAACGGGTAATTTAGCAAGTCGGCTGCGACATATATACACAATAAGTTCCTATGATGATAGCACGTGGTGAGTTTCAAATGTTTTAATTAAAATTTGATAGCTCCTTTAACCAACAGTATTAATTCGGCATCAATTGCAGCGTGAGTTGCGCGGCCACAGATGGAAATAATGAATTTCGTATTACATTCTAAATTATATTCAAGTTATCATTTAGTATCATGTTGTATTCATGATTGCTTTATATCTTCTTGTTACTAGATTAACTACTTACCTAGCCTAAAAATAAACGTGATATGAAATTTTTATTTTAAAATTATCGTGAATTTGTAATATTATTATTGCTTATATACCGGCTGTAATTCACATACTTTTAGTCGAAGTAGTCGGTAATTATGTACTTACAATGTAGTGTCAATGTGATAGGAAATATCTATGGAACAGCAGACGGCCTGTAGGTTAAATAACAGAATACATAATATAATAGCTAAATCCACCGCAGGGTGGAAAAAATACGTCCATCGACGTTCATTATGCCGAGATTTAACTATACAATGCAGTATTATTGTTTTATATCTGATAGGCTTACGTTTGACCACTATCTTGCCTGGTGCTAAACGATGATGTGGTCGAGGTGACCACTATATGCTTAAAGTGTGGTCTGACTCATTCTGAATACATATTGCAGAGTTTTGTTCTAACAAAGCTTTAAACCTAAAGGAATGGGGGTGGAATCAGGGTGGCTTGCGCCTTGCTTGCAGTAGGACTATAATGGTTAAATAATAATAATTTATGATCGTACAAATCGAAAAAACCGTCTTCACATGCCACGATAGTCAGAGTAATAATCATGTCATAAAAGTATACAAATTTGCTTGTATTGCTTATCTCCATATCTCCGGAAATAATTGTCAGATCTCAATAAAATTTAAATGGAACCAAACGAAAGGCATAATCTCTCAAACAAAAAACTATTTTTTCAAATCAGTACAGTTGAATTGAGAACCTCCTTCTTTTTTGTGAAGTCGGTTAAAAATAATATTAAATTATAGTACAGTGCATCAGATGATCACAGAAAGCATACTATCTGTCTGTGGTAATTATGTACTAACCACGGATAAAGACAAGAGTATAGTCTATTCTCCGCGGTACAAACAATGTAGTGTCAAAATATAGAAAAGGTACTCAGAAATAAAATAAAAACATGATATGAATATACCAGTGAGAGTTTTGCCTATGAAGTACAACAAACAAAAGTGTAACTTTTATTTTAGCTAATAAACGTAAGTAGGCAGGAAAAACATTACACTAGAATTCCAACTATTTAACTGCTGTAAATTTTAGAAAAGAAACTAAAACACCTAAGGAAATCTTTTCACAGAAAACTGCAGCTAACGATTCGAATAAAACCACTTTTCCCCGAATAAAATCACTGTAACACGATTTAGGTTCTTGGCGCAGACCTATTTATGCCTGTAAAGCAAATGGCACAGATTTCTTTAGAACAACACGACGCTAAATTTAAAGATAATACAGAAAAAAAACGGGTGTGTACTTATGTACACGCGTTAGAAGTTATACTTCTGTGGCGTATGGAAAAAAAATAACTAAAATGCAGTAGTGATTAACGATAAATATTAAAATTAATCAAAAAGATTTTATTTAAACAAAAAAGGTTTTATTAACGTAAAATATGACGATAAATATGACGTTCTTACGAAATGACATATACAACTTGAACATAGTCATGCCACCTAGAACTAACTTCACGGTGTAGAATTTAGGTGGCGGTGTGCGCGCGCATCGTACCACCTAGAGCTAACTTCACGATGTTAAATTTAGGTGTCGGTGTGCGCGCGCATCGTAAAAATTCACTCTCATCATTTTTCTCTATCGCGCCAAAAGAAATATAACTTCAAAAATGTTTGGGAAACTTTGCAACTGCCACTCGTAATTTATGTACTCTTTGTAGAACTTAATTAGTCATTTTATTGGTTTTATCTAAAGGGACAACCCAGGCCCAAAAACGTAGCGCCACAGATGATGATGATGATGATGAAAAGTTATTTCAGGCAGCATTAAAAATACCTTATAGTATCGAGGTCAGACAAAACTGTAGAGCCATGTAAAACTTTGTTTCCTGAACTGTAAACTCATTCCCGTCGGTACGATGAAATTTTGGATTGTGTTTAACAATTTACAAAAAATATAAAGTGTGAAACACTTCAAAGAAACATAATATTTGATTTACGCAGTGCAACATCTCTCGTCGGATTTGAAAACTGTAATGTATTCTTCCGAATGATTAACTTACGTAATAAGTAGTCATAGATGGCGCCACCAATGCATAATTGGGTTAACAAAATGCAATCCACTAATTTCGTCGTAACGATACTTCGCACCGTGGCTTAATTGGCAAAGCACCGGAACATGTTATTCCGGAGGTTGCGGGTTCAAGTCCCGTCGGTACGATGAAATTTTGGATTGTGTTTAACAATTTACAAAAAATATAAAGTGTGAAACACTTCAAAGAAACATAATATTTGATTTACGCAGTGCAACATCTCTCGTCGGATTTGAAAACTGTAATGTATTCTTCCGAATGATTAACTTACGTAATAAGTAGTCATAGATGGCGCCACCAATGCATAATTGGGTTAACAAAATGCAATCCACTAATTTCGTCGTAACGATACTTCGCACCGTGGCTTAATTGGCAAAGCACCGGAACATGTTATTCCGGAGGTTGCGGGTTCAAGTCCCGTCGGTACGATGAAATTTTGGATTGTGTTTAACAATTTGTAAACTCATTGTTGCAAACTCCGCCGAAATATAAACTACATTATCAACTTGTTATAACTTTTTACGATCATGTGAGCTCAAGTTTTCAATATTTAGTAGTACTAGTCAGTAACTTGGCAACTGTAAAGTTAGTTTTTCTTACATATTAATCACACCACTATTAAAATCCTAAATTGCGACTCGTGCCATTGCTGTCTTAAATTTCCATACAAGAACGAAGATACAAGAACATTTAAAAATGAATAGTCGATAACTATTGAGATATTGATCAGATCGTTTCGTTAGGAGTTAAATACCATGAAATTAAAACATAAAACTTAGTATGCATAATTATCATTAAGTATACATATTTCATATAAAATGTTGTCGTTTTTAACCGACTTCACAAAAAAGGAGGAGGTTCTCAATTCGTCTGTATGTTTTTTTTTTTTTTGTGTGTATGTTACGCGATTTCTCCATCAATTGTGAACGGATTCAAATGATTATTTTTTTAATTGGTAGGATACGTTTCCGAGGTGGTCCCATTTTAATTTTATCGAGATCTGATTAGTATCACCAGAGATATGGAGATAAATACCCCAAACATAGGAGATTGTACTAGTTTTAGTAGAAGAGTCCCAAGAAGATTATACACAATGGAGGTTGCTATTGCATATAAGATATTCTTACGGTAACTGTGAGCGAGATAGAAATAAAGGTGGGGAATTTTTTTTTGTAATATCTTATAGGCAAGCGTTTGACCACTATCTCACCTGTTGCTAAGTGATGATGCGGTCGAAGATAGAGAAGTGGACTAGAATGGGAACTGGCTCTCAAGGATAGCTGCCGGAACATATTAGATGTTTGGCGACAGATTTTCTGACATGAGGGTGGTAGCTGGCCAGGCGGACCCTAGATATGTTCTACCACCATGCGGGGGTTATTGGTTTCTTAACGATGTTTTCCTTCACCGGAGGGCCACTGTGAGAAGCGCACATATATTTTTCGATAGAAAAATTCATTGGTGCACGGCGGTTTGAACTCGGTACCACGGCATCAAAGCCGACTTTTCTCCCAATTACGCCACCGGGCCCTCAATAAATAATTATATATTAATAATTATAATAAATAATTATGTATAAATTTAAATAATTTGTCTTCACAGGAATGTTCTACCGGGCAAAGTCTTGTTAGAGTGCAAACTTTTTTAAACATACCTAATATTTTTTGACATGACATGACATTTGGCGAAGATGGCGGCCATTTCAGTCCCGCGACACTGCATACATAATTAAATAACTCAGAATCATGAACGTACTTTGTACCAATCAACACAGCAAAAAAAAATTATAAGCATAAAACCACATATTATATAATAGTTACTACGTAAATAATACTTTCCGTTGTTAGGTTGGCTACACAGTGCTTACATAATTCGGGTATCCACAATATAGGGAAGTGCCTCTTATAACGTAGTAGAGTGATTCAGTACCCTGTTGGCCATATGGCGGCAATTAATGTTAATAATCGCAAATAATACTTTTTTATATTCATTTTGGAATACAACTAGTCCGTGTTATAAAAGTATTTGGAATTATTGTAATAAAATAGACAATTAATTATCGTGTGTCAGATGCTTTTATTGCACAGGGCCATTTTGGACATTGTCCTATGAGACCTTGATGACATCATTATTACTAGTGAATATTTTCACTTTAGCGCGGCATTTAAAGTCAATTTTTTTAGGGTTCCGAACCCAAAGGCTACCAAAGGAACACTTTCTGAGACTTTGTTGTCTGTTCGTCCGTCCGTCCGTCCGTCCGTCCGTGTGTCTATATGTGCGCACTTTACAGATCTGTATCTTCTTAACCGTTATAGGTACACACTTGAAATTTTCAAAAAGTATATATCCGTCAGTGTATAACGGCCCAGACACGAAATTTAATAGATGCATGTAATTTCATTAAAACTTTTTTTGCACTAAAAAGGGTAAAATAAGTTATTTTTCAAAAAAAATAAAACCGACTTCATAACCACAAAAAGGCACTCAAAAGCGAAAAATAATTTACTTAAAAATATTATAAGCGTTACCCACGTCTCTATTTGAAGTCGGTGCCAGCCAAGTCTATTGGATATTAGATAGATGCTATGTATGTAGTAGTAGTAAGTAGGTACATGTAGGTTAGTAAGTAGGTAGATACATGTACTCGTAGGTATTATCTATCTACTACCTATTAGACTTGGCTGGCACCGACTTCAAATAGAGACGTGGGTAACGCTTATAATATTTTTAAGTAAATTATTTTTCGCTTTTGAGTGCCTTTTTGTGGTTATGAAGTCGGTTTTATTTTTTTTGAAAAATAACTTATGTGTAATTGAGGAAGTTGGAGGCATTTAGTGCCACTCACAGTAAAGAAAAGAATATATATTTTTTTATCGACTAATATAAAACTGAACAATACATACTATTTTCAACCGACTTCCAAAAAGTGGAGGTTCTCAATTCGTCTGTATGTTTTTTTTTGTTTATGTTACGCGATTACTCCGTCAATTGTGAACAGATGTATGATTCTTTTTGTAATCGGTAGCGTATGTTTCCGAGGTGGTCCCATTGTAATTTTATCGAGATCTGATAAGTATCTCCAGAGATATGACGATAAACGTCTCAAACTTGCTACTGAAATTGACTCGCGGGGCTTTGAAGTCGGTTATTTTAGTTTTTAAACTATCTTAAATATTATTGTTTTCAATCACATAAAAACGCAAATCAAATTTGGTACATAGACACTAGATAGGCAAAAAAGGATAGTGGGACATGACATATGACTATTTGACTTTTAACACGGGAAAAGCCCAGAAACGTAGCTATTCTGCACATGACAAGCATTTAGCAACTTTTTTAACCAAGCAATCTGTAGTAATATTTATTGTTATTTTATTACAATAAATAATAGGTGTGCACTTAGTTAGCTCGCAAGTGTACAGGCGTGGTGCGTAAAACTAGATGCAAATACCTAATAACGTTACAAGTATTCTAACTGCTATACAAACTTGCATTAACAAGAGTTTCTCATAATTGATTTTAGATCGAGGGGAAAGTGGACGATCTAGTGCACGAGCGCCCTAGACGGCTGTATAGTCAAGGAGACTGAGTAAGTTTTAATTACTTTACATAGAAATGGTAAAATCGTTAGAATCTATTAAATCAGCTTTAACGAAATTAAAATATGAAAAGAGCTAAGGAGTATGAGACTTTTTATTTTAAACTAGCCTGTGCCCCGCGGCTTCACCTGCGTTAAAAACAACTTTTTTTTTTCTTCATAAGAACCATCTCCTGACAATAAAAAACACAACAAAAAAAGAATTAGCGAAATCGGTCCAGCCGTTCACGCGTGATGCCGTGACCAAGGACAATTGGGATTCATTTTTATATATAAAAGAATGATGTAATTTCTAAAACGTTAAGTGTAAGGTAATCTTTATCAACGACATCACTGTTCAACACAGGTAAAACAGCGGCGCATACCTATTTTTAACCGACTTCACAAAAAAGGAGGAGGTTCTCAATTCGTCGGTATGTTTTTTTTTTTTTTTTTTTTTGTGTGTATGTTACGCGATTTCTCCATCAATTGTGAACGGATTCCAATGATTATTTTTTTAATTGGTAGGATACGTTTCCGAGGTGGTCCCATTTTAATTTTATCGAGATCTGATTAGTATCACCAGAGATATGGAGATAAATACCCCAAACATAGGAGATTGTACTAGTTTTAGTAGAAGAGTCCCAAGAAGATTATACACAATGGAGGTTGCTATTGCATATAAGATATTCTTACGGTAACTGTGAGCGAGATAGAAATAAAGGTGGGGATAATTTAATAATTTTTATAATTTATAGGCAAGCGTTTGACCACTATCTCACCTGTTGCTAAGTGATGATGCGGTCGAAGATAGAGAAGTGGACTAGAATGGGAACTGGCTCTCAAGGATAGCTGCCGGAACACATTAGATGTTTGGCGACAGATTTTCTGACTTGAGGGTGGTAGCTGGCCAGGCGGACACTAGATATGTTCTACCACCATGCGGGGGTTATTGGTTTCTTAACGATGTTTTCCTTCACCGGAGGGCCACTGTGAGAAGCGCACATATATTTTTCGATAGAAAAATTCATTGGTGCACGGCGGTTTGAACTCGGTACCACGGCATCAAAGCCGACTGTTCTCCCAATTACGCCACCGGGCCCTCAATAAATAATTATATATTAATAATTATAATAAATAATTATGTATAAATATAAATAATTTGTCTTCACAGGAATGTTCTACCGGGCAAAGTCTTGTTAGAGTGCAAACTTTTTTAAACATACCTAATATTTTTTGACATGACATGACATTTGGCGAAGATGGCGGCCATTTCAGTCCCGCGACACTGCAAACATAATTAAATAACTCAGAATCATGAACGTACTTTGTACCAATCAACACAGCAAAAAAAAAATTATAAGCATAAAACCACATATTATATAATAGTTACTACGTAAATAATACTTTCCGTTGTTAGGTTGGCTACACAGTGCTTACATAATTCGGGTATCCACAATATAGGGAAGTGCCTCTTATAACGTAGTAGAGTGATTCAGTACCCTGTTGGCCATATGGCGGCAATTAATGTTAATAATCGCAAATAATACTTTTTTATATTCATTTTGGAATACAACTAGTCCGTGTTATAAAAGTATTTGGAATTATTGTAATAAAATAGACAATTAATTATCGTGTGTCAGATGCTTTTATTGCACAGGGCCATTTTGGACATTGTCCTATGAGACCTTGATGACATCATTATTACTAGTGAATATTTTCACTTTAGCGCGGCATTTAAAGTCAATTTTTTTAGGGTTCCGAACCCAAAGGCTACCAAAGGAACACTTTCTGAGACTTTGTTGTCTGTTCGTCCGTCCGTCCGTCCGTCCGTCCGTGTGTCTATATGTGCGCACTTTACAGATCTGTATCTTCTTAACCGTTATAGGTACACACTTGAAATTTTCAAAAAGTATATATCCGTCAGTGTATAACGGCCCAGACACGAAATTTAATAGATGCATGTAATTTCATTAAAACTTTTTTTGCACTAAAAAGGGTAAAATAAGTTATTCTTCAAAAAAAATAAAACCGACTTCATAACCACAAAAAGGCACTCAAAAGCGAAAAATAATTTACTTAAAATTATTATAAGCGTTACCCACGTCTCTATTTGAAGTCGGTGCCAGCCAAGTCTATTGGATATTAGATAGATGCTATGTATGTAGTAGTAGTAAGTAGGTACATGTAGGTTAGTAAGTAGGTAGATACATGTACTCGTAGGTATTATCTATCTACTACCTATTAGACTTGGCTGGCACCGACTTCAAATAGAGACGTGGGTAACGCTTATAATAATTTTAAGTAAATTATTTTTCGCTTTTGAGTGCCTTTTTGTGGTTATGAAGTCGGTTTTATTTTTTTTGAAAAATAACTTATGGATTAAAAATTTAATAATAAGCTAATATTTAATTTCAATAGTGAAATAAGTAACATAGAACTCTCAGTCTAATGTTTAAAATGCAATAAGCGGGTAGTTTTAAAACGAGCTTATTCGCTCACTTTTAAGCTAGTTTTAATAACTCAATCGAGATATTTCTGGCTACGGTTGTAAAGTAAAAAGAGGTAATCGGTAATCGTTAATAGAGTATCCGCGTTTAATGACAAGTCTGCTTAGATATTTTTGAAATTTCAACAACTTATAGTTGTTAAGTAGGGGTTGATAAGTAGGGCTTGATAATATATTTTTCTTTTGGAATTTAACATAAATTTTGGTACCTACGTGTTTAAAATAATTGGTAAAAGATAGTGTAATGAGTGCAGCGTATTATATATTTCGTGATATCCGTCACGGCGGTAGTCCAAAGATCATCACATCACAAATCCAGACTCCATTGAAGTAATTGTCTTTCCTCTTTAATTTCAGAAATGAAAAAGGTCAAATCTCAACACAAATGCAGATGAGGCGACCAATAAAAACTGAAAGCCACGTTAAAGTGCGAATAAAAATTTATTGCAAATATCAACTCGAAAGTAATGCTCAGGAAAATCCAATAACCAAAATGAAACGGCGGAAATTATATCAGAGAGGAGATTATTGCGAGAGAATCCGGGGGAGAAGGGGAAGTTTGAGGCCGGCTGATGTCAAAATCGAAGTAAAAAATCGTTATTTGTTTCTCTTCCTATTTCCAAATTCCAATTTTAATGGACAAAATATCGAGTTGGGTAAATAGCCCGTGCAAAGTACAGTAATCAAGATATCTTTATGAATATATCTAAATACAGTTTTTTAACTCCTGACGCAAAAAGAAGGGGTGTTATAAGTTTGACGTGTGTATCTATGTATGTGTGTGTCTGTCTGTGGCATCGTAGCGCCGAACCGGATAAACAGATTTGGATTTCGTTTTTTTTTTGTTTGATATGTGTTTTCATCGAGAGTGTTCTTAGCTTTGTTTCATGAAAATCCGCTCACTTGTTATTATCAGCTCTTTTTTGGATGATGAGACTACGATTGCAACTTTCGTAGCCCTTTGACCGCGGACGTCAAATAATCAAAATGGCGGCTCTGCGCACTATGTACTCGTCACTCTGCTGCCGTCTGTTTAACGTAGTTTACATAAATTTGTATGGTTTATTATTATTTCAGTATCCTGTTACTTCAATGATATTGCAAGAATATGATAAACTTTACCTAATGCTGAGACAAAGACGAAGAATCTGCAGAATACTCTCAACTGCACGTCTGAGATGTCGTGTTAAAGCTCATTGGAATGGTCTCAATAAACAAATTATACATTATACAAATCAGTCGGGGGTGGTTTTAAATTTTAAATTTAAGTATTATTTTTTCTGTATAGGTCACATTTGACCACTACCTCACCTAATGGTAGGTGACGATTCAATCAATTAATGTAAAATTAAAAGTATTTTCAATGTAAAATGTTAATGAAATTGGTGCAGTGGTTTGGATTCTGTACTTAGATTATATTTGAATTCTATTATTTTAATTACTAGCTGCGCCCCGCGGGTTTGCCCGCGTTTAATCCTTGTTATAAACCTTTTTCATGAATCACTCTATCTGGTGCTAAAAACTGAATTAGCATGTGATGCTTAATTTAAAAGATCTAAGCGTACAGACAGCGGGAGCGACTTTGGTTTATACTGTGTAAAGATGATTATCGTATGATTAAGAAAATGTGAGTTCACCAAATAAAACATCTGAATTTTTTGCATTGCCTTACTTGTGCTGATTCGTTTTAAAAGCTTTCAATATAAGTAATTCAATAACAATTTCTCACACTATAAATTGCTTCTAATTACATTTAGCATGTGAGTTTAAAATTAAACCACTTTAGACAATTGCAGTGTCACGTTTAACCTAAGGCCCTAACTAAAGCTTCAAAATACAAAATAGTAGTAGTAATGGCATCTAAATTGAGGCTTCAGGTAAATTAATCAAATAATATACATAGGTACCTACAGGAGAAGGGCGATTAATGCCAAATAACCTTAAAATTTGGGCACGGACGGAATACTCAAGGCACAATATTTATTTTGCTATGACATTTTACCAAACTACGTTTGTAAGTTAACCGGATCAGAATAATTTATAAAAACCGCCCAAGTGTTGAGTTGGACTCACGCACCGAGGGTTCCGTACAAACTTGTCATACTAGGTTAAAGGACAACCTTAACATTGCAGTGTTATCCCCGGACCGATGCCTTGGCCCGGGTAATGCACCAACCGCAAATCCAGTCCAATATTATAAAAACGTTTGTATCTCTGTCACTCTGCATGTTTGTTACCTAAGCACGCCTAAACAGACGATACGATTGTATTGAAATTTAAGCGATACTAAAGAGATAGATACTTTATAGCATGAAGATGAACATAGGATACTACATTTTTGGTGTACGTGAACGAAGTCGCGGGTATCAGCTAGCAATAATTAAAAACAAGAATAAACACGCAAAAGCTTGAGTTTGAGTTTTTTAAACTATTGAAAAGAGTTTGTGTTATTTTAAGCTTGCATTATTAAGGACGGTTTCATGCAACACTGCAATACAGAGACTACATTTCAGATATTCTAACTCCTTCAGACACCGAGATACCGTTAAAACTCTAGTTTTCGGTCCTTGCCTTTACAGTAACACCATTCTGGCGTGTTATTAACACCGTTCGCAAACTCGGAACAATGTTTAGAAAACACAAACACGTTTCGCTCGGAAATGGGACCCAGAATAGTCTCCAACTTGTAAGCTGGTATGTTAAACATACTGTGCTTGAATGGCTGTTATGTTGCCTTAGTAACAGTTTCATGCAATAATGAAACAAGTAATATGCTTGCAACATTGCAGCGCTGCAGGCAGTATGGGATTTGACAAAATAACTTCTAAAGTACTAATTGAATGTTTACACATCTTTGTAGTTTAGTAACTTCAAGATAACACGAAATTAACTTAGCCTTTTCTTGTAATAAATAATGCACCTCAAAAGTAAGCGTATTTTACCTACTCGGCCATTGGTCCTTCGAGCCGGACTCTCCGAATCAACCCGTCAAAGAAGGACGAACCAAAGAACACACTGTTGCATCAATTTATCATTAGCGTCGTTACAACATACGCTCTCAACCAAATAATATTTCAGCTCTTGTGTCCGTGACATCTATCATTCATCCTCAGTATTGATACTGATCACATTACCACCCTTGGTGCGAAAGGAAACTGAAAAGAGACATCATCATTTCCTACTTTAGAACCGTCATTGCATTCACACATGAAGAAAACATTTTTCCGGAGCACAATGACGTCCCCATAAAATAGTATCCGACGACTCTATACAAAATTTGTCTGAGAAGAAAAATTGAAGGCACCTGCAACTAAATGCATAGGGGATTCAGAGGGAGAGGAAGGGCACATAGACATAAATTAAAATAGACGCCCAAAGTATGTATAATTTGTATGTTTATCAAGCGTGTCACATTTCTAGTATCCGTGGCTGGTGGGATTTCATATCATCACTAGCCAATGCTGAGCTCATATCAGAGGGCTGTCAGCTAGTTTGCCTACAATGACATTACAAAAATTGCTGATCTACCGTTGTCATAAGCCTCTCCGATTCCGTACTACTGAGTACAATATACTGTAAATCTTTTTCCGCCTCCCGGTAACCACTCAGGCATGATCACCGCACCAACTAAGGTATGTGAGGGCGTTTAGTTAGAATTCGTTAGCTAACTTGAAATCTGCGCTTCAAGGCTTCTTTAACTTGGCGGTTATTGGTTATACAGCTATCATGAGCATTTAGAGGTTATTTATTCAGAGGCTAGCCCAAATCCTACTGAAATTGAATTATAATACGCCTCAATATTAGACGGATCTGGGCCGGCTTGGCAGCAGTATCATCAAGGGTCAAAAAACGACACCCTTGCATTAACTGAATCGGTTTCCACAGAATAAATCACCTCTAAATATGTACTCATTATAGCTGAATAACCGATAACCGCTTAATAGAGCATTAATCCAACTAGACGTTCGTCATCTAGTTAAATCTATGTTTGTGTGTTAGAGGGGGTGTCGTTTGAAGTGCGCTCATTTTGTGTGGAGGGTTGACGCGACACGTCGTATCGTTATGTACATGTGTCGAGGGTGCTTGCGAATGAATTTGGAAAATCCACCGGAAGCGGACGTTTGTTACCAGATAAAACCGCAAAATATATGTGTAGATTTTTAAAATAACAGAATAGCTGGACGTGTTTACGTAATACGTGTGTTATTAGTTAATTGAGCTTATTGGTATTTACAATGGTGATGACCATCAGATGTACTAAAGTACGTTAGATACGCTGCTGAACCCTGAATTAATTATCTGATTTGTATGAAGATACGAATAAATTAAATGTGTGAAAAAAGAATAAACTTGCATGCACATAATGCCCTATGCCTGTAGTTGCATTGACATGTGACAAAAAGATTCTTAAAAAAATGCAAGTAACGTGCGGTGACAATGCAATAATATGGTACCCTCGAGTTGAAGAGCTGATAGACCCGGGTTATAGGGACTAGAACTCCGTAATGGCAAATAGTAGGACAGTTGGATTTGGGCTAGTATGTATTTCTATCTAGTACTTTTCATTACACATGATAACGTCTTTAGAAAAAGCTTGTGTTTAAAGAAGTGTTTAACTTTTGATTCATGTAACTCTATAATAATTTATTTATTAATTGAACTAAAACAAAAGCATCTTACTGCACTCAGATATTCACAACATTTAATTATATACAAGTAGTTAGCACCAAGATCTTTCTCTTGTTCTCATAAAACGGAGCCACCCTTTCGATTCACCAGCAAGTTGCAGCAATCAAGAATCTGTTGAGAGCAGTGAAGTCAGACATTCATTAGCATAATAAATAGCCGGCACAGTCTCGAGTCTCAAGAACAAACTATTTGTCTCGAGCACCGAGGTACATGCTAATTTTCATTTTACAAATTGTTGTGTTCAGAGAACGGCAAGCTTTGCGAAAGTGCTACTCTTATTGTTAAATGTGTGAATGTTAATACAGCAAATTTAACTGAATTCGTTTTTTTCTGCAAAAAAATTGATTCGGCTCTATTTTAATTTGTAGCGCTATAGCTCGACCAAATACTGTCTAAATGAAAACGGGATCATAAGAAAACTTATTTTTCATTGTACCATGGCATTACAATCCACAAATTTTATCCTACAAACATAAACTATGACTCATACCCAGGCTGAAGGGTGATTGGAAACAGTGGCTTCAGTCGTAGATCGAAACACCCATCGGATTAATCGGTGAGTGCCACTTCCCAGTATGATGTTCCGTATGGCCAGTTTGAGAGACTTTTATTATTACGGAGACGCTTTCCATCCAAATTCATCATACGCACAGCGAAGGAATGGACTTCCCTGCCAGAATCTATGTTTTCTGTTAAGTACAACCTGGGGTATTTAAATCGGGAGGGAACGGGTATCGTCTAGGCAAGCGTGCTACATCGTCGATCACATCATCACATCATTAACATCAGGTGAGATTAAGGTCAAACGCTTGTCTATCTCCAAAAAAAAAGCACTTCAGCGATCAACAGATGTGAAGAGAAGATGCGGTCAATAAATTATTGCTGCTTTAAATTAAATAGGTATACCTCCTAGGGTATACCTACTAAAATGCAGTTTAAAAACAATCTTATACTATCTGTTTCAAATAGGTAGGTAGTATTCTTCAGAATTTCACCATATCATGGTTTTCCGATAAAATCACTGCAAAATTGTTTAAACGCTTTGGGGGTCTACCACTATTTCCAATGCATAATTGGGTAAAAATGCAATACACTAATTTTGTCGTATCGATAGTATCGCATCGCATGTTTCCCAAGGGGTACGGGTTTAAATCTCGTCGGTACGATGAAATTTTGAATGTGTGTGTAACAATTTATTAATATCTATCTATATTTTTATTCAGTAACTTTTTGAAATACCTTCATTCAATTCTTCATAACAATTTAGTTTCTTATCTACATGTTAATAATTTGTATTCTAGGTAGGTACTAATACAAGTACTACATTATACAGACATAATAAAGTTTGGGGAAGACAAAGCATTTCGTGGAACATTTAAAACTATACAATATTAAGATACATAGTTTAAAAACTAAAACAACCGACTTCAATGCCCCGCGAGACAATTTCAGTAGCAAGTTTGACACGTTTATCATCATATCTCTGAAGATACTTATCAGATCTCGATAAAATTACAATGGGACCATTTCGGAAACGTACCCTATCGATTACAAAAATAATAATTCGAATCGGTTCACAATTGACGGAGTAATCGCGTAACATACACACAAAAAAAAAGTTAAAAAAGTAATAATAAAACGTACAGACGAATTGAGAACATCCTTCTTTTTGGCAGTCGGTTGAAAAAGGAAAGTCACCAATATTGCGCAAATAGTGTTTCATCAATATAGATAAGAATGTTTTTGTGGTAGCCCCCTTCAAACTTTAGCAGTTCGTTTGTAAGAGGGCATTTGTTCATGTCTTAAAACTGAATGAAGATGTAAAGTTTAGCAACTATGTAAGAAATTTTAGTAAGTTAGTTTTTATCTCTATCATTACTGTCATTAGTCTTTACTTTAGTATGTTGGTTTAATAGGTTATGGTTATGGATTTAGATAAAAGAAAAATGTTACCTACTTGTAAAGGAAAATATGAAAAGTGAGCACTTAATTAACTTTTACTTAAGTATAGTACAATACATATAACAATTTATAGACTTACCTACATAATTTGAACTTTTTGGTCTTTTATAACGCTCAATTTTTATTACCTACACAAAACAATTTTTTTTTTTAATTTTTAATTTACAACAAAAATATAGTTTTTATATCATAAATTTCATAGTCCACACATCACCGATTTTATGAACGCAGCACGTTAATAAAACCGATATGATTTCGACCGCATCATCACTTACCAACAGGTGAGATAGTGGTCAAACACTAGCCTATAAGATAAAAAAAAATTAACAGTTCTAGTTAGAAGTATTTCTGTTTTTGAGATATAGAGGTACTTTATTTAGGTGTATACGAGTATGTAGGCTTTAGGTATATTGATATAAGTATATGAGTATTTTTTAGTTCTTTGCCATGTCAGTATGAAACATTACATACTGGCATGGCAAAGAACTAAAAAATAGTTCTGAGTACGTACAAAAAGGTTTAAAACACTATCAAGATGGCTTTTGGCGTAGAGCAGAATGTCTTTCCCTCTGTCTTTCTTTAACTCTCTCTCCTATATTTTCTCTTTTCGACGAGGTTAGTTTTTTTATACATTGCAGTAAGGTCTCTCCATAAGAATCGTAAGTAAATACAAACATTGCACCCTCGCATTACCACAATACGCCATCTGCAGTGACAACCGTGAAACTCACTCACGTTTCACATTAGCGCATCCATAATTCTTGTGGAGTACCCCCATTGTCCATCCACATCCGTCACTGGGAGTTATTGTGAATGACAGTTATCTTTATGGATTAATTATATTTATAAACGACTAGAATAAGGAATCGGTTTTAATTGTCAGTTGTCTGATAAAAAGTTGACCTATTAATCTAATACTATAAGAATCTTTGTACTGACATACTGACTGATTGACTGACTGACTGACAGACAACGCACAGCTTAAACCGCTGGTCGTAGAGACTTGAATTTTGGAGGGTATTTTTGTCTTAACACGTAGGGGTGTACTAAGAAAGGATTTTCCAAAATTCACTCCTTAAGGGGATGAAATGGGGGTTCAAAGTTTGTAAGGAGAAACAAGATTAGATAGTTTTTTCTAAAGGGGTAACAAAAGTGTAAAAATCAATATTGTTTCGGATTGCGCTGAAATTTGGCATGCAGATATTTATTATGACGTTAGTTCCCCCTGAGAAAGGATTTTCCAAAAATTATCCCTGAAGGGGATGAAACGGGGCTTCAAAGTTTGTATGGAGAAACAAGATTAGATAGTATTTTCTATTCGAAACTTCATACAAGTGCTCCAATTTAAAAAAAAAGTAAATACGTGTTTCAGGTTTTTTTTTAATTACACCCCTAAGAGGGTGAAATGGGGTAACAAAGTGTGAAAATCAATATTGTTTCGGATTGCGCTGAAATTAGGCATGCAGATAGTTATTATGAAGTTAGTTCCCTCTGAGAAAGTATTTTCCAAAATTCACCCCTGAAGGGGATGAAACGGGGGTTGAAAGTTTGTATGGAGAAACAAGATTAGATAGTCTTTTATATTTGAAACTTAACACAAGTACTTAAGTAAGTAAATACGTGTTTCAGGCTCTTTCGAAATTCTATCCCTAAAAGTGTGAAGTGGTAACAAAGTCTGAAATCAATATTGTTTCGGATTGCGCTGAAATTTGGCATGCAGATAGTTATTTTGACTTAGGTATCCGCTAAGAAACAGTTTTTCAAAATTCACTCTTCAAGGGGATGAAGCGGGGTTTCAAAGTTTGGATAGTAATTTTATTCGACATTTCACACAAGTACTTCTGTAAATAAATAAGTAAATACTAGTTTTAGACTTTTTCAAAATGCCACCCTGAAAGGATTAACTGGGGTAACAAAGTCTAAAAATCAATATTATTTCGGATTGCGCTGAAATTTAGAATGCAGATAGTTATTATGACGTAGGTATCCGCTCAGAAAGGACTTTCTAAAAATTCCTCCCGGATACGGAACGGGGATTCAAAGTTTGTATGGTGAAATAAGATGAGATGTACTTGTTGTAGGATTTTTTGAAATGGGGTAGGTAACAAAGTCTGAAAATTTGGTTTTTTCGGTTTTTATAAATATGAATCCCGAATTGCCTTCGTCACGCGATAACATGAATACGGGTGAACCGATTTGGCTAACTCTTATTTGATGTATTTAATGAAAGAATCGTTTTTTCAAAAGAAAAGTTTTAAGTAAATAAAATCAGTTTTTACGCGGGCGAAGCCGCGGGGTTCTTCTAGTACTATATATAATTTGTTAATTGAGGCCATTCCAATGAGCCTAAACACGCTCTGCTGTTAGATGGTGATGAGTTGAGAGTATTCTGTAGATTCCAGGAGATGTCCCAGGATCAGGTCAAGGTTACCATGTTCTTGCAATATGATAGACGTAACATATACCGAATTTCGAATTTATCAGAAAATCAGTAAGTTGCTCTCGTAGCCTCATAAACTAAAAGAGAAGGTCATTTTCTTCAACCGGCTGAACACATTTTCTTAGTATGTTCTTGCAACATGATTGACGTAACATATATACCGAATTTCGAATTTATCAGACCTATGTTTGTTCTCGTAGCCTCATAAACTAAAAGAGAAGCTCATTATCTTCAAACGACTAAACAAATTTTCTTGAAATAAAGCTAAGAACACTCTCGATTGAGTTACATATCAAACAAAAAAGTCTAAATCAAAATCGGTTCACCCTATTGGGAACTACGATGCCACAAACAGACACACACATATACAGAAGTAGTTTACACACACGCTCCCTTTTTCTTGTGCTGGAGGTTAAATAAAGCGCGTCTTATTTGAGCGAGTAACAATAATTAACATCGTTTAAAAAACTATAAACCAACTTCACATAGGTAGTATTTTCAAATCTATTGTCCAATAACTAGGCATAGTTAACAATTATAATGAAAGTTTCCACTTTACGACTAGATCTATAAACAGATTGTATAATGGTGTAGTGAAGCAGTTAAGTCGTTAACTGGTGTAATTATAATTATCTAGTGCGGAGGCGGATATAATAATACAGTATTATTACTGTCCTCAGTACGACTTAATATACGTTTGCTGACTTGCTTCCAAGCGTAAGACGTCTCGCTGCTAATTTCAATTATTGTTTTCAACGTAGCTAAGTTAATACAAATATGCTTTATTGTAAAAAGTTGTATGTACAAATTTTAGTTCGGAGCCCTGCTATTTTTTATATCTTATAGGCTAGCGTTTGACCACAATCTTACCTGTCGGTAAGTGATGATGCGGTCGAGGATGGTAGCACGCTAAGCCTAGAATGGGAACTGGCTCTCATGGATAGCTGCCGGAACACATTAGATGTTTGGCAACAGATTTTCTAACCTGAGAGTGGTAGCTGGCCAGGCCAACGATGTTTTTCCTTCTCGGAGGGCCACTGTGAAAAGCGCACATACATTTTTCGATAGAAATATCCATTGGTGCACGACGGTGATTTAACTGGGTACCTCTGGCGGCAAAGCCGACCATTCTCCCATTACACCACTGGGCCCTTAAACTTAAGTAGTAGTGGTTTTTGGTTTTTGTTTAAAAAAACTGTTGCAAAATATAGTGTAATCCCCAGAACTGCGGGCTGCCTACGAGTGCGAGTCCGACTTGCACTTGTCCAGTTTATTTCTTTTATTATTCACATTATTTATTCTTTTTTCTTTTATTTATTATTACATTTTTATTATTTTTATTAATATTTATTACATTTAAATCACAATCATCACAACAGATATTGCAGTGTGTCCCAAACTAGGCAACGCTAGTATCTTGGCGACCCAAGATTTATATGGTTCTTTAATTTTTTTGTGTCCTTCAACTCAATTTTAAATACAAGAACGTCCTGTTATCCAAAAAAAATAAAGAACACCATTCATCAGGAAATTACTATAGATGAAGAATTAAAATCCTTCATTGTACTTACTATTTATCTCTTAAAACGTTTATACATGGACTAGAAGTGTCCCGCGGCTTCGCCCGCGTAAATAACTTCTTTTATTCACTTAAAACTTTTCCTTTGTAAAAACGATTCTATCAATAAAGACTCCAAAAAAGAATTAGCCAAATCGGTTCACCCGTTTTCATGTTATCGCGTGACTAAGGTAATTCGGGATTCATATTTATAAAACCCGAAAAACCCAAAGTTTCAGACTTTGTTGCCTACCCCATTTCGAAAAATCCTACAACACGTACTTTATCTCATCTTGTTTCGCCATACAAACTATGATTCCCCGTTCCGTATCCGGGAGGAATTTTAAAAAAATCTTTTTTGAGCGGATACCTACGTTATAATAACTATCTGCACTCTAAATTTCAGCGCAATTCGAAACAATATTGATTTTTAGACTTTGTTACCCCAGTTTATCCTGTTAGGGTGGCATTTTGAAAAAGTCCGAAACTCGTTTTTACTTATTTATTTACAGAAGTACTTGTGTGAAATGTCGAATAAAATGACTATCCAAACTTTGAACCACCGCTTCATCACCTTGAAGAGTGAATTTTGAAAAATTATATCTTAACCTATGTCAAAATAACTATCTGCATGCCAAATTTCAGCAAAATCCGAAACAATATTGATTTCAGACTTTGTTACCCCTCTTCACCCTTTTAGGGGTGGAATTTCGAAAGAGCATGAAACACGTAAATACGTGTTTCATGCTCTCTAAGTAAGTACTTACTTAAGTACTTGTGTTAAGTTTCAAATATAACAGACTATCTAATCTTGTTTCTCCATACAAACTTTGAAACCCGTTTCATCCCCTTCAGGGGTGAATTTTGAAAAATCCTTTTTCCGAGGTAACTAGCGTTGTAATAACTATCTGCAGGCCTAATTTCAGCGCAATCCGAAAAAAATATTGATTTTCACACTTTGTTACCCCATTTCACCCTCTTAGGGGTGGAATTTAAAAAAAAACTGAATCACGTATTTACTTATTTTTGTACTAAAGCACTTGTGTGAAGTTTCGGATAGAAAAGACTATCTAATCTTGTTTCTCCATACAAACTTTGAACCCCCATTTCATCCCCTTAAGGGGTGAATTTTGAAAAATCCTTTCTTAGTACACCCCTACGTACTAAGGCAAATATACCCGCCAAATTTCAAGTCTCTACGACCAGCGGTTTAGGCTGTGCGTTGTCTGTCAGTGAGTCAGTCAGTCAGTATGTCAGGACAAAGATCCTTATAGTATTAGAAGATAAGTATCACACTCATATCACTCTTCGATCCAAAGCTCAAGAACAATGAACAATGAAAAAAAAAAAGAGAATATTTGTACTACATCTGTCATACACTTTTCATAATGAACCAAATTCTGTCGATAACAAAGTGTTAAGGTTATCACTTATCGCATCAGATGTCGCTGTATTTCACATTTATCATTTTGATGCCCGTTGGTGGTCTCATTTGTAACTTCTTACAAGTCATTACAAATTTTGTTGCGAATAAGAATCATTAGGGCATTGCAATTGAAACTGTTGAAATTGAATATGTTTTATCATACAAAATTTGGTGGGCGTGTAATTCTGACGTAACGTAGAAAAAAGTATTGAAAATAAATGACAGACCTTTCTTTATGTGCTCCACAACAGATAATTGTTACAAATTTGGGTGAAAAGTGTAAGTTTCTAAAGTTTCCCGTGACACACAGGGAGAACGAATAACTTGCCATGAAATACTAACTACTTATTTTGTGATTAACTGAATGTAGTAAAACAAACGATACCTTACAAGCATTTCTATCTAATCTTGTAAAACTTAATATAGCCTCACATATATAATACTAGCCGTGCCCGCGGATTCGCTCGCGTTAAAAAGTATCCTACAGCTTTATCCATAATACCCGCTATGCCTGTGCAAAATTTGAGCTAAATCGGTCCAGCCGTTTGATCGTGAAAAAGTCCCAAACAAACAAATAAAAAACTGACTTTCGCATTTATGATATTGGTGTTGATATTAAGTATTATCTTTCGCAAATATACCTAGCAATACTTCAGAAATCGATACTTAGTAAGTTCCACTTTTTAAGTTTTTTAATCTTTCTATATAATGTAGTTGGGGCAGCTAGCTTTATTTCTGTGCTTATACATGATATTATAGTCAACTTATTGGTTTCTGAATAGCAAGCAAGTATCAAATAAGCATCCTACTTCAAAATATGAGTTCAGTAAGTCCGAAAACCATAACCAATCTTGATGTAAGCAGGAATCAACATATCTGTCTCGCTATATGACTAAAATAATCTATAAAAAATAATCTATGTCTAAATAATCTAAAAAATCTAAATTCTAATGAAAACAAAATCACCAGATTAGCTTTAAAAATCTAATATCTCATCTCAAAAACGGTACTCGTTAAGTTAACATAGATATTATATAGTACAACAACCACAAAACTATCATAGCAACACGTTCGTTTCAACTTAAAGACTATCTAGAATACTGTTATGCTGTTTATCCACGTACTAGTAAGTTGTGGAATGAGTTTCCATCAAACATTTTCCCACCAAAGTACCTACAATCTGGATTCCTTCAAACGAAGGGTAATAGGAGTTCTCACTAATGAGACTATGTGACGCACCTGCAAAACCTTGGGCATTGCCACAGACAGCTCTCTGCCCTCTGGGTATATCAGATGTCGATAGGCGGTGGTGACCACTTTCCATCAGGTGGACCGCCAGCTTGTTCACTTGTTTGTTATATTTAAAATTAAAAAAAAACTCCTATTGAAACACTCCAGAATGCTCACATGTAAACAAATGAGATACCTATCTCCTCGTTGCATTTAATATCATAGTGAATTAGTGAGTACAACTGTGCTGTGACAACTCTCTCCAGAGTTCAAACCACTGTAATCAAACAGTCGGTCAGGTATATCGCCTGTCTCGACTTTATCATTGAGTGAGTGACATGTCTGTGTACAAGGCACGCTTCAGCATCTAGTACTGAGATTCTCAAACTGTAATCCAGGGATGACCCCGAGAGGGCCAAAAATAAATTATAATTTTGTTTTACCACGTTATGAATCTTATTATGTTAGTATCTTATCTGAAAAGTGTTGATTAAGGGAGTTCAACTTTAAATGATGAGGCATGAAATTTTGACACTGTTTTTCAAATTCTAGAGAACGAACAAATTTCTCAAAACGGAATGATTTTATTTGCGTTTTTAACCCCCATATCTCCGCCATTTTGAAAAATGTTCTAAAACTGAATAGTCAAAAATATGTTTACTTTAAACTTTCGCGATTTGAACACATAGTTATATATATTCAAATACGGGACTTATCGCGCCTAAAACATAATTTTTTATTTAACTCGACGTTTTGACCAATTTGCATTGATCGTGGTCACGAGACGACTGACCACGATCAATGCAACTTGGTCGAAACGTCGAGTTAAATAAAAAATTATGTTTTAGGCGCGATAAATCCCGTATTTTAATATTTATAACAAAAAATATGTTTAGTCAAGCTGAAAAGGAGACGATTTTCTCGCGTTATGCGCTCACTCTGTCACAAATACCTTTTAGTACCAATAGTCTCTGAGCTAAGTTGCGGACAGACAGACGGATGGACGAATCTAAAAGGGTCGTCAATAAAATCCTAAAAAGGAATTATTGGAATCAAAAAGTATTTGTGTAAATTGTCTATTTATTGCTGACTCATATTATGATAACCTTATAAAGGGTATTTCAATAGGAGCCTCGGAGGCAAATAGGAGCGCTCGAACTTTGACAAAGAAAAGCAGCCATTTTGTAGAAGTAGACATAAGAAGAGTAGATTTAAGGAGATCTATCTACTATCAAACCAAAAAAGTGTCCGCCAAAATATTCAAGAAACAACCAAAATGTCGCTAGTATAGGTAGAAGGTATGAGAATTTAGTAGTTTTTTTTTGTTGCACTATTAATACTCCTCCGACGTACGACTGGAGGCTTTTTCGAACGGGTTTTAATATGAAGCATCATATGCGATTGACTTCCTTGAGCTTCCATGCAATCTATAGTGTAAATTGTATTTTACTCCTTATGTGTGACGCTATCTATGTGATTGTGTGTGTATGTTTTTTATTAAAAAGTGTGTGTATACGTGTATAGTTATTTTTATTATTCTTTTAACTCGGTAGTTATAGACGTAGGAGTCACATCATCATAATAATAAATTCAAATTAACCAATAACAACATTAATCTCCGGTTACAGAAGCGCCAACCTAAATAATTAAATTTGACGGACACTTTTTTATGTACGGAGATTGTTTCTTTGTCTCTAACCTCCATCATTTTAGTGATGCTACAACTGTCTAAATTGATACCTACTAAGTAGGTATTGATATTATACGGACGGCCACAAAGACGTAAATTAGATGGTGCATGGAGATCTGAGCATTCATTTTGATAATTTGATTTTAATAATTTCAACGCGCTGTTATTGTATAGGGTTGTGAGGTAAAAGGCCTAAACTTTACAAGCATTTGTCAATGTTGACAGCGTTTTATTAAAATGGACGCTTATGTTTAATGTCAAAGTTCAAGCACTCTTATCAAAGAAATTTAATAATATTGCTAAATTCCGTTATGTAGGTACTTTAATATATTTTAAATTGTTTTCTAACATTATGCGTATATACTAAAACCCATATCGTTTAAATAGGTATATATGCATAATACATATAAGTTAACCAATCGGGAACAGCTTTTATTTCTCGGGGAGTTCCTGCTGAAGTCGTTGAGGTAATTCCATTTGCAGTTTCTCCATCAAAAGAGACAGAATGTTCAATGAGTTTGCTAGTTGCAGATTTCTTTCCTCAGACGTTCTCTGCCGAAGATATGTATTTACAGAAGGATCCGACGAGTCGTTGTCAAAATATCTAATATAGGCAGCTGTAGACTCTTTTATTAAGAAACTTGACACCACTAAAACTGAAACATAATAATAAAAATCTAAGAAACATAGTCCTGGTCAAGCGGATATATCAACACCAACGCCATCATAATGAATTAATAGGTTAATTAGTTAGTGACACTTGCAATATCAAGACAAATTGACTGACGTATTTAACAATCATAGGCCAAAATCGGCACATGCGAACATATTCATACATACACATATAGGCTGATAAACACATTACTCTTCCTTGCGTCGCATAGTCGGGTATGTTTTTTGTTCAGTTCAGAAGTTTAGACTCCTTGGTTTGAAGATGATCTTTCACAATTTAGAGCTTTATGTACCACAATATATTTTCAACCGACTTACAGAAAGAAGAGGTTCTCAATTCGTATGTATGTTTTTTTTGTGTATGTTACGCGATTACTCCGTCAATTGTGAACCGATTTGAATGATTTTTAATCGGTAGGGTACGTTTTTAATGTGTTCCCATTGTAATTTCATCGAGATCTGATAAGTATCTCCAGAGATATGACGATAAACGTCTCAAACTTGCTACTGAAATTGACTCGCGGAGAATAGACGTCGGTTGTTTTAGTTTTTAAACTATCATAATTATTATAGATAAACGGTTAAATAGAACATTATTTACTGTCGCACCTCATAACATAAAAATAATTGTACAATGAGGCTGTATGTATGCCCAGTCATCATTGCTTAGCATTAAACACATTATTAACAACAAATTAACCTAGATCATAAAAAAAAGTATAAACTTACTTGCAATAAACATAATCTGTCGCCACATTTTCTTTGTTATCAAATACGTTTGGTTGTGCTGAAATAATGGCACTGTTAAAATATTTATTCAATAATTATAATTATTAATAGCTGCATCTATGTAAGCATTTAAAATGTCAATTAAACTATCCTTATGTTATTTTCCAGATAATTCCAAAAAAATTAATTAGGCGTCTATGAAATGGAAGGACAGAAATGTCCCTCCATTTAATACGTTTAGCTAGACTTTTTTTTATATCTTATAGGCTAGCATTTGACCACTATCTCGCTGGTTATCGATGCAGATGTGGTCAAAGATGGTGAATCATGAGGCCTAGAACAATCTGACTCTCAAAGGCTGTGTACTGCTGGAACACTGTAAAGATATGACGGCAGATGTTCTTCTTGATGGTGGTAAGCTACTTTTTGGTGGCAAGTCAGGCGGAACATTGATATACTTTACTCATTAAATTATTATAGTTAAGAATTTCTTTAGGTTTACACATAAATACAATGTATTAGTAGATTCTGAAATAGAACACAGAATGTACTACATAGATAAAAAACATTTATAAAGAATAAATATAAATTTTTCGTTTATACCAAAGTATATTTAAGTATATTTTACTTACATCAGCGACGTATATACGCAAGATTTTACAGAACGTGTATAATTATGCCTGACTCTTCTCTCTTTTTATATGAAAAAGCAGCTCTACAATAAATACTTATTATGAAAAACCAATTTTAATTATGTTTCCATTAAGATTTTTAATTAGTGATTAATCAAATGTGATGAAGCAAGTACTGCTTCTATTATTTTGATGGTTAATTAATTTTAGATTTATAATTATCGCAAGTTTTAATCAAGATTATAAGTGACGGACCATTATACTCACTACTGTTTGCTGTCGACTGATTGGAACTAGTTTCGTGAACGTCCGATGTATTTCCTTAGAGACTTTACGCAGCTAGATCGCAACGACAATTAATAATAAAATTAATAATTATTTATCGATTGCAATTTACTTTGTGTGTCTACATTAATCAGCATTCAGATTAAGGGAAATTGTGTTAATTGTTAGGTTATCGTTAGTATTTGATACCTAAATATTAGTCGGCCGCCCAAGCTAGCAAGTATACTTACATGAAAAGCCCATCTTGCTTTTTAAAAAATATCTGAAACAATTCCATCTATGGATTTTAACTATTATCATTTTTTTATATATCTTTTGACTTTTATAATTCCTGTTAGTATAACCATTTCGTGGCAATATTCTTTGCTCCGTACACAAGCACTGGAGATATGATAGCTAAGAAACGACTAAGTTCAAATAAAATCCGACGCAAAAGTCGAATATATACCGAGTAGATACGATCAGATAGATATTCTGATCAGAAAATCGGAAACAAAATCTGACGAGTATCGAAGCAATCGGAGCAATCGGAGATATCGAGCTTAAGGGGCTAATGTAGAAAAAGTTTGAGAAGTGATGTGTAGTTGATACATTATCTAGAGACTGCCTTCACATCTTAGTTGATCTTGGAATAAGGTTAAGTTGACCACTTACATGTGCGAGTGTCAAAAGCTCATGTTGTTTCAGTAATGATAAATAGATAAGCCTATTAAAACGTACAAGTGTAAACACTTACTTGATTGTCACTTGTTTGTGATTAGTCTGCAACTATTAGATAAGTAGATTTAAAATAACTATAACTAGTGGCTCTATAAGCTGTAGACTTTGCGAGTCTGTCTTTGCATAACTTAAAATTTAGTAAATGTTGACCATCACCGCACCACCGTAGAACTAAATTCTTAGAACAAAAAGACACCCACCCTCGAACATACCAAAGTTTATTTTCATTGTTTCCAAGTAATATTACTTGGTGATTCGATTTAAGTAATAGATTCTCTATTTTAGGAATAAATATTATTTAGTTAATCATTGAAAATACACTAATTAGGTAATTGATAAAATCGTAGCCAAAAAATCATATTTTAGGCATAATGAAAAATGTACAAAATGTCAAAAAAACGGTTACCATATTTTTCTGTTAAAACATAAGTAGTACTATGCCATAAGACAATTGGCGAGGTCTACAGCTCAGTCATAATCATATTCAGCAGCAAAATTGTACTTCCATAAAAAAAAGGAAAAAAAAGGTATTTGACAATAAGCTTTCCCTAGGTACTCTTAAAAACTTTCAAATCGGAGATATCGCACTTGAAATTTTCTCAATATTTTAAGAAACTGTTGAAAGACCTTTTTTACTCAAAGGAGCGATTTGGGACTTGTTTATAGGTACAAAAACTTTTGACGGTCCCTTTTAGAAATGTTCAGTTGTGCTCAGTGGATTATTATCGTTTTATCCGTGGCCAGGGACTATCCTAGATATTATCCTGTAGGTATTGAATATTAGGTATTAAATACCAGTTCTGCGCCGCTTTCTGAGATAAGTATCTACATAATTTATACATCACTTATTAACTAAATTTTAAACAGGAGGACGTTCTCAATACTATTGTATTTATTTGTGTTTGAATTTGTTACATCAGAACTTTGTCCAATAATAATTAGTTTTTAATTTTTTGAGGGGTTATTCTTCCTGTTTGGTCTCATTGTTTAATTTATCACGATCTGATGAGTATTTCCATATATATATGCAGATAAACACCTCAAACTTGCTACTGAAACTGACTCGCTCGGCAAAAATTGTTTAGTAAACTGCATAAAAAGTCGGTTCTTTTTAGGGTTCCGTACCCAAAGGGTAAAACGGGATCCTGTGTGAACGGGATGTGATAGTTAGACAGTTGAAATTTTCACAGATGGTGTATTTCTGTTGCCGCTAGAACAACAAACACTAAAAATAAAATAAAGTTTAAATGTAAGGGGGTCCCCATACAAAAAACGTGTTTTTAGTATAACGCCATCTATGACACCTTCATAGGTGTCATCTGGGTGTTAACAACTCCATCGTGTTTGTTAAACTAACAACCTTTTTAATTAGTTTCGTAAAAATGACATAGACGGCGCTAGTAAACGAGCCCCGCCCCGTCTTTCTAGATCGCGACCAAACAAAATATTCTTTGTAATATCAATTATTCAAATATATGAGGTTGAAACTCTGTTATGTTTCGTATTGTACGGAACCCTCCCTAAGTTTGCGATAAGAGACGCGATTCTGACTCGCACTTGGCTAGTTTTATTTTCGAATTATTATACCGTGAAACTCCGCATAAGGCGTAAAGTAAGGCGTAGTTTCGTTATGTGTGCGTGAAACTGTGTATACGCCGAGGCGTAGTTTTACCCGGCCTCAGTGCGTTGTTCGGCGGTTGTAGCCTTGACTTTTTATTTGATCTGAGCCAAAGAGCAATAATTACTAGTAATTATTGCTCTTTGGTCTGAGCATATTATGTAAGCATAAATCTAACATGCATAAATACTTCAATTTGAAATTTAATTCCACCCCCGACTGATTTATGTGTAATCAGTTCTTTGAGACCATTCCAATGAGCCTAAACTAATGCTAACATTTATAATAGTGCGCTAAAAGCATCTCTTTCAGATAACTTACAAAGAAAAAAAAACATTTAACTAAATTTTGGCCGAATTTCGACCACTGGAGGCCACTAGTATATTTTATGAATTTGCCGTGAAAAAAACAGTACATGTATATATTCCTTATAACACTAGAATCCTAATTAATATTATTATATTATAAATGCGAAAGTAACTCTGTATGTCTGTCTGTGTCACTTTCACGCAAAAACCACTGAACCGATTTAAATGAAATTTGGTACACAGATAGTCTAGAGCCTGAGAAAGGACATAGGCTACTTTTTAATGCTAAAAAAGGGTTGTAAGGGGTTGAAAGGGGGGATGAAAAGTTGTATGGAAGTATCGTCATTTTAGGAGCTAGAAGCTTCAAACTTATTTTTTAGGCTGTTAATTCGATATAAATAAATATGACATTCAAAGTTTGTAGAAGTTGTACCCTCAAGGGTGTAAAATAACAATAGGGGATGAAAGTTTGTATGGAACTATGTAAGGTTTATGTGAATATTTTACTGCACCGATTTAAATGAAATTTGGTACACAGATATTCTAGAGCCTGAAAAAGGACATAGGCTACTTTTTAATGCGAAAAGAGGGTTGTAAGGGGTTAAAAGGGGGATGAAAAGTTGTACGGAAGTATCGTCATTTTTAAAGCTACATCCTTGAAACTTATTGTTTAGGCTGTTGATTCGATATAAATAAATATGAAATTCAAAGTTTGTGAGGGGGTAGGGGGAAACGGGAAGGGAGAGAGGGAAGGGGGAGGGAAAGGGAGGGAGGGGAGGGAGGTTGAAGTGAGGGGAAGGGGGAGTGAAAAGGGAGAGGGGGGAGGGTAAGGGAAGGGAAGATGGAAGTGAGGGGAAGGGGAGGGAAGGGGAGGGAAGGGGAGGGAAGGGGAGGGAAGGGGAGGGAAGGGGAGGGAAGGGGAGTGGGAGGAAGAGAGAGGGGGAGGGGAGTGGAGGGTAAGGGGAAGGGGAGTGGGAAGTGAGGGGAAGGGGAGGGGGAAGGGATTGGGGAGGGGTGAGGGGTAGGGGGAGGGAGGATTAGCACGGTATGGTACGGTGCGGTGTAGGTGGGATACGCATGTATCTTATTTGTAAAATAATAAGCCTAAATCATAAAAAATGCTACCCAAAGACACTATTCCACGCGGACGCGAAGTCGCGGGCACAGCTAGTATAATATAACGCTTTTCATGATCATTTCCAAAATCAGATAAGCAGTCTGAAAATAAATCCAACAGACCTAAATACTAAATACCACTAAACCCAGTTTTCTGCCTACAAAAGCGGGTAGTCGTAAAACGGCCTACGCGTTGAAGCTTGCTGTCCAACCGCACGCCTCCTATGTCTAGATTCTAGTTTCTAGTTAGGAATACACGCTGGAGGACTATAAACCTCAATGTCTTGATGGTATTGACATGAACTTCTAGATTTAGATTAGAGTGCCTAGTGCGCGTTTCTACCTAGAGCAGGTTTCTTTAGATGTTACTCATTTGATCACGTTAACGTAAATGCAGATTTGTATGGAAATAAAAAAGCGCCATCAATGTGCCTAGTCTTTGTTCCATACAATTAATGTGTGTTTAACGCAATCGAGCAAGTTAACAAATCAAATGAATTTCGCACTAGGCACTTAAAATAAACATAGTGCAAAGAAGTGCTTAGTACAAAGAATCCATCGACTGATACCGTAGACAGAGTATATTAAAATAGACCTGGCATTAAAATAAAAATAATAATATGAGAAGGATAAAACTATACAACATTTTTTATCCTATATGCGATTTTATTGTTTGGAGCCACCTCTGGCTCCCAGTTCTTCCCAGGCTTGCTGCTTGCACCTGCTGTCATGTATGACCTGACCAAATTATGTTGTTCATTTTATCTTATAGCTGCCATATGTATCACGTGTTCATCATTTTAGTCGGGTTATATTTCTATAGCTATTCCATTCGCATACGCTAATGTCTTGTCTATTTAATTTTCCGTCTACGTCTGATACGGTTTTAGACAGCTAACTTTGTAACTATTATTATTTTCTTTAATGTCAAAATTAATTATTCCTCAAAATTAAATGTTGATCATAGTTCAATTTATATTTAAAAGCCTCTTTTCGAAATCTAGACCAATATTATAAAAACGTTTGTAACTCTGTCACTCTGTCTGATTGTTACCTTATCACGTCTAAACAGACGATCCGATCTTACTGAAATTTAACAAGGAGATACTTTATAGCATGAGGATGAACATAGGCTATTGTCATGATATGCTGATTATCATGATTGTAATTTTTGTGAAAATTACAAATTGACTTTTTACATAGTTTTTAACGCGGGCGAAGCCACGGGGGCACAGCTAGTAATACATTAACGCTAATAATGGCATATTAATTTAATGATTTTAACAAACAGCTGTATGATAATGTCTGAATGAATATTACTGAAGAAAATGGTTAGATTAATTTCGACCATATCATCGCTTACCACCAGACGACATAGTGATCAAACGCTAGCCTACCGACTTCACATGCCGTGATAGTAAAAATATCCACTAGTCATAATCAATAATCATCAAGGTATTACATTTGTTTATTTTGTTTATCTTTATATCTCCGGAGATGATTATCAGATCGCGATAAAATTTGAATGGGATCAAACGGAAATCATTATCTCTGAAACAAAAAATAATTTTTCAAATTGGTTAAGATTTGACAGAGTCCTAAGGTAACAAACACAAAAAAAAAAAACAAAAACAGTCGTATTGAGAAAATAGTTTTAGTGAAGTCGGTCAAAAATATTTTAAAAAAGATTATCACCAACCATTTTGCCCAATATTGCTAAATTACGGGAACAATGTTATTTATTAGGGATCAATGATTAAATCAAATCAACGGGCATGTTAACAGGATTCCTACCTAGGATTTAACCTAGACCTAGGGTTTTAGTCACAGGATCTAATGTTCCAAGTCTTATTTGCATAAACGGGCCCGGCAGTAGATGTCAAAGCTATAAATCTATGACGCGAAATTGATAAGGTGGCCTTATGTTAATTTTAACAGTTATCTATCTGAATAACAATGTTGTTTTGCGAAACAACGAGAAGGCAATTATTGTTTCAATTTGTCATGTCTTATATTTCTTAAGAAATGTATCTTGTTATGGTTTTTTATTCTAATTACTATGCACGGCTAGTTTATAATATTTTCTTCCTAGGAAGTTTCACAAACTATGTTTTATATAGTAAAAACTAGTTAAGCATGTAAACTGTTCATGTTAGCTGAATAGTTCTGCTATAAACTTAACTTGGTTTAGTCGGAGCCGTGAAACCGCGACAATAGCACTTCTGAAGGAATGTTATGGCGCATTCATCTATGCCTTTGATTATGTTAGGATGGATCGCGAGCACGTACACGAACAATAGACATAGACCAACGATTTGTTCATGTCCATTTGCAGGTATTCAAACGTGAAAAGGAATGTACACTTTGTATATTGGTTTCCAGTTTTTTTCCAGTGCAGATACTTTCGTATAGCCTAAAATAGAGATTGTAGGCCAAACTAGGCCTTTGGTTTTTAATTTGCGAAGCCTAGTTTTGATAAGGACAGTTTTTCGAACAATGCAGGCCATAGATTTTATGGCCTTATGTACGACGAAATAGGTAATCATAGGGGTTGAACAAAAACAAAGATTTGTTTTAAACAAACTTGTTACATCTTCAACATAGTGGGTTAACGATATCGCAAATATTCTGTTGTGGTTTACCCAAACGAAGATCATCAGACAGAGATCCAACAAAAATCAATATATAAGTAGGTAACTACGAAACCCATACCCAGCCGTAGAGAAACTGGCAGTAGGTAGATGACAATATTCTCAAATTTGCTGTTACTTTTCAACCGACTTTCCAAAAGAAGGAGGTTCTCAATTCGTCTGAATGTTTAAAAAAAAAAAAATTTATTGTGTGTATGTCACGCGATTACTCCGTCAATTCTGAACCGATTCGAATGATTCTTTTTATTATCAGTAGGGTACGTTTCCATATACGGTCCCATTGTAATTTCATCGAGATCTGATAAGTATCTCCAGATATATGATGATAAACGTCTCAAACTTGCTACTGAAATTGACTCGCGGGGCATTGAAGTCAGTTGTTTTAGTTTTTAAACTATCTTAATTATGTCTAATCGAATTAGGAATATATTGACAAAGTTTCGATGAATTACTTTTCATGTCCAAATCAAAACTGTACCCGCAGATCCATAAATAAATAATCAAAGAGTGCAGTGTGAAGCTCTGATGGATTGAATAGGCAATATTGTTAGGTTGATGTGATTGTTCGCAACTGTTTGCTACTTTTGGACCTATCGGATTGAATCTCTTGCCTCTTTGGGATACCGATTGATTTAGAATGTTCTCTCAATGAGATACGGAGAGATGATGTGGCTGTAGGTTATCTGGACTTTTTAATGGTTATATTGTTACTTTAGAAATGTATTCTATTATATAGAGACGGTCACGGTTACTTGCTCGGATTACGAGGTGTTGAAGTTTAAGCAAAATAGATATTTCGATTCATATTTTAAGTATTATATACAGTACAGTAGTACACTACTAGTAATACTAGTAGTACAGTAGTACAGTACATATTTTAAGACCATGAAGGTCATAAATATTATCTACCTGCATCATTGTTTTTGAATATTTACCATGTTTTATTTTATTTATAATATTCCGGAATTTCGACTCTGTTCCAAGCGCCATGATCCTAAATGAACTGAATATCAGTCATGGGCATTGTTTAAAAATTTTACTATTACATATATTATTCTGCAAGACAAGTATGAAAATTTATTAGGAAGGTAAAAAAGGCCTGCCTACCAAATTATTAGCTACCTAATTATGTAGACACACACTTTCTTGTAAATAAAGCTGGTAAGCTTCGACGATAATATCAAATTATCACAGTTTTCGGGATATTTACTATGTTGTTTCCAATATTTCGCTTTTGTTCCAAGCGCCATCCATGATAACGGTGGTTTCGATATTCTTTTCTGTTAAGTATTATAAAATACGTTTTATATGTTTTAATTATAAAACGACACAAGCATGATGCTTGTAACGAAAACGTCTTTCATAACAAAATCAGTAGCACGCAAAACCCTCGATTTCCAGAATTAGCGCATTTTGCACGAACACACAGTGGGCTGAGAAATTGAATGAAATGAATCAGTTTTTAAAATCTTATTTGGTATTATTGCTAAACTTCACAAATTCAGCTTTCTATGAGCAAATAAAATTCCTCGGTATACGAAAGAACAGTTACTCTCTTCTTTGGAGAGCACACAATAATCGTAAAACCTCTTCCCGCATTGTGAGCCATCGGCTCGAGCTAGCCTGAACGCTGAACAGGCTGCCTATTCATATGCTTATGTCATCGGCGCTTACCTCTATCGAGATTAGATTGAGTGCTGCTGATGGAAATTATTACCTCACTATAAGGTCATTGTCACCCACGGGAAGGCCTTATTTTTTTATCCTATAGGTTAGCGTTTGACCACTATCTCAGCTGTTGGTAAGTAATGATGCGGTGGATGGTAGCACGCTAGGCCTAGAATGGGAACTGGTCTTCAAGGATAACTGCCGGAACACATTAGATGTTTGGCGACAGATTTTATAACCTGAGAGTGGTAGCTGGCCAGGCGCCCACTAGATAGTGTCCATGCGGGGGTTGGGGGTTTCTTAACGATGGTCATCGTTAACTTGATTTAACGTAAACATTGATGACTAGAACGACCCACCGTACTAAAATCTGTACCTAATCGGTTTGCCAAGTTCCGGCATGATGTTCGGTGCAGTCGGTATAGAAGTCGGGTTGGGATAGTTGCGCATTATGGATTGGACTAAAGTTAAGAATCTTTAAAAAAATCTTTTATATCTTTCATATTGTCTCACATAATAATTCATCACACCTTATCATGCATTAATCTGTTTTCTATATGTGTTTCAGTAATGTTTTTCCAGTTACACCCAACCTAAAAACGGTATTCTTATTATATTACGCATTTTTACGACGTTCACAAACTATTGTCCACACAGAATAGTAAATCAAAGATTTATCACCGCATATATTGCCTTTCCAGCGCCTTTGTTACATCAAATAATGCTCAGCAGTAAAGCCTTTGTGGATAGCTGTATGATTAACTTAACGTTTGTTAAATTGAATAGTTCGTTATCTACGTGAGAGATTACAACTATTTGTGAATCTAAGGGCCTGACACAAGGTCTACAATATTTTTATTTAAAAATTACTTCACTAGTTAGAGGATGATGCTTATAACCGGCCGTGGAGCAGCGTCTTTTTTGCGGTGGTACCAAGACTGATTTATTTTAGACCATATCGTCCGTCCGTCTACTAGACATAGTAAGCAATACCCTTTTCTTGCAGTCAGGTAAACATAGTACATGTCAACCAGGAGAATACTCGTACTCACAAAAAGAGCAAATTTAAGCGTATTCCAAAATAGCATTGTACAAGTCGTCGAAACCCTTAAAAGTGTCGTGCAAAGTAATCTGTTAACAGTTTTGTTTTAACTTTATTAGCCCTCAACTTGGGTAAAGAAAGGAAAGACAATCATATCATGAAAGACTGACACAATGTTAACATCGTCTATTCTCGGTAGTTAACACGGTAATACAGTTTTACAAAACTGTGGTAATACAATTTCATAAAGATGAAAAAGTCAAAAATCAAAATAAGTCCGTACAAAACTTACTTTATGGATAAATAAGCAGAACGTATAACAGTTTGTAATTATACGCGGTATTCATTAGTTTGTTACCTCATGGTCAAACTACTTCACCTTTTGCTGTAATTATGCACATAGATAGACCATAGGGTCAAATACGACATAAGAAATTTTTGAAGCGGGCAAACCCCGGGCCCTGTTAGTATGACATTATATCATGATCCGGAAAGTGTCATGTGTCAATAAAGCGCAAAGAAAGCAGTAGATCAATGTTTATAATTAAAGGAAATTGTTAAATATCCGGATATCGCTAAACATACAGGAAGTGGTCACACACACGCCGCCAGTCTAAACTGTCCATAGGAATCCGCAACTTTCTCCGTAATCACAGTCACATAAAAATATCCCATTATAATTATTTAACGCTAAGTTACATAAAGATAATGACAACGTGAAATGTAACAGTTCAAATAATATCGTATAAAAACTTTGAAAAGAACCAAATTCACATGACGCACGGAGGGATTTTGAAATTGTTTTCTGACACACTAAAAAAATCTAATACTATAAGAATCTTTGTCCTGACATACTGACTGACTGACTGACAGACAACGCACAGCCTAAAGCGCTGGTCGTAGAGACTTGAAATTTGGAGGGTGTATTTGTCTTAGTACGTAAGGGTGTACTAAGAAAGGATTTTCCAAAATTCACCCCTTAAGGGGATGAAATGGGGGTTCAAAGTTTGTGTGGAGAAACAAGATTAGATAGTTTTTTCTATTCAAAACCTCACACAAGTGCTTTAGAAAAAAAAATAAGTAAACACGAGTTTCAGGCTTTTTCATAATTCCACCCCTAAAAGGGTAAAACGGGGTAACAAAGTCTGAAATCAATATTGTTTCGGATTGCGCTGAAATTTGGCATGCAAATAGTTATTACGACGTTAGTTCCCTGTGAAAAAGGATTTTCCAAAATTCACCCCTTAAGGGGATGAAACGGGGGTCAAAGTTTGTATGGAGAAACAAGATTAGATAGTCTTTTCTTTTCGAAACTCCATACAAGTGCTCCAGTAAAAAAATTAGTCAATACGTGTTTCAGGTTTTTTTAATTCCACCCCTAAGAGGGTGAAATGGGGTAACAAAGTGTGAAAATCAATATTGTTTCGGATTGCACTGAAATTTGGCATGCAGATAGTCATTACAACGTTAGTTCCCTCTGAGAAAGAATTTTCCAAAATTCACCCCTGAAGGGGATGAAACGGGGTTTCAAAATTTGTATGGAGAAACAAGATTAGACAGTCTTTTCTATTCGAAACTTCACACAAGTACTTAAGTAAATAAATAATTAAATACATATTTCAGGATTTTTCGTAATTCCACCCCAAAAAGAGAAGTGGGGTAACAAAGTCTGAAATCAATATTGTTTCGGATTGCGCTAAAATTTGGCATGCAGATAGTTATTTTGACGTAGGTATTCGCTAATAAAGGATATTTCAAAATTCACGTTTCAAAGGGATGAAGCGGGGGTTCAAAGTTTGAATAGTCATTTTATTCGACATTTCACACAAGCACTTCTGTTTATAAATAAGTCAATACGAGTTTCAGACTTTTTCAAAATGCCACCCTAAGAGGGTGAACTGGGGAACAAAGTCTTAATAAAATCAATATTGTTTCGGTTTGCGCTGAAATTTAGAATGCAGATAGTTATTATGACGTAGGTATCCGCTCAGAAAGGATTTTCAAAAAATTCCTCCCGGATACGGAACGGGGATTCAAAGTTTGTATGGTGAAACAAGATGAGATAGTCTGTTTTATTCGAAACTTTACACATCGGTACTTATGTAAATAAATAAGTAAGTACGTGTTGTAGAATTTTTCGAAATGGGGTAGGTAACAAAGTATGAAAATTTGGGTTTTTCGGGTTTTATAAATATGAATCCCGATTTGCCTTAGTCACGCGATAACTTTTTAACGCGGGCGAAGCCGCGGGGCACATCTTGTATTAATATAAGACCGGTTGGGTGTTTTCAGAAAAAAACTTATTTTTCTGTCACTGTCTTCACATCGCAATTTTGACAGAAGCAAGAATTATTAGGGTAAGGCTAGGGTAAATTTTCGGTACTAGGACCGCAATTATCAAAATCAATAAATTACAAGTTCAAAAATTTTTAAGCACAAGCTTTTTGTAAATACTTTGTCTTTAAAAATTTCGTCATATAAATAATTCGTCATAATAATAAAATCATGTTACATGCATGAGAGGCACAAATCACTATGTTACACACTCATATGTGTCAATTTGTAAACCTCCTTTCCGCAGTTGGTTGAACAGCTCTCGAACTAATCGATACATAAATTGGCTATTTGCGCAGCAAGCCCGATTATAATAATCTGTATATTCAATTTATCGAGATTGCTCGCTGTCCTGCTTTTATTTATGGCACCCATCGATAGCTCCTATTGATAGTATCGGGCTTTTATTACTATGTACAAAATAGGTTGTTTAGTAAGCGTTTATCAATCAGTTGCTTATCTACATAATATTAAGATTGTCTTTTGATTATTGAATATTTTTATAAAATGTTTGGCAGGCCGTATCAATATTAAAATATACAAAATGTGATGAAAACTATTCGCTGCAGTTTCGTCGGTTCGTTTACTATTATTTTGTTATAATTTATGATCCAAAACGAAAAAAACCAACCGACTTCACATGCCGCGATAGTCAAAGTACTGGCTAGTTATACGGCTAGCTATAGTCATGTCATCAAAGTATACAAATTTACTTATGTTGTTTATCTCCATATCTCCGGAGATAGTTGTCAGATCTCGATAAAATGTGAATGAGACTGAACGGGAAGCATGATCTCTCAAACAAAAAGAGTTTTTCAAATCGGTTACGATTTGACGCAGTTCTGAGGTAACAAACAAAAAAACAGTTGAATTGAGAACTTCCTCCTTTTTTGTGAAGTCGGTTAAAAATGCAGTCGACTGCATATCTATTAGTGTACTATCTATTAGTAGTATACCACGTTAATGTTATGAACGCCCTAGAGGATAAGGTTGTAATTTATTTTTAAAAGGACACCTAACGAACTGCCTCTGTTCTGGCTCAAATCCAGGACCTTTCTTGCCGCATCAGTCATTGAACTAACGCACGACACCTACCGATAGTCTAGCCGATGCATAACCGCAGACACAATACGAAATTTTCCCTTTCATAAATATTCGATTTACTTCTACAGCTCTACCCAAATTTCTAGTAACAAAACATTTCCATCAAACTTCACAATCAGTCCCTACGGAGCATCAAGAGGCAATGTCTGCGTCTAAAAGAAGACGTGGAGCAGGTTATCTTCATAAAAGTCGAGCGCACAATAAACCTGAGATCAAATGAAATTCCTCCAGACAAAAGATTACATTTTAATTCTGTGATAAAACACTTCCAACAAAGTATACGTTTTGACGAGTTCCCAACGGGGACTAGTGAAAGGAATGTCTCGATAATTTGTCGATATTCTTTTCTAGCGTGTAAAGACTGCAACAAAAGATTAATGTACTTTACTAAATCAGTCAATAAATTTTTAATAGCTACCTAGCTGTAATAATACTCCTGTTATAACTACTTGTACTCGTACTACATACCCGGTAAAAAACTCTCCTTCCCCTGAATTATATTAAAATTTATATTTAAATACCTCATCGTGCGTTAGATAGACTATAATAGCTACACTATAGTAAATGTTCTCTTTTCTCTTAATATTTTACTTTGGTGTACGTGTTGTACGTATAGTGGTAGTATATATTATTCTTTATTTTAAATCGAAAGATCTCTAAACTTTTATCCTACAATGCCGCTGAAAATATATCGACATCGAGCAAACAAAACGTCTAATACAATAAATATATAATAAATAAAATAAACGATAACTATTTATCCGTAGCTATCGATAGTGGCTATAAATATAGTCTGTCCCATCCCTCCAGGCAAGATAGACTTGAACGACTATTTTATAGCGATGGATGGCGTAGACTATAAAGCAGTACCAGGCGATTTAGTTGAGACGTCCGAGCCCGATGCAAGGTAATTTGTGAGCCATCAGTGTAAAACACGTCACAGATTTATTTAATTATCTCCGTTGTAAAACTAGAGGTGTTGGCGGACATGAATATAAAAGAACTTCATTGTTTTAAGCGTGGACATACGTGACGTAATGATTCGATTGAGTGTTCTTGAGTGGATTAGACATAAATTAATCTTTATGAATCTACTTTCAGCTTTTATTTTTGATTAACAGTTGACTGGGTATTTCTACGTGAATATGTTTACTACAGATACTGTTAAATCCTATACCAGGCCAATATTATAAAAACGTTTGTAACTTTGTCACTCTGTCTGTTTGTTACCTAATCACGCCTAAACGGAAGATCCGATATTACTGAAATGTAACAAGGAGATACGAGTACCTTATAGCATGAGGATGAACATAGGTTACTAAACTCGTGTACTTACGTGAACGAAGTCTTGGCTAGTATATACCTACCTATAAGATAACTGTAGTCAGAAGTGTAATAGAAATTGACTAGAGGCTAAAGGTAGGTACATCCCCTTTATCACTCTTACATATCAAAATTTCAACACTGAATACGTCGTCTTTGGCAACAATGGATCGCCTAGCTTAGACCTGTAGCGATGACCTAGGACACACATGCCTAAATGACATTAGTCAAAGCAGACTATACCACAATATACCGTGTTACTTTTAATATGAAGATAAGTTAATTGTTAAACACAATCCAAAATTTCATCGTACCGACGAGACTTGAACCCGCACCCCCCGGATTACACGTCCAGGTGCTCTGCCAATTAAGCCACGGTTCGATACATCGATACGACGAAATTAGTGGATTGCATTTGTTAACCCAATTATGCATTGGTGGCGCCATCTATGACTACTTATTACGTAAGTTAATCATTCGGAAGAAATCATTACAGTTTTCAAATCCGACGAGAGATGTTGCACTGCGTAAATCAAATATTATGTTTCTTTGAAGTGTCTCACACTTAACATTTTTGTAAATTGTTAAACACAATCCAAAATTTCATCGTACCGACGAGACTTGAACCCGCACCCCCCGGATTACACGTCCAGGTGCTCTGCCAATTAAGCCACGGTTCGATGGTGGCTTAATTGGCAGAGCACCTGGACGTGTAATCCGGGGGGTGCGGGTTCAAGTCTCGTCGGTACGATGAAATTTTGGATTGTGTTTAACAATTTACAAAAATGTTAAGTGTGAGACACTTCAAAGAAACATAATATGAAGATAAGTTGTTTAAGAGATGTATAATGTGGATATTATTGCCGTTACTATGTGCAAGTTTATTAACAGCCATTAAATCAATAATAATTTATTGATTTAATGGCTATAATTAAATTAATATTTAATATGTTTTGCATTAATAATAGATTAAAAAGTAAAAACATTTGAAAACAAGATTTTATAAAGACTTTATCATATGTAATGAAAAATACTTATGATAACGATATTAACCATACATACTGGCCTTAATTTGACTGTACTACTATTTGCCATTACACAGTTCCATTTCCTACAGCCCGGCTCAATCATCAGGTCAGCTCGATCTTACCATATTATTGCATTGTCACCGAAGACATGCTAGAACCTGCACCAAATTTGAGTCCAATCAAACGCCAGGAAGTGGTTCTAATTTAGCTTCCAAAATTCCAGGACATAAAAGTGAAGTTAAATCAAAGCCTGTAAAATTGAAACTAATATTTTCAAATTAAGAAATATATAACCCCGAAATTTTTGACCGTAAGCAAGCTTACGGTAAAGTAGCTAGCTAAGTTAAAGTAGTTTCTTAACAAAAGAGTATTCGGTCAGTCTATGTAGGTACTCTGAGGCTTCAAATAGAACCTAGCAGCTAACACAAAGTTTAAGGTTCTTAGCTATTACTTTAAATAACACCACTTAGCTAACTTTGTTTTACTTCAGAGTTTGAGCTAAGGCACTATAAGCAGTCTGGATTAAGGGTTTACTTAATTATTCATAACTGGGTTTACTTCAATAACTGTCTAAATACTGCTATACATGTAATCGTATATTTAATAATTACATATTTATAATAATATAATACTATGCTGATGGGGCTAACGTTTTTAGGGTTCCGAACCCAAAGGGTACCAACGGAACCTTATTGCTGAGACTCCGCTGTCTGTCAGTCTGTCCGTCTGTCACCAGGCTGTATCTCATGAACCGTGATAGTTAGACAGTTGACATTTTCACACATGATGTATTTCTGTTGCCGCTATAACAACAAATACTAAAAACCGAATAAAGTTAAAAATTAAAGGGGGTCCCCATACAAGAAACGTGTTTTTTCGTCATTTTACTATAACGCCATCTATGAACGTTTGACTGTATTAATTATATTAATTACCTATGTGTCAACTTTCACTTAGTTGACGTTAGGCGTTTGTAAGATGGCGTTGTACTAAATAAGCAAGCGGATCCTGTTTTAATAAATGTTTAGAATTGAGATAGATCTATTTATCAATTTATTAGAAGCAACGTGATTTCTTTAAGCATTTTTTGCTCGATTTTATAAAATCTTGTAGTATGGTACGGAATCGGAACCCCACTAGTGCAAGTCCGACTTGCACTTGGCCAGTTTATTTAGATCACCAGGTGGCAAGCTGAGTAAAATTGTCCTGGTAACAACTGTCAAGCTATACAATTTTATGATGATACGTCATGTTATGTCATTGTCAGTTTGGGATAAATCCTTAACTAAAAATGACATTGCCATTTCGCGGACCTTGTAGCACAATATGCCTCTAGCGGAAACTTATGGTCAGTTTACACCGCGACGCGACGATGCATTTGGAGTCGCGTGGCGCAGCCCGACGCCGCGCGGCGCAGTAAAACGTGCGACGCCACCAAATTATCTCAATGCAATTTGTATCTTATTGTGTAGTTAATAAAGTTTAATTGTTTATCACGCGGTGCAGCGCGACGCTGCTCGGCGCAGCCAGAAGCCGCGCGGTGCAGCGCGGCGCAGCCTGAAGCTGCCGAACTAACTCAATGAAATGTGTATCTTTTATAATAGTAAACTAGCTGTTAGCCGCGGCTTCGCCCGCGTTATTTGAGTCTTTATGACCTTTGAGGTCAAGATCGATGATCTCTTAGGCCAAGTCACCATAGATGACCCTAAAGTCGAACTCAATATCCTCTATTGTTAAATTCATTAATCATTTTGGTTAGGTATACGAAGTTGTGCTGTTTAAATGTTTGACTCAACACAAAAGTTCCTGAAACATTTCTTACAAAGAAAATAAGGTGAATAGCTGCGCGAGCGCAGCGAGAGTTATCATTGCGCGAGCGAACATTTTTTATGACTTTTTATGACCCTGACAAATTTACGACCTAATAATCAACTCACTATAGATGACTCTTAGGTCGAACTCGATATCGTCTATTGTTAAAGTTATTTATATTAATTATTACTTGGTAAACCTAACCAAGGTTTACCAAGTTTTGCTGTTTAAATATTTGAGTCAGTCTAATGTATGAGGCTGCTGAAACACGCTATTATACGCTATATAGCGTTATTGCTGCGAAAAAAAAATTCGACTTTTTATGACCCTGACAGTTTTTATGACCTACTAAGTCAACACCAATGACACGGTAAAACGTGATATCCACTTATTTTAAGGTTAATAATCATTATGATTATTGAAGGTTGTACTGTTTTAATTTATGACTCGTTTTGATGCATGTGGTTATTAAAATACAAAAGTTGCTGAAATATTACCTTCAAAGTAGATAAAATAAATAATTGCGCGAGCTTGGCGAGCGCTAAAATTTTTTACGACTTTTTATTACCCTGACAGTTTTTATGACCTACTAATTCAACACCGATGACATAAGGGTTCAATTTGATATCCACTTAATTAAAGGTTAATAGTCATTATGTTTATTGAAGGTTGTTCTGTTTCAATGTATGATTCGTTTTGATGCATGTGGCTATTAAAATTCAAAAGTTGACGAAATATTTCCTACAAAGTAGATAAACTAAATGCTTGTGCGAGCGAAGCGAGCGCGAAAATTTTTTACGACTTTTTATGACCCTGACAGTTTTTATGACCTACTAAATCAACACGGATAACACTCAGGTTAATGTCGATAATCACTTATTTTAAGGTTAATAATTATTATGATTATTGAACATTGTACAGTTTTAATTTATGACTCGTTTTGATGCATGTGGTTATTAATATACAAAAGTTTCTGAAATATTACGTTCAAAGTAGATAAAATAAATAATTGCGCGAGCTTCGCGAGCGCTAAAAATTTTTATGACTATTTATGACCCTGACAGTTTTTATGACCTACTAAGTCAACACCGATGACATTAGGGTTAAATTTGATATCCGCTTAATTTAAGGTTATTAATCATTATGATTATTGAAGGTTGTTCTGTTTCAATTTATGACTCGTTTTGATGCATGTGGCTATTAAAATTCAAAAGTTGACGAAATATTTCCTACAAAGTAGATAAAACAAATGCTTGCGCGAGCGCAGAGAGTGCTATAACTACGCAAGCGAAGCGAGCGCGAGAATTTTTTACGACTTTTTATGACCCTGACAATTATTATGACCTACTAAGTCAACACCCTAAGGCCGTTAAAACACGAAAGTTTTTAAAATACTTCCCACAAAGCAGATAAACGCGTTGGGCAAGCAAAGCCAGCGCGTAAATTTTGATGACTTCTAATGACCCTGACAGTTTTATGGCCTAATCAAGACACTAATTAAGTCATTATAGACGAACCTAAGGTCAAACTTTTATGATTATGTTAACTCTATGTAAAGTTAACAAAAAATATATGCACCCTCACTTAACTGCCGAAAAAAAAGTATTCGTTGCCCTTTTATGCCCTATTAAATGTCTTTGTACAAAATGTCATGTGAATCGGTCAAGCCTTTTGGCCGAAAAGAGGCCAAACATATACAAAATTCAACAATAAAAAACTGACAACCGGACTCGATTGTAAAAAAAGTAACCAATGTGCTCGGATAATAGACTCTACTCTTGGTCTATGTCTTATTGACTGTCTCTGTACAATTTCAGCTCAATCGGTCAACTCGTTTAAGCGAGAAGAGGTCACACGGTTAATAAAACTCAATTAAAAAAAAAATTACCCAAACTCAACTGTTAAAAAAAAACCTTTGTCGTTCTATGCCCTATCAACGTTATTTGTACAAAATTTGAGCTGAATCAGTCAAAACGATTGCCGCTAAGAGGCAACACATTATTCCTTAATAAAATTATGCACACCTAGAATTGCCAGCGAAAAAAAAGTATCCTATGTCTTATTGACCGTCTGTGCACAAAATTTCAGCTGAATGGTTGACCCGTTTGACTAAGAGGAGGCCACACATTTACAAAGTTCAATAAAAAAAATCTGGACACCTGGACTCGACTGCCAGAAAAAAAGTATCCTATTTCTATGCCATATGAGCTGTATATGTAGAAAATTTCAGCCGTATCGGTCAAGCCGTTTAGCTGATAAGTGGCCACACATACCCAAAATTCAATAAAAAAAATCTGGACACCCAGACTCGATAGCCAAAAAAGTATCCTATATCCTATTCTGCCCTATGAACTGTCTTTATACAACATGCCAGGCAAATTGGCCAAGCCGTTTATTCGAGAAGAGGTCTTATATTTACAAAATTCAATTAAAAATATCTGGACCCCCTGACTGGACAGCCAGAAAAAAAGTATTATATATCATATAATGCCCTATGAACTGTCTTTACACAACATGTCAAGCAAATCGGTCAAGCCGTTTATTCGAGAAGTGGTCTTATATTTACAAAATTCAATTAAAAATGTTTGGACGCCCTGACTTGATAGCCAGAAAAAAATTTTTCTTTATCCTATTCTGCCCTATGAACTGTCTTTATACAACATGACAGGCAAATCAGTCAAGCCATTTATTTGAGAAGAGGTCTTATATTTACAAAATTTAATTAAAAATATCTGGACCCCCTGACTCGACAGCCAGAAAAAAAGTATTCTTTATCCTATTCTGCCCTACGACATGCATTCACACAACATTTCAGGCAAATCGGTCAAGCCGTTTATTCGAGAAGAAGTCTTATATTTACAAAATTCAATTAAAAATATTTGGACCCCCTGACTCGACAGCCAGAAAAAAAGTATTCCTTATCCTATTCTGCCCTACGACATGCATTCACACAAAGTTTCAGGCAAATCGGTCAAGCCGTTTATTCGAGAAGAAGTCTTATATTTACAAAATTCAATTAAAAATATTTGGACCCCCTGACTTGATAGCCAGAAAAAAAATTTTCTTTATCCTACTCTGCCCTATGAACTGTCTTTATACAACATGATAGGCAAATCGGTCAAGCCGTTTATTCGAGAAGACGTCATATATTTACAAAATTCAATTAAACATATTTGGACCCCCCCACTCGATAGCCAGAAAAAAAGTATTCTTTATCCTATTCTGCCCTATGAACTGTCTTTACACAACATGTCAGACAAATCGGTCAAGCCCTTTATTCGAGAAGATGTCTTATATTTACAAAATTCAATTAAAAATATCTGGACCCCCTGACTCGACAGCCAGAAAAAAAGTATTCTTTATCCTATTCTGCCCTACGACATGCATTCACACAAAATTTCAGGCAAATCGGTCAAGCCGTTTATTCGAGAAGAAGTCTTATATTTACAAAATTCAATTAAAAATATTTGGACCCCCTGACTCGACAGCCAGAAAAAAAGTATTCCTTATCCTATTCTGCCCTACGACATGCATTCACACAAAATTTCAGGCAAATCGGTCAAGCCGTTTATTCGAGAAGAAGTCTTATATTTACAAAATTCAATTAAAAATATTTGGACCCCCTGACTTGATAGCCAGAAAAAAAATTTTCTTTATCCTACTCTGCCCTATGAACTGTCTTTATACAACATGATAGGCAAATCGGTCAAGCCGTTTATTCGAGAAGACGTCATATATTTACAAAATTCAATTAAACATATTTGGACCCCCCCACTCGACAGCCAGAAAAAAAGTATTCTATATTCTATTCTGCCCTATGACATGTATTAACACAAAATTTCAGGCAAATCGGTCAAGCCGTTTTTTCGAGAAGAAGTCTTATATTTCCAAAATTCAATTAAAAATATCTGGACTCCTTGACTCGACAGCCAGAAAAAAAGTATCCTATATTCTATTCTGCCCTATGACATGTATTCACACAAAATTTCTGGCAAATCGGTCAAGCCGTTTATTCGAGAAGATGTCTTATATTTACAAAATTCAATTAAAATTATTTGGACCCCCTGACTTGATAGCTAGAAAAAAAGTTTTCTATATCCTATTCTGACCTATGAACTGTCTTTATACAACATGTCAGGAAAATCTGTCAAGCCGTTTATTCGAGAAGAGGTCTTAAATTTACAAAATTAAATTTAAAATATCTGGCCCCCCTGACTCGACAGCCAGAAAAAAGTATCCTATATCCTATTCTGCCCTATGACATGTATTCACACAAAATTTCAGGCAAATCGGTCAAGCCGTTTATTCGAGAAGAAGTCTTATATTTACAAAATTCAATTAAAAATATTTGGACCCCCTGACTCGATAGCCAAAAAAGAAGTATCCTATATCCTATTCTGCCCTATGTACTATCTTTGTACAAAATTTCAGCCAAATCGGTCAAGCCGTTTGACCGTGAAGAAGTCCCAAACAAACAAACAAACAAATAAACAAACTGACTTTCGCATTTATAATATTGGTGTTGATGTTGATAAAGTAATTTTTGTAATACTCTCTTAATAAGTGCGCGCCGCGTCGCGTCGTGGTGTGAGCCGACCCTTACACGTGATATCTCCCAATTCCACGCTTCCGCGCTTAACGGTAATTTTGTTTTATTTATACATCGAAAATACATCGATTTTTAAACGATAATGAGTGTATGTGTATGATATTCGAAGTATGTGTATGTACTATGTATGTACTATCGAAAGCTTATGGCCACTCACAGTGTAGAAAATTATGCTTCATCGAGATATTCATGTGTACAGCTGGAGAGGCCTTGAATAATCCTAAATGTTTGGTCGGTCTGTAATCTTTCTTGACGTGTACTACAGCAAATGCAATATTTTTCAGTTAGTTCACACGCATTTTTAGTTAATTTCAATTTCCAAGCCAAAATGTGCTTGTATCTAGTTCAAAAAGTAGGCGAAATTAAATAAATGCGAAAGTTGTATGGTAGTATGTTTGTTACTCCTTCACGCTAAAACGTCTGAAAGAATTCAAATTTGAAATAGAGATAGCGTATACACAGCATTGACACAAGCTAATCTATTTAACTGACTTCACAAAAAGGAGGATGTTCTCAATTCATCGGAATCTTTAAAAAAAATGTATTTTTACCGGAGACGCCTGAACCGATTTGGAAATATTTTGTTTCAAAACATACCCTTCCCAGGAGGTCCCAATCGGTCGAGCCGTTTTTAATATTCAACATTTGTATTACGATGCATTTATACACCTTGATGACATGCTACTAACTACTGCCTACTTTGACTAGCGCGACGTTTGAAATCGGTTCGTTTAGTTTTTAAAATAATCTTAAATGATTCCCGGAAAAACACAGATAGCACGACGGTACCGGGACTTTCATAAACACAATTTCCTGTCATTAGTTTTAAACAAAGGACAGCTTTCCATTAGAAAATTAGTTTATTAATATCATTAAAACGCACTCAGTTCCACAAGAGCCCGTAAACTTTAGAAAGCTAAATGAACTCGTCTCGTTAAGGCAACTTCGTTTGCATACAATAAAGAAACGCCAAATGAGTTAAGGACTGTTTACGTAGTTTCAGTCGCTGATTAGTTTTATATTCAAGTTCTTTTTAACCAACTTAATAAAAAAAGGAAGAGATTCCTCGTTCAACTGTATTTTTCAACCGACTTCCAAAAAGAAGGCGGCTCCCAATTCGTCTGTATGTTTTTAGGGTTCCGGACCCAAAGGGTAAAACGGGACTCTATTACTAAGACTCCGCTGTCCGTCTGTCTGTCTGTCTGTCTGTCTGTCTGTATGTATGTCTGTCTGTCTGTCTGTCTGTCCGTCTGTCACCAGGCTGTATCTCATGAACCGTGATAGTTAGACAGTTGAAATTTTCACAGATGATGTATTTCTGTTGCCGCTATAACAACCAATACTAAAAATATAATAAAGTTAAAAATAATAGGGGGTCCCCATACAAGACATACGTGTTTTTTCGGAATTTGAATAACGCTTTACCTAAGCGTCCATAGATGGCGTTATATTAAAATGCCGATCCCTAAAACCTTCGTTATACGTTAGATGGAGTTATAAGAAATAAAATGTTTATTAATGAATATTTCATTGCTGGCGAAATGATAATGGTATTTTTTGCTCGATCTTATAAAAATCTGTAGTGTGGTACGGAACCCTACGAGTGCGAGTCCGACTTGCACTTGGCCAGTTTATTTTTTGTGTGTATGTTACGCGTTTACTCCGTCCGTCCGTCCGTCCGTAAGTGTGAACCAATTTGAATGAATCTTTTTTTAATCGGTAGGGTACATTTCCGAGGTGTTCCCATTGTAATTTTATCGAGATCTGATAAGTACCTCCAGAGATATGACGATAAATGTCTCAAACTTGCTACTCAAATTGACTCTCGGGGCATGGAAGTCGGTTGTTTTAGTTTTTAAACTTACTTACTTTTTTACTTACTTTAAAAATTAACTATGTCAATTTTATGTTTGTTACATCTGAACTCTGGCCTGAAATTTAATAACCAATTCGGAAAATTCATTTTTTGTTTGAGAGAATATGTGCCCATTTGGTTCCTTTGTAATTTAAAGACCTGATAATTATTTTCAGAAATATGTAGATACATACCTCAAATTTAGGACTGAAAATTAGTTGCGCGGCATTTGAATCGATTTTTTTCCTTTTGGAAACGATCTTATACTATAATAGTATAAGATCGTTTCCAAAAGTCATCACGGAAAACTAGGCAGGTATTATCAAAACATAAAAATCTCAATGCGTATTTATGTATGTGTACATACACGATAATTTGTTGTTGTTCTGTAGTCTTTGCATATTTTTGGAGCCTAATAATGATCGAATTCATATCCGAATTAAAAAACAAATAGACAAAAACGAGAGAAAAATGTGTACAACAAAGTCTTAACGAGTATACTACGAGTAGGTAAGTACTATAATTTTTCATTCTTTTGTTCTTACTTTTACGGTGCCTATCTCATACTTCTTTTCTAGACTTTCTAGTAAGTTTATTAACATTAGAATAGAATTATAACTTAAATTAAAACTGGCTCAATAACTTTCATCGTGTACACAAATCGTTAAGTTCTGCTGCACTTATTACAACGACTTACATTGTTGCAAATTGCACTTTATTATTACCAGTTTTGGCTTTAATATTGCTTGTTAATGAAAAGTTGTCGTGACAGTCAGTTTTACTGCTGACTGGTTTCTGTCGAAGAATATTTTCTGAGCTAATTCCCATAGCGTGCAACTTCTCAGTTTTGACGGCTGACGATCGAAGAAAGTGATTGTATTTCGCGCTAATTTATTTTTTAATTAGCGGCAAGTATGTTTTTAAAAGTTTTCCACTCTAAAACACGTCTACCCAACAGTTATCGGTTCTGCAACAGGTGTGACCAGCCCACTGTCACTTCAGCTAGATGGAGCGATGATATACACAAACTGGCTGGCAGCGGTTGGAAACAAAGAGCTGAATATTGAGCCCAGTGGCGTGCCAAAGGTGAGACCTATGTCAAGCAGTGGACAAAGTTAGGTTGATGATGATGATAGCGATGATTTAAATGAAAGGAAATACATTCACGAACAGAAGGTGAATTTTCATGACAAAAAATAGTAATCAAGTTAATCTTGGGATTTCAAGGTATCACCAACGTCAACAAACTTTATAATATTCTGAATTTTTAATTATTTTTGATTATTGTGAATTCGTAACATTATTAATGTTGTATACCGACTGTCATTCACATAAGTGCCTTTAGTCGAATTTTCTCGACCTATGTTTTGAGCGAGTCAGTCGCTCTTCCTACTCGATCGAAACCTAGGTCGAGAAAATTCGACTAAAAGGTATGTGAAATACAGCCGGTATAAAACATTAATGATCAGTCGTCTCGTGACCACGATCAATGCAACTTGGTCAAAACGTCGAGTTAAATAAAAATTTATGTTTTAGACGCGATAAGTCCCGTATTTTAATATTTATAACTATATCAATGATCTAGCTTTCATAACCGAAAGTTGTCCTTAGTATTCGGTTATAAATAACTAATTAATTCACGCAGTGCCTAATTGCTTTAAGTTACTCAGTAATTTACGGGCTTCCGTCCTGTATTACACCAACTCCTGTATTACCTGTGAACAAAATAACGTAGAATTAGATACATGTTTAGAGAGCCCCGTTGACGTAAAGGATAGTTGAATTGAAATTGAAAGAAAAAGCACATTTCTCTGTCTTATTAAAAACGCATTACCGCCTAATTATCTTTTCTGTGCTATAGGTGTATGTGTACCGTGCGTATACGTCAGTGTTTTTTTAAATAAATATTGTTGTTGTTTTTATATTCAAGACAATAGGCATGACGACAGTATCAAAAAATCGAAAATTTGATGATTTTAGGGGAAAATACATATTAAAACTATTTAAAACACTAGTCTAGTTTTATATAAAAAATAAAATAAAATAATACATTAAAATACTGCAATCGGCCATTTTGATTGAAACACCAATCACAACGCATGACGTGACGTCTGTCCTCTTATTAGGTTTTCTTGAAAATGTTATTACATTTTGGAAAACCCATGTGTATTCATTGTCACAGATTATATAATAGTTGTTACGTTAAGTACGTTACGTACAATAACATATGCGTGACGTCACAGCCGAGGCCATGACACATGTGAGCTGTTTTTGCGCACTATTGAAAAATATTATAAAAATTGCTTTAAACTTCGTTAAACTTAAGTTAATTACCGAAATATAGGTTTTTTTCGTGAAAAGTAAATGTGTTCCCACATTACGGAAGAGGATTTCAAAATCTTTCGTCACGCCTATTATAAGTAAATATAAATTTTCTATGCGACAACCAATGTGCCTTGACCCCTGAAATGTATCCCCCGCCTTAAACTTGACATATAAAAGACCAAACAGCACTTGAAGAAGAAAGTCTCGAGTTGACTCCAAAGCCTCAAGTGAGGCATGTATGTGAGTATATTTTGAGGTTTCCTATAACAAAAGTGATACAATAATAAGTTTATACCTTTAAGATTCTAATGAAGTATAATCTTACTTTATTTTACAAAAATATCTTTTCACCGAAAACTAAAAAAAGTTCCCGATATTGTAATTGGCCAACGTAAAAATGACCAATCCTAAAAGCAGTATTTAAGCATTTTCAGATATAAATAATCCTAAGAAAGGCGGCACACTTTTGCGCTTTCGATTTATGTCTTAAGATGTAGGTACTCACAAGAACAATAACTAGCAATCAGAGGCGGTAAAATATGTAATGTCGGGTATCTTTCACAGTCTACAAGAACATTTTTCAAGTTTTCTATATTAACTGCAGTTACTGTATTTATCAATATCTGACTGATATTAATCTTTATAAACAGGTAAATTTGTCACCAAACTAAGTATTATATAATCTGTGACTAGTGCATTCCGCCGCAATAAAATGTCCTTGAAAGCCAGTTCCCATTCTAGGCCTAGCGTGCTATCATCTTGACCACATCGTCTTACTAAATCTGAAGGACGCTCAGCTGTCGGCACATACAAGTGTCTGGCGACATATTTTCTAACTTGAATTGAATAGCTAGCTAAGCAGACACTAGACAGTTCCCTACTACAATTACTGGATTAATACAAACTTGCCCATCACTTACTAAGACAGCTTACAGAGCCGGAAGTTTCCTCATGTTTTCCTTCACCGGAAAGCTACTATGCGCTACACTAATGCGCACATACATTTTCTATAGATAATTTTCGACCTATCTATATATATATATATAATTTTAGATCGGTTAAAAAACTAAAAGAACCTACTTCAAACGTCGCGCTAGTCAAAGTAGCCTAGCCAGTAGACGTAGTACCTAACTATTATATAATTTGTGCTTAAAAGTAGTTAGTATGTCGTCCAGGTATGTAAATGTATCGTATTACAAATGTTGATATATTAAAATCGGCTCGAGCGAATTCGTTAAAATTTAAATGGGACCTCCTGGGAAGGTTACCCTCTGAAACAAAAAAAAGAATTTTCCAAATCGGTTCAGACATCTTCGAGTAATCGGTGAACATACATAAAAATAAAACTGGCCAAGTGCAAGTCAGACTCGCACTCGTAGGGTTCCGTAACACAGTATAGAAGTCTATAACTATGATTTTTTGCAACCAAAAAATTAACTTTGTATTTCATAGAGTTTGTATGAAAAACAAAATTATATTTGCGGTCGCTATATCTCGAAAACTGCTTAGTGTATCTCATTCAAACCAATTTTCGTTAAAAGTTTTTATTGAGATCTACAGAATATATTTTTTCTAGATTTTTCACTCCCTTGCTTTAAAAGTTAGAGGGGGTGGGGGTGGCACACATTTTACCACTTTAGTCGCGCCTATCTTTCAAATGATAGACTTTGAGAAAAAATGGTTTTAGTTTATAGTTTTTAGGTTTTAAAGACCTATCCATAGACATCCCACACGAATAAGTTTGAAGTAAAACATTTTTTTTTTGTTTCAGTTCCATGTATCGGATGTCCCCCTGATGATATCCCCCCCTTAAACTTTTATATTTTTTATTTTTGTATAAAAATCGGAAAGCGGTTTACAGAATACATCTACCCACCCAGTTTCAATTCTGTAGTGCTTATAGTTTCGGAATAAAATGGCTGTGACATACGGACGGACAGACAGACAGACAGACAGATAGATAGACAGACAGAAATGACAAATCTATAAGGGTTCCGTTTTTTGGCGTTCGGCTACGGAACCCTAAAAAGTAAGTACTCAACACTTAATTCAAACATTTTAAAAAGGTCTTTAGATATAGCAACTAACTCCGTTTACTTGTAATACAAACCTAGCATTACCGACTAAAGTTAAACGCTAAATATGCTATTAACCACCTACGTTGGAGATGAAAATACAGAATTGTACATTTGAAGACTCCTTGTTGTTCAAATCTTTACATACAATTTAATAGTCATAATCTGCGGTTGCAATGAATATAATGTGAGGCGGTTAGACGTGTTTGTTGAAGGTAATCATATGCTTTTAGTAGATACTGGGAAAGGGAAAGTTTACTAATAGGAATTCTAAGAATACTTAATAAACGAATAACGTAACCCAAGTATTTAGTATCATAATGAAGATTGTTTGTATTAAGTCCTTAATTGAATAAAACACATTTAGAATGTAAATCGTGTAATGAGCTAGGTAGCCATTGTAAAGAAGTGAGGCTGTCACACAAAACATTCTCCTACCCACATTAGCCAACATTATATAAATACAAAGTGGAAAAGTACCCTACATAACTATTAATAATAAATCAAACAATACTGACATATGACATACCTCCCCCCTAAGTTATGATACAATAACAAATGAATGTGTAATGAAATATAAACTAAACAATCAAACATATATGATACCTGAGTATGAGTACACAAAATAATATATTTACAAAATGCCCTTATGACATGTATAGATTTTCTTTCTGTCTATTATATGGAGTTCTGGTATGCAGATCCAGTCTATTTCTAATTTTGCCTGGAGCAGACGAAGTAGATGGCATCTGTGACGGAGGTATACCCAACATGTCCGCCCATTGGTCAGCATCAGGAATCTCAATGATGTCCGACTCTTGACTTTCAGGTACATCACTATTGACTCTATGATCTGGCGGTGCTGGGTCAACAGATACTGGGTCTCTGACCACTATCTCTCCCTCCTCTTGACTAGTCTGAGCAGATGTCTTTTTAATAAGTTGGTCTATATGACGGTTAACTATTGTACCATTCTCCGTTCTGACCTTGTAGTTTGAAGGACCATTTTTATCGCAGATCTGACCAGATAACCACCTTGAACCTATTGTGCTGTAATTCCGATACATAACTTTCTGGCCGACACTTGTCTCTCTAGATCTTTTATCGCGGTTATTATCTATCTGCTGTTCGGTCTGTTTATGTTGCAGGTTGTCCGGGTGTAAAGTGTCCAGTAAAGTACGTAGACGTCTGTTCATCAGTAATTCGGAAGGTGTCTTATTTGTGGTAGTACATGGAGTGACACGCAGTCCTAGTAGTAAATTTGGAATCCTACAGTCCCATGCCAAGTCATCCATCTTCCGCAGTTTATCCTTGATCGTCTGCACCATGCGTTCAGCCAATCCATTGGTCGCTGGGTGGTACGGTGCTGTGGTAACATGTCGGATGTTGTTAGCCTTGTAAAATTGCTTTATCTCTTCAGATACAAAACATGTGCCGTTGTCGGATACCACCACATCACATAATCCATGTGTGGCGAAAACTGTTCTCAAAAGTTTTATGACTGTGGCCGATGTTGTATTGTTAACCATGAACAATTCGGGCCAACGGGAGTATGCGTCCACAATGATCAAGAAATATTTATTGTGGAATGGCCCAGCAAAGTCTATATGGATTCTAGACCAAGGTCTCGTTGGAGTTATCCACTTGTGAGATGTTTTCGGGGGCATGTGTCTATTCTCGAGACATTTAGTACAAGTGCCCACCATCGATTCTATGTCCTCATTAAGATGTGGCCACCATACATAGCTCCGTGCTAGAGACTTTGTTTGTACAATGCCCCCATGCGTTTTGTGGAGCATTTTTAACACAGCTTGTCGGAGTGGCGTCGGTACGACCACACGACAGCCTAACAGTATGCAGTCGTTCTGAAGCGATAGTTCTAATCGATTCAACCAAAATGGTCTTAAATCGTCGTCGGTTATTCTAGCCGGCCACCCGCGTTGTATGTAGTAAGTTACCCGTGATAATATTCTGTCTCGTTTCGTTTCAGACGCGATATGTTCAACGTCATGAGGGAAATCTTCAGGTGTTTCAGCCATCAGCAAAATTTCACTTAGCTGCTGTTCGGGCTCCTCTGGAACGGGCCGGGGCCAGCGACTCAAACTGTCTGCGAAACCTATTTTCGCTCCCGGCTTATAAGCTATCTCGTAGCTGTGTGATGTCAAAGCGATGGCGATTCTAGTTAATCGCGGTGACAACATATTGGGCATAGATTTTCTTGGGTCAAATATGCCCAGCAGCGGTTTGTGGTCGGTCACTATGCGAAAATGTCTTCCCATAAGGTAATTATGGAACTTTGTGATCCCGAACATTATAGACGTGGCCTCTTTGTCCAGTTGGGAGTAACGTCGTTCGTGAGAATGAAGCGTCCTGGACGCCATGGCTATTGGGCGGTCCTGTCCGTCGTCCGTGTGGTGCGACAAAACTGCCCCGACGCCGTATTCTGAGCTGTCACACGTGAGTACGAGCGGCTTCTGTAAGTCGTAGTGCATCAACGTCAAGTCGAATGTAATGAGACGTTTCGCTGTATCGAATGAATTTTGTTCACGCTCTGTCCACTTCCAAGCCTGAGTCGTCTCCAACAACCTGTGTAGAGGCTCCAGTATTGTCGCCTTGTGTGGAACGAATCTTTCGTAAAAATTGTACAGGCCGAGGAATGCCTGCAGCTCCTGCTTGTTTCTGGGCGCTGGAGTGTTGGCGATCGCTTCTACTTTACTTTGTGCGGGATGAATGCCCTCCGCGTCGATGACGAAACCGAGAAATTCAACCTGCTCTTTAGCGAATTTGCATTTATTCTTATTGAGGCGAAGGCCGGCTCGCCCGATGCGTCCCAGTACTGTGTCGAGTCTTTCTTGCATTTCTAGATGCGTCCTGCCGGTCACGATGATATCGTCGATCAGGACGGCGACTCCGGGGATGCCGGCGAGCAAGGAAGTCATCAATCGTTGAAAAATCCCCGGGCACGCCTTAACTCCGAATGGCAGTCGATGCACGGTGTATAGACCTTTGCAGGTATTCAAGGTCAGCAGCTTGGACGCCTCGTCATTTACGACCACCTGCGTGTATGCGCGGTCTAAGTCCAGCGTACAGAAAATTTTACCACCTGCAACTGTAACAAAAACTTCATTCGCCGTCGGCATCGGATATGTGTCGGATTCGGTCGCCTCGTTGACCGTGCTGCGGTAGTCTCCACAGAGTCTTATTTCCCCCGACTTCTTCACGATCGGGACGACAGGTGTAGCCCACTCCGAGTAGGCGGTCGGTCGTAGGACGCCTTCTCGCTGTAGTCTGTCGATCTCTTCTTCCACCCTTTCCTTTATAGCGTACGGAACGGGTCTGGCCTTCAGAAATTTGGGCGTCGCGCCTGCCTTCAGATGTATCGCCACCGGCTGTCCACGGTAGGTACCGAGTCCGTCCCGAAATACCTCTGAATGTTTGGTCATCAGTCGATCCATTTCGTCCTTATCTCCACTCGAAACAAAGTTAATATTCATCGATATGTTGAGCGGTGTGAACCAATCGCGGCCTAAGAGGTTAGGCCCGTTTCCTTTAGCGATGATCAACGAGAGATGCTTCTCGGTCGCGTTGTACCGCACCTGCAGCGCGACTCGTCCCAGCAAGCGGACGGGAGTCTCCGTCCAGGTGCGCAGCGACAGGTCGGCGCGGCGCAGGGCGGCGGGCGGCAGGCGGCGCTGTAGCGCGCGCCACGTGCCCTCGTTGATAATGGAGAAGCTGGCGCCCGTGTCCACCTGCATGCGGACCTGCTCCCCCGCGAGACACACCACCACCTCGTACGGCGGGACGCGGTCGGGCCGCGCGGCGGTCTGCACGCAGTACATTCCGTTTAAAGTGTTCTCCGACTCTGTAGTAAAATTGAGGTCTCGGTTACCAGGATTATTTTTCTTGCTCAAGCATATCTTTTCCAAGGGTCCTTTCTTCTTACAATACCGACACACAGCGTTCACAAAACGACACTCGCCCGCGTGGCGGTCGCCACAGCGATAACATAAACGAGTGATGTTCTTGGAGTGCACGGCATTGATGTCCATCGGTTCGACGGCGGCGGTGGACAGCGTCGCGGGTAGCAGGGCGCACGGTTGCGCTCCGCCCGAAGCCAGGCCGGCCGCGTGCTGCATCATGCGGACGTCACGTCCCGCGCTCTCGGCTGACAACATAGCGTCCACTACGTCCTGATACGTTATACGGTCACGTTTCAATAGTTCATATTGTAGTTTATCGTCCCTCAATCCGCAGACCAATCTGTCACGTAACATGCGCTCTAAATCTGCAAAGTTGCAGCCGGAACTTAGTTTTCGAAGATGCGCGATGTAGTCCGCCGCGGATTCGTCTCGGTTTTGATCGCGTTTATAGAACTGAAACGACACTGATATTTCGTTTGGTTTCGGACTGAAATGTTTCGTAAGAATAGTCACTATTTCTTCGAACGTCACATCACTAGCTTTCCGTGGCGTTATTAACGCCAAACAAGTCTCGAACACTGGCGCACCGCACACTGTGAAGAAATTAGCGCGTTTCGCGGAATCTAACACGATTCCATTGGCCTCGAAGCAAAACTTTAATCGTTCGAGATAAATGTCCCAACTGTCCGTTTGTGGGTTGAACCCATCAAATTTCACTGCTTTACTGTCCATTTTAACACCAATTTTCACCAAACGTCGCCACTATTAAGTCCTTAATTGAATAAAACACATTTAGAATGTAAATCGTGTAATGAGCTAGGTAGCCATTGTAAAGAAGTGAGGCTGTCACACAAAACATTCTCCTACCCACATTAGCCAACATTATATAAATACAAAGTGGAAAAGTACCCTACATAACTATTAATAATAAATCAAACAATACTGACATATGACAGTTTGAAAACTAAAAGAAAACGAATTCACCTGCCACGCGAGTCAGTTTCAGTAGCAAGTTTGAGATGTTTATCTCCATATCTTAAGAAACTCATCATATCTCAATGAATCGTATGATGATAAAACTGTGGACCCATGAAAAAAAAACACCAGAGTCGTTGCATAATTAGCGGAGTAATCGCGTAAACATAAAAAAAACATACAGATGAATTGAGAACCTTCTCTATTTGGAAGTTGGATGAAAACGATAAGCATAATACCTACCGATTGTCGTCATGATGTTCAGTACCAGTAGTATAGATGACGGTTGGGGATAGTTGAGTATGGGGATTGGGCTGAAGTCAATAGTACTGCGTTACGTATCATTAATTACTGTCTTCAATGACCATACATGCATGATTCCATCTTAATCATCATTTCATCAGGTGGGATAGTGATCAAGTGCATGTCTGCCTGAATGGAATAAAATTAAAACTATGAGACAGCATTGACAACAAAATCATAACATTGCACGACAATCAATTCGGGTTCAAATCCAGATTATCTACTGAAAGTGCTATACTGTGTCTTAAGCATACCGTCAAATACTACACAGACAGGCAAACGCCTGTATACGCGTGCTTCCTCGACTTATCCAAGGCATTTGATCTGATCTCGTACGACATCCTGTGGAAGAAGCTTGAGGATGCTGATGTACCTCAGGGACTTGTCAGCGTCCTCAAGTTTTGGTACGGTCACCAGGTCAACAGCGTGCGGTGGGCGGGCACAATGTCGGACACATATCGAATGGAGTGCGGTGTGAGGCAGGGCGGGATCACATCGCCTACTTTGTTTAATGTGTACATGAACGCGCTTATCGACGAACTCAGTAACACACGTGTCGGGTGCCACATTGATGGCGTATGTGTCAAAAATTAGAGTTACGCGGATGACATGGTGTTGTTGAGTGCGTCGATATGTGGATTAAGGAAGTGGACTTAAGGAAGTTGATACTGATGTGTGAGGAGTACGCCTCTTAGCATGGGCTTATATATAATGTGGCTAAAAGCCAATATATGGTGTTTGAGGGAGGTACGAAAAAACTTCGAAACGTTCCACCCGTTTCTCTCAATGGGGTCCCTTTGCAGCGGGTGGAGCATTTTAAATATTTAGGGCATATAGTTACGTCCGACCTAAGGGACAATGACGATATTGATCGCGAAAGAAGGACCCTATCCAGAAGAGCAAACATGATTGTTCGCAGGTTTGCACGTTGTTCGGGGGAGGTGAAAGTGACGCTCTTCAGAGCGTACTGCACCTATACGTGTAGTCTGTGGGCCAACTACACACAGCGTGCCTATGGAGCCCTTCGCGTTCAATATAATAACGCTTTTAGGGCGGTGGTGGGGCTGCCCCACTTCTGCAGCGCTTCAAGCATGTTCGTGGATGCATACACCAGCTGCTTCCACGTGAGCATGCGCAGACGCAGTGCGTCCCTGGTGCGCAGGGTGTGGGGCAGCACAAACATCGTCCTTAGGATGATCGCAGAAAGGTTGGACTGCGCATATATCCGTCACTGCTGCAATAGACATGTGCCCAGTAGTGTCCGATGTATGTTGTAGTAGTGTCAGTATATTTAGTAGTATGTCATTTTATTTTTGATGTGACATAAATATTAAATTATAATTATTATTTTAATTTTCTTTTAATTATTGTACGACAATTGTAATTTAAATTTTATAATTTAATCTTTTTAGTGTGTGATTGTGATATTTTTATTATTTTAACGTTTTTTTTTTATTTTATTATTTTGTGTACTACTATTGTAATTCGTACAATATGGGCATGAGCCTGAAATAAATACATTTTAATTGAATTTTCATTTAATTGACGAGTTATGATTTAAATTGTTTAGTTTCTAACATTTTATTGTTTTAAGTAGTGATTTTTTTAATTTTTTTAGGCTAGCGTTTAACCACTTTCTCACCTGTTGGTAAGTGATGATGCGGTTGAAGATGGTAAGCACGCTAGGCCTAGAATGGGAACTGCGAGCTCTCAAGGATAGCTGCCGGAACACATTACATGTTTGGCGACAGATTTTCTAACTTGAGGGTGGTAGCTGGCCAGGCGGACACTAGATAGTGTCCTAACACCATGGGGGGGTTGTTGGTTTCTTAACGATGTTTTTCCTTCACCGGAGGGCCACTGTGCCAAGCGCACATAATTTTTTTGATAGAAAAATCCATTGGTGCACGGTGGTTTGAACTCGGTACCTCTGGCATCAAAGCCAACCGTACTCCCGATTACGCCACCGGACCCTTAAAAATTGTGATCAATAAACTTCTCTCTACCCCACCACTCAACACTCAAAACGTCGTGAAACAATGGCCTATAAAACATTACAGATAATAACCGCCGTACTATTTTCAGCTTCCAATCCAAGTACAAGGTATCGCTATCCGATACAAAAGTTCCGGTAACTATCTCCCCAGGGAGCTATGATTTGACCACACTTCCCCAACTTCCCGGTTTGTTTCGTTACTTCGCCGCAAGTTGGGCAAGGATAAATCGCCTGTTTTATTAGCCCCACGCACCTTCATTTATCTACCTTTTTATTGAGTGTAAAACTGGGAAAAAGGAATTAGTCCTTAGGTTTGTTGACCTTTCGTTGAGGTGAGGTAAGATATCGCGTGAAACTGTTTGCGTACTATCTCCTAGATTGATAGAGATATATTTTCGATCTACATTGTATCTATATGTTAAGTACAGTGTTTGTATTAGTGTACAAGTACAGTATTTCCATGTTGATTTATTTATTAATAAGCGCGCTCGCTTTCATTGAGCTTCTTAGTTGAAAATAGTCCGTATTTAGACACATAAAATGTTTATAGTCTCATTCAAATATTACTGTTGGACATTCCCAATTTTACAAGCATCTCTAAGGCATCAGTTTATTTAGAGAAGGCATATTTTAATATTTTACTACCGTATCTGTATACGTAAAAAAAACGAACGGAAAGTTTGAAACGCTACCACTAAGTACTTACTTACTTTTGTGTTAAAAAGTTTTGTGGGCCCTTCCATAAGATCTAATACATTATCTTCTATTTATTACATTAGTGCGCCAGTGAGAGCTGGAAAATGAGAATATTTTAAGCCTTGTAGTAGGCAACCTTAAAGTTAGTATGATTATCGCTATCGTATCGATAGCACACTATAACCAATGACAATAATTTGAGAATTAATAATAAAAACTTAGTATCTAAACTGAAGCATAAGGCAACCCAACATTATGTTCACAAACAACGGCATTCCCTTTGCAGATACTATAAAATTCGTCCAACCTGTAAACAGGCTACCAGATATTTTAATAACAAGCATTTTTATCCTGAACCATGCGAGTTTCATACCGCAGTTTCTTTATAAAGGAAAAACAAAATGACATTCGCTTTTTCCCTCCCCATTTCCTCAAACAATGGCCTGAATATGAGGAAAGGTCGATGACTAGCAATTTTTCTTATTACCAATGTAATGGTTTCTAGTTACGCAACTCTAGTAACCCGACATAGCTATTCGCAAATATTTTAGGCAAAGGAAAAATATTGGAATGAAGCCAGCGAAGGAAAATCGATGGGACTTGGCCACGAAACTAAGGATCTGTGTGAAAAATTTAGTTTTATGTCCATTATTTTAAACTTTATTGCGGAAAAGTTGTTGAGGTGTGACTTCAAGAAAATTTATTAAATGGGTAACGAATAAGTTGCAACAGAATATAATAGGAAGTTTTATCGTTATAGTATTGCTATAACGATAGAACTTCCTATTATATTCTATTCTATTATATTCAGAGGATAATCCTCTGATGATGCATACAAGTAGTCAATATGCGACAAATCATATGAGGCATATTTAGTTCATTTAAATCGAGGTGTCAAAGAACTAATCAGCGCCAATCGCAAGCGCGTTTAGAGTAAGAAGTCAGCAAGGTAGAAAATAAATGAAAAAGATGCCTTGGCGTTGAATCATTTACAAGCTCCTTTGCCCTAAAACTTTTAAATCCTGGAAATGCGATATAAAACCTTCCCTAACGAAGCTTCTCTTATACAAGACCTGCAGCAAATGAAGGATATCCGATTTACATTCGGAAACAATTCCTCCACTTCAGCGAAGTTTAGCGTTTCCTCACAACCCTAAATAAAACACTTGGCCACAGACGAGAAAAAGAAATATCGTTACGAATGACTTTGATTTATTTGACGGATACCAATACAAAGAAGTTTTTTGCGAAGTACTTGAGGTTGTTTGTTCGTGGAGTTATACTCGTAACTCTCGGAGCTAAGGGTTGGGTACTTGGTGTGCGAGAAATGGGCTGTTTGCCATCGTAGATGTAGTGTAAGTTATGTATTTCGTTCCGGGTCAGCGCTAGCCTATCGCAGCTAGAACATCTAACCGTTCTAGTTCTTTATATTGTGTTAGGACTGACAAACAAATCGGGTTATATTTTAGTGCTTTTGAATTGTGCCTTTCATTTACCGAATCATTTTTTCAAGTACATTTTCTTGGAGTTTTTATGAGATATAATAGGTAAAACATGGAAAGAAACCCTTCAGACAAATAACTGATAATGTTTTTGTTTTACGAAGGCACTACATAGTTTATGAACAGTATACATCACTGAAATGTCTACCTTATTATTAATATTTCATATATTATATAACACATACATTATAAATCAAAGTTTTTTTTTTTGGTATAAGGTAACAGGACAAGCACGACGCTGATGGTAAGCGATGATGTCTACCTATTTACAGATACAGCGGCATGCACTGCACTGCGCCTGTTACCTTGAGACATAGAGATGTTGAGTCTCACATGCCCTGTAATTTCACTGGACACCTTGCCATTTCATCTGAAAAACTTTCCTATTTCACGGTTGAAAATTAATTGGCAAAGTGGTGGTACCGCCCCAGGCGGACTAGCAAAGTCCTACCACTAAAATATACATTGGTGTGTCATTTAGACTAGTATGTTTTACTCGAAAGATGGATACTCTTTATTTATACGATAGTAATAGAACCATTATATTAGACAGTTATAATTTAAAAAGAAAACCGGCTTAGTCGAGTTGAACTCACCCACCGAGGCTTCCGTACTAACCAATTAAGCTAGACCTCTAAATTGTATCAGCGCTCATACAATTTAGAGGTCTACCTTAATTGGCGCATACTATGTATGTATGGGGACACCCTTTAATTTTCAACTTATTTTATTTTTTGGAATTTTTCCTTTATTTGTGCTCTAAGACCTTGTTTCTTGCCAAATTTCGTGATTCTAGGTCAACGGGAAGTACCCTATAGGTTTTCGACCCAAAACCTATAGCACATGAGTGAAGACCTTCTTTACTCATGTGCCTATAGGCTACTTCCGGTTTACTTAGAATTGTCAATTTTAGTTATAAGCAAGGTCTTAGAGCACAAGTAAAGGAAAAATTCCGAAAAATAAAAAAAGTTGAAAATTAAGGTAAATTTTGGTACTAACAAGTTTTTGCGAAAATCTAAAATTGCCGATATCTTTTTATTGTGTTGACTCAAGACCTTGATTTTTATACACCCAATAGGGACTATATGTAGACCTCAGTATCAGGTATACATTTCAACTTGCTAGGTCCACCCGTTCCTAAGAAAATCAGTGGTGACAGACGGACAGACAGACGGACAGACAGACGGATAGACAGACGGACAGACAGACGGACAGACAGACGGACAGACAGACGGACAGACAGACGGACAGACAGACGGACAGACAGACGGACAGACAGACGGACAGACAGACGGACAGACAGACGGACAGACAGACGGACAGACAGACGGACAGACAGACGGACAGACAGACGGACAGACAGACGGACAGACAGACGGACAGACAGACGGACAGACAGACGGACAGACAGACGGACAGACAGACGGACAGACAGACGGACAGACAGACGGACAGACAGACGGACAGACAGACGGACAGACAGACGGACAGACAGACGGACAGACAGACGGACAGACAGACGGACAGACAGACGGACAGACAGACGGACAGACAGACGGACAGACAGACGGACAGACAGACGGACAGACAGACGGACAGACAGACGGACAGACAGACGGACAGACAGACGGACAGACAGACGGACAGACAGACGGACAGACAGACGGACAGACAGACGGACAGACAGACGGACAGACAGACGGACAGACAGACGGACAGACAGACGGACAGACAGACGGACAGACAGACGGACAGACAGACGGACAGACAGACGGACAGACAGACGGACAGACAGACGGACAGACAGACGGACAGACAGACGGACAGACAGACGGACAGACAGACGGACAGACAGACGGACAGACAGACGGACAGACAGACGGACAGACAGACGGACAGACAGACGGACAGACAAGAAAGTGAGCTTATAAGGGTTCCTTTTTTACCTTTTGAGGTACGGAACCCTAAAAAACCAGAAGACCAAAAGAATAGACTAAACTTTACAGAGTTCAATGCTAGTAAACTACGCTAGTAAAGCTAAACTACAACCTCAACAAAAGATAATCAAAACTTTATTAGGTTACCACCACATTTTCCGCAATCTTGTTTAAGGTTTTCCAACAATCTTTTATAATTATTTTTCCATTACAAGGGTAGAGAGACACACAAACAAAAACACAAACACTTCGAATAACTCTAGGTATATATGAACGGGCTAAAGTACTGCAATAAGCTCGTTCATTATTCACTAATCAATATGTAGTATTCGCAGGTATGTGTAAGTTATGAATAGGATGTATAGGATAGGACCCTCGAGCCGCTTTCATCATTTAAGGGGGCTGGGATGTGGTAAGGTCTAAGTCGCTGCTTAGTTTGTGAGCTTGAGCTTGTAGTTCTAGACATGTGTACCGCCTGGTTAGTAAAATAATTAGCAATGGCGGAACTTAATTTATAAAGAAAATGTAAAATCGGAGAATTAAAAATTACTTATATAAAAAAATACTTTAACTTGGAAGTAAGCTTAACGTCTTTCGCAGCAAACAACTAAATTAAACATATTGATATAGCTTCGAGTCCGATTAAGCTGGGAATATCATTATTGTAACAATTGCACTACGCAGCTACGCGGTTTTAGACACAATAACACATCAGGCAACGCATTAATTACCTTAAAGTGACGGAACTCTAAAACTGTTTATGTTATGCCCGAAAGCATAGATAGAAATAATTTTACTGACCAATCAACATGGCATCACTTTACAGTCACACAATCATGTGCTATGCTAAGCTACGAATAGCGAAAACCCTCGTAGCCGTAGACCGTAGTCTAGGACGATACCGTAGCACCCGCGACCGTAGCGTGTACACAGAAACAGGCCCCTAGACAAAATCCAATTTCTGTTTTCATTGATGCTAACGCAATTTCAAAATGTATAGAATGACATTTATGTTTCCGCAACGAAGCTGTAATTCCCATACATGTTGAAGTTGCGTTAGCGTGAATGGAAACAGTAATTGGATTTTGTCTAGGGGGGCTGTACAGAGTGTACAGTGGTGGACAGTTAGAAGCACTTCTTTTCATACATATATTTATATTCAGACAATGGAAAGATTTTAGAAAACACTGCTTGAACATCCGTAAGATGCCCATTTTACCAAAGAATGTGAGTAAGCAGCTATTATAATTATTTAATTACCACAATTCATACCTAAACTTTAGATTTCAAGCACTATCAATCAAATAGCCTTTTAAGCCTCTAAAATCCCTTCCAGGCATCCCATCCCTTTCATTTTCAATCGGCCTTTGACACCTTAAAATCCAATCAAGTCCATACCTTCACGAGTATTAAAAGGGCTTTCATTAGGGCTTCAGGGTTATGATGTCACAGAAACAATGCTAGGGCGACCACAATAGGAGTTTTAATCACCACAGGTACATGATATGGGTCCCTTTGTAAATTCATGTCAGTTAGGGATTGTGGGTCAGACGGACCTTTATGTTCTTTGTTACTATTTCGTGTTTGATTGGGTTTGAAGTCAGTTATTAGTTTGAGAGGATCAAGATGGATATTAAAACTACGTTTATTAGTTTGATTTGTATCATAGGTTTCCGAGAATTTGTTATACTAAATTATCAAAAGCAAAGTTAAATAGGCATAACTCTTACTAGAAGAATTTCAATAATGAGATCAGCTATGAGCATACAAATCTAATCTATTCAAAGATCATTAATTAAATATCTCAATATCAAATAATATGTAAAACTTTTTTTAACATAATAAGAGTAAAGCTGCGCACTACTGTTACCAGAATAATTAAGATAGTTTAAAAACTAAAACAACCGACTTCCATGCCGCGCGAGCCAGTTTCAGTAACAAGTTTGAGACGTTTATCGTCATATCTCTGGAGATACTCATCAGATCTCGATGAAACTACAATGGGACCACCTCGGAAACGAACCCTACCGATTACAAAAGAATCATTCAATCGCGTAACATACACACAAACAAAAACATACAGACGAATTGAGAACCTCCTTCTTTTTGGGAAGTCGGTTGAAAATATATAAAATTAGTCTCGTTATAAACATAAAATAAAACCACAGTGGCAGAAGTTAACAAATAAAATAACAATAAAAATCTGGCAACTCGTCATAAACTTGTATGTCTGTTCGACCTAAGTTGACCATGACAAAAATATGGCATATCTTTCCCGGCCAACAGTTAACTCTTGTTACGGCCCTTGGCGGTCCGCCAAAGTGGCTATTTCAAACAATTTTAAGGACGGTTGAGCCTAAAGCTTAAAAACGGGTCATCGACCTTGGGAGAATTTCGAGCATTTTCCGTCTGTGTCAGGCATGACGTAAGCTGTCAGCCTAGGTATGATGACGTAAGCGAAATGATGCCTTATGTCCTACAACGGTACAACGGTACACTTAAATAAATGAAAATGTGATATGAGACGCACAAATGAGCGTAAAACTACACTAATGTGTTTATTTGTTTATACAGTACAAAACCTTCGACCAAAGAAACATAATTTGACATATTTCTTACAGTTATATAACCGCTAACTTCCGCGATGTTGATATAGCGATGGACAATAAGCTGTTCTAATTAAAAAAATATTGTTATAAATATTAAAATACGGGACTTATCGCGCCTACAACATAATTTTTTATTTAACTGGACGTTTCGACCAAGTTGCATTGATCGTGGTCACGAGACGACAAAAATATTGTTAATATGTATATGATAATTAATTTAATATGACAATTAATTAAAAAAAAGATTGTTCCTCTACACTCGATAGGTGGCTTTTGACGCAAACCTTATGAGATGTCAATGTTAATTTATTATTGTTTATAAATATTATAAAGGCAAATTCTCCAAATAATAGAAATCTAAGGAAATAAAGCTGCAATGTCATAATCGAAAACGAATGCAAAGAAAACATGAGGTTTGTCACTCTACCCAGTTCGACAGTGTCAGACCATAGCGTTCATTTTGAAAACCATCTGTTGAGTATCCATATAAGATGTTGTTTATTTTTTAAGAAAACACAATTTTTTACTTCGTCCGGAAGACGTTCTCAGGATCTCGAGTGCGAGGCGCTCACCGACGCGTCCTGCCTCGCTCTACTAGTTCTAAAATAATTTAAGATCGTTAGCAAAACGAAAAAACTGACTTCACATGCCGCGATAGTCAAAGTAGCTAGTTATAAGCATCTCATCAAAGTATACAAATTTGCTTATATTGTTTATCTCCATGTCTCCGGAGAGAATGGTCAGATCTCTATTAAATTTGAATAAGACTAAACGGGAGGCATAATCTCTCAACCAAAAAAAGAATGACGGAGTTCTGAGGTAACAAACATAAAAAAACTGTCGTATTGAGAACCTCCTCCTTAACAGTAGATCTCCTAACGACATCACGTCTACAATATCCATCCATCGACTTATCTACGAGTATACCTAGGACCTACGGAAAGCATATTCACCTAAGAGCACCTAACAAAAGCCAATACCTGGGGCCCTTGAATCCCCAAGCATTGACTCTATAATATGCAAATATTTAAAAAGACCGCAGCGGCGTGCATACAAAAACTTTCTCCGGAGAATCGAGGGTCCTTATATGGAAACCAGACGGATGAGCTCGTACTGTGGTTTTACTAAAAGCAGTGTTGATATATGATGGTAATTAAGTTACATGCGAGTCATTAACTGCAGATGCCAGAAGAGGTAATAAAAGAAAGGTGGACGGAAACTACGGGCTCATAATATGTGACATGTCATTGGTATTTGGGCGGACGTGTTTGAGGAGCAATGTTTTTTATCTTCTGAGATAACAAGACAAGCAAGACGTAAGACACAAGTGAGCAATGAAGTCGGTTTCTAACAGATATTGTGGCAAGCAACATTCTGGAGTTTGGACAGCCCGTTAGCGTTAGTTAAAGAATAGATAACTTGTCTTTGAACTGGGAGGTCGCCGGTACAAATAATAGCAGCGCCTCAATATATTTTTAACCGACTTCAAAAAAAAGGAGTATGTTTCTCAATTCGACCGTACATATGTTTTTTTTTTTAATGTTTATTCGCGGATAACTTTGTCGACGATTTTGATTATTCTTTTTTTGTTGGAAAGGAGATATTTCAAGTGTGGTACCATGGTAATTTTATCGAGGTTTGATAAGTATCTCCAGAGATATGGAGATAAACACCTCAAAATTGGTACTGAAAATTAATAGCGCGGCATTGAAGTCGGTTCTTTTTAGTTTTTTAAACGATCTTATTCTATGTGCATTCATGGGTGTTTGTCCTCACGTGTTAGGAGCATTATATCGAGAATCCATCTGACTTGCCACCAAAAAGTATCTATCTATCAGGGTGAAAATCTACCGCCATACCCTTACTTGAGAGTCAGATGATTTTAGCAGCGTGTCCATCGTCATCTTTGATCAAATCATCTCTTTCTAACAGAAGAACTAGTGGTCAAAAGCTACTAAATGGTACTACTGGTATAAAATCTATAATAATAACTATCTTTATCTTATCATACATACACCCTGCAATTTTACTGGACTCTTTGTTCTTCTAACCGAAAATTTCTATAAAATAAGTATCTATGTCAAGTTTTCCTTGACTCAGTGCTGCTCAAATCAACATTGTTAATTTTAGAAGGTAAGCTATTATCTAATGATGATTTTAGTTTGATAATTATCTAAATTATAGATAGATTATAATATAACAATTTCTGTGTCGGATTGGATGTGGTGCTATAGTTTTGTAATAACCTCATCAGCTACAGTTTTAATTGAAAATCTGTCAAAACAGTCTTCAAAGTTCGCCGCACAAAGCACAGCTGCAAGAGAGCTCAAATGGCGAAGTTCCTCCGTTAAAGCAAAATATTTATGTTATCTACAACATGTGTGTTGAACGTCTAGAACTCTAGACAAGCCTCAGAATGCTCCTCGCATTAGCACAAGTGCCAAGCTCCTCTCTGCATCGAGGCAATCCGTCTAAATCTTAAACTAAACATGTTACACACAACTTCAAAGCGGTAAAAGCAGATATAGATATTTCATTTGAACATATCTACTATTACATATCTATTATATATGTTTTCATTGCAAATATATGCAATGCTACTGTGAATTGAATTGAGATCACATGTCTATTTGATAGCTACATATTTATAACTCTACTTCATTGGCCACATTATCAATGAATAACGCACGCAAAAAATCAACCTGAAAAACGTAGCCACTTTCAATCTAGCTTACAAATTGACCGAATTTCAGCAACAGATTTCGCACGGGTTTGCACAAATTTTATTTTCGATAGTGCTACGCGAATAGGCTATGAGCGGGGTTGAATGGATCGCCGCCATCGACAAATCCAATAAAGAAGCGTGCCGTCAAGAAATTTATGTTATTGACCGGATTATGTGGAGTGACGTGTGAGAAGCAGAACGACTCGACCAGGGAAACCAGACCTCCGATATACCATACAGTTCTTTGCACTTCCCCTTCATTAGAGTTAATAGAACGGGTCGTGATATCCTGGCGGCGTTATTTATTGTCCCGCCAAACACCTTTTCCGATGCGTCAGCGATCAGCCCTCAGTAGGGTCCTGTTCTACATATTGAGCGTTAAACGGTTCAGGATACGCCGTCATCTTTGTGATTTATTGCTTTTCGTTCTGCAAATATATTTCCGGCGAAGAAAGGCGAAAAGTTGAAAACTCTCGAGAGGCGGCCGCTTCGAGTTTTAAGCGCCATCGCGAAGATTTTTGTTAGAAATGACTTTTGTTTCAGTAATGTTATGTTGTTACAAATGTTAATTCGTCCGTGTAATTCTGGGTCAGCAAGTCCCGAGAGGTCAGGGACGTAGATCCCTGTGGTAAACATGAACTAATCATGTAAATGTGGCTGAGTAATTAATTACAATGACGAGACGTTCACCGACCGGAATAAATTTAGCCAAGCGCTAGAGGCAAGCTGAAAGTATCATTTGGCTAAGCGTTTTGCTGAAATTGACGCAAGTTTGTTGAAATATTTTAGCCCATTTGCTCATGGCACAAAGTTTTATTATATGGAATAATTACTAAAACGTTAAATTATGTTTTGCACCGAAAGAAGCCAACTATAATCAAACAATGGCTAGAAATAGATGTGTAAACGGGCTGTGATAATGACCATATATTATGTAATAATTTTTGATATAAAAATGTAATTATTTTAAAAATGTAATTAACCGACTTCAAAAAAAGGAGGAGGTTTCTCAATTCGACCGTATATATATTTTTTTTTTTTTTTTTTTTTTATGTTTGTTCGCGGAGAACTTCGTCGTTTATGAACCGATTTCGATTATTCTTTTTTTGTTCGAAAGGAGATATCCCAAGTGTGGTCTCATGGTAATTTTATCGAGGTATGATACGTATCTCCAGAGATATTGAGATAAACATCTCAAAATTGGTACTGAAAATGAATAGCGCGGCATTGAAGTCGGTTGTTTTTTAGTTTTTAAACGATATTATTATTTTTGAAGTGAAAACATCTTTAGCGGCGTTGTGCACTTTGTTGGGATGGGTAAAAAATGTTATACTCGCATCAGGGTCATGTGTCCTGATCGTAAGACGAAAATTCGTAAGACGGAGCGTAGGGCGCTTGCGCGATGTGTCATTCCAACGGAGCGCAGGGCGCTTGCGCGTGATGTCATTCCAACGGAGCGCAGGAGGCTTGCGCGAGGTGTCATTCTAAAATATTCAAAAATGACGTGCTGAAGTTTTCACTTCTGCCGGCACTCCCGAAGTACAACCCGTTGTTTTTTTTATAATAATTACTGAATTAATAACTAAAATAATGATTTACTATCTTTCAAGCTTTAAACAATATCTAAAAATAACGCAACAGTAACAAGTAATATAAAATCCCACCATTCCCAAACTAGTTTCTAAAGACATAATAGAAACTGGAGGGAACATATTGAAGGATCAGAACGTAAGTTCTCTCCCAGGGAGGGCTTTGTTTAAACCTCTTTTCATCGACTGGGGCCTTAATAAATAATATCAGAAGTTTTCCGGTAAACTGTATAGGTAATATTTATTGCAGTTTCAGGGGCTCTTTTGTCCGAACGGTTACGATCATTGCCGATTACTTAGGTTAAATGTAATGGAATGAAAAATTGTCATTGGTAAAAAGGACTCGGAATCGGTTTCTGTGTGAGTGCTTTTGTAATGTAAGCGCGTAAATAATAATTGTATATACACTCCTTTGAGCATTTTTCGTTATTCCTTTTAGTATCTGATTTGGCCATCCAGACCTATTTGAAAAATTCACCCTGTCTAAAATCTTGGCTCTTATTGTATTGACTAGTTCCGCAAAAAGATGGTAGTTAAATGAATAAGATTTAAGTGTGAATTTGTGTATCTATTTAAGTCATACCTACTATTTGTATTGTCTAAGGGTCGGCGCACACGGGCCACCGGCCACAAGCCGCCACCGGCATATTTCCTATAGTTTTCATACATTATACATGGACTCGCCGCACACGGTGATGCCGGTGGCCGCCACACGCTACATGATAAAATGTATGAAAACTATAGGAAATATGCCGGTAGCGGCGTTTTGTGGTTGTGGCCCGTGGCCCGTGTGCGGGGACACACAAATTAACACAAATTAAATTATTTATGTCTTTCTCAAATCGTAGACAAAGGGTCAATAAGCCTAGCGTTCAGACAAGTTTATAGAAAATCATTATCAAACTATAAATGACAATTTATTAAAAATATCTTCCACAAATATCACCGTGCAAAAAAGAAATGTAGTTAGACACATTTAGATTAAAAAATATTGCACATGCATAAATCTCTTACGACAGATGATGCAAGACTTTTTTCTTACATTAAGTCTATTTTTTCTTTCTATTATAAATTCGAGACTAATCCCGTAACAGACCGTATAAACAGTCATTATTTAATCCGAGGGGGGTTCCAATTTTAGCTTGTATTTTAGTTCTTTCATCAAGCCGTCTCGCGATCGTTTGGTTTATATATCGGTGGGGCCATCAATCCGATTCTCTTTGATCGTAAGCTTTTTGGAGGCCTTGGGTTAGATGTAGCTGTACAATCGATGCACGCTGCTGTAGATGTAGATTCTTTATGATACTGGATACATCTGCTTGTAAAAAATTGTGTCATGCAATACTCTGAATCGTTACAATTACTTTTGCACGTCACTGCACAGCGACCGTAACTCTGACTGACTCTGACGCCCATTTACACTAAATATAAGAACCATCTAAGTTTGCCTTATTTAAAATATCTCAAAATTGGACATATAAATCTCAAAAGGAATTAAAACAGATTACTTAGCCTATCTGCATAAATATCATATGCAAAACTCCAAAATATATTTTGAGATTTGGATTCCCGATGTTTTTTCTTGAGATATTTTGAAAATTTTAGGCGGTTATCGGGCATGAGACATTTAGATATTTGATCCCAATGTTAATCTCAATGCTAATGCTAAAGCATTAGCTTTAATTACAGCTGATAATAACTGACAAAGCCAATGCGCTCCAAGCCGACTAACAGAAATGCCACAAAATAAACTTTAGGTGACTCCTTTGTTAAGCTTTCGTCTAAACAAAATAGATGCCGATTAGCTTCATGATATTCATATCTTTCATGAGTTCGAAAACGTGCGAAAGCACTCGCCAACAATCGACTCCTACTTTCGACAAATATTTCATTTCAGATCACATCGTCACGAAGTATCAACTAGGTTGTAGTCAACTTCTTGTCTATCTCAAAACAACGACGAAAAATAATATAATTTCAAAAAATCAATAATGAATAATATTGAAAAGCAGCAATAGCAACCAATAACAAAAATTCCAAGTGTACCTTCTCTTTAGCAGAGTCGTTCGGAACCCGAGGGTCGATCGGCAAGCTTCGGGGGCAGGATTATGAGCCCCCAGGGACAGGCGGGGGACAGTTGATTTTAATCCGACACAGGTGCGGGAAAATCCCCATTCATTTCATGGAGTGTAGTGCTTTGTTAAGAATTGTGTGGGATAGATGCTACTTGAAAAAGATAGCTGATTTTTTTGTAGTTTTCACCTGATTTTACACCTACTGGAGCTTAGTGATTTGCGTTTGATCCTTTATACTGGGTATTGAAATATTTCCGATGTATTTTAGGCCTAGTGCGCTCACCATCTTTGACCACTTCATCGTTTTAGCTCCAGGCGTGACAGCGGTCAAACGCTAGCCTATAAGATAAATAATATATAAATCCCGATTATTAAGTACGTAACTGTCTATGAACATTGTCAATAAATTCAGTGTTCCTTTACTTTTTAATTTCACTTTAAAATAACCTTTTAATTCAGCGAGCTCACTTATTTGCATTCTTGGCGAACATAATATGCATGATAATTTAATATCCTTCAACAACATGCAATTTTTCAATCTAGATATTACCGATATAATATTATAATAAAACTCTGTACATAAATCATGTATGTAGGTTTATTCTCGTCAAATTATTACTTTCAACGGCTTAATTGGACAAACGAGAATATAACCAGTAGAAGGACCTTTAAGACTTATCTTTGGTTTGTATTTACTAGAGATGATATGTAAATGTTCTGAGTGTATTAGGGGTAGTTAAAAATATGTTATGTATGGGTTCGCTTGTGGAGTTCTAAATGATGAGATCCTAGTGTGCCTGGAGTTAACCACACGGCATACATTATTTTTACTTCAGTCCAACCAAGCCGGTGACGGAACATCTCTACTTTTTCTTGCTACTTCTACTTTTCATCTCTCTTTGTATATAAATAATAGTTTTAAAAAACTAAAAAAATACGCTTTTATAGAAAATCCAACTAAAAAATAGAAAATAAATTTTAATAAATTTGAATTAAAAATAGTGTAAGAAAAAATGATTTTATTGTAAAAAAAAAAGCGTGGGGTGCATGGTATCAATAATTCCAAATATTTTATGAACAGATATGACTAGAAGGGTTACTTTGATAATATCCTGAAAAGCACCCCACGCTTTTTTTTACAATAAAATCATTTTTTCTTACACTATTTTTAATTCAAATTTATTAAAATTTATTTTCTATTTTTTAGTTGGATTTTCTATAAAAGCGTATTTTTTTAGTTTTTTTAAACTATTATTTATTTTTCATTTTTTAGTGGATTTTTTTTAAAAAAATTTTTTAAATTTATTTATTGTCATCGGTCCTTAATAAGTATGCCAAATTTCGAGTTAATCCGACGTTTTGAAGGGGGTTAAAATCATGTTCAAAGATTCCGTTACATACTAACATACAAACATACATACGTCTGAAGCTAATAAAAGCGTATTAAAAACAAAGTCGCTTCTCACCGTCTGTCCCTTTGTACGCTTAGGGACAGTTCACAGCGCGACACGACGCGACCTGACGATGCTTCTGGTTTCGCGTGGCGCAGCGGAAAGCCGCGTGATAAAAAATTGAACTTTATTAACTACATAATAAGACACAGATTTCATTGTAAGCAAAATTATATTAAAACCCGTTCAGCATTTTTGCATAATTGAGGAATAAACACACAAACATGCATTGATATTATTTATAATACATGTTAGTATGATGACTATATGGTGTCTAAAAACAAGTAATACCCATAGGTTTGTTTTTGTCTTGGAAGCAAGAGGGTTGATAATATAATACATCATGGGACCTGGATGTGCTTATTATAGGATCGTCACAATTGGCATATGTGGATGGAGACTGCCTGATCATGATCACCATCCCCCATCAAGCAAAGCTTCATGATGATTTCTACATATGTTTCGCAGGTAAAGTCACCTCTAGTGTCCCTATAACATACAACCTAAGGTCATTAAGTGGAGGTATCAAATAAAAGTATCTTCCCGACGACCTCGAGGATGTGAGACCGTGAAGTTAAGGACCGGAACATAACAATGCCATCTAGTTGAGTAGCTCTTGTACTCGGTGTGTTTACTGAGCGATAAATATATACTGCATAGTCTGCATAGTCAAATAACTGGCCCATCATGAAAGACTGTACTTACATCGCCGTTGCCAAAGCACAAATGGTTACCGTATACATATGGTATAGGAGTCAATTTTCGTCGGTAGGTAAAGGAGTTCTTCAGTGGGGAGACCGTGAACTGCAAAAACGTAGCGCAGGACCGCGGTGGAGCCACAGAATAAATAATAGTTTGTAGAGCGATAATAATCGTAAGGTGGCTGGTAAATGCTAAATGATAACAGGATGGATCATTCTCAAGTGCGTATAATTAGAGATGCTGATGTCCAGCAGTGCATTTACACCTATGGCTGTACTGAAGTACGATCATGACGAGATTCAAAACAAATTTTGATATCCCATCACTTACTTAATTTCTATTTAATTCATTACTTAAAAATCTTGTCCTCGTCTGGCTCTACCTTAACCGTTCAAGGTATATGAACTCTTTTGTAAATATTGAGAGAAGTATCATAAATTGATACTTTATTAAGTTGCTGCGTAAGTAGTAGCAACAAAAACGCCTACGTGATGTATCTCGTGTAGACAATTTTCTTTCGTTATCAGCAATAGATATTCGCGAGAGTACATAATCGACCACACCCCTGCCAAAAATACAATAGGTACATAATGTGATGTATCGATATCTTCTAGGTATTTCAGATAACGCGCCGGCAAAATTACGAATTTATGATAGTTTGATATTTGAGATAGTAGATAGGAAGATTGTATCATTTCTAACCCCGAAGGGTTAATATGATTATTTTGTATTATTGTTTTCACCTGATGATGAGAAAAGATGCGGTTTAAGATGGAATCGTGCTTATCTGAAAGTGGAAAATGAAAATGAGTCAAGGCGCTGGACAAACTTAGCTCTAGCGTTTGATCACTATCTCGCGTGATGGTAATCCATGATGTGGTCGAAGATAGCACGCTAGGCCTAGAATACTCTGCCTCTCAAGAGCTCCTTGATGATGGTGATAAGCTACTTTTTTGGTAGAAAGTCAGGAGGAACATCGATATAATCCCCTACCGCCTGATAGCGGCCTGTTTTTTTTTACTTTGTCAGTAAACAGCTTCCACTTTATCTTTTGATACAGCTGTAAAAGCCAGGAAATCCTTTTAGGCGGCTATTTCTCAACGCAGGCAGAGTAACAGTACGCAGCTTGTTTTCTTAAAAGATAGAATTTGAGCGTATATTCGCTCGTCGAAGTTTATTATCAATGTTAAAAGTCAATAACCCACCGCGCTGCGTAATAAATAACTGAATAGGAACTATTATTCATAAAAGGTCATCAGAGAAAACCCCCCACACCATCGCAAGCTATTAAGCTGTTAATTACAAGCCATTAGAGTACTCATTAGATTAACAACGTTTCCGCACAAGGGTATCTAATGAAGTTCTTCAATGGATCGCTTTCAACAATAAATATTTTATTCGGTAGGTAATTGAAATTAACTTAGAGTAGTGTTCTTTTTCGGAGGATAATGGCGAAATTTGTTAGAATATAGTACTATAGGTTCATTATTAAAATCAGCAGCCTACTGCTAAACCTAGGCCTCTCCAATTGTACCACACAGATAATGCTCGGCTATTCTGTTCCAGCTCTTGCCAGCCCCTTTGTGAACATCATCGCTCCACCTAGTCTAAGGACGTCCTAAGCTACCTTTGCCAATTCGCGGACTCCACCCAAGAACTTGTTTACCCCAGCCATCGTCTGCTCTTCAGCTAATGAGGCCGGCCAATTGCCACTTTAGGTTACTGATTCAGTAGACTAATCAGAGGTTCATACCATACAAAATAGGTATATAGTTTATCAATCTAAATGACTTGAGCATTCGACTACTTACGAGTACTTTGAAAGAATAAAGATGTGAGACTAATTTTGCTTTCAGTTTTATATTAAATTTCCTTTATGGAGAAACGAAAATACTTAGTTGTGAAAATGTATTTTCAATGCGCTTGAAAGATAAAGCAAAACTGTAGTTGTGTTGATTGACTATTAAGTACAATGGACAAAAAACCGAATTAAGTACATATTTAAATTGTATGATGGTAATGGTAAATCTTACTGTATAGTCGATTTAACGACCTGGTACTAATACATAAGATACTAGCTGATGCACGCGACTTGGTTCACGTACACCAAGAATTTAGTAGCCTATGCTATAAAGTATATATAAGTTACTTATGCTAAAAAGTATCTCATGTTAAATTTCAGGAAGATTGGATCGTCCGTTTAGGCGTGATTAGGTAACAAGCAGACAGAGCGACAGAGTTACAAACGTTTTATAATATTAGTATGGAAGCAGCTACACAACTAACTCACGAATAATTAGACGAAAACTTGTAAAAATCATTGGAAAAAGTTCAGTAACACTACACAAAAGCCTATCAAAACTCCAACCCACTATTTTATTTCGAGGTTGTCCTATTAATTACTGCAATTCGTCACGGCTTACCGCGAGAATAGATAACGATTATTCAATTTGTTATTTAAGCTTTTGATCTTAATTGAGCGGTTTGTTTTGTGAGCAGGTGATGTTGAAATAGAGGCACAAAGGGGATTTGTGTGGCGTTCTGATGGATAACATGAACAAAACTTTACAGGAAACTTTTCTGGCTCACATGGGTAATTTAATTTAGTGCTTACGGGTTTAGCCGTCTATTTTCGATTGTGAGAGATTAGTTGTGAAGATATATCGTAAGTTTTTTTGTTAACCGACATCAATCATTTAAGATCGTTTACAAAACGAAAAAACCAACATCAAATGCCGCGGAAGTTATGTTCAGTGCCAAGTTTGAGGTATTTATCTCCATATCTATCTTCTAATAGGTACTATGAGAATCTTTGTCCTGACATACTGACTGACTGACTAACTGACAGACAACGCACAGCCTAAACCGCTGTCCGTAGAGACTTGAAATTTGGAGGGTATATTTGTCTTAGTATGTAAGGGTGTACTAAGAAAGGATTTTCTAAAATTCACCCTTTAAGGGGATGAAATGGGGGTTCAAAGTTTTTATGGAGAAACAAGATTAGATAGTCTTTTCTATCTGAAACTTTACGAAATTAAACACGTGTTTCAGATTTTTTTTTAAATTCCACCCCTAAGTGCGTGAAATGGGGTAATAAAGTGGAAAAATCAATATTGTTTCGGATTGAGCTGAAATTTGGCATGCAGACAGTTATTACGACATTAGTTACCTCTGAGAAAGGATTTTCCAAAATTCCCCCCTGAAAGGGATGAAACAGGGGTTCAAAGTTTGTATGGAGAAACAAGGTTAGATAGTCTTTTCTATCTGATCTTCACACAAGTGCTTCAGTAGAAAAATAAGTAAAACATGTTTCAGATTTTTTTGAAATTCCAGCCCTAAGAGGGTGAAATGGGGTAACAAAGTCTAAAAATCAATATAGTTTCGGATTGCGCTGAAATTTAGAATGCAGATAGTAATTATGACGTAGGTATCCGCTCAGAAAGGATTTTCTAAAAATTCCTGCCGGATACGGAACGGGGATTCAAAGTTTGTGTGGCGAAACATGATGAGATAAAGTACGAGTTATGGGATTTTTCAAAATGGTATACTATTTTACCCCACAAAGTCTGAAAATTTGAGTTTTTCGGGTTTTATAAATATGAATCCCGAATTGCCTTAGTCACGCGATAACATGAAAACGGGTGAACTGATTTGGCTAATTCTTATTTGATGTCTTTAATGATAGAATCGTTTTTACAAAAGAAAAGTTTTAAGTAAATAAAAGAAGTTTTTAACGCGGGCGAAGCCGCGGGGCACTTCTAGTCACTCTATAAATCCTTAGAACTTCATTAAATTACTATGGCCTCTATAATAACAAATACTACATGGGGACCCTCCCCATACAAGAAACATGTGATTTTGACAATCTTATTTAATATTATGCTATGGTACGGAACTCTACGCGACACCCTACACCTCACGTATGCGAGTCTGACTCGCACTTGACCTGTTCGTATTATATATCCTACTTCTTCTACATCTGTGGTTTCTGTATCAAATTCTGCCCTGCACAATTTGATACACAAAATTCGGTAAACCACTCGGCGGGGACAGTAATCCAAACAGAAGTGCGAGTGTAATTTATAGCACATTTACAAGCCGCGAAATAGTTCCCTAGCAGTTACATCGGCTAGCTTCCTTTACTACTCACTGGATTTGGATCTACTTAACTGAGTGAGGAATGTGTCTTTAGAACTGTGGCACAATCATTGTGTTAACTTCTGAAAATGTCTTTGGTGCTTACCTTTCGCTATTGGTTTCAGTGGCCATTTTGGAAAACAAATGTGGGTGTATGTTGTAACAAAGTCGGGTAAAACGAAATGCTGCTATATGATCGTATAGCGTCATCACGTTCTCTCATGCTTATAATATTGAAATAAAAATTATTGTTTCCTGTAGTTGATTGGACAGTAACGTCACGGTAAAATGTTACATGGCGAATAGAAAAGATAATAATACTGGCGTGGTCCAGTCAACTGCAGTTATTTTCGCTTGAAGACAAAATAACTAAACAATTTCTACCGCATTGTAATTTTCTATTCGATTAATTAATTAACGTTCAAGTACTTTCCTTGCCACTGATTAAAAAAGCCTTTAACAACCATGTATTAGAATCTCAAGAAGGTGAAATTTTATATGGCACTGAGAGATCACGTGTAGGAACGTCTTATACCGTGCGTGTCACGCGGCGGCTCTCTTCTTTACGACGTTCTTTGTGATCATTGCATTGTCACAGAATAAATAGTAGTACTAGGTAGTATTGTCTACCGTGTTCCTATGGCATACTACCAACTTATACCTACAAAAAAACTCCGCTATCTCAGTATGAAAAGTTACACGTTAATTTAAATAAAATAGATTTAAAGGATAATCGTATTGTATAGGTTAGCGTTTGACCACTGTTCTTCTCACCTGTTGGTAAATGACAATGCGCTGAAGTTGGTGATACGCTAGACCTAGAATGGCTCTCAAGGATAGCTGTCGAAACACATTAGGTGTTAGGCGACAGATTTTCTAACTGGAGGGTGGTATCGACCGATCGGTAGCTCGACCTGTATCCTGCCTGCTTACTAAGCCGGGGGTTTCTTTGCCATTTTTATCTTCACTGGAGAAGGCTGTTGTATCGGTAACACTACAGTCGCAATTATTTTAGCTAAAAAGTTCAAAATTGTTTAAAACTGTTCAATTTCTATTGTTACGTATAGTGTTAGGACTTTTCCAAATCTACCTAGGGCGGTACCACCACTTTTTCTATCATTCAGACGCAAAAAAGAAACTATTCAGTTAGAAACACAAGGTGTCCAGTGAAATTACGGGGCAAGTGAGACTCTAATTGTTTAAATATTATTGTTTCAAGGTAACAGATGCAGTGCAGTGACGCGCAAAATTCTGCCAATCTAGAGTTTTGCGCGACATAGTTTTTGTTAAAGGCAGAAGTTATCACGATAAAACCAGGCAAGCTTTTTAAATGACCTGTTACATTTTGCATGCGGAGTGCATTAAAATATTGCGTTACGCTAGTTTTATAAGAATGTAGGAATGTAACTACACACATCAACACTGTCTAGGGATAATTTGTAAAAAAATCTTGTTTTTATAAATTTGTAAATTTGTAAGAATATTTTAATGTAAGCTTATTGTGTAGGTCTTAATGAATGATTCAAAATTTGAATTTGAAAAATAAATTTGCGCGGCATAACTGTAGCGAAGTTCGAATGTTTTTATTTACCTAACCTAGTTTTTGGTATTTTTTTTGTTTCAAATTAAAGTTTTAATAAAAATCATCGGTTAATTTCAAATTTATGTACCTGTATGCATCATGCAGCGGCGCCATTTAACGAGAGACGAGATGTTAGGGGCAGTAAGCATGCTTCAAGCTGGGGCTACTCAACGGAGTATAGCCGAGGAGATTGGAACATGACAAAACGTGATATCAAGGTTTTGGTCACATTATCGTACCACTGGTGAAGTGGCTGAAAGGCACCTAGGCGGGAAGGGCATAACCACCCAAAGACAGAATCGATTTTTGCAAGTGGCCGCGAGAAGACAACTTAATGTGACGGCCATGCAGTTGGTTCAAAGGCTCTAGTCAGAGTACCAGTTGCTTGTCAGTGACCAAATTGTGAGGAGAAGATTGCATGAGGCTAACCTTCATGCTCGCAGGCCGCTTCGTACTCTAGCACTACGCAGAGGAACGCGGACGAAGATTAGAGAGGGCTCCAGAACATTTGCTCTAGGAAGATAACCAATAGTCTGTAGTGCTGTCTACCGATGAGTCCCGATTCGGTTTTTATACTGATTTACGAAGAGTACGTGTATCGCGAGCTCCTGGACGTGAGAAGCGTCTGCAACACCCTCAGGAAGTCCATCCATACAACGGCGGAACAATTATGGTTTGGGCGGGTATTCGTGTTGGTGGAAGAAAAGACCTCGTTTGGATCAGAAACACCATGACTGCAGAAAAATATCGAAATCAGGAGCTAGCACCAATAATCTATCCTCATCGAATGCAAATGGGCCAAACTTTCACGCTCATGCACGACAACACTCGTCCGCACACTGCGCGAGTGGTCACCAGCTGGCTACAGGAGCACGACGTGTCGGTCTTAGAATGGCCCGCGCAATCACCAGACCTAAACCCAATAGAGCACGCGTGGGACATGCTCCAAAGAAGGGCTTAGAGGAATTTTCCTCCAAACGTTGCGACTGAAAAGCAACTTTTTTTGCATCTTAGCAGGACCTGGGACAATATCCCACAGCAGACTTTGATAACTTGATTCGAAGCATGAAAAACCGTTGCAGGACCGTGATTAACGTCATGGGTGGTTTTACTGACTACTAATTTTTCGGGTAACTGCAAAGAACCTAATAATTCCGCTTTACTTTCACTTTTTTCTGAAAAAGAAATTCATCTTTAGGTTTACCATTATTTTACTTTTTGTCTTTATTTCATAAAAAAAATATTTACGCAAAATAAATAACTTTGTTTTATTCTAAAGCATAGTCTGATAAATGGGCTCTATAAAAATATATACATGTTGTATGTTAGTTGTAACACGTTTGGAAAAAATTGAGAAAATCAGAATATCCCTAGACAGTGTTGATGTGTGTATTATTGGTTGGCCAAATAAAAAAACATAAAAAAATTAGTGGCAAAAAAATATATATAAATTAATTTGGATAAGTATATTATCACATAGTAACCTACTGATTTATAGATAGACCCGATTGATTTACTGTTTTAACTCATAGGCACTGTGACAAAGACAGTAATCAATCTAACGAGATATCAGAAGTGGCACACAAAAATGTCAGTGGCACGGAGTTTGCACCAGGTGAAAGTGGCACCCAGGCCGCGGAGCAAATCGCAAATTATCCTAGCTTCTCCCGACTAGCTTTACATGCGCATTACAAGTCAAAGGCGATCAGATTTGGTTATAATTTTAAGTGAGTAAGTAAATAGGTATCGATTTCATTCATTCAAATTCATTCACTTATTCAATCAAATTCATTCATTCATCAGGTATATTGAGTACCAACAATGAACAGACCTACCCTGCGTGGTTATTGGACGACGCAGATCCCGTACCAGATGGCGATAAAAACTTGACTTTTCAACCAACTTCTCAAAAAGAAGGAGGTTCCCAATTCGTCTCTATGTTTTTTTTTTTTTTTTTTGTGTATGTTACGCGATTACTCCGTCAATTGTGAACTGATTCGAATGGTTCTTTTTGTATTCGGTAGGGTACGTTTCCGAGGTGGTCCTATTATAATTTAATTGAGCTCTAATAAGTATCTCCAGAGATATACGTCTTGACAAGACGATAAACGTCTCAAACTTGCTACTGAAATTGACACGCGGGGCATTGAAGTCGGTTGTTTTAGTTTTTAAACTATCTAAATTACTATCCGCAAAAATTTGCCTGTAACTTATGGAGGGAGGAACGCTCTTTGCCCAGCAATGTAACAGATTTTATATGCGTTGGAGAAAGGATTGCAATGCAACAATAGATATGACAATACAGGCAGCTTCTATAGCTCAGAATAACTTTTGAGGTTCTTAGTATTGCCAGCACCATTTTGCCTTACAGATCAGTTTAATATCAAATCTATTTTATACGCTGCCTAAGAGTTTTTTTAAGTGTGCATCAGTAAAATTTCACTCGTTTTGCCAGGAAACCACGGGGAACAGACTCTACTCTAGGTGCAGGAAACTTTCGAACCTTTTTGCCAGTCTGTAAATGAACAGTAAAAATCAATATCCTACGTAGACTTGATATACATAGATTTCGTATTCACAATGATGAGCACCGATTCCGTTCAGAACTATAAAAACTACTGTCTGAAAGAGAAAGCGTAGCAGTAAACTTTCTAAAACCGCTTCAGCTTAAACTTTACACCACAGGCAAGTCTAATAAAAAACATATCGCCATATTATCATGGAGAAACGGCGCGAATGGTCGTGAGGTCGCCGATACGGACGAAACAAGACGAAGATGGATGCCCAGACCAGGAGATACGAGTATATTTACACGGCATAATTGACAATTACGAGGTACTGTTGGGTATTAGAGCTCGTCATGTTTTCTAAACGCAAGATTAGCATCATAGCAAACGAGTTAGACTTGGCGATAACTTGATAATTTTACGAATAATTTAGTTCGCAGTTGGTCCTAAATTGCGATAGCCTGAAATAAAGAAGCAACCAACTGTAGAATTGAACTACTTCGGCATATGACTTACATATATGCTTTAACACATTGACTATAAAGATTTTCAAGATTTAAGGTCAATATTTTTCTATTGGTATGAGTTAAGCAGAGGTTTTTAGGGTTCCGTACTTCCGTACCCAAAGGGTAAAATGGGACCCTATTACTAAGATTCCGCTGTCCGTCTGTCTGTCTGTCTGTCTGTCTGTCTGTCCATCTGTCACCAGGCTGTATCTCATGTACCGTGATAGTTAGACAGTTGAAATTTTCACATATGATGTATTTCTGTTGCCGCTATAACAACAAATACTAAAAACAGAATGAAGTTAAAAATAATAGAGGGTCCCCATACAAGAAACGTGTTTTTTTCGGCATTTCACGCCATCTATGAACGCTTAGTTAGGTAAACGTCCCATAGATGGCGTTATATTGAAATGTCGATCCCTAACACCTTTGTTAAACGTTAGATGGCGTTATAACAAATAAAGTGTTTATTAATTATTATTTTTTGCTGGCGAAAAATGATAGTGGTATTTTTTGCTCGATCTTATAAAATACTGTAGTGTGTTACTAGTGCGAGTCCGACTTGCACTTGGCCAGTTTATTAGTAATTGTGAGACGTACGCGTAGTACCTAGACTCAATCGTTTAAACACATTTTTACAATTTGCTTTTGCAATGCGGTCTAGGACGTAGATTACTATTCTTCCAAATAGAACATAGAAAAGTTATTGCCATAATGTGATTTATATAACGTCCTGACCCGTCTTTCTATAGAGAAGCCTGCGACCAGGTCCAAAACTTAATTTTTTCGGTCATATTGTGATGCAGAGAGGGAGACAGATGGTGCGAAACAGCTAGATAGCAGTATCTCTTTCCTTACTCGTCTATTGCAAATCCAATACCTCCCCAGAAATTCAATTTACCTGCCCTAGACATGTAAGTAAAACTATCATCATTATTTAGTCTCAATGTTTGCAAGTTGAACAATATCATCAAACGTAAACCAACCAACTTGGTTTGTGTCTAAACTGTTTACAAAATTCTATTGTTAGCGGTTAAACAGACAATGCCTAGGAAGTTTCGGAATATAGGCAACTCAAAACAAATCTATGGCAAGGCTTGATTATGATTGGTGCTAGGCGCTCTAGCCGGTATCTACATATCTACTTATCTACCTTAGGCTGCATTCGTAGAATAAATAACATCGAACGATAGAACGTAACAGAATACATAAATATTAGTAATAAAATGATGACATTAAATAAAAATAAAATAAAACCGGCTAAGTCGAGTTGAACTCACCCACCGAGGCTTCCGTACTAACCAATTAAGCTAGACCTCTAAATTGTATCAGCGCTCATATAACTCAGAGGAGTACCTTAATTGGCACATACTATGTATGTATCGGGACACCCGTTAATTTTCATTTTTTTTATTTTTTGGAATTTTTCCTTAATTTGTGCTGTAAGACCTTGCTTCTTGCCAAATTTCATGATTCTAGGTCAACGGGTATCCTATAGGTTTTCGACCCAAAACCTATAGGGTACTTCCGGTTTACCTAGTCCTACCTGTTGTCAATTTTGGTTATAAGCAGGGTCTTAAAGCACAAATAAAGGAAAAATTCCGAAAAATAAAAAAAGTTGAAAATTAAGGTACATTTTGCTTTCGTTTTCGCGAAAATCTAAATTTGCCCATATCTTTTTATTGTGTTAACTCAAGACCTTGATTTTTATACACCCAATAGGGACTATAGACTTCAGTATCAAGTATAAATTTAAACTTGCTAGGTCCACCCGTTCCTGTGAAAATTAGTGGTGACACACGGACAGACGGACAGACAGACGGACAGACAGGTGGACAGACAGACAGACAGACGGACAAGAAAGTGATCTTATAAGGGTTCCTTTTTTTTTTACCTTTTGAGGTACGAAACCCTAAAAATCACATAAAATCTTTTTTAATATACATTTTCTCTTGCTATAATTATTAAAACAGAAATTCCGTATACTTTATTCTGTATTTTTAGGCCGTATATCGATCACTAAAGCTTGGCATGTCATCATATCATCGTCATGATCATTATTTTGTGTGAATGTAACATTTTAATTAAAATTACAGTTTATACAAATCATAATCATCACTAATTGTTGCCGACTACTGTTGGACACACAACCCTTCTATGACACGTCACTGAACTCAATCATAGAAAAGATAATAATACTACGACTCAATGTTCAGCTCTATTTATCGGGCATTTTCTTTCACAGATAAGTATTAGTCAAACCCTCGTCTTTAGAAGACGGTTACCTAGGTACCTTACCTAAGTCTGAGCCTATTTGTGTGCTACTTCTATTAGCTATAAACGTATAGATGCCGAAGGACCTTCGCCATTGGCCGCATTGATTCAACTGAAGCCACAGATAACTAATTGAAGCGATTTGCAGTGTACCTTTGTAGTGTACTTTTTTACCCACGACGGAACGGAGACTGTATATGCGTTTGGGGTAAGAGGATGTTTGTTTGTGTGTGCAAATTCATGTTGCCATTTTTCTCCAAAACTGCTTGTCCGATATTGATGCAGTTTTCAGTTATGGGTTCGGGTGTAATTGGTGCATGTTTTTAGTTAGGTGTTACGGTGACAACTCACCAGGGGGCACTGCAGTAATCATTTGTTGGTGCAAATCGATGTTGCCATTTTTCTTCAAAACGAGTAGTCCGATTTTGATGCAGTTTTCAGTTATGGGTGCGTGTTAGATTGGTGCATGTTCTTAATAGGTTTTATGGTGTCAACTCACCAGGGGGCGCTGCAGTGAAGATTTGTTTGCGCAAATCCATGAACGTTGCCATTTTTTTCTAAAACTAGTTCGATTTTGTCTTTTAACGGTTCGTAAGTAATCAGTGGTGGTTCTTAGATAGATGTTATGACATTAATTTTCTAACATTGTCGTGGGTGTTTATTTAAAAAAAATGTTGTTACTTGTTTAAGGTTGATTACTTGAACCAAACTTCTTGGCTAGAACTGTTAACAATACTTATAAATAGTTATTGATGTTTATGTTACATAGTTAATTCTTAAATTATTAACACAATATTAATACACTAGTATAAATATTGTAGGCGTTAAGTATTGTTAATTATTATATAATAAGTGCTTCTATTGGTTCCGTAGTCTTGCTCCGAAAATATTAACGTCACAATCGGCGCTTATGATTGGTCTGTCTAATGACAGGCTTTCGTAAACGCCGAAGGATGCCGATGTTATCCCGACCGACGACAGGGATGGAGAAATCTGGCTTTCCTACGAATATAAGTCTGAAAGCAGCCAGGCTCGAGTCTCAGTATTATTTTAAAGTTAAACAAGACTATGTCTGTTTGTAAAATAAGTTTTAGTATGTACACGTTGATATATTATGACACGTGATTATAATACCCTGTGATGGAAAATGTGAGTACAATGCTTATTATTTCACCTACCTACCCCATAAATAGTGTAGATTAGTAGGAAAATATGGCATACCTACATAATCTTCTAAATTTAGCGCGGGTGTGCCATCAAAACTTAGATAAGCTAAAGTGTATTCATTTTATTGCGCTAAAGTATATTAATGTACTGTGACACTTTACAGTATAAACTAGATCTTTAGACCTAGATGGTAAAAGGTTATAGTATGCATTCTATTGGTAACGAACTACCCAATATTTTCCTGTTTTTATAATAAGTATTTCATAAAATTCATAGCATTCACAATCCTTCACGGATATAATACAATTTAATAACTAGGCGAGAGGTAGAAAGCTGGATCATATTTTGCATGAAAGTAATAAAAGCGGATCTCGGATTCCGTACAAGAGAAACGGGTTTATTTATTATCCACGGAACCCCGGGTATGAACATATTGTCTTTCGCTAAACAATGTATAGTCTACGGGAACCGCGGTTTATCATTTCGTTGTTAAGTAATGCCATAATATGAATTGTGATGTAAGGGGAATCACGACTAGCAGTGCGTCGCTACGCAATATAGTCACGTGTAGCAACTAGTTATAGTAAATCTATGAGCGTTAATAATGATGAAAGGTGAATAATGAATTGCAATAATGATTATGGTGAAAAGTAACCAGAGTTATTCTCAATGATTCGAAAGAAAATTCGGATTCGGAAACTACCTTTACTTTGACTTGGATCTTTGCAATTTACAATGCTCCGATAGGTTCTTTTTGATATTTCAATTCGAAAGGGTTAGTGATTCTAATTGGAAAGGTTTCCGCGACAAAATAGCTCACGGATTTATCAATATAAAAAAATAATAATAAAGTTTCCCAATACGAATAGTTTTCGAATGATATACAGTCAAGGGCAAGGGGCAAATATGTATATTGGCTCAAGATATTGAGATTATAAGTACAACATAGGAGCTCTCATTCTATTCCCCAACCGACCATCCTCGACCACTTAAAGACAGTGGTCAAGCGCTGGGCGATCTACGATCGTTTAAAAAACTAAACAATTTAAAATCGCTTACAAAGCGGAAAACAACCGACTTCAAATGCTGCGCTAGCCATTTTCTGAAGAGAGTTTGCGGTATTTATCTTTATCTCAGAAGCAAATCATTTTATCTTAGTTGTACATAAAATACGTTATTTTAATACTTATGTATTACCTTGTTGCTGAACAAGTATCGTTTAAGTATCTAACACATAGTGAAACTACTTTTATGTCCCTACTCTTGTAAATAGGAACGCGGAACCACGGTAACATGTAGGTATTAGGAACTGTGATCGGTCCGTCAGTCTTCATAATCGTGTGAACGCATGTCCCGTTCCTTCCATTGCACACGTCCGTTGTCGACATAATAACAACTGTGACAGCCCTAACACCGAGATGAAATACTTGTAGGGCTGCCTCATCCTCATAGAGTATGCTCTTTGGGGATGAGACTGGAACTCTCAAAGATAGCTATCGGAATATGGTAGTGAAATCGACTGTGTCGAAAGTGTGTAGGTATCTTCTAGGCCAGCATGCATTTCAGATTTCAGATTTATTGACCATAATAATAGCAGTGTTGTTATTCTAGGTACGCACAATACAAAATAAAGAATTCTTTCCAATCACATAGCCATACCATGAATCACAAAGACACTATCCATCAGATGAGATGGTGCTTAAATACCAGCTTATCTGCAATAAATAAACTGGCCATGTGCGTGTCAGACTCGCAGTCACGCACACGTAGGGTTCCGTAACACAGTCATAGGACTAGTATCTATTCTATGCCACAGTACAATACTAAACAATTAACAAAACCGAGTAGTAAACCGGGTGCTTATTTACTATAACGCCATCTAACGAACGTCTAACGCTATCTAAGTGAAAGTTAGCACTAAGATGTTAGGGTAGGCGAACGTTCAAGAAAACGTTCATAGATGGCGTTATAGTGAAATGCCGAAATAAACACGTTTCTTGTATGGGGACCCCCTTCAATTTTTAACTTTATTCTGTTTTTAGTATTTCTTGTTATAGCGGCAACAGAAATACATCATCTGTGAAAATTTCAACTGTCTAACTATCACGGTTCATGAGATACAGCCTGGTGACAGACGGACAGACAGACGGACAGACGGACAGCGGAGTCTCAGTAATAGGGTTCCGTTAGTACCCTTTGGATTCGGAACCCTAAAAACGACCTACTAAAATTACAGCCCAGACTTTTTAAAGTTTCACTACATATTTCCCACTCCTTTCAATAGCAACCCTAAGCAAGTTCAAGTTTAACCGATCAGCGAGGGCGCGCCAGGGCTGACACAAGTGATTTGTCGACCCTACGTCCGGTAGCAGCAATTGACGCATTTGTCACCCTGATGATGGACGTGGCTGATGTTCCTATTTGTTGGAGATATCGCCTGATTTTAGATAGGACACATGAATGCCTTTTCTGTTGAGCAGAAATGTTGACAATAGTATTTTGGTGGGATAATGTAAAAATAAATTTATTATAATTTACTGGTAAACGTGTATTATTAAAATTGCAAATAAGAGTTCTAGAATCTCATATCAAATAAGTTTTAATGACGTTTTGGTTTGGGTAACTACTTTTATGACCTTTTTAACCCCTTTTTAATACATTGTTACTTAAACAAACATTTTTTTAAATATATTATAGGCTAGCGTTTATCAAACATCCATCTTCACTTCCATCAATCCATCCTTACAAACTTTCATATTCATAAGTAGGATGATTCATGCCCTACCAATGTTATCACTCAAATTATTCGAAGAAAACACTTAAAAGCTCTCATAGCGCTTATCCTTACATATCCAATGCCAATTTAGAATCGAGTGCTTCTAGTTCTCGTTCCACAGTCTCTCAATCTCGAGCACTCTATCGACTTGACATAAATAAACTGGAATCAACAAACAAGTGTGTAATTGATCCCTTATACGTTTTTCTAGATCCCCTCTGTTTCGTTTATGTTATAGATTTATTATCTCTATATTACTGTTGAATTTAAGCTTATTTGAATTTACCTTGTATTTGATCTGAGCTAAAATGCGGGTAGATAGAAATGTATTGTAGACATTTTTGCTTCTGGACCAATTACTATGGCAACACTGAAAGTTTAAATGATGTATTTTGGATTGAAGACATTCAAGCGGTACGTCACTAGATTGCTAGGACGTCGATGGTCTCTATTTATGGGATGGGACTATCTTAGCCTAGATGTAAGAAAGGTGATAAAGCGCCTGACTGTCTTCCATATAAGTAGACTTCATTTAATAACTAGTCAGAACCTGATCGGTTCTGTCCGGTTATTATATCGGCATAGCTACTACCAATACCTAGGTCCGACCAGTAGTCACTCTAAATTACCCACCACTCAAAGATCAGACGTACCAATACGAACTACTCTGACATTTGACCCATACGACATTTTTTTTTTTTTTATATCTTATAGGCTAGCGTTTGACCACTATCTCACCTGTTGGTAAGTGATGATGCGGTCTAAGTTGGTAAGCACGCTAGGCCTAGAATGGGAACTGGCTCTCAAGGATAGCTGCCAGAACTGCGGGGGTTGTTGGTTTCTTAACGATGTTTTCCTTCACCGGAGGGTCACTGTGAGAAGCGCACATACATTTTTCGACATTCAGATTTCGACGGTATAAACCTCTAAACGAGACCTTTGAAGAACCAAAAAGAAACAGACGTAAATAAAAAACGCCTCTCTGCATCTCTCTTTATCAAGCGATAAAAACCCACGACACCTCCTGGTTAACTACGAAAATATTCCCCGAAACCCAAATAGATTTTAATATTCATTAAACGTCCTACCCAGGATATGGCGAATACGTGACGAGCCCAAATTGCAGTCTCTAAGCACCCACAGGTTTTTGCTAATCATTACCGAAGTACTAATTATTTTAGACTGGCAGTCTTCTGAGGTAATGGAAGTATCGGAGAATGGGAGTTAGGAACAGGCGAGAAAAATTTGGTCGTCAGACAACTTTTATCTACGATGGAATTAAGGTATATGCGTTAGAACAAAAGGTAGTTTAAAACTATTGTATTTATGTCCAAAACGGCTTATGTCCAAAATTTACTTACCAACAGGTGAGATATTTGTCAAACGCTAGCCTTTAAGATATTAAAAAACAAAACAAAACTTTACCAATTTAGATGCGGGTTTTTTTCATCATCATTATTGTCTGGCAATTTCTGTTCACTTCTGGACATCGGCCGTCTCCTATGGGACGCCACTGGGCTCAGCTATTCGTTTCCAGTGCACTACTACTACTACTGGCCTACTTGCTTTTGGATTGATAACATTACCGTGCTTTTGCTTTTCTATAAACGGAATGTGGTAGTTCCTGGAAAGGTGTTGTCATGCTCCCCAGAAGACCTTCGTGAGAGTTGGTTTTGCTGCTTGTAATATAAGTTACACATATATATATAAGATAATATTATATACAAGTCACTTGCCTGATGGTAAGCGATAACGTCTGCTGTCCGCAGACATTATGGCCGCAGCACGCAAAACTCTGCATTACCGGAATACTACAACATTGCGAGTGACTGCATATTACCAGAATATAGGCGGACTTTGCGACCGATGTATGTTGTATGGAACGAGATGTAGCTATGCAGCTGTATCTCCCTCTATTTTATGTTTGCGATAATTGAGATTACCGTACACTTTCCGCTGTATCTAAACATTTCCATCGCTCTAAAATCATGATTGCAAAACAGTATTCACGTGCTAAGTAACTACTTAAATTAACTCCTCCTCACGTGTCACTATCGCTGTTTTCAGTGCCTGTGCCAGCCAATCGTTGCAGTCAAGTTGTAAAAACTGGTTGATTGACAACCGCAGACATGGTCTAATAGTTCGACTGAATAGCCTTACCTCGACGCTGAATTAATGCACTTTTTAACGGTTTTCGAAATGCTTACCTGAAACAAAAAATGCATTGTTAAATTTACAATTTTAAAATAGACTAGGTTTGTGCTGAAAGTATATACTTTTTATAAGAAACTATTGTATGATGGATTTCTAAAGCACTGTTGTAAATCAAACGTTTAAAACAAATCTAGGTTATCGTAATAATTTCTTGGCATTGAGATTCAAAAACTGCAAATAGTTACTTAAAGTTTATGCTGAATTTTCAAAATTACAATTAGGTTTTTTTTTTTTTGTAGTGATTCATCTACTTCACGTAGATGTCTCACTGCTATTACAATCTAGCCTTATAATTAGGCTAATAAGTAATTTGATTTTAACTTAATTTACTATTAAAATATTACTAAGAATGTGTCCATTAACACTTTTCCTAATGTCTCTATTAAGGGGTAGACACTTTGTTATTGTGTTCTTTTAAATAGCGTTCACTATCACTACACTTATGCTCACTTAGTAAAATATCACTGAAGTAATTCGAACGGTTTTACCCTTTTTAGTCTTCTAACTATGTCCGTGTTGTCGAGGAGCTGGATAGCCTCGACGTTCACATGATGGTGAAGTCTGCGATCATGAGCTTCAGCATATTGTTTTATCGTTTTAGCGACGTGTTCCACTTTTAGGTCCCGATGGAGATCATCATTTCTTATGTACCAGGGTGCCTTTACAATGCTCCTGAGTACTTTGTTTTGAAATCTTTGTATAATCTGTACGTTGCTCTGTTTGGTGCATCCCCATAGCTGGATATCAATTAGGTGTCACGAAAGTTTTAAAGTGTAAGTTAGTGTTAAGTGTAATTAAGTGTAAACGCAAAATTAAGAAACGTTACGTACATCACATGCCACGTGCGCGATTTCACCAAATTATACATAATTGATAATTTCAATTGTACAATAATCTAATTACTTACTTACCTATAATATATTAAATTATTTTAATATTAATTAATTATAAATATTAAGATTAAATCAGTAATTTTAATATTAATGACATTTATGTTACAATAAATTTAATTTGACCACTATCTCACCTGTTGGCAAGTGACGATGAGGTCGAGGGTGGTAGCACTCTAAGCCTAGAATTAACTGGATTAATTTAGTTGCATTTAGCATTCACTTTCTCCTAATTGAAGGCAGCAAACATGACTTATCAAATATAGCCCGAGAGCTAATGTATTCACAAATGCAAATAGATGCGCGGTTTCCAATGACCAAGATATGGGTTAGGGAGTATGCTATACCAGTTTCGATGCGATTGATTTATGGAGACGCTGAGTGGTTCTGTGTGTGGATTTTCTTTTTCTGAGAAATGCTTGCAACGTTATTACATTTCATAAAGGCTGGTTAGATTAGTTATGGTACTTGTGATAGGATTTCTGCTTACAAGTACTCTAATAAGCACCACCTCTTTGACAGTTATTTATCAGCCAATGGCTTTACACGATTTTTGTATCTATGTCGTAGATTGGTCGTTCCATTAGTAGTTTTCAACATTTACATTTCATAACAAGTGATAATTTCTTTGCAAAAAGCTTGTGTTTATTGAACCCAAAAAATATCATGTCAACTGTTCTGTGAGCGGTTGATGCGGTGAGATTTGAATTTCGTATTACGAAATTCAACCGTATTACGATCGTGTTACGATTGAACTTCGTTGTACGAAATTCGACGCGCGCACTTTGTGGCGATATCATACTAATGTGTGTATATCGCTGGCTGCTGCGACCAGGCTACTAGTGCGCATCCGTTCTAAAAATCATTATAAATTAAATATTACGAATAGGTAATATGTGAAATTAGATAGATCGATTGTGACATTCCTGTCAACATTAATTTAAACTATAATTTATATGAGTTATTCCAAGATTTTATAACCCATTCAACCGACGAATTGAAAATTAATTTGTAACACGCTATAAAATATCAATGAACATTTTAGTTTAAAACTTGCCACTGAAGTAGCGAAAGCTATTATTATTTATACCCTCGTTATATTATGAATAGGTTTTAATCAGGTGGTACTTAGGAGCATATTATATCGATGTTCCGCCTGACTTGCTACCAAAAAGTAGCTTACCACTATCAAGGAGGAAATATGTCGCCATAACCTTGCGTTCCGGCAGCACACAGCCCTTGAGACTCGAAGTATTCTAGGCCTAGCATGTTCACCATCTTCGACCGCATCTTCACTTACCACCAACCGAGATGGCAGTCAAACGCCAGCCAATGAGATATAAAAAAAATAATTGATAATTGGATTACTTTTAAACTACAAATATATTATTTAAGGCTTATTTAATAAAGCACCAACTTACTCGTATCACATATAAGGTACTTTAAGTCTTTCATACAATTTTAACTAGCAGTGCCTCGCGGCGTCACCTACGTCAAAATGATGTTGTAATGTGTATGTGTTAATAATCATCATCATTATCAGCCGGTGTCCGTCCAGTGCTGGACGTAGGCCTCTCCCAAGGTGCGCCACTGAGCCCGATCTTCGGCTCTTCTTTTCCAGTCACTGCCCAACATTTTGCGTATGTCGTCGCTCCAACTGGTCAATGTGTTAATCGAGATCCATAAACTATAACCTGTTTGCCAAATTTCATTCAAATCCGTTGATTCGTTTTTGCTTGAAAGAGTAACAAACATCTATACATCTTCACATTTTTGCCTTGCTTGCCATTTTTATTTTTATTTAAACAATATTATGCAGCTGACAGACGGACTATCAGTTCCATTTGGATCATGATATGTACTGTGATCGGTATGCGTTTCTCTATGTTGTGTTTCACTATTTCACTTTTTTATTTTTTTTATATAAAAATTGTCTGAAGTACATGTATGGTTGGTTTTAACCTACTTTAATTTTTTTTAAATATTCTGACGTAAACGATTGGATGACAGCTGAATGGTTCATTACTTTTTTTTCTAATTCAAAGCGTTAAATTCTGCTTTTGCTATGTTTACTTGATAATTGGTTATGATTTATTTTATGATTTATGATTTTGACGTGTATATGTGCGTATATTTATACTGCCTACATACTGAATAAATGCTTTGATTCTTTGATTGATTCTTTGATTCACAAACCTTCACATTTATAACATTAGTACGGATAGTCTACACTAGGTACAAGTTAGTAAGTCGCTGGTATAAGTACTCTTGCGAGTATCAAATTGATCAAAAGCTAATGCCGTTAATATGAGGTAACTTAACAGCAGAGAACACTCCTCGGGTCATCGTCGACTAAAACGATAGGCCTTCGCCTTCATCAGCGAGCTGCTAGCCTTCTCCTCGTTCCTTTTACTGAACTGATGCGCAACCAACCACACGCAAAAAGAGCCGACTGTACATGAGTAACTTTACTCATGTGGCCTAGCTGCGGAAAAAGAGCCCGCGCATCAAGTCCCGAACAAGTATGAGGTAACTTAAAAATCTACATAGACACAAATTGAGTATCTGTACATATCTCTTTTCATCCGTTTAAAAACCAACACAGATAAGTTTAGTTAAAACATAGCTATTTTTGAACAGAAGAAAAACTTTAATCGTCATATATACCACAGCGTGTACTATTACATATTCTGTGCCACAGGTAGAGGTTGCACTTAAATCTTATATAGTATCAGTTTCCAATGATATTATAAATACGTAATCAAAAATAAATATCGTTTCATATAACCTCAAGAGAAACCGCATCTACGAGTAACTCGAGAATTGATTCTAATATGACACTGGCCACTTTATAAATGTGAGTTGTTAATATAGATAAAAAAATATTAGGGTCAATGTACAGGTAGAGGCTGCACTAAGTATTAAAGTTGAAGCTAAGTTTTTTAATTAGTATTACACGCAAGCACAGAATAATGAATAGTATGACGCAAGGGACTCAGGGCCTGTTTCGCCGGTTCCTGATAGCGCTAATATGAAGAAACCTGACAGATTTTTGACAGCTTTTATATGGCGCCATGTGTTAGATAATTATCTAACGCATCATCAGGAATCGGTGAAACTGGCCCTCAGACTAGTAATTAAAATGTTGCATATAGCGGTTTTACTAACAAGGACTTATAACACAAAACACAAAATACGAAGGTGTTCGTCAGATAAATAAATATAAATATGCTTAAATTACTTTATAAATAGTGCAATAATATGTAAGAATGTAACTATTACTGGTTGGCCAAATAAATAAACATAGGTAAGTACTTGATTTGATACCTTTACACTTTACGACAAAATTTAAGAGAGAAGATAGTCTATACAATTAGGTCATATGGTGGCATTAGCAGGTGTAGCAAGACGAAACAGGGGAGTATCCTAATTCCTTACTTGAAAACTTAGTATAGCTTCCACTGGAGGTCCAAGTTAAAACGAATGCGACGTGGGAGCATACCGTTGTCATCACGGTCAGATATAATATTATTGCCATACTTAAATTTGGTTTAAATGTCACCAGTTTTAGCTGAGTTATAGACTACGGCAATTGATAGCATTCAGAAAATTGATGGAATTATGTGATAACTGTGATGAGACCTATTAGAATAACTCTTCAATTTTAAATTGATTATCATAAACATCTTTGACCTACCAAGCAAACCGTTAAAATTAGATAATTAAATAGAAGATGATGTTCACGATGAAGTGCCGTTTGTATGTATCACTTTTTAACCGACTTCACAAAAAAGGAGGAGGTTCTCAATTCGTCGGAACCTTTTTTTTTTTGTATGTTCACCAATTACTCGAAGATGCCTGAACCGATTTGGAAAACTCTTTTTTTGTTTCAGAGTGTGGGTACCCTTTGAAGGTGGTCCCATTAAATTTTAACGAAATTGGCCGAGCCGTTTTTAATATATCAACATTTTTATTACGACGCATTTACTTATCTCGACGACTTACTACTAACTATTGGCACAGGTTATGTAATAGTTACTACGTCTACTGGCTACTTTGACTAGCGCGACGTTTGAAGTCGGTTTTTTAGTTTTTTAAACGATCTTTAATTATACATAGGAAAGATTTCGAAGAGATATAAGCGTCAATAATTGTTGGAGAAAATTATTTCGTAAGACTAAGAACTGCCATTGCAATGAGTAAGCTTATATCTAGCTGTAAATGCTACAGACTGCTGATAATGACAATACACTTTATTAACACCAATTACAGAGAAACATCAATTGATTTACAACATTTGTCCTTGAGAGCTTGCAGTTCCCATTCTAGGCTATTATATTCTATTATTCTACGAGCAGGATGGCGAATTGGTGATCGAGAAAGGTAGTGTGCTATCATCCTCTACCGCATCATCACATACCAACACATGAGATAGTGATTAAACGCTAGCCTATACGATTTAAAAAAAATAAAGTAGGACTTCACCCCAGGACATGACTTGACTAACTAAAATTATATAATGCTAGAAATATTGGCGTTTGTTTCTATTGCTTTAACTATAACATCGTCTATTGACACTGACTTGATCTACTTGACGAATACTTCCATTCTAGGCCTAGCGTACTTACTATCTTCGACCGCAGTAGTAGACCGAGATAGTAGTCAAACGCTAACCTATAAGATATTTAAAAAAAACATTACTTTTCCACAAAGTCGCCTAGCTATTGGGTGGTCTTCTTAGTCAATCACTTCTCAAAAAACGTCACCAAAAAGAAAGAAAGAAAGAAAGAAAGAAAGAAAATCGTTTATTTGGCAAAAACTCACATAGTAACAAATTTAATTATTATTATAATAATAATGTAAAACATCAAAAGAAGAAAGAACACAGGTTTTAAAATAAGTTTATGAGAAGTGAGGTGCCAAAAAGGCTTAACTCAGCACATATGTCTGGGGTTACACACCTAGACGCTGGTTTTCAGCTAAGCCTGCGGGTGAAGAACTAGCGCGAAAATATTTTTATTAAATTTAAATATTATATACAATGTAATATAATATAAATACAATACATATTAGTAAGTTAAATATATACATAGAATATATATATATATATATAGATATAAGGAGAAATAAATAGATACATACGTACGAATGCTGGATACAAATGCAAAATGTGATCTATGGCTTATGGTAAGAGAAGGAAATATTTTAGTAGTGGACAAGATGTCATAATATAATTATGTTAGATGAATGACATATCTTTATTTATATCACCGTATTTCCGCTGCTCGACTACCAAGTACTGTTTCAATTTGAATTTAAACAAGCTTAAAGTTTTTACATTCCTGATTGGCGGTGGAATATTGTTCCAGCACTTGGTAGCGGAGTAGCGGAAAGAGCCCCGAAACCCGACAGAACGGTGATGCGGTATGGATAGTGGCTGAGAGACATACCTGAGAGAGCATGACCTCCTTTGAGACATCCAGTTAATCTTCTTGTGCAAATATAGGGGTTCTTTAAAGTTAATTATGCCAAATAGTAGAGAAGCAAGGTGAAGTTTACGACGCGATTTCATCTTAAGGGCATAGTTTTTGTTCAAAAAAGGTGTTACATGACTTCTGGCAGGAATATTAAAACAAAATCTTGCACATGCATTTTGTACCCTCTGGATTAGATGTTGGGTTCTAGATAGTAAACGAGAACCGTATACGGTGTCAGCGTAATTGAGCTTCGAAAGTACAAGAGATTCTATTAATCTTATACGAAGTTCTTCGCTTAAGTACGGTCTGAGTTTATATAATGTTTTCAAAAAATCAACACATGTTACTCTTATAAACGGTAATGTAACGATAATAGCCAGATTACATCTAAGATCAACTGATCAACTCCAGTAAGCCAGCTCGAAAACCCTTCAGTAAATAAGGAAAAGCCTCTCACAGGTGGAATGGCCCACTAATTCTGACCAAGTTCAGTTTAGTTAACACTAAACTTATTCCAACGGCTGTTTTCAAGGGTCTAACAGATCAAGGGATAAGGAAAATAAATTCTCGCTTCATCCCTTTAGCCTTAAGAATAAATAGGCGACGTGGATGATGTGTGTCTAGATTTTATGAAGGATTTTTGATATACGATTGTAATCAATGTTTAAAAAATCAACTAAAACCTCTATAGTTACGAAAGAAGTTTTGGAAGAGATGAAGCCAGCATAGAAACCAAAATCAAAATCAAGGTCAAATCATTGAGCTGTGTAAGAAATAAATTTAAAGTTAAATCATTTTTTAAGTACAAGTTTTTTAACATTTTTTGCAAAGAGGTTATCATGTGTAATGAAAAGTACTAACGATAACAAAACATACTAGCACAAATTCGACTGTACTATCATTTGCCATTACGTATTGTAGTTCCAGCTTCTACAGCCCTACTCCATCATCGGGTTAGCTTAAAGCAAGTAATGTCTTTGGCTTGAAAGTACCACATTATAGCACTAACATCGAAGATACGCGAGTACACCAAATATGAGACCAATCGAACGCCAGAAAGTGGTTCTAATTTAGCTTTTAAGATATGATCCACACAAACAAACAAGCTTAAAAAAAAGTAGAAGGCCATACTTATCCTCAATCATGTATGTATTTTCAATGTTCTGCCGAACACTTTGTCTGTGTACACCTGTTTTACATACCTAATTACATGGCTCCAACGGACGTTGCCTGCCAGAAGGTAGTATACTTATACCTACCTATTGCTATCAAAATTTTCAGTAGCCTTATTGCTCTTTGTCAGTACCAAAATCGGACATACAAAAACCGTTTAATCAACAAAATGCCACCGGAAAAAGCGTTTTTATGCGGCATTGTTACACCACCCAATCCATTTTCTGTTAGCCATAAAAACATGCAGTCGGCCTAAAATTGTTTTGTTAATTTAAAGCGTTGCATGAATCATTTGGGTTCTGTATTATATACAGTTGCACCGTGGAAAATATTTAGACTTAAATTGGCTTTAAACTTTACTTTACAAAAGCATTTGCGATTATATTTGGCTTTTTATCTGTTATATTAAAAAGGAACTTTATGGGAGAGGTCCTTGTTACCCACATGGGACCCTGACCTTTAATTTAATCGTAACATTATATTTGTTTTATTAACGAGTTCGAAATCATACGCAACACAGTAAATTGTCCTGATAAAAAAATATTTTGTAGCAATTGTAGCTTTACCCTAGCTTGATAGAAGCGCATACACTCTACCCATAGAATTATCTCTACCTATATTCTACCAGCTTTATAGGTTCTAAACATACGCTCCAAACCCCCTTAAAATATGAATGAATCAGATCAAGCTGGCATAAAAAATACATTTCTACTGGCTCTCGTTGCAAGCACCACTGCACTGTCAAGTGGTATTCGATGGACCACCGAGTAGTCGAGGGAATCAATCGATCATTCCGATATAATCGAATGAATCGATACTCAATAAATCCTAGTGGAGAAATATCAATATATAGGTCATAACAATTTGTACTATTGGGTATTCGGTGAATGGACTTGGAGTCATATTATTTTAATGATGGACAACTAAGGCGTTCGCTTGATAATCATAATTATTTCTCAATTTTGCTTAATATTACCAACACATCTCGATATAAATTCTAACACGTCCTGAAATTTCACTATAATCGTTTACCTTCAAACCAAAACAACGTCCGATGCGGACTAGCAAAAGTACACTAGCACTCAAAGATGGTAAAGAAGTAATATGTATCGTAACCATAGATTTAGGATGTAACATGAGGGTTGTGATTGTAACATAATCTATTTTGTTTTATATGGAAAAGTATGGTATTTTTTACCGCTAAAATTATGCCTCAGTATAATACAATTAACACGAAAAAGTTCTTATTTTAGGTTTGGATTTCGATAATACATAATCGAGAAGACAACGCAAGACGAAAGGCCATAAAAATCGCAAAATTAAGCGGATGCTTTCAACGCACAAGGCGGATTATTTAATTTACTGCTACCCACCCTCGTACCGTGAAATGAGGTTTACGACGATATCGCAAGTGTTTTTAATTAAAGAATCGATGTAAAGAGGACGGATTTTAAAGGACAAGCTATAGCTACAAAGTTACTTTCAATTAACTATATTGTTTTTTTTTTCTGATTTGCAGATAACGTTCTCTGTTATGTTTGGAAAGTCGGATAAAAAGATACCTAATAAGTGAGTCTACAAACACTATTAAGTACTAAATGTTAATTGATGTATACGGGCCGTGGAAACAGCCGTTGATATGATAAACAATAAGACAAATAAAATGAAAGGCATTCGTAGATTCTACTTGACCGGGTTTGTGAATGTGACACTATTGTGCGGAAGTAACCATAATTATGTGAAACAATACTGTTTGTTACCAGTGCATTTCTTTTCTATATTACAACGCAAAAATTTTTTTTCTTTATTATTGTTATTGTTTAACCTTTATGGATAAAATCTTAGCGTATCTATCACTCCGGATGTGTGTTTCGAAAATTGTGCATTCGTCTAGGCCAAATTATGCATTAAATTATATATATAAACATCGTCCACTCTTTAGTCATATCACACTATAAAATTCTTTATAATTAAAATTATTAGCTTCGTAAGTCTTATTTGAGATATCGTGACGTCAGTCAGTGATGAAAACTAAAAAGACAGAAGTAGATAGAGACAGAGATTCAGAGAACTTTAATGTAATTATGACATAATAATACTGTGACAAATACAGTAAATTTTCAAAGGCAAAGATCATTTAAATTTAAATAAATTATACCAAATGAAATCAATCAAGCCTTACACATATGAATATAAATTACCTACGTCACTTTTATATATAATCTCAAAGACATCTCATTGAAAACCTGCGTCCATACGCACTAGTCTCACGGTATGAGGTAACGAACAAAGAGGCGATCATGTTTAATTCATGCCACATCATACTGCATCAGCGCCAGAAAAACGAGACGGAATGCTAACACTATTTAGGAACACTGTACTGGAGTCTTTGTCTATACTATGACATCAAGGTACACCACAGAACAACAAAAACTATTGGACAGCTGTGTCTTGGGCGAAGCCTATAGCTCTATATGTCTATAATTTAAAATACATATCATAAGATATTATCATATAAAAAAATAGCAGCACATAAACAATAAGATCTAACTGATCATATTTGCAGCTTACTTTGACAGATAGAATTTAGAGCTGGGAAAGATCCATATAGGTGTAAAGACTAAGACGTAACAGGTAATAAAACGAAAGGTATTGTGATTGTGATGGTCCCGAGCACTGTAATTAAAAGTAATACTAGTTCAATGCCAAATAAATATACACAGTGTTATTAGAGCCTGTTATTGAGATATATTGTTTCCTATTGTGTTTCCAATTACCTTTCAATCTACAAATCCTACAATCTGCTTTGAAATCAGAGTCTTTTTTAAGTGATTGTAAAAAGTTAAGCGACTTCCAATTCCAAAATGTCTTCCTAAATTCATGCCAATGCTCTCACTAAATCCGAAACGTATCGCATATTCGCACAATATTTCTGATCTTTATCATGAAGCCGTAATTATAGTAGCCGTACCCTGCCTTAAATATATACACAGTGTTATTAGAGCCTGTTATTGAGATATATTGTTTCCTATTGTGTTTCCAATTACCTTTCAATCTACAAATCCTACAATCTGCTTTGAAATCAGAGTCTTTTTTAAGTGATTGTAAAAAGTTAAGCGACTTCCAATTCCAAATGTCTTCCTAAATTCATGTCAATGCTCTCACTAAATCCGAAACGTATCGCATATTCGCACAGTATTTCTGATCTTTATAATGAAGCCGTAATTATAGTAGCCGTACCCTACCTTAAGCCACCTTATCTTTTCTTCGACTTTTGTAGATACCATCCCGTGACTATCTTCGTCAATACTTCGTCCTACTTTTTGGTAACATAACGGAGTCTATGCTCTCCAAATCGAAATGAACTCGTGAATTAAAACGAAGTAGTTACCTCAATGAAACTGTTTTACAGCAAATTGATTATATTGATGCTTGCTTCATATCCATTAATAGAACGGTACATCGTTCCACGCCTGTTTTAATTAAGAATTGACTTCTTTATGATGGAAACAACATACCTATTAATAAAACTGTTAGAGGAGCTAACAAGGTTGAACAAAAACTTTCAGCTCCTATTTGGTCCATTAGACCAACTAATAAATGTGTAATGAATGTGTAATGTGAAAGTTTATTTGCGTGCTGCAAAATGATGAGATTGTTGAAATAACTGTGAATTAAAAGGAGAGAAGAAAGTTTAAATCCATAATTCCCGAACGAATAAATTGTTAATTCCAATGTTTTACAAAACTCCGTTGTGTTAAATAAAAATCTGAACTGTGCAAGTGGCATTTAGGGTTTTAATATTGGACCACCAAATTCAAGAATTAGCAAAGAAGAACGATATCTCTTTCGAAGTCTTTCATTTGTATCAAGTTCTCATAAGGAAAAGCACCAATGTCGATCTTATTTCCTATCAATCAACAGCATCGTCTGCTATCAATTAACCAATTCAGAAGTCAAGAATGGTTGATCTAAGAGCCGATTCTGCCTCGTTTGTCCGATGTATTTGACTGACTTCACAAAAGGAAGAGGTCGTCATTCGTGAATCGATTTAGGTGACCTGCAGAGCGGTCCATATACATTTTACCAAGATCTTTTAAGCATGTTTAGAGATAGGGAGTGAAAAGTACAGGCAACAGAAAATATAACGCGCAACATGTGAATCTTGGTCCATTTAAAATGTAGGTATTGAAGGCTATATATTCTGCAGAGCCATATTCGTAGCCTCCCATGCTGAGCATGTTCTTTAAAATCGTTAATAGGGACGTTTACTTCAGTATTTAATGTAGCTGTGGCCCATAACCTTAAAAAGCTACATTTTTGTCCTCGGCCGCCATGAACCCAGCACCTCGACGCACCAACACGTTATTATACAAAATTGCTTCCACCAAAACGTGTAAGGTGCTCGTAAATTTTTATACGAGCGTGTTACATGTCGCAGTGTCATCGTGCACGTGCGTCAAAATGGCAGGGAAACGCGTCGGAGAGGTTATTTTTGGCGGGAACCATTGCGTGACATACCTGACAAGCACATTCAGGTGTTTGCAACGCACGATTTGGGAACGTGTGTTTCCAAACTAGTGATAAGCTGACACGGACGGGATTATGTCTCGTGTTTTTATTTTTATTTGTGGGTAAGTTTTACCCTGATCCTGACATTCCTGAAATAAGCTTGATGTGACATTTACGAGGTCGCCGGCAGGTTTGCTCGTAGATGTCCGTAGACGTAATGTTGGTGCTGTTTAGTGGGTTGATTAAATTAAAAAGTTAAAGTAGGCAACCACATCGCCTTTACAATTTTACTCTCTGGTTAAAATTATTTTAACATTTTAGAAGGTATAGATATATATATATATCTATTGTGTTTAATATATTTTATACTTAATCATAATTTATCTCCACTCCTTTCCGGATTTACCTCGGTCCAATCAACAGCATTCAAGGTTTCACCGTTGTGCGCCAATCTCGTCTAGTCGTTCACTCCTTTTTCGGAAGTGGTCAAGCACGATCACGCAGTTCTATGATTCTTCGAAGAAATGCAATTCAATCGGGACGGTTGACTGCAATTCCATCGACCAGTTTCCATGAACTTATCAGTTTGAACAGGTTTTAATATGGAGATATGCAAGTTCTTATCAGAACAATTTCTTAGATGTCTACTAGTTTATTATGTTAATCGTTGTTAATATTCTGTGGTGCTAGTGATATGGTTTTTTTTTTAAGTTCTTGTGGTGTGTTTCCTTATTTTATAAAGGATGGCTTTAAGCTCACATTAAGCGGCGATAGCCCAATGGATAAGGTGTCGGACTGGCGATCGGGAGGTCGTGACTTCGATCCTCACCCATTCCGCTATTGACGTGAACCTACTCCAGAAACAAGCATATTTAGCTTAGTTGGAGGGGTTAAAAAGAATAGTTAGTAATGTGCAACGCACATACGTATATTAATAATACTGAATATTATCGTAATATAATAGATCTTTGATTAAAATTTAAAACCATTATTCCTTTAGATGTTTATCCACAACTTTATAAGGAAACTTAAAACTATCTTCGACGTAAAACTTCACAACATTCTCAGGAAGAGCCAACATTTACTTCCAAACTTCAAAGAAACAAGATCAACAGACTCGAAATACTTTATTTTCGAGCGTCCTCATAAAACAAGGGTAACGTATTACTAGGGATTAGGGTAACACGTCCATACTACAATACTGTATCATGAGAAAAACACACAGGGTAATCCAACAACAAACATTTAAGCATTGCCGCCTACACCGGTTCGCTTCCCTCCTCCATTGTTCAAATTTCGAAAATGAACGCGTGCGGATTTTTTTATCCACATTTTAATCTCTTTTTTATTCAACGAAGTTGCCAGACTTTAAAAATAAAAATGTAGCATTAGTTGACCCTAAATGCATGTTGCGGATTTTTTTATTGTTTTAATTAATGATTTATTATCATGGGAAAGCTTTTGAATATTCTAGTGAAGGCGATTGTTCTAAAAAAGCTACAAAAACTGTTCCCATTGCTATAGATAATTAGGACTTGTTTCAACAGATCAAGTCGAGATACTACTATTTTAAATATTAATTAAAAATGTTTAATCATATTATTAATATTGTAAATTATCTTGGTTCTCGTATGTAGCTATACTTAAGTAAGTTATCTCGTATGTAAATAGGTATGTAGACACATCACACATTTTTAATATACGTTTTTTTTTATATATGTATATCATATAGACTAGCGTTTGACCACTATCTCAACCAAATTACCAATATACCCGTAAAAAGTGATTTGCTTCTTCTTTCCTTATACTTACCGCCAAAGAAAGGAGGCGGCGCTACATCATCGACCGCATCATCAGGTGATATAGTGGTCAAGACCACTATTTCATATATATGGGTTTATGCAGAAATATTAGTTTAGTTATTAAGCTTAACCATTCTTAAGTGGTTAAGTTAATACACATTTCTGTATAAAAAAGATGTTATTCTTTATCTATGGCCTTACATACATACGTAAAAAATGTTAAATGCTATCGAAAGCAATCTAAAATTTCACGTAGAGTCATAAATAAATCAGCGTGTAAAACAATACAATTATCGATACGGAGTGACTGTACCACTTTACAGCACTAATTTAATTATGGGGCCACACACGCGTTGAAAATATCTCAGGTTCCGTTCCGACGACCTACGCTTAGGTGGATCGTGTGTGGCCTACTTTACTTTAAGGCTGACAGAGTGGATTAAACTTTAAAATATATTCAGTAATAAAATAGGATATAATAAAGGCGTATTGAATACGCAAACATCTGATTTTTTTTTTCGTTTAATTTGAGGTAGGTACAATACAACGTGTTTCATAATTACTATCATACTATGTGGATCTCTTAATTTAAGTAAGGTTAGGTAGGTCCCTTTGGGAGATAGGTACAAAAAATAAAATAAATAATAAATACAATTAGGGTAAAATAACCAAATCAAAATTTGTTACTAGCCCAGTTGTTAGGATTTTGGTTTAAAACCATAACTGTAAGTTAAAGCTTTTTTGCATTGCCATGAGCCCGATCTTCGGCTCTTCTTTTCTAGTCACTGCCAACGACTTTGCGTATATCGTTGCTCCACCTGATCACAGGACCTCCTACGCTACGTTTGCTAATTCGCGGTCTCCACTATAGGACAAGTCTACATCAACGGTTATCAGTCCTGCGGCAGATATGACCAGCCCACTGCCACTTCAGTTTGCTAATACGTTGAGCTATGTCGATCACTTTAGTTATCTGGCTTACGTAAAATTAATTCTTGCGTATGTTTTGATACTTGAATATGCAAAAATCACATTTAGGTTAAAAACCTACGAGCTGGACCCATACCCATGCCAAGACTTGGTCCTTTTATCTTTTATTATAAATTGAACTTACCCAATCCATGGTAGGTAAGCATATTTTGAACTTATCTGGCTGTGTTGACAACTTTTGTATGTCGTCATATATCACACAACTATCTGAAACTTTATCAGGAGCCGGTAAAACTGGCCAAAAGTATGATATAATAACCTAACAGTTAGACCGACAGTAATTGGCCGTAGAAAACACTATTTGTTCCCACTTTTTCAAATCATAAGGCCGACACATGATTTGATGTACGTCATACTTCTTAAAAACTCTTAGAGAGAGGAATGGCGCAAACCATAGTATATACTTACCCACTACATTGTTATGTCCAATGTATATTTAAAAGCCTTTGAAGAATTTCAAAACAACCAAAACCGCGAAAACACACAATGACAAACCTTTGCTTCTCAGAAATGGCGCACACTTGAAATCTAAAAGACAAGAATATTGAAAACATTGTTTGTGTGTCTCATTACGTGGTTGCCTTACTTAACTACATGCATCGCTTTTCTTCGCTACTATTTACGAAATTGCGTCTGTCACATATTATATTTTAGGTAGATATATGAGGTATTTTAAGAATCTACTTTTAGGGGTCTGTCTAAGTGTTACATAGATTGGTGTTTTAGTAATCAACACACAAAAGCCATTGAGAAATTTACGGGATTTTCACTGATATAATTTAAGATCGTGTACAAAACGAAAAAACCGACTTCAATGCCAAGTCATTCCATTACCAAGTTTGAGGCGTTTATCTCCATATCCCTGGAGACACTCTTGAAATCTCGATAAAATTACAATGGGACCAAACGGGAAGCATAGTTTTAAAAAAAATCCAAATCGGTTAATAAATGACGAAGTTGTGAGGTAACAGACATTTAAAAATATAGTCGAATTGAGAACCTCCTCCGTTTTTGTGAAGTCGGTAAAACAAACACATCTGAATTCTGATGTATTTAAATCTGCATCACAGAATAATGAATAGTACAAGTCTACATGGAAATATTTTTGTTGTTGTCGTAGATAAACTTAAATGTTAATGCTGAAAATTGTACAACTAAACCTATTTCTGATTTAAAAAAGGTAAAGGTACGTATATCGTTGATATATTTCAATTAGATAATATTTGATACATAGTATAAGACAATAGGTGTACCTAAATACAAATCTAACGGTAAAACTCGAGAAGAATTATTCCGAAAAAGTTAATGTTCCGAAAGCGCAATATCGAGCCAACAATCACAAGGTCGATGTCCACAACCAAAAAGCTCGAGCGCGTTTCGCACTTTAGTCAATAGTACGTAGTATTCATGTCTTTTCTATGTCAATAGTGTCATTACTATAGACCTCAGAGCCCGAGTTACAGCTTGAACTCTGTTAGTGTACGCGTGTATAGCTAGTCAGTACAAAACAAAGATGAATAGAGTTTGTTCAAGTGCGTCTGAACCAAAGAATGCTTTGACAACAAACGAAGGTATTATTTTTCTGTTAACAATAGTAAGACACATTCTTGCGGTTTCAAATAATGTATTAAGAGAGGAAAGATGCTAAAAAAGTTTTGCTGTAGGTAATACATTTTGCAGATACTTACTGAACAATAATCTGAGACTACACTAAGGGTTTACAATGCATTATGTGTACCTAATTACTAGTAAGCATTAATTTAACCTAAAGCCTACAATAGTTTAAAAAAAAATGTTACGGTTATTCTACTAAGGCTTAGAGAATAGGAGGTGAAGATATGACAAAAGTAGCGCCTAGGCTTCTACTGCCGGGATGGCATTACTTTGTACACAGAACATCAAATAATGAACTCACAGGTTTATTTTCTGTGACTATGTAAGAATACCTACAAAAAAAATTAAGGCCCTTTCTATTACGGATAATATATTGTGATTTGCTTGATGATACATTGTGCAAAAATCGCCTAAAAATACCTTTCTTGACTCCCTTTAATTTTTAACGTTATTCTATTTGGTTGGTACCCTATGAGTACAGAACCCTAAAAATCTAAATACAATAATCAACTGAGAGCAAAAACATAGGCAAAGCATAGAACAACACTTAGTTAATTTATGTAATAAACCAGAAACGCGAAGACATCTTCAAAATCCTTGTAGCTTGCCTGAAATCCACTTGTCAAATTCCAAATTTTATGCTAAGAAACCGTAAAGGAAGTACTTGAGTGAAATACTTAGGAACCTCTACTCAAAGCCGAGAGTATCCGGAGGAAAAGGTAATGACAGAACACAGTAGCGTCTGTGGTAAAAAAATCACTACCTAGTTAAGTTAAGACCAAGGCACGGTAGTCATAGATAGCTACAGGTTGGTTGAGTACAGAGAAGCATTAATCTTACCTGGGGCAGTACAATATCTATTAGCGTTCACGCCATACGCAACTTTAAAATGTATGTGATGGCATTGACATAGACAAATGTTATGGAAAAATAAACGCCATTCCCATACATTTAAAGTTGTGCTTGGCGTGAACTATAACAGAAGTAGTATATTTTCTAGAGGGGCTGATATTCAGATCACAGAATAAATAATGTACAAGTTAGATGGAATCGTGCTTGTCTGAAAGTTGATAGTGAGACGAGGCGTTGGACCATTGACTTCATTAATCAAATATTCAAACCCTGAGATATACCCAGCTACTTCCGAACTCATCATTAACTAAACATTTTAGGTTTTAAAAGATCTTTCAACCCTTTATAAGACAATCAGCATGTATTTAGCACCCAACATGTTAATCGTCGAACTTGCTAAAACCAGACCCGAATAATGTATGTAAAAAATCTATACAAATTCATGAGAGGGCTTTCCCCGAAATCGATATGCGAACGGCCCATCACTAGACGGCAGGGCGCCTGTAATTCAATCAGATCGAGGGAGCTCATTGCCCGGTTCTTTCATACATTACACCTCTAGCTCTCTAGCTTTTTGCCTCTTGCCACTGCCGGCCATGACTTCCCCTGCATCCCCTTACTCGTAAATTTCCAGTACAACAGTACCTGTTCTAATTAAGTTGAGCTACTTGTAAATATTTCAAGTAACTCTTCGCACAATCACCTTTTCAAGTTCATCAGCAATGAAGTTTAAATTTTTTTGTAGAGATGTTACCACAGAAATATGAACGTTATGATATGACGTTACCATGTGCAATAAAAAGTTAATTACTTCAACTGAAAATACATTTAATGTAAAAACTTTTTAAACGCAAACTTTTTGTAAGGACGTTAACATGTGTGATGAAAAGTACTATGTGAAATGATAACAAAACAATATATACTAGCTCAAGTCGGTTGGCCTACCATTTACATTTAGGTACCTACGGAGTTCTAGCCCCCTTAGCCCGGCTTCGTTATTAGGTCAGCTCGATTGTACCATACTATAGTATTGTGACCGACAATACGCAAGTATACCAAATTTGAGTCCAATCGAACGTCAGAAAGTAGTTCTAATTTAACTTCCGAGATTTTACCTACACATAAATATATTAGGTACGTCAAAGCTTGTAAAAACGGAAGCAGCTAAAAGTGTTTTGCATTACAGTATTTACAGTCAACAAAACACTAATTTATAAATATGTATAATATGTTTATGATATACACATTTGTACCATGATTGTACCAGAGGGTAGTTCTGAAAATCTGCATTACTTTTACAATTGAGAAGTATAATACCGTAAGTGCCACTTAGCTATACATGCACATGCTGATAAGGTGAACGAACCCCACACGACACCCAATCGCGAATGGCACTTGGAACTTTTCTCGCTTCGCTTCCGTTTCCTGGCGACTATAAATCGGATAACAATATTTTCATCGAGAGAAACTCGTGAAGTATTAGGTAACTGTTTTTATCGACAAACAGCAAAGTACATAATTTTCATAATTTTTAAGCTTTCTATTAAGCTCTATTGAATTAGTTTTAATCAAACACTTAGATTATCATTGGTAGTGATAAAAATCTTCAATAAAATCATTGTAATATATGCACGTATAGTTAGTTACATATCATCATCATTATAATAATCAGCCTGTATCAGTTCACTACTGGGTATTATTATCTTTTCTATGCTACTGGACATAACAAGCCTCTCCCAAGACATGCCACTGAGATCGATCTTCAGCTCTTTTTGTCCAATCACTGCCCACCACTCTGCGTATGTCGTCGCACCAGCTGGCCATAGGGCGGTCTACCTCAGAATCATAATTAATAGTACTACATACGTGGTCCTACGCTATACATGTTAAATAGCCGTTACGGTAGATATCATTACCAATATAACCAAATATTAGAAGTCATATTAAATCACAGGATACATCATTCAACCTCGTTAATATGAAATGAAATATAAATATATACAATACAACATACAATTCAATCGATATCGAGAACATAGAACTATAACAACATTAACCACGGGAAACACAGACGGTCGGAAAATGGCGGGAAGTGCCAACTAGCGTAACCGCGACATTTTTCATAACGATAAAGTTTTGAGTTTCTGCTGCAGACGTATCGTATGATTGAGGACTACGTCTACCGTCTGGGGAATTCTTTCGGTAATAGAAATACGAAAAGGTTCTGTATCCACTAAAAAGAACAAAAAAGCTATGGCTGTTACCGAGAAAAAGTTCTTCAAAGTAAAATGTATTTAAGTAGATACCTATAAAAATTACCTCACTTCATACAAGAAATTAAACCAACGGGTTTACTCTTTTTACTTTACTCTCTATACTTATAGGTACCTATTTTACCATTCCACATAATTATACCGGTACTATTTATCACAGTTTAAAAATAATATAGTCTTAGAAGCTAGCAAGCAACTCTTGAAAACCAGCCTTCTTTAGACAAACCTAGGTACCTAAGCAGATGGAAACGCGACTTATACAACTGGTATAAACATAAAGACTGATATTCACCCCGACTTCATTCCGACAACACACTTGACGTACAAAGTTCACATCAAACCCAGGCTGACGTAGAAACTGTTATGTTAATCTGTGACTTGCCCACTTCAGACTAACTTAACAACTAGGCTGTTCGTAACACACGACGAAATCAAGAAGAATGCGTGCTCTCAGCCGTTCCATCAAGCGCTCTCCCGTTTGTCGCCCGCTCACATTAGGGAACCCTTGCCGCAGTGCAACTTAGGGCAGAAAGTTATAGACGCACACACGACACGCAGAAACAAAAAATATTCCTACAGCATGCAATTAGGTAGGTAGGCTTTACAGCGTAAACATAATAACCAAAAAGCTTTTATATAATCAAAGCCAAAACGAGCCTATGCGTGTGTGGCCCTGCGTAAAATCTTTCGACACATCAACATAAAATAAATAATTCTGACAGTCTGAAATATTACTTACCATACCTTCTATATCAAATAAGGTTGATAAGTAAGTACAAAAAATATCATATAGTTAAACACCATCAAATAGCATCTTGGTACAATAACAATTAAAATCGTCAACTGGTACGAAGTTAGAGTTCTGCGTTTTAATACGCTGTGGCACTAAGAGACCCTTGTGATACGTGGACCCGCACGTAAAAGCCTTCAACAGCTGCTCCCCTGTGCAATATTAAAAGATCTCCGAAGTGGGTGAGTTTATAAAAAACGGGGATAATATTGTACGGAGCACTCGATAGGGTTATTAGACGTTTTGCGCGTTCTGTCACGTGAGAGTTATTGCTCTCGTGTCGATTCATATTAAATTGTTTGAGTACCTTTACCTATGAGCACTAAGCGTATTCCCATAGGCATGTATTCCATTCACACATTCCCATAAGGCAATTTAGGGGATCAAGTAATATAAAGCTCTATTTTCATAGCGCTGGCATAGAAAAGATAATAATGCGCTGGCCTACTTGGGTAGGTTAGGTAGTGAACTGAAAAACATGAAATAGGCTGATTCAGGCAATTCGTTACATTATTTCAAAAGTTATTTCGATATATTGTATTGTATGTACTTACCTTCATTGACATGGTGACAAAATTTACAATATAATATGCTCTTTTTTCTCACAACTTCCATTACAACTTATTTAACGTTAAAATAAAGTAGAAGCGTAAAGAACATTATATAATAAATTATTAAATTAAATTCGTGCAAGAACAATGTCTAAATGCAATTTAAATTAATCGCAGTAACCTTTTAAATTAATCGCAATGAATACACAATGTGCTATAAATAAATCTAAACATTGCACAAATCTAGGGTAGTCATGTCCAAAACGGCCTTGTCAAGCCGGCATGAAGTAATATTGATTTGAAATCCTAGTAGAGTAAATACGTGATTAAAATACAATTCCACGATTGATTTGTAAGCAAGCTGTGGTTAAGCTCGTTGAAAAATTCACCCTCCACGAGGCGACGCGGGCAACTTCCACCAATCCAATTACTAAAGCGAAACTCTGGAAATTCTAAACCGATTATACAGAATTGAAAACATTAAGTACTTTACGGATTTCAACCTCGGACACCGAAAAACGAACCTTACTTTTATGCATCTTAGAATCAATTCCACTTATCGATTCTCATGATTACGAAGTCAAAGATAGAAGTCGAATGAAAATTATTTACGGAAGGTCTTATTTCGCACGCTGAGCGAAGATGGAACTGATTACGAAAGTTTTATGAGTTGCCGTTTTAGGGGACAAACATCGCCGGCCGAACGTGACCGAAATTGCTCGTTACCAAAGTTTTTATAACACGCATTACCTAAATTATTTTGATAGGCTTGCAAATATAAACATGCTCAAAAATTACGACGATGTGACAATTTATTCACCAATATTCAAGTTACGTGCAAAATAAGTAAGTAGGTTTCAAGAACGGATATGGAAACCTACAAAAATATTGATAGGTAGATTCTCGCGAGTACAAAAATGGATTTGTTTATTCGCGAACTAAGCATTTTTGTTAGTCTTGCAAAATGCTTGAGTCTTCTAAAATAAAGACTCACTTTATATTATTATGTTTCTTTGAAGTGTCTCACACTTTATATTTTTTTTGTAAATTGTTAAACACAATCCAAAATTTCATAGTACCGACGGGACTCGAACCCGCATCCCCCGGATTACACTTCCAGGTGCTCTGCCAATTAAGCCACGGTTCGATACATCGATACGACGAAATTAGTGGATTGCATTTGTTAAACCAATTTTGCATTGGTGGCGCCATCTATGACTACTTATTACGTAAGTTAATCATTCGGAAGAAATCATTACAGTTTTCAAATCCGACGAGAGATGTTGCACTGCGTAAATCAAATATTATGTTTCATTGTTATACGTTATATTGTTATCACTTTATATTCTAAGTAGGTAAGTAAGATACAGATAATTGACCGAGCGAAGCGTAGGTCTCCGTTTCAGCTTGGGTAAAAATGCTTTCGTAAGTCTGTTTCGATGTCTGTTTAGTCGCATTTCTCAACTGCATCTCGTAAAATTTTGTATGCAGGTTCGATAATGATATAGATTTTTTTGTCTATTCAGTTTTTAGAAATATTAAAAAAAAAGCGGAGATATGGGGATTGAAAACGTAAAAAAAAAATTCTGCCATTTTGAAAAATGTTCAATTATGTCACAATATTTTTTTTTTACCCTTACAACATTTTCATCCATCAACTTCAAGGGGTCCGAGGTGTGTAATTCAGTTTGATGCTATGCAAAGACAGACTTGCAAAGTCTACAGCTCACAGAGCCACAAGTTATTGCCTATGATAATAAACAATACCAGAGAATATACAATAATATACTTCGTAATGGCAATACGAAAACATATCATGCTCTTAAGCCAATGATTTTTGCAGTGAAAAAATAAGTCACAATCATACAAAGTAGGTAATTAATATTAAAAAATTACACTGATATCGATGGCTTTCTGACCTATAATGGGTCAGCATAATAGTATTTTTAAAATGCAGCTAAACAGCTCTCTTAGTGCACCTCTGTATTAGACCTTTGCTATGACAAATATCCAACCAGGGAAATCCTCAACGTTTTATCTTTTAAAAGCGCTAATGAAATTAATTAACACATACTTTTATACCTACTTAAATAGCCGATAGAACAGCGCCCATAATGAGATCACTTTCCTCAGGTAGGTATTTTCTAAAGCAATTTGTGCCTTGGTGTCGGAATAATAAACGCTAAACATCTATTTATGACTGTAGTCTACCAGACTGCATTGACCCGCGTGGAACCAACGAAAGCTTGTCTTCGTGAGTCACGACTCGAAAGTGACAACTATGGTACAGTCGCCGACGCTTATGTTTATGGTATATTGGATCCGGGTGTAATAAAGGCAACAGTTACGAAGTTACTAGTGTTATAATCTGTGACAGAAGCGATTGAATTATTAATTGATAGCGGGAATAAGCATCGTATAAATTCAACTTACCTACTCCACACAAATAATAAACACTCTGTGAGGGAATTATTCTAAAGTTGTTGTAAAGTCGAACTGCTTCGCCCGCGTTAAAAAGTATCCTATAGCCTTATCCATAATACTGGCTAAACAAAGGCAAAGTTTCAGCTATATCGGTTTGGCCTTTTGACTTTAAAGAACTACCAAACAAACATAAAAACTGACTTTCGCTTTATAATATCGGTAGTGGTTTCATTACAAAACTAAAGAAGGCATACTTATCTAAACTCTGGTTTATGATGTAAACGATTATGATCTAAAATTCGTTCATTTTTCAAAAAGGTAAACAGAGATACCAAACATCAAATATTATTAAAATCTACATTAAAATTATAAGATCGCTGTTTTAAGCCAAAACAATACATCGCGAAAATAAAAACAAGTTTGCGTAAGTAGTTACTCGTACCTACCTATTTTATTCCGTAATAGATACCGTTGCTGACGTACTAAATATTCATAAAACGAATAAAAGTCTGTCCAAAAACTAAGCTACGTAAGCAAAACCAAAAACGACATTCTTCGGAAAAAGTATCTTTAATATGGCACCAAAATTGTATAATAAGTTACCGGACAGCATTAAGAATAATGAATTATCTATATTTAAGAAGACCTTATGTAAACGCTTGACAGAAAAATGTTATTACAAAGTTGACGAATTTTTAAAGGATACTAATTTTGAATGAATTTTATTATAATCCACTTATTATGGCTATTTCAGATATTTAATACAATTGTTTTTAGCGTTGATTTGACATAGATTCTTTATCTAACTATTTCATTCCATTTTTTCATATATTGTAAAATTTACAGAATACCACGGATACAGGATATTATATATGCTGTTCAATATTGTACGCCTAAAAGGCATGCTACAGTGTTCTTAATTTTAATATTCCACCAGTTGTATTTTTACCTGTAGTGCAACAATAAATAATTTGAAGTTTGAAGTTTGAAGTTTAAAGGCAAAACACAAAAAACAATAAGCAGACATGTTATGGGTAAAATCAAATTATTCCGTCCTACTTGTATATCGGCTTAGTGACGTAAACATCGTGTGAGCCAATTATGTAATGGAGGATACAGAACATGAGATAAGTGGATCATTCATATGGATACCAACTACCTCCTCTATTACCAGTATTATACGTTTTAGGGTTCCGTGATAAAAAAAATGTAATCCTTATAGGATCAGTTTGTTGCCAGTCTGTCTGTCAGAAACGTGTAGAGGTATCAAGTTGAAATTTACATCAACTACTCGGGTCTGCTTTTGTATCAGATAATTCCTATGTAATAATAATAATAGTCAGATGTCAGATGTCGCCAAAATGAAAATCAGTGGGTGCTTTATGTTTTATAATTTCTTGTACACTAAAACCAGACATTTGTATTAGATAATTCCTTAAAATAACATGTAATATATTTGCGGTAACAGTTTTGAAAGCAGCTGTACCAGGTATCTCAAACAAAATAGACATTGTTACGGCTGGATACCATATTAATGTCTTTCATGACGCTTCCAGTTACCAGTAACATGACATTAGTGGCATTTATAAAGTGGCCTATACCATCCTTTGATTCAGTAACATGCGTAGGTACAGAACGACGAAATAATCTGAATGATGTTTACTTAGATGGTTAAATATGACTTCAAGGTTTGTCCTTAAACATTTTTATGTAGCGTTAGCCAAATGCTGAACAAGATTTCCATTCTTTATCATTCAAGGCATATCGGACGTATACGTCTCCCATCACAACCACTGCTGCGACTAGAATAGAGTCATCAAACTCTACCTGTACTCGTTATTTATGCATTCATCAGACAATGTGGCACCCTATACTAAGCTTATTATTACAAGCTTTTATTTAGTTTCACCTATCCCGATGTTTGTCATCAAATCTTGCAAATTAATTTGATCCACTTCCCGGTTACCGATTGAGCTGAAATTTTGCAAACATGTATAAATCGCGTGATAATGCAATATTATGATGACATGGTGCTGATCTGATGATGAAGCTGGAAGGTGGTCAAAGGAACTCCTAAACTACACATGTTATACCGGTCGTGTTTGGGCTCGTTGGATTTGTCTTGACTTACTCTGCTCCTAGGTTATGTAAATGCTTGTGTTTAAATAGGTTTTTAAAATATTACTTATTATCCTGACAAAACAGTTTTAATATTAAATTTCACACGCCCAGTAATTTCACTGGAACTTATCAGTTTTTTATATAACATAAATTACCACTGTGCAGACGTGTATGAATGAATGTATTATAAATACTTCCTACCTAATTATAATAGTGTAGACGTATAAGATAATCTAAACAATACTCAATACAATTTATGTACCATTGTTTTAAGTTGTATTATCGACGATTCAAACTTGGCCACTTTCGATTTCTTTTGTTTAAACTTAAAGCAGACTCGTTTTCTCACTTTTGACCTTATCGAGGAGCGATGCAAATTGCAGTGATGTGAAATGTTAAAATATGGTATCTGGCACGTTATTATATGGTGTCAAAATAGCGGGAGCTGATGAGCGAGGGAAAATATCAGAATGGCATTTTTTAAATAAATCGTTTCTGTCAGTTTTACGAGTGACACTTTAAAGAAGTTTTTAAAATTGTGAAGTTGTAAGCCAGAAGCAGTTTCAGCTTTAATACGAACATTAGTATAATCACAATTTTACACTCCATATTGTAAAACTATGGTATTATCTCTATTCGTCTACTCTACACACTACAAATGGTATCATAAAATCGATGGAGTAGGTCGTTCGCATAGCGTTCTATTCTACTGGGTATTTTATAGAGTATAATCACTAGAAGCGATTGTCAAAAAACCTGAAGATTTCCATTCACACTCATCTCCATTAAATTTTTTATTTTATTTTTGACAAATAAGTAATACTTACTTGACCGCCTTACCTGATGTTAAGTGAAGATGCGGTCTAAGATGGAATACTGCTTGTGAGAATTGGAAGACAGCAATAAGACATTGCGCTGAACAACTGACTTTTAGTCTTGTCTAATTCATACGTGGAACTCAAGAACCCAGGCATCACTTGTGGTGTAGATTAAAGTAATAAGATAGAAATAAGCCAACGGACGCAAGAAGGCAAGAATGACCTGGACACGTGTCCTGACCGAAAATTCGTAAGACGGAGGGAGAGTAGACCAAGTGCACAACGTTAATGTTCAAGTTTTCACTTCTGCCGGCACTCCCGGAGTGCGACCCGTTATTTTTTAGGGTTCCGTACCCAAAGGGTAAAACGGGACCCTATTACTACGACTCCGCTGTCCGTCCGTCTGTCTGTATGTCTCTCCGTCTGTCACCAGGCTGTATCTCATGAACCGTGATAGTTAGACAGTTGAAATTTTCACAGATGATGTATTTCTGTTGCCGCTATAACAACAAATACTAAAAACAGAATAAAGTTAAAAATAATAGAGGGTACCCATACAAGAAACGTGTTCTTTCGGCATTTCACGCCATCTATGACCGCTTAGTAAACGTCCCATAGATGGCGTTATATTGAAATGTCGATCCCTAACACCTTTGTTAGACGTTAGATGGCGTTATAAGAAATACAATGTTTATTAATTATTATTTTTTGCTGGCGAAAAATGATAGTGGTATTTTTTGCTCGATCTTATAAAATACTGTAGTGCGGTACGAAACCCTACGAGTGCGAGTCCGACTTGCACTTAGCCAGTTTATTTTTTAATGATATAATGTAACAGGACAAGCATGACGTCTACCTTGATGTCTACGCTTACCATCACGTAAAATTCTGGATAGCCAGAATTTTGCATATCACTGCACTGCGCCTGCTGCCTTGAGACATAAAGATGTTAAGTTTCACATGCCTGTAATTTAACTGGTCACTAGTTAGATTACAGTGTTTTAAACATTTAAACAAGTTTAATTAGGTTTTATACCATAAGCGCACTTTCTCAGCCTTATATAAATATTTATATAACCTACCTTCTTAATATAGCTTTATGTTTATTGTTCATAATACCAGTAGACTTGTAGAATCATACCTAACTCATTAGAGTCACCATTCTACAATTATGGTGTTTACGTATTGTATCTTCAATCAATCTTTGGTTGCCTGGACGAGATCACCGATTGTAGATAGTTTGCTTGTAAACTGTAGGTGCTGTTATCTAGATTATTTTTGAATGTGCAATACCTAAACTTTCTACACCAAAACCGTAGGACTATTATCTTTTCTGTGCCAAAACTGCAGTTAAGATCTCCAACGTCAAACAATAAGTTGCACATCAATATATCGCTCCTTTATCTCTATTCTTGACAAAAGTTTAGTTTACTGTTCTTACTTATCACATGGACTAGGGTCTAAGATAAAGCTGACAGACTACTAAAATATCCATCACTGCGAGTTAGTACCCATTTCTCTGACAATGTTTCCTGAAGGCTTGAATATTAATTTCTCATGCTTCGAGTAGGGTTGTGTTGCTCGTGTTTAAGTTAAGCTCGTGCTACATAGCAGTGTAGAATACATATTTTTTTAGTTTTCGGTATAAAGCATTCTATTTATTTATTTTCAGATTTAAAAAGGGATGACGTTGATTTGACTGGTTTTGGCACAACAGGGCAGTGTTCTTGGGCTTACTGTGGTTTTAATTAACCGACTTCACAAAAAAGGAGGAGGTTCGTGGGAATCTGTTTTTTTACATTAACAACCTTTGCAATATTGAAATCCCGTAAGCAAAATAGTCTCATATGCGACATAGCCATTTTGTTCAAAGGCAGCACTTGGGCTATAATTGCCCACTCAAACGCTGAACCTGCAGTACAAATTATAATTTCTTGGCTTTCCAACAATTTGTTGACACTTGATATAAACAAAACTAAATATCTGACCTTCTCACACTGTAATTCTTCACAACCACAATTATAACCCACCAATTTTGTCCACCTAGAACTGAACTAAGCTGCAACTGTCTGACTCACAAAATATCTGGGCATATACAGTGACCAAACTTTGAGCTGGACTCATCATATTAATACTCTTAAAAAACGAGTGCGGAGACTTACTATTATTATGTACTTATAGCACAACGTTATATTTAATATTTTTTTTAAGTCAGGTCATCTGCTGATCCTTTAATTCTTAAACTGTCTACGTCGCTCTAGCTCAGTCAATCTTGAATTATTGCGCCCATATCAAAAGACAAGTAAGATACCTATTCTGAAAATTAGATAATTAAATACAAATTAAATAAAATTGAAATATAATATTCCCTTCTAAAAATAATCCCGCTGCTGATTCCCAACTTCACGGCATCCCAGACAAACAATTTTCATCTGACCCGAAACTTGCTAATCCTGGGACTGCTCCGGTGGTAGGCCTGGCTTTAAGGTACCTCGGGAATTCGCCCAACATAACACTGATACTTTATGTTAAAGAGTTAAGGATTAATATCGCTTGACAGAAATTGGAGCCCAAAAGAAACAACTTTTTATTTTACGTGTTTTTTTCCGGGCCTCAATACCGTAGCAAGCAAATTTTGAATTGTTGGAAAAGTACAGATTTGAGACTTAAGAAATACTTAAGGCATTTATTTATGTACAATAAAAAGATTATAAAGTAAATACTAGATACTTGTCTGCGAACATACTTAGATGCTTATTATATAATGTAAATAATAAACCGGAAAATCCCACTGTCGCTTGTACTATTATTTATTCTGTGTTGTCGCGAAAAAATGTTTTGGCTGTATTTTAGACGTTTACTTGCTAAATTTCGTTTTGGAGTTTAACGTAAGTAGATGGATGTGTATAGTACCTATCTACCTACATTTTGTGCCTATATCAAAACTTGAGTTTAGGAGTTGCACGAAATTTGGAGCTAACAGATTTAAACTAGGTAAAAGTTTATCGAAATTAATTAAAGACGCTCAACGTGTTTTCTTACCACCCTAGAAAACTATTGAGAATACACATCTAACAAAATCACCTACCCTACACGCCTTCATGAGAGCCCTATCCTTACTAAACACGACTTAGGTCGTGTCATGATCTTGAACCTTTGGGCGCCATTGTCAGTCACAAGACGGATTACCATACATCATATTCCTCATTTTGTCTTAGTTGTCGTTTTAGATACAATACTTAGATTTACTACTACTACATTTAGATATTTAATTTTTAAGAGTTTAACTTTACTTATATGAAGTAGTAGATACTTTTAGACATCAAGAGTTGCAGATGTAACCTAATAACGACCAAGAAATTAGAAAGCGAAGTCATAGTCATCATAGACTGTAAATTTTATAGGCAACACATCTATTTCCGAACATAGAGATACTGAAAACCCAAGACAAAATCTATGGGAAAATGGTCAGGAACAGTCATTTTCACTTAGATTTACCGTCCAGGCCGAAATGAAGAGAAAACGGCCCTTCTGAATTGGCTACAAATTACCTCCGTAATTGATACGTTGGCGAACTGTAGTGCCTCCCTAATTGTAAATCAGAACGAATTGGATGGCTTCAATTTCATTAACGATCGGTCGTCGATACCTACTAGGCCAATCAAATAGCAAAAATATTGAAATAAGCTTTCGTAACTAGGGAGGTTCTTATTAAAAACCGTTTACTTGGTAAAGATTGAGTAGCACACCCACTGCTGCGTATCGATTTTATCAAGCTGTATTATTTCTAGTCTGTTCTTTGATAAGAAGAATGTACCAGCTTTTGTATAGGTACAAATATTGGTATCAACACATTTTATTATTTATTAGACATACATTAATTTAAGTAGTTACCCACCTAAAGAAAAATACCTTGTTATATCTACATAATAAGGCTGGGTGCCAATGCGTAGCACATACCTATAACAACCAATATTAAAATTTATCGAAGCACCAAGCTATGAGCTAAACAAAGCCAAAGGTCACCGGCAGAGATTACGATAGCCAAACAATAGAAACGGTAATGTAATAACCGCAGAACAGACTGGATCCACGAACACGGTGGTTGGCCATCACAAGGGTTTGAAATAAACATGATGGGTTGCCTCTCTCTCTCTCTCATTGCCATTGAAAACCTAGGAGAGATCGTCTATAATGATGTAATTTAAGCATGTATAAGTTTTTGACTGAAGAAAGTGTACCTATCCAAATGTTTTCATAACTGTGTTTCTCTTTATTTTAGGCCATGTCATACATGATACATGATCTATTTATGCGAATATTGCGAATGTAGTTCCGCTAGTAGAGTGCAGAGTTTATATAGGTTTAGGTACGTATGACTGAAATTTATATATGAATTTATTTCCCGAACTTAGATTTAAGAAATAAAATGAGTATATAATATTTTAAGCCAAATCGTTACAAACATACATGCAAAAATACAAATATGTATTCTCTATTTATAATATTATTAGCAGCGCCCCGCGACTTTGCCCGCATTTAATCCTGGTTAAACCTTCCTTTTCATCAGCATAAACGTTCCTCTTCAATCACTCTATCTATTGATGGAAACCTCATTAAAATCCGTTGCGTTGTTTAAAAGATCTAAGCGTTGAGACAGCGGGAACGACCATATTTTAGATAATTAGATTAAAAGATATTAAGATTAGTATTTGTATATATCACAGAAATATTTTACCTTATTATTAATATTTCTGTGGTATATATAGATACAGATGAGACATTAACATGTATAGAACATTATTTTGTTTACGATTATATGAAACTGATAACTATTGGTACCTACGTAGTATTATTATCTGCTCTGTGGTAATGGCGAAGCAGGCCTCCTGCTCTATATCAAGTATTAATGATAGCCAGAGATTATGTATTTTAAGTATGTAGGTAGGTATGTATTTAACGAATATTTTTACATTTGTAACATCTTGAGTTGTTCAAAACATATTATTTACAATATTTAGTACTTAAATACCGCGCATAGTCAAGTAAGAGTATAATTCTTGTGCAATCCTATGATTTTTCCAATTAAAATATCTGATAATCCTAGTGAGAAAATTTCTACTTACCTAAATCTAAAGCATAAAGCTTTTAAGATTTACGAGGCAGCGAGGGTAGTGAAAAAGCTAGAAAGCTCATTTTATAAACTCAATCGTTTAAGGAACTTAGCTCGGCAAAATACGGACATAGAAATCTGGGAAAGGAAGAAAATGTTTCGTAACAATAGAAACTAGTGTTCTTTAGAATTAAACATGTCAACGGTGGTTTTTCTAATTTCTACGAAACTACTTACGTAGGTGATGAAGTTTACGTACCTTGTCGATAATAGATAGACAAGACTGCAATGAATAGTAACGAAATAGATGGCCAAATGACTATAGGAACGATTTTGCTTACATTCTCCATCTTCATAAAATTTAAGTAGGTAGATAACGTGAGCAACAGTTACGCTAGTAATAAATACGTCTATGGCAACTGTATATTAATTGTGGAACCAAACTTACTGCAACTGCGGTCCAAACCATAAATAAATAAGATAACATTGAAGTATCGAGGCACAAAGTTCGGACGACAGTAAATATAAGTACCTACCTACCTCATAATTTAATGAGCATAGATCGAACAACGCTACATTTAATGAGATCTCTATCGAAACATCATGTAAATTGTCCAGGGGGTGCCTTACAAAACTAAAACACACATTGTAAAGCAGACATCGCATTGTGAGGAAGAAACGGTAGCTTTCGATATTCTCGTGACTCACGACCCTCGGTTAATCAGTGAAGAAAGTCCAACAAATGCTTATTTATTTGTTGAACATGACCCCCAGGGTCGGGTACCGGCCAGGGCATTGTTCTGTGACATTGATATTTGCCATCACCTCGGGGCTTTGAAGATCAAGGATATTGGGTGTAGGCGTCGAAGGAGAAAGTTTGAAAGCTTCAGATGCTTAGTTTAAATGAAAACGTGTCGTCAAAAGTCAAAACCCACTCGTTTTGTCGCAAGTTAGATTGAATGTTGTCTGGGATTGGAGAACATTGAAGAAGAAAAATTATATTAACCGTTATATTCCTACACCATTTGCCGTATTTACTTGTGCTATCCCACACGTCTTGATTTAAAGAATACGGCTCCACACAGTTAAGTAGTATTTGTGTCCTGTATAATTGTCAAGGAAACTTAATTTGTAAATTAGAGTGTAAACACAAAAGAAACTAGGTATTTTGTTCGATATCACAGCGCGCGACACAGTTATTTCACAGGTATTTTTCTGTGAAATAACTGTTTCGCGGGCAGTGATATCGTTTTGAGTTAGACGTTAACAAATTACTTCCTCCAAAGAGATTATATATATATATGGTATTACTTTTTTTATACAGTTTTTTTGAGCCAGTTTGTGTTTTCAAAAAAGTTAAATCTACTTCCATGGTCTAGTTTCAAATCTATATTTCAAGTTACATATTACGCGCTCTACGCTTACTGAACACCTTCACTGATAATGTACACCTTGATAGGTATAGGTATTACACTGCAGTTCAAGCATAGAATAATGAATAGTACAAATAGTTCAAGTGACTTTTAGAGTGCTGCAATGGATTTTGTTATTGGGTTAAGCGATAGATTTTCATTATGATAGATATTCATATTTAAATGTATACTTCATTATGTCAAACAAGTGTATTTCTTTTACTTTTAAATTGTTTTTTTTTTTTATTTAGAGATATGGCGAAATATAATTATATACAAGATTAGATTAGGTAAGTGAATTGGGAAACTGTAATACTTATCCTTATTGTTGTGAAATAAATAAATATTTTGGTTCCTAGCCAACTTTAAATGTTCCTGCAACATTTCGGCGCATAAAACAATATACAGCCGTATAATTATAACTATTGTATGAACGGGAGAAAAACACAAAGAGGCTTTTAGGTGAAGGTCGTGAAGACGTGCAGGAAATGTGTGTGGTGCCTCTGACGTCACTTCCTGGGCCGTTGAACGACTTACATTATGCTAAGCTATGCAGGCGATAACCGGCACTGTAAATAAGTATTAGAGAACGCTTTAAAAGATTATGGCCCTCTAATTCTAACACCATTGTCGATTGATGAGATTCTTTGAGCCAGATCCGGTTGATTAATTTGACTTGTGTAACGTTTTAGTGTTTGTATTGATCTATAACGGGACTGATTTGTATGTTGACTCAGTTCTATATTCGCCACAACACAGCGATAACTTCTAAAGCTATCTTGTTGACTTTACGGGTAGAGTGCCCATTAGGTTATCTTTAAAAAAATAATCCTAGATCGCGATAGATGGCGCAGTTTGAATGTTTTCGCGAAAGTACGGGCTTTTTTGCTCGCGGTATTTTTTTATTTAAATTTCCATATGAAAACATTAGTGACTAGCAATGCCTCGTGGGTTCGCCCGCGTTTAAAATTTAGCTAAGTTCTTATAAAAACCAGCCTATCTGATAATCCAGGTTATATAAACTATCTGTTCTTATGCCATATTTTATGGAAATCCGTTTAGCCGTTTTGCCGAGAATGAATAACAAACATACAAACTTTAGATTTTTAATATTACTAGGACTACAAACATTTGCCTTGTTGATAGAGACAAATCAAGTTAAAGTGATTATGAGAGCTATCAAGAGAGTTTATACAAACTATTTTTGATTTTTATGAGAACGGTTCTTTAGGAACATAGTTAGTTATAATACCTCAATATCAGAAAAATACCAAGGCTGGGTTGCACCATCTTACTTTGACCGTAACTATAACTATTAACTGGTGTTTTTGTATGGATTTTGACAGATTTTTGACTTTTGTTATAGCTAAAGTAAGATGGTGCAACTCAGCCCAAGTGTCATATATACAATACAACATAATCTAATAATACAGAACAAACCCCGTGGACGATCGAAGACCCTAGTTGACAATAAAGAATTAAAATTGATCGTGGAAGCAGATGCATTGCAAACCACCTCAGAATTAGCGGCAGGCTTTGGTTTGACTCATAAAATAATTTTAATTCACTTGAAACAAATTGGAAAAGTGAAAAATGGGTACCGCATGAATTGAGTGAAACACACCAACAAACACGCGTCGATTGCTGCGTCACATTACTCAAGCGTCACAATAATGAAACGTGATGAACCTTGGGATGAAAAATGGATCCTGAACGATAATTGGACACGCTCATCACAATAGTTGAACCACAATTGCATGTGAGATTAAGTTCTTGGCAGTGTGTTACCGACACTTTTTCTACTAGCAGATAAGTCTTCATCATCTCCACATAACCATAACACTCTACCCTTATCACCCATTAGGCTTATCTTAAAATCATCAGCGTTATCCTCAATCCAAGCGAACCCCAATTTAAATTCATCGCCAGTTGGGCTCCAATGGAACTGCTCGCGGTTCAACGTTCGAGTTTATCGACGTTCATAAACACGTAAATAGATCGAATGCAGTAAAACACTACACTGGCCCCCGTTTCCGACTGCATCATGATCGATAAATACCAACCAACGCTCTTTCTTTCAATTGATATGAAATTTGATTATAATCGTCTGTTTAAATTCGGTAGACAATGCTTTTGTTTAAATTGCATTGTTGCTTATTCCTTTACTAACTTTAATATAAAACAGGCAAGCGTTTGACCACTATCTCACCTGATGTTATGTGAAGATGTGATCGACGATGTAGCCATGAAACATGAATTTGCCATGATAAGTATTTTAGAATCAGAAAGCCACGATAAGAATCCACTCCGACTTTTTTCAGTAAAAAAGTCTGACAACTTGTTTTAAAAGTTTAAGGATTAACAAATTCTGGTCATTGTAGATCGTATCTTTTATATATTATTGAAAACGATAAATAAGCTGGCATATAAAAATGCAGATTCATGAATTCTTTATTTTTTATTCAAAAGCTGCTGCGACTTTATGTTAATGATGTAGACGAATAAAAAATGCAAACGTACGATATAAAGTAGATAGGAACAAAAAATACGCAAACCTTGAATAAACTGGTCCCATTTTCAATGTCAGTAAAGACAGGTAGGTGGCTGCATAGAAATTCTGTACCGGATAACGCTCAGGTAATTACAGTTATAACTAGAGGAAATGTCTCAATACCACCTCGACTTAATGGTTTGGGTTTGTCAGTGAAACTTTTCCAGAACTGTCTTATATTTTCCTTCAATGGTCAACACTTTTAGTAGGTATATCTATATAAATTACTATGAAAGTCATGCGGCAAGCCATATGAAGTGTAGTTTTCTACACAATTCAGCAGATCCATGAGCATTTCTAAAAATCCATAAATATACCTTTATTGTACAAATTTGTAAAGCTGTCACGTAGAAAAATTCAGAGATAAACTTGCCAAACTCCAAACACCATCTAAAATCGGATTCTCTGTTTAAACCGCCAGATGAGGCAACAATATTCCAAAGTTCACTGGCACCATATCAAGAGCGCTCCAGATAAATGGATCACGTTACTTGATTAACCGACGCACATCCCTTTCCCTTATCACCCCTGGGAATATTTAAATGGGCCCTGAATATATCACACCACCCCCGAGTTAAACGAGCCAAGCATACTCGTTTACCTGCGCTCTAGATCGAGAGTTCGACCGGTGCTTTCATTAACTTAAAAGTTAAAACTGTACGGATATACGCGAATTTATACAAAACGAATTTAACAGAGCTCGATCTGCATATACTTTCTACAGTAAGTTTGAATCAGTTGAATTATATTCTCGTCACATGAGAATTGGAGCGACAATTTGTAACATACGTACGATCTCAATCAAAATGGCAATCACGCGCGGCGCCACCGCAACTACTCCTAATGTGACGGTATTGAAAATCAGCATTCAAACCGTCGGCGGTGCGCTACACGCCTAGTTACACTGATTGATTTATAGCTGTAACTGATAACTCAACTCCCTTTGACAGCTCAACTCACCATCATCCATGGGTTTCATTTCATCGTGAAACGCGGACAGATCAGCACATTTTATTTCCGCAAAGTAGGCTAACAATGTCCGAACACGTATTACCGTTTTTGTGGTCATAAATCCTGCGAAGATCCTTGTCGCGGCGCCAAGGTCTGCGCACTCATTCACAAGATCGAGCGGCAAAAAACTGGAGCAATGAACTGAGAGTCACGTCTGATGCTCATCAGCTCACAAAGCACGTAACACCGACTAAACTACAGCTCATTGTCAATATTGGGAAGTTCCGAGCCAGTGGTAAAATCAATAGAAGCATTATCGGTTATTAGACGTATGATTACTCCAAATAGTTTCACTCTTTAATGAAAAGTTAAAAATAAAACCAAGTGTAGATTCAAATTAGTTCAATATTCATGCTTCTTTTTTGCGTTTAGCTAACTCACATCAATTTCAATTGATGCCAAAATGCTATTTTGCGTCTTCATGTTTGCAAAGATTTTCTCTTTGTATTGTTAGACCACTTCCGAATGCAAATATAATAACTCCAGGATTGTTATTAAGTCGGTAACCTCGAATGTCTGAGTAATAGGTGCGGTGAACAGTGGAACACACGGCGAAGTGCAAGGTTGGCTGCGAAGTGCAGCGTCGATTATAACCGGAGATGAAAGCGACTGTTTATTTGATTTTCTGCCTGCGTACATGCATTAACTAAGCTTCGGGCAACGACCTTCCTGCCAGTTCTGCCACCACCTAGCTCGTAAACCTCCAGCAACTTAACGTTCGCTCATTACTGTACCGTAATGAACAGATTCTTCATAATCCGCTGTAGCTTGAATACAGTTTTATTACGTTTCATCAAAAATCATATCGTATTATTTAAGCTTATTGGTGAGGGACCTCATCTTTCAAACGGCTGTTATTAAAACAAATAGATGAACATCAGCGTCTGTCTCGCAATTACTAAACCATATATCTTACTTCTTGGAGATATTTGACCAGTCTTGGGTCTCACGACGTTTGTATGTTAATATAATTTTGAACATTAAAGCTTGATTCGCCGTTGAATACAAATCAGATAAGCCAATAACGTTTCAACGGGTCTGTTGCATAATTTGCAATCAACCTTCGAAATTATCATATTTTTTGCGTTTGGACCCGGTGTAGACAGGATCATGTCTACACCGGGGACATCTGTGACTAGTATGTTTGGTTAGATAAGTACTTTTTATTTTGACATAGTTTTGCTAGTGCGATAATTATGATCGACTACAACAAGATTAGAGTTTAATACATATTATGTTATCAGCCAAGGATAAGTACCTAACCTACTCGATTTTAATACGTTATTCATTTCAAATCTGAAATGATACCTACTCTAAGAATGTGCTTAAAACGTTAGATTTAACCATACGTCTATAGGCTTGGGATATTTAGCGGTTAGATGGGACGGTGTCGTGCAAATTCCTAAAGGGCCAGGGTAAAGGTATGATTTATTGATCTATTAGAGTAAAGACTGAGCATCGACGCATGAACCTTTGTCTAGGTGGCATAGACAGTTTGTTTCGCAACCAACGGCGTTGGCGCGCCGGCCGGCAGCCCATCAAACATTGTCGGATTACATTTATGGACCATTTGTATGGGATCTGCTACGGTTAATGATTTCTGGTCGTTCCTCCATCGCCCAACAATTCTATACCGAGCGATTGCTTAATAACTTTTTATGTTTTCTTTTGTCAGCTTCGATTGCAGTCACGAGTGTTGTGAAAGCTTCAGAAAAAGGTGCAACCGAGATTAAAAAATGTCAATGATCTCAGTGCAGGACGGGTGAGTCGAGCCCCTGTTATTATTACTAAACGCTCCCCTATCGAATTACGAGCGCCCCGTGTTCTTGACATAAAAGCAAACACCTTTGCGAAAAGGTTATCTTATTAGCTTCCAGTTCGTAATGCTATCGGCATTCCAGTCCGTCTACTTCCATACTTCTCATGTTTTCATGACATTATCGGCTGACCCGGTGACTTGGTTATCTGCAAGCAAGTAGCGGTTACACATTATGCAAGCGACATGCGTTAGAAGCGTCACTGAAAACTGCATCCTCACCGTTTATTTTCCTCATGCCGGCCCTAGACCTTCACTGCACGGCCAAAATCCTGTCCTCGGTGTCGGCAACAACAAAACACACATACACTTGTACCACTATCATTTATTTCACAATACTCGCTAATAATTACTACTGTTGAATTTGTATGTCGGATAATCACAATCGCTTTCTGATGCACTATTTTGTTTAGTTGATAAGGAAGAAAACACATAAATTGTTTATCACGGTGCGATCTACACCCACACAAACATGTTGCGACGCGCGTCAACGCCGCGTGACTGCAGGCGTGTCGGAGGTTGACACTTTGGCGCTCGGTAGCGGCAGGAGCGCGAACTAAACGTCTCAGCAGGATATTTCAATAGATGGCGCTATATTAAACTAAGGTGAATTAATGTTTACTATTTTCTAAATGTCTTCAAATAAATTCAAATTACCTTAAACTGAATTGTTAAAATATATAGAAAAATATTACTGAACATAATATATTTTTTAGTTATTTGCCACTAAAATGGTTCTAGTTTTACAATTATTTTCAACAACAAAGTATTTATACCTAGTTATTTAATAAAAATCAAAAGAGTTCTACTTAACTTACCTTAATGTTAACAGCTTCAATGTTTCAGTCTTCTATCTTCTTTTATAGTAAAAAAATCACAACTTTACTACAGCACATTCACCACATGAAAATAACTCACTATATAAATCTACATTCCGGATTGTTTTCCTCGTATAAATGCCCGCATTGAATGAAATGCCGGTCGCACATAATCTCAAAAAATAGCTGTTGCAACAACACTGGTTCTTATTATACGAGTATTTTATGGGGATTTCTACGATACACGGCTGTAATAAATGCACGATTTCAACCCATGAGTTCACCATGAATAGCGACCGATAACACTATCCATCACCCCATTATCCTGCGACGCGAAGTTAGCAGCGAGCGAGCACGTCAAAATATACCATAAATAACGCGGTACGTATCCGGGGTGCGCCGCCACCCCATCCCCGGCCCTTCGATCGGCCGGTGTAGACACTGCTTTATTTTCAAATCGAGATAATTTGAAAAATAAAAGACACGTGGTTTGTGTGTTTTGCCGGCCCGTGTGGGTGGCTAAAATGTGAATGATATAGTCCGGCAGAGAGCTCGAGTTACGTTACGACTTTACGAGAACTAGTCGGGCGCGAGACGAACGTCGCAGAGAGGGAGGAAAGGAGGCTTGCATAAGCTCGCATTACAATACGTTAAAACGCCTCCAGCCCTCGCTGACTGCGGTGAGACTCGAGACTTCAACCGCTCAGCCGATTCAGAGAACTCTTCCCCAAGTAGCCTCTCGACATGCACAGCCAATTAACTCCAACTTTAATTACACTCAGCCATTAGAGGACCGGGCTCGTTTTCCCGCAACACCGACCCTTTGTCACCTGCGCGACGAAGACGTTTTAAATTTCCAACTTATGTTAATTCTGTTGCCGACGAATATAGACGAGACCGAAAAATAAATTTGAAGAATTTAAAACAGCCGGAGAGACAATAAAACGTCGTCTTGCATATAAACATCCATTCGTTACGGCGCCGGGTAAAGTGCGCTGAAAGGAAAAACCGACAAAGGAAGCCTTTTTAGGGGCCCGGATAAGACGAGACGCGAAGAAAAAGGAGAGCGACAATTTTTCCGGTTCATATCTTTCTGTACATTTCATTACTTCCGCTATGTATGGACGCGGCTCGGGCGCGTTCGGATGAGATCGGGGGTGGTCGTGAGGGTTCGGGTAGTTCCGAGAGACTAATCGATAGGCGTCAGCGACATGCAACGCTAGGCTACTCTAGCTACTACGGTCTACAACTTCGTAGATTACGTTACGCGGGCGCTGAATTAAAAGTCTGCGAAGTTACTCAACGGATAGGGTTGTACGCCTATAGAAAAGTACCTACTATTATGAAGGTAGAATGGTGTAGGGAGGGAGGGAGTTAATAGCAATAGGTTTGAGTTTCAGGGTGCAGCGTAGCGTCGCCTTGTTCTCAGAAAGTAGACATTTGCTACATTAAGTAAATTTTTCATATTCAAATTTAAGTTTTTTTTAATTGATCTTCAAGAATATTATTATGACTTTATTGTTAATAGTCACTTACGTACACATGATACAAATATTCAATCTATGTGAAAAAAATCGATGTGTGTTCCCAATGAACTAATAGACGTGACCGCTTAGACATCGTTCCCGTGGGAATATCAGGATAAAAATTATCCCATGTGTTATTCCAGGGTCTAGGCTATCTACATACTACCAAACTTCAGCTCAATTGGTTTAGTAGTTTTATCGTGAAGAAGTAACACATATATATATACAAACTTTCGCCTTTATAAGTAATTTGTATTAGTAATGTAGGATAATATAGACTCCAAAACGGCTAGAATGATTTTGACGAAATTTTCAGGCAATCTTCAGATTAGACCAGTGGGTGATATTGTAGTTCTTAATTTTTTTTAGCGATCAAATAAAAAGAACCGTGCTACCTACCTATGCAAAACCGGGGCGGGGTGCTAGTGCTTTATAATAAAAGAAGATTTGATATTCTACTCTATCTTTATCTAATTCTCATTGAATTCAAATATATGTATTATATGAATATTGTTAAAATAAATGTATATCTCGAAAGAAATTACTTTTCACTGCATGATAAAATCACAACAGTTTACAGCAAGTAATCAGATGTAGGACGTATTATATCTATGCATGTACCTATGTAATAAATATTATTAGAATGGTGTTATACAATATGTTATTATATATACTTTGACCGAATCTACTATACTGGCTATCCCTGTGCAAAAGTTCCGTCAAATCGATCGAGCCGTTTGACCCTGAAGAGGTTCCAACCAAACAAATATACAAACTGACTTTCACATATATAATATTAGCGTTCATTAGTGTTCATAAGGCATGTGTAGGCATTAGAAAATATAAGCAGTAAGCACGTAGAAGGTAAGACCTATTACCATTATATAATACAAACTAGCTTTTTCCCGCAGCTTCGCTCGCGTAGCCTACAGGAAACAAATAAAATATATTTTATTCAGAAACAAATATTATATGTGTTCTCACTTTCTCCCTCTCTCTCAATTGAATATACAATACAACCTGATAATATCCTAAACCAATGCTGCTCCGTGAGCTTACTTTGGAACAGACCACAAAGTGGACCACGTATAACTGACCGTGTGAAAAGCAGTTCACTCTAAGTCTACCCCAATTAAATTAGGAGTTTGGCCTTGAGATTTATTTATGATCATGACAAAGCAGAATTTAGTTTTTAGCCCCTAATGCAAAAAGAAGGGGTGTTATAATTTTAACATGTGTATTGTATGTGTATTGTATTGTATTGTATTAACTGTGATACATGTGTCTCACAACTCTAATTAAATGAGTACCAATTTTCGAGACAAATGACTCTGATAATAAAAAGTTTCACATAAAATGTGATAACCTTCCATTACACCCTCTTATGGGTGGAATTTCGAAAAACTCTTGTCGATACCTGCACTTAGCAAAGAACACAGGGTGTCTTCTTTGCTAAGTGCATTCATGTATCTAAGAATAGCGGTTTAGGATTGATATATTAGTCAGACAAACGCGTGGGAGATGATTTTGGAAAAACTGTGATACATGTGTCTCATAATTTTAATTAAAGAGTATGTGACAATTTTCGAGATAATCGACTCAGAGGACAAAAAGTTTCAATGAAAATGTAACCTTCCATTACACTCTCTTAGAGGTGGGATTTCGAAAAACCCTTGCATAGTGGAAACTATTTCAGTTCACAAAAAACACTCCCTCCAAATTTTATGTCTCTAACTAAGAACAGCGGTTTAGACAGTGCGTTGATATATTAGCAGACAAAGGCGTGGGGGTGTTTTTCGAAAAAGTGTATTTTTTTTCGTTTCTAGGGACAGGCTAAGGCCTCACGGCCATATTATAGGGTTAAAATTTTTCAAGTTTTCATAGAGTAAAGTCGTAAAATCACATTCAAGTCAAGTTCAAGTCATAATCCAGTCCAAGTTATAGTAGGTACCCTCAGTAGAGATGTGGACTTTTATGGCTTTACTGATGGTCAGTAGAATTTTGGTGTGAACGTAAAATGGCATGATTTTCAACATTGTGCTGTTTCCCTACACTCGCATACATTTACCGCACAAATCAATTCTAGTCCACATTTATTACACTTGGTGTGATGATAATGATAATTTCTCTAAGTTTTAACATACACACATACAATCACGCCTTTTTCCCATTGGGGTAGGCAGAGACTACTTCTTTCCACATGCTACGATCCTGACATACCTCCTTCGCTTCTTCCACTTTCATGAGCGTCTTCATACATGCTTGCAGGTTATAGATACTTTTGACTTGGCCTTTTTTTAAAACGTCTCCGATCTGGTCGTGATACGTTCGCCTAGGTCGGCCTCTACCAACTGGCCCATTCACACACGTCTCATAAATCTGTTTCGTCATTCTTTCTTCATCTATCCTCTCTAGATGTCCAAACCATCTAAGCATCCCTTTCTCTATCTTTGTCACTACATCTTCTACCACACCACAACATTCCCTTATCACGCTATTCTCCAACTTATCCATCAGAGTCACTCCGATCATACTTCTCAAACTTCTCATTTCTACAGCATTAATTTTACTTTCATGTTTCTTCTGCCATACCCAGCATTCACTACCATACATGAGTGTGGGAACCAACACTCCCCTATGTACAGCCAGTCGTGCTTTTTTAGACACGTTCTGACTTCTCCTAAAGTTATGTAGTGCCCCACTCACTTGGTTTCCAGCCAAAACTCTTCGCTCAATATCACTTTCATACTTACCATCTCTCGTAAACTTAGAACCCAGGTACACAAACTCTTTCACTTGTTCCACTCTTTCTCCTTCAATCGTCACATAACAATCAGTCATTCTTTCTTCTCTTTCAAAAACCATTACTTTGGTCTTGCTTACATTCACTGTCATCCCTTTGCTTTTTAAGGCGTCATGCATAATATTAACCATTCTTTATTTTATTTTCTAAGTTTTAAATACCTACTTAATAGTGGTAGGATTTCTGCTAAGTAGTCTGCCTGCGGCGGTAGGTACCACCAATTTGGCAAATAATTCAGCCGTGAAATAGGAATGTTTTACGCTTTGAATGGCAATGTGTCCAGTCAAAATTACAGGGCATGCGAGACTTATAATTTTTATGTCTCGAGGTAACAGGCGCAGTGCAGTGACATGCAAAATTTTGGCCATCCAGAATTTTGAATGCCATTGTATTTGCAATCGTTAGACGTCATCGCTTACCAGCAGGCGAGTGACGTGCTTGCCCTGTTACCTTTTATCAATAAAAACATATTTTACTCATATATATCCTTCTTCTCGTCCTCTTTTTTATTGCTATTGTAAGGACAGCCATAGCAATACCTAATACTTAAAGGCGAGTTCAAATTTCAAATTCATTTATTTTTCTAAAATGTACATTAAGTAATACATATATACTTACAGCCATTTCCGCCAAACTAGGTGTTGGTGAAACCTGTATTTTGGTAGAAAGTTCTTTCTCATTGTGAACTACATTTAATGTATTTTTTAATTCATAAGTGTCCAAATTAAAAATCTATCATTAGTTTAAAATAGTTTTACATTCTTAGAGATAAATAATTACTATTATATATAATTAATAATAAATCATTACCTAAATCGCTTATAAAATACAAATTTCAATACCGGCACCGACCGCGGCTCCATGAATGTTTGTGCAGTATCTGGCAGTATCTGTAGGTATATATCTTAACGTAGTGGTTATATTCTCTTTGGGTAGGTATATATTATTTTACTCTATAGTTTGTGCAGTGTGGTTTGCTTGACGTGTACGATAATTTGTAAAAAGTCAATGATTATCATAATTTTATTTTTACAAAAGTAGCCTGTTTTAGCCTCATATTATAAAGTATCTCCTAGTAAAATTTCATTTCAGGAAGGTCGGATCATCCGCTAAGGCGTGATTTTATTAACAAACAGACAGAGTGAAAGAATTACAAACGTTTTTATAATATTAGTCAGGATAATTTAGTCTGGAAGTCTGAATAGTCGTCTGGGTAATCTGGGAACTAGTCTGAATTAGTCTGGATTAACTCGCAGCCTTAGATAATTCTCGCAGCAGAACCGAAAAAGAAAGTTTTAGGAAAAAAAAATACAATTCGAGCACACACACACTTTATCACGTTCCCGCCAAATCATTGCGTAAAGGGTCTACACAACATTGGATAGACTCCACACGATTAGTTTATTTAGTCAATGTCAAAATAATAGAATACTAGTTTATTCTCCGTGAGAATACTGCTCATATTTTCGTAGATTCAAGACGTAAAGTCACATTTAGCCATTTTATGAGACATTATGAGTTTTAGGCGTATAGGCAGAAGAGAAGGCAAGTTTTAGCCGTTTTAGGTATACTGTACAGATACCGGCGATAAATATTGCACATCGACCTTTAGAAAGAGACAATCGGCTAATTTCGGCTTCGTAGAGCGTTATCTCTGTCGCACGAAATACTAACGGTCCGGTATCTGTTAGGAGCTGTTAAAACAATTGTGATTTGCTTCTTTTGATATTTTTTTTATTTGCATACAACATTTTTTTCTAGAAGTGATGTCTTCAGGTTGGGCTAAAATAAATTAAAAAACCTATTCACATCATGCTAACGTATTTATTTATTTTACTGCTGCAGTACCTATACCTACATAATCAACACCATTATACCAATTGTTAAAATGAGACATTCTAATAAAAACAACAAAATTCTAATTCTCAATTCCTTCCATTTCACTATCTGTGCTCTCAATGAGATCAATATCACTGTCACTATCAGCCGTATTTATCACTAGTCTACCAGTGTGATTGTCTAAACTGTGTTGAAATCTTCGATATTAATTCTCACATTTGATTGCATGATCACAAACCTTTTCCCACTCTTCAGCTCCGATCATGTATACTTTTTCAGTCAATAATGTTAAATTCATACCCACTTTCTAGAGGCTACATAGCCTTTCAGTTTAGACAATATATTTTTTATATTGAACTTAATTGCAGTAGACTGTGTTTCAGTACTGACTTCGTTTAATATATTGTTCAAAGTTCTTCTTGAAATTCCAGTGGCATTTGCAACTCGCTCTTGAACCTTCTTAAAATAATTATCTCCATTGTATTCCTCATTTTTTTTAAATGTCTCGGCTTCTGTTGCAAAATATTTATAGACATTGTAGATGATTTCGCGTGACTGACCCTTCGAGCATTTACCAATGGAGATGTTCACGCAAGGCGTTCCCCTCTGCTGGCCATATAGTCATTTTTGGCCATATGAGCGTGCGTAACTACGCTGTATTTTTAATACTGTGTGCGTGTTTCAAGCTAATATGCGGGATCGTTAAAGTGAGTGATTTGTGTGTGTGCAATGCGTGATTACCTCGTCCCCCGTAAGTATCGGCAGACATTTTTTTTTGTGGATTACAACGTTAACATCTCCATTGGTAAATGCTCGAAGGACTGACCTCGTAAAGGTTTCCCTCTTTTTCCTAAGATGTCATAGAACAATTTTAAAATATTTAAATTTGGGGGTGTTTGCAACTCTATATATATATTTTGAACGGGACGCGACGCGACCGCACTCTATCGCCACATTTTACTTATGTGCTATCGCACTTGAACAACGACTGACAAAACGTCACATAGGTATTATGCACAGAGATAACGCTCTACCAAACCGAAATTAGCCGATTGTCTCTTTCTAAAGGTCGATGTGCAATATTTATCGCCGGTATCTGTACACCTATTTTCTAGTATATCCATCCATACAGGCAAATGTATCGCGGCGCCTCAATGTTTTTTTCAAATTTAATGGTGAAACTGGCCCATAAGCATGGAGGTAGGAAATACATATAAACATGGAGGCGCCGCGATACATATTATGCCTGTATGGAAATAACTTCAAAAAAGGTGTATACCCGTGATGCATACCCATAGACCTAATATAAATAGATGGTGCACTACAGATGTTTTGACAATTTCAATTTTATCCGTATACTCTAACAATAAGGTTGTAATTGCTTTGTAGAATTTTTTTGTATAGACGATATATAGCACTAGCAGGTTGTTAGGCAAGGATACACTCCAACCCGAGTGCCTTTCGTTTGGGCCGTTTCGTTCTACACAGCAATTTCAACCTTATCATTAAAATATACGGTTTAAATTGAATTTATAAAAACATCTTCAGTGCACCATTGCTTATATTACTTCTATCTATAACAGTCTTCGAGCATTTACCAAAGGAGATGTAAACGCAAGGCGTACCCCTCTGCTGGCCATATAGTCATTTTTGGCCATATGAGCGTGCGTAACTACGCAGTATTTTTAATACTGTGTGCGTATTTCAAGGTAGTGTGCGGGATCGTTAAAGTGAGTGATTTGTGTGTGTGCAATGCGTGTTTACCTCGTCCCCCGTAAGTATCGGCAGAAAAAAATGTTTGCGGATCACAACGTTAACATCTCCATTGGTAAATGTTTGAAGATGACAGTACAGTACCACAGGCCTGCTATGCTACATATTAAACTCGATCGGGTTGAAATTTAGAATCGTTTGGCACGAAAAAGGGGGAATGGAGGGGTGGAGGGGGTAGGTGGAGGTCCCCCTTTCACAACCCCACCACTCTCATTACAAGGTAAAACATAGAATAGAATAGAATAGAATAGAAAAACTCTTTATTGTACACCAATATAGAGAAACAAAATATCAAAGAAAACTTAACTAAGATAGTACAATGGGCGGTCTTATCGCTTGAAGCGATCTCTTCCAGACAACCTTAGGATGGACAGATTTTAAAGCAGAAAAACACAGTGGTACAATGCATAGCATACAACTATAGTAAAAAATAATAATAATAATAAATAAATAACAACAATCAAAAACCAATATTTTTGTAATAATATTGATATGGTATATTATAATATAGGTACACACAAATAAACATCAATATAATATAAGAAAATATATAAATACATACTACATTATATAAATACATATACATATATACTATACATACATAATATAGATATATACATACATATACCATACATACATACATACATAGACAATAAAAGTACACCTTTGATATGGAAAAAAAATAAAAAAATAAATAAATAATTAAATGAACTACAAGTGTGATAATGATTTTTCACCATATTTTTAGAGATTGAAAGAGATTTAGCCTGTCGTATATCTAGTGGAAGTGCGTTCCATAACCGTGCAGCTTGAACACTAAATGACTTGCCGTAGTACTCTGAGGAATGGGAGGGAATTTTTAGGATAAGTGTATCAGAAGATCGTAAGGATAGTGTGGGACTGATGTAGGAATTCAAAACGTTCTTTTAAATAAAGTGGAGTAAAAAGCATAGAATAAAGGAGAGAGAGAATGTGTGCATTCCGGCGCAAACGGATCGGTAACCATTTCAGCTTAATACGAAATTGTGAGATGTGGTCGAATTTGCGAAGGCCATAAATAAATCTAATACAAAAGTTCTGTAATCGTTCCAGTTTATTTAGCTGTTCTTCGGTTAAGTCGAGGTATGAGATATAGTTTAGTATATAGTATAGTAGTTTTTGAGTTATGATTTTTTTTGCAGAATTATAACCTCACTTGGTAAAAATTTAGAATCGCTTGGCACGAAAAAATGAGGATGAGGTGATGAGGGGGTAAGGGAGGGTCCCCCTTTTCTTTTCCCACCACTTTCATTACAAGGTAACACATAGTTTTAGAGTTATGCGTATTTTTGTAAAATCATAACCTCACTTTTTTGTAACACTTTGCTGATCAATATCACTGTTTTGTTGGATGTTTAACAAACTTTTTGCGCTTCGCCGGCCGCTGCCGCGGCACCGGCCGCTGCCGCGGCACGCTCGCTTCGCTCGCTCGGCTCGCGCGTTGTGTTTTCGCAGTTTCAACCTAACCTAACCTAGTATTTTTTCTAGTGGGGTGATCTTATTGATTTAGTAGTGGTAAATAATATTACTAAAATTTTTACTAAGTTATCTAGCCCTTGTAATTATTATTTGCGCTTTGTTTTTATGGTTTAGTATATTTTTAGGTTAGATTTTGTTTATATCGTTTTCTTGTAAAATATGCATTACCTTGTTAAAGGAATGGTATTATTACAATCAGGGACATAATCTTTACCCATCCCCATAACATTTTATATCAAATTCATGCCAAACGATTCTAAATTCAACCAAAAATCCAAAATCAAACCCAACAAAAATAGGGATAACTCAAAAACTATGCATTACCTTGTAATGGGAGTAGGGTAGTGAAGGGGTACCCTCCCCTTCCCATTCCACCCCTCTACCCCCTCTTTTTCGTGCCAAACGATTCTAAATCCAACCCCTCGATCGCGTACACCGGCCCCCATGAGACCGACCTTAAACGGAGTTTGTCCCTTTCTTTTGTATGGACAACTTATATATACATACCATACATATAGTATAGAACTGTATAGAACATATATAGGACTAGCAGGTTGTTAGACAAAGACACACTCCCACCCGGGTGTCTCAATTGGGCCGTTTTGTTCTACAAAGCAATTACAACCGTATACTTAAAGCATACGGAATTACGGATTAAATTGAATTTGTCAAAACATCCTGCAGTGCACCATGCGTTTATATTACGTCTATGTACAGTACTGACAAGTGACACTACTGAGTGACAATAAATGTCACAAAATTTTTGACGTGCAGACGTGACTTGAGATTGAGAAAAAGAGTTTTTTTTTCAGTATACCTATTGTATTATATTCTCTTGATATTCTCTAACGTAGTATTGTATTATATTCTCTTTGAAGTTTGATTGAATATCTTATGTTTCTTATCTGGACTGGAGAGTATTTTATTTTACTTTTAAATATGATTTTCCCTAATAAACACCGGTTTTTCGATTTTAAGCAGGTTTAGGTATCTTGTTGTAAATTATTTGGTACACCAGCTGTGCATAAAGGAAGAAGTAAAGATACAAGAAAGAATTGAATACCGATTCTATACCTACAAGCAGTGCATGTGCTTCCCTGTTGCAATAAGCATTCACATACCTACATTTTCGTGTATTCGATGTTGTAATGTAATGTTACAACTTCCACCCACCGTATAAAGTCTTTAGTGACATCTATATGGATATTGGAAATGGACGCACGTCGTATGCTACCGTAAGTAAATATTCACTCTCAAAAACAAACATATACTACGTAGGCATATTGTATGACTTCTACTAGTCCGTCAGACACTACATTTCTGTCAGTTCTTCCACTGTTATGGATATAGAATTCTTTTTCCGTTTGAAGGGCAAAGCAAGTGTCCAGTGAATTGAATGAGCATGTTAATGTAGACCCAACATCTAGATGTGCAGGTGCAGAGCAGTAATGCGCGAACTTCTGATGATCCAAAGTTTCGTGCATCGCAGTCTAACTTTAACACTTTCCATCAGGGCTTCAATTCTGTAATCTAGTGATAGGCTAGGTTCTAGCAGGTCACTGCAAGTTCTGTTGATTTTGACAGCAGCATAGTCTATGAGTCGATGAAAACAGCACATTACCTGGTGCATGATTGTGCTAGCGTTGGCTTTTGTTCACTATGTATGAGAAGTGTCTTGCTTTTGATTTTGCCCAAATCATAAAAATTGTACCCACTGTATTTACATAACATTATTATTTTCAACCGGTTCTCAATTCATCTGTATGTTTTTTTTGTATGTATGTTACTTGATTACTCTGTCAATTGTGAACCGATTGGAATGAATTTTTTTTATCAGTAGGGTACATTTCTGAGCTGGTCCCATTGTAATTTCATCGAGAGCTGATACATATCTTCAGAGATATAGCGATAAAAGTCTCACACTTGCCACTGAAACTGACTGCGGGGTATGGAAGTCGGTTGTTTTAGTTCTGCTATATTAATTATACATAAGTATGTTCGATTTTATTGTTTGCAGAGGTAGTGAGCTAGTAGCTAGAGGTGTGACAAAGAAGTTAAAGGGACAGTTAACTCATTCAGGCTTGAAAGATGTTTCGCCCAATGGCTCATGGTTAGAACAGAAGCAGATTCAGTCTGCATTAGAAGCCCGGAAACATCTTATTGAAGTCGAGAGGATTGAAAAAATGTAAGTAAGAAAGAAAGCATTTACTCAACAATACAAGAAATACAAATATTTATAGGAAAAGGTTAAAAAAAGGTACACCATAAAAAATATTTTTACGCAGTGTTTAAAAAGACCCACTTGGTACTTGGTGCGCGGGCTCCTTTATGTCGGCCCTTTTTGCGTGTGGTTGGTGGCGCATCAGTCCAGCCACCCGATGTCTATGAGGAAGGCCAGCAGCTCGCTGATGCCGGCGCAGGCCTCTCGCAACATCGTCGGGGACCCGAGGAATGTCCGCCGCTGTGCCGCCACACTACTGCACTCCAGTAGCACATGCGCGGACGTTTCCTCTGCCTCCATGCATCATCTGCACAGAGGGCTGTCGGTGACACCTATGGTAAATAGGTGTTTGTTGAGTGAGCAGTGACCCGTGATTACTCCGATCATTTGACGGAGTTTATCGCGTAAAAGCAGTAAAAAGAACCAACTCAGCATTGTGCAGAGCAGAGTGCTTTCACACTAGCTCTGGTTTTCAGTTACGACCTAGAGGTGGCAGACACTATCATAATTATAGTACATATTACTTTACATAGTTTTATACAATCCAAAATTTAGTTGTACAGATGGGATTTGAATCCACTCCTCCTGAACTAGTACTGCGCCAGACATGTTTCACAGGATGTGTGGGTTCAAATCCTGTCGCTATGATAAATTTTAGATTCTATATGACATCATACCGTAACGTACAGAAATATAAAATGTAAATTGTTAAACACAATCTAAAATGTCATCGTACCGACGGGACTTGAACGCGCAACCTCCAGAATAACATGTTCCGGAGGTTGCGGGTTCAAGTCCTGTCGGTACGATGAAATTTTAGATTGTGTTTAACAATTTACAAAAAATATAAAGTGTGAAACACTTCAAAGAAACATAATATATAAAATGTAGTAGATAACACTTAAAGAAAAATTGTACATATTTCGATATTGGCAGCTTTTGAACCCTTTCTTTGGAATATGTTGAATGTGGCGTAAGTCCTGAGAAATGCTTACTACCTGGCATTAAAACTATGCAAATTATTTTTCTGTTTCAGTGGTTCTTTGAGCCAAGCAATTTGGAGAGATGATTTGAATCTTGCTGAGGTCACACAGAAAGTTGGTGGACATTGGCAGTACATTGGACACAATGTTGGTAAACATTTGTTTCTGCGACCCGAAGAAACAGTGTTTCTTATTGAAGTTGTAAGTCTATGTTAGTTGTTAGTAGTTTTAGTACATCATAACAAACATCTTTGGTACAAGAACTTAGGTAAATTGGGGTAAAAATTTTGCTGATAGGATTATTATACCTTTACTTAACTAAATGTACGGCACAGCTGATTTTCTAGGGGTAGGTATAGAGTGCATTTAACCTGCCAGGTCCTTCCCTGTACACACAAGTACTTAACCAATATCTCACCTAAGGTTCAATGCATACTGAATTGGCAGCGACACGACACAATGAGACAATCAGTTTTAATAACAAGATATTATAAACCTTATGAACAATGTTACAAGATAAAGAAACGCTTGATAGAATGAACAAGGTGTGGTGAAGCCTGCAGTCTAGCGTGGTCGCGAGCAGTCTTGCATCCATCGAATATACAGGCCGCAAGACGGCGCGAAGTGACGTGCGCCATCGCGAGCTCTATTCTCGGCTCTTCCAGTCGCTGCCAATTCCATGTAGCTTAAGCTTGGCCTAATTTTTCGTGGTATCATAGGTAAGCCTATGTAGGCTAAGGTAGGCAATACTGGTTTTACAGATGTTTATAGGCAGCATCAACCACTTTCACTCAAGAGCGCTTGCTTGTTGTCACCTTTGACAAAAAATACGTGATTATACTGATGCTTGGCTGAAAGTGTAAAACAGCAGCAAGAAGAAGAGCTGGACAAATGACTTTACTTTAGTGCAACTATGCCAACTTGTCTTAGAACTGTCTGGCACCAATCATCATGCTGAAACCCGACGTACCAACTTGCATCGTGTTTTTGTATTGAGAATGGTTTAAAATATGTCTAAAGCTAACAAATATTTAATTGGTAATATTATAATTATTTCTCATTTTTCTTTCTAGAACTGCCTTCTGCTTAAGCACAATGATGTCATAGTATCACTACAGAAAGCATATTCCCTCTGCCTTGGCAAGATATCTATTACTCAATATAAAGTCTATGCATCTCTCAGCAGGCTTGGATATAGAGTATTGAGACATAGACAAATTGCACAAGCTAAAGATACTAGTAGCAAAGAAAATAACCAGGAAAAGAAAGAATTAAAAAACGATGAAGTACAAGATAATAATATGATAAATGTGAAAAACAGTAATAATTCTAAGAAGTGTGTGAACAGTGAACTATTAGACAATAGTGTTGAAAACGGTAATCAATCAACGGAAATTAAACATAGTAAAGAAGACAATCTTGAACATGAAGCAAGTAAAACTATTACTATTGAAAACCATACAAATGACCGAATAAACAAAATGGCTTCAGAAAACATTTCTGATGTAGAATTGCAGTCATGTGAAAGCAATTCCAGCAGTAAAATAGAGATAACAAACGCAAATAACAAATCATGTGACAAAGCAAATTCAACCTTAACTAATGAAAATAAAGGCAGTAATGAAGAATCAGAAAGTGTTAATGATTCAAAACCTTCAAAAATTGAAGAAGTAAAAATGCCTAATGAAACTCCAACAAATGGAGTTTCAGCAATACTGGTATACAATCAAGATGTAGTTATAACAAGTGAAAATGATAACAATATCAATCATGAAAGTGAGACAACAATGCATGTTGATGATAATGCAATTGAGACTAACCTTGCTTCAGAAGTTGTAAATGTGACCAAAGGAAGTACAAATGATGAAACTGGAGTATCAAATATGGAAAGCTCTGGTAAGAATATTTTTATCTTTTTACCTCTGGTAAGGTATGTAAGTTGTGCATCAAAATTTGTAAGCCGTTTTCAACCACGTGCTGGTTTGAGCTGGTTTGTTTTCATTTCAAGGTTTTGGCCCATCAGCTGCCATTTTGATTTTTTTCAAAATTGTTTATTCATAAATCTTTAAACCCCTTTAAAATTAAAGGGGAATGGGGTCCCCAACCCCATACAAGATACACGTTTTTTTTTGTGCTCGATCTTGTGAACCGTAATTGATAGAGACCTAGACACAGAGATACTGATGTAATTTTAGTGATTTTGCAATAACATGGTACAATCGAGCTGATTTGATGTTGTGGCAGGAATGTAAAGACTGGAACTGCCGTCAAATTGTAGGAGAGTTATGGTTATTTTCAACTGACTTCAAAAAAGGAGGAGGTTCTCAATCAGACTTTTTTTTTACATTACCTCAGAACCGATTTGGAAAATTATTTTTTTGTTTGTGAGTGTATACTTCCCGTTTGGTTCCATCGTAATTTTGTAGAGGTCTGATGATTTCTCCAGAGATATAGAGATAAACACCTATAACTTGATACTGATAATGATTAGCGTGGCATTTCAAGTCAGTTGTTTTCATTTTGTTAATCATCTTTTCTTGGCCTTATATCTCTGGGATATTTGTCACTACTTACTCCACCACTCCATTACTCCACCCACTGTGAACCGATTTGAATGATTCTTTTTTTTCATAGGTAGGGTTCATCTCTAACATGGTCCATATAAATGTTATCAAGATCTGATAGATATCTTCAGAGATATAACGGTAAATGTCTCAAACTTGCTACTGAATCTGACTGGCGCGGTATGGATATCGGGTTTTTTAACCGACTTCACAAAAAAGGAAGAGTTTCTCAATTCCTCGGAATCTTTTTTTTTTTTAATGTATGTTCACCGATTACTCGAAGATGCCTGAACCGATTTGGAAAATTCTTTTTTAGGGTTCCGTACCCAAAGGGGAAAACGGGATAAAGATACAAAATTTGCTGAAATATTACCTTTAAGGTAGATAAAACAAATATTATATAATATAATATAATTGCGTGAGCTTCGCGAGCGCTAAAAATTTTTATGACTATTTATGACCCTGACAGTTTTTATGACCTACTAAGTCAACACCGATGACATTAGGGTTAAATTTGATATCCGCTTAATTTAAGGTTATTAATCATTATGATTATTGAAGGTTGTTCTGTTTCAATTTATGACTCGTTTTGATGCATGTGGCTATTAAAATTCAAAAGTTGACGAAATATTTCCTACAAAGTAGATTAAACAAATGCTTGCGCGAGCGCAGAGAGTGCTATAATTACGCAAGCGAAGCGAGCGCTAAAATTTTTTACGACTTTTTATGACCCTGACAATTATTATGACCTACTAAGTCAACACTAATTACCCTAAGGCTGTTAAAACACGAAAGTTTTTAAAATACTCCCCACAAAGCAGATAAACGCGTTGGGCAAGCAAAGCCAGCGCGTAAATTTTGATGACTTCTAATGATCCTGACAGTTTTATGGCCTAATCAAGACACTAATTAAGTCATTATAGACGAACCTAAGGTCAAAATTTATGATTATGCTAACTCTATGTAAAGTTAACAAAAAATATATGCACCCTCACTTAACTGCCGAAAAAAAAGTATTCGTTGCCCTTTTATGCCCTATTAAATGTCTTTGTACAAAATGTCATGTGAATCGGTCAAGCCTTTTGGCCGAAAAGAGGCCAAACATATACAAAATTCAACAATAAAAAACTGACAACCGGACTCGATTGTAAAAAAAGTAACCAATGTGCTCGGATAATAGACTCTACTCTTGGTCTATGTCTTATTGACTGTCTCTGTACAATTTCAGCTCAATCGGTCAACTCGTTTAAGCGAGAAGAGGTCACACGGTAAAAGAACTCAATAAAAAAATATATTTACCCAAACTCAACTGTTAAAAAAAATATCCTTTGTCGTTCTATGCCCTATTAACGTTATTTGTACAAAATTTGAGCTGAATCGGTCAAAACGATTGCCGCTAAGAGGCAACACATTATTCCTTAATAAAATTATGGACACCTAAAATTGCCAGCGAAAAAAAAGTATTCTATGTCTTATTGACCGTCTGTGCACAAAATTTCAGCTGAAATGGTTGACCCGTTTGACTGAGAGGAGGCCACACATTTACAAAGTTTAATAAAAAAAATCTGGACACCTGGACTCGACTGCCAGAAAAAAGTATACTATGTGCTTCTATGCCATATGAGCTGTATATGTAGAAAATTTCAGCCGTATCGGTCAAGCCTTTCAGCTGATAAGTGGCCCCACATACCCAAAATTCAATAAAAAAAATCTGGACACCCAGACTCGATAGCCAATAAAGTATCCTATATCCTATTCTGCCCTATGAACTGTCTTTATACAACATGCCAGGCAAATTGGTCAAGCCGTTTATTCGAGAAGAGGTCTTATATTTACAAAATTCAATTAAAAATATCTGGACGCCCTGACTTGGCAGCCAGAAAAAAAGTATTATATAACCTATAATGCCCTATGAACTGTCTTTACACAACATGTCAGGCAAATCGGTCAAGCCTTTTATTCGAGAAGTGGTCTTATATTTACAAAATTCAATTAAAAATATTTGGACCCCCTGACTTGATAGCCAGAAAATAAGTATTCTATATCCTATTCTGCCCTATGAACTGTCTTTATACAACATGTCAGGCAAATCAGTCAAGCCATTTATTTGAGACTGGACTCGACTGCCAGAAAAAAAGTATCCTATGTGCTTCTATGCCATATGAGCTGTATATGTAGAAAATTTCAGCCGTATCGGTCAAGCCGTTTAGCTGATAAGTGGCCACACATACCCAAAATTCAATAAAAAAAATCTGGACACCCAGACTCGATAGCCAAAAAAGTATCCTATATCCTATTCTGCCCTATGAACTGTCTTTATACAACATGCCAGGCAAATTGGTCAAGCCGTTTATTCGAGAAGAGGTCTTATATTTACAAAATTCAATTAAAAATATCTGGACGCCCTGACTTGGCAGCCAGAAAAAAAGTATTCTATATCCTATAATGCCCTATGAACTGTCTTTACACAACATGTCAGGCAAATCGGTCAAGCCTTTTATTCGAGAAGTGGTCTTATATTTACAAAATTCAATTAAAAATGTTTGGACGCCCTGACTCGATAGCCAGAAAAAAAGTATTCTATATCCTATTCTGCCCTATGAACTGTCTTTATACAACAAGTCAGGCAAATCAGTCAAGCCGTTTATTCGAGAAGATGTCTTATATTTACAAAATTCAATTAAAAATATTTGGACCCCCTGACTTGATAGCCAGAAAATAAGTATTCTATATCCTATTCTGCCCTATGAACTGTCTTTATACAACATGTCAGGCAAATCAGTCAAGCCATTTATTTGAGACTGGACTCGACTGCCAGAAAAAAAGTATCCTATGTGCTTCTATGCCATATGAGCTGTATATGTAGAAAATTTCAGCCGTATCGGTCAAGCCGTTTAGCTGATAAGTGGCCCCACATACCCAAAATTCAATAAAAAAAATCTGGACACCCAGACTCGATAGCCAAAAAAGTATCCTATATCCTATTCTACCCTATGACCTGTCTTTATACAACATGCCAGGCAAATTGGTCAAGCCGTTTATTCGAGAAGAGGTCTTATATTTACAAAATTCAATTAAAAATATCTGGACGCCCTGACTTGGCAGCCAGAAAAAAAGTATTATATATCCTATAATGCCCTATGAACTGTCTTTACACAACATGTCAGGCAAATCGGTCAAGCCTTTTATTCGAGAAGTGGTCTTATATTTACAAAATTCAATTAAAAATGTTTGGACGCCCTGACTCGATAGCCAGAAAAAAAGTATTCTATATCCTATTCTGCCCTATGAACTGTCTTTATACAACAAGTCAGGCAAATCAGTCAAGCCGTTTATTCGAGAAGATGTCTTATATTTACAAAATTCAATTAAAAATATTTGGACCCCCTGACTTGATAGCCAGAAAATAAGTATTCTATATCCTATTCTGCCCTATGAACTGTCTTTATACAACATGTCAGGCAAATCAGTCAAGCCATTTATTTGAGACTGGACTCGACTGCCAGAAAAAAAGTATCCTATGTGCTTCTATGCCATATGAGCTGTATATGTAGAAAATTTCAGCCGTATCGGTCAAGCCGTTTAGCTGATAAGTGGCCACACATACCCAAAATTCAATAAAAAAAATCTGGACACCCAGACTCGATAGCCAAAAAAGTATCCTATATCCTATTCTGCCCTATGAACTGTCTTTATACAACATGCCAGGCAAATTGGTCAAGCCGTTTATTCGAGAAGAGGTCTTATATTTACAAAATTCAATTAAAAATATCTGGACGCCCTGACTTGGCAGCCAGAAAAAAAGTATTCTATATCCTATAATGCCCTATGAACTGTCTTTACACAACATGTCAGGCAAATCGGTCAAGCCTTTTATTCGAGAAGTGGTCTTATATTTACAAAATTCAATTAAAAATGTTTGGACGCCCTGACTCGATAGCCAGAAAAAAAGTATTCTATATCCTATTCTGCCCTATGAACTGTCTTTATACAACAAGTCAGGCAAATCAGTCAAGCCGTTTATTCGAGAAGATGTCTTATATTTACAAAATTCAATTAAAAATATTTGGACCCCCTGACTTGATAGCCAGAAAATAAGTATTCTATATCCTATTCTGCCCTATGAACTGTCTTTATACAACATGTCAGGCAAATCAGTCAAGCCATTTATTTGAGAAGAGGTCTTATATTTACAAAATTTAATTAAAAATATCTGGACCCCCTGACTCGACAGCCAGAAAAAAAGTATTCTTTATCCTATTCTGCCCTACGACATGCATTCACACAAAATTTCAGGCAAATCGGTCAAGCCGTTTATTCGAGAAGAAGTCTTATATTTACAAAATTCAATTAAAAATATTTGGACCCACTGACTTGATAGCCAGAAAAAAAAATTCTTTATCCTATTCTGCCCTATGAACTGTCTTTATACAACATGTCAGGCAAATCAGTCAAGCCATCTATTCGAGAAGATGTCTTATATTTACAAAATTCAATTAAACATATTTGGACCCCCTGACTCGATAGCCAGAAAAAAAGTATTCTATATCCTATTCTGCCCTACGACATGCATTCACACAAAGTTTCAGGCAAATCGGTCAAGCCGTTTATTCGAGAAGAAGTCTTATATTTACAAAATTCAATTAAAAATATTTGGACCCACGGATTGGATAGCCAGAAAAAAAAAATTCCTTATCCTACTCTGCCCTATGAACTGTCTTTATACAACATGACAGGCAAATCGGTCAAGCCGTTTATTCGAGAAGACGTCATATATTTACTAAATTCAATTAAACATATTTGGACCCCCCCACTCGATAGCCAGAAAAAAAGTATTCTTTATCCTATTCTGCCCTATGAACTGTCTTTACACAACATGTCAGACAAATCGGTCAAGCCCTTTATTCGAGAAGATGTCTTATGGCGTGTGGCTGTCGAGCCAGAAAAAAAGTATTTTATATTCTATTCTGCCCTATGACATGTATTCCCACAAAATTTCTGGCAAATCGGTCAAGCCGTTTATTCGAGAAGATGTTTTATATTTACAAAATTCAATTAAAATTATTTGGACCCCCTGACTTGATAGCTAGAAAAAAAGTTTTCTATATCCTATAAAGACAGTGGACGTAGTTACGCAAAAAGGATCCAATCCACACTTTTTCTGAAATTGAGTTATATATACCAAACGCATCCTCAGCGTGATATTTATAATATCAAAAAAGATCCATGTGACAAAATACAATTTTAAACATATCTACAACTACTGGATACCAAGCCACGTCTATGGGCTACATCAGATATTTTTCATCAATACAAATCCAAAGCTTTTGGAACATTTTTGAGAAATGGTAAATTTATGGAATATGTGTTTTAGGATAATCACAAAAATGTCCTAATCCGCTTGGATCTTTTTTGAGAAATATACTTTATATTCCCAATTAAATATCAGAAACGATCCAAATTAGTTGAATCCTTTTTGCTAAAAATAAATGTCTCGTTTACCAGCATACCTAAATATTAAAAAGGATCCAAACGGTTTAGATCCTTATTATAAAAGTATTTGTTTACATTCAAAAATATACCATAAGAATTGGCGCCTTCTTAACTATTACAACTAACTTAAAATACAAATTACTAAATAGATCTTAGATTTTATTTTACACTATGCTGGAACTTTTACTCGTTGGAATGAAATTACTCTATGTTTTCGAACGCACGAAACGAAACAGCTTTATCATCTGTGTTCAATGCCCACGCCAGCTGTTTATGTCAAAGAGTAAACTGAGTAGTTATTGTTGAATGTGAATAAAATGAAGAGAAGTGAGTTTATATTGTTTAAAGCTTTGGGATACTCCAAAAAACGAAAAAGAGGAATCTCTTTAAGCGATGGTAAGTAAACTTGGAAAGTTTCATAACCTAAAAAATGCAAGTTTGTCGTAATCATTGTCAAAACTAACACAATGTTTTATTTAACAGATTGTAATGATGATATCGCTTACGACACTACAATAGACACAGACGGGAAGAATCCTTCATCTTTTGGTACGTACTTCAACTGAAAAATAAAAAAAAATGTTCATACAATTATAGACTCTAACGTCGAACGAAAAAGACCTACAGTCGGTGACCTTGGCCGGCCCGCCGGCGGTCTCGCGCCTGTTTAGGAAAAAAATGAAAAATGTTCATACAAATATAGACTCTAACGACGAACGAAAACGACCTTACTTTCACTGACCTTGGCCGGACCACCGGCGGTCCCGCGCCATTCAAAGGGCTACTAACAGTCGACAGCTTTTCGACCTATAAACTTTTATTGCAAATTAAATTATAATATAAAATTATCTATTTATTTCTGTTCTTTTTAGTCGTTTTGGATCTGCCGTTGGCACCCACGCCAATGATTTCGTGTTCAAGCTCACCCAGATCTCCTGAAAAGAATAAAGCGCTACTGCCGCCTACTCAGTCACCTTCGACGCTGCTCGAAGCCCCACCTATAAGTCCTGAAAAGAATGAAGCACCACTGCCGCTTACTCAGTCACCTTCGACGCTGCTCGAAGCCCCACCTATAAGTCCTGAAAAGAATGAAGCACCACTGCCGCTTACTCAGTCACCTTCGACGCTGCTCGAAGCCCCACCTATAAGTCCTGAAAAGAATGAAGCACCACTGCCGCCTACTCAGTCAACTTCGACGCTGCCCAAAGCCCCACCTAGATGTCCTGAAAAAAATGAAGCACTACTGCCGCCTACTCAGTCACCTTCGACGCTGCTCGAAGCCCCACCTATGAGTCCTGAAAAGAATGAAGCACCACTGCCGCTTACTCAGTCACCTTCGACGCTGCTCGAAGCCCCACCTATAAGTCCTGAAAAGAATGAAGCACCACTGCCGCCTACTCAGTCAACTTCGACGATGGCCGAAGCCCCACCTAGATGTCCTGAAAAAAATGAAGCACTACTGCCGCCTACTCAGGCTCCTTCGATGCTGCTCGAAGTCCTACCTATAAGTCTTGAAAAGAATGTAGCGCCACTGCTGTCTGCTCAGTCACCTAGATGTCCTGAAATGTACTCACCTATAACTCCGCTGGCAGGCCCGCCTAAAAGTATTGAAAGTATCTATGACTCGCCGATGGCACCTGCGTACTCACCTTTAACACCGCTGGTAGTCCAACGCAACCGTACTAAAAATATAAATGACTCACCCATGGCGCCTATAAGCCCTCAAAACGTATATGATTGCATGGAAGGAGGTGAAATTTTTTCACCTTTGCCTGCCATGTCGCCATACACTTTGGAGATTTTTAATACTTTAAAATATGGTGACTTCACATTGGAAATGGAGACAACAAATGAAGATAACGTTATGGAAGAAAACATAGTTGTTGAGAGTACAAAAGAGAAACCTAAGTTGACTAAACCTAACTCACAAATGGACGAACAAGATCAGGTCACAGACTTTAGTTCTGATACGAACTCAGATTACATACCAGATACAGATGAATCAGAAGATAAAGCCTCTCGACCCAAATCAAGGAAAATTATTATAATGACTAATGCTATGGTACATAGTATTAAAAGCGACAAAATGAACTGCAAAGACAGAGTAAATAATGAGAGAGATTTTATCTCGAATGAAAATACTTCAAGCCGAGAACCAACTGTTGGTAAACCAATCGAAATAAGTGTTTTGTCTGAAGCTGAAAATGAAAGAGAAACGAATACCACTTATGAGTTAAATTGTTATCCTGGAGCTGAAACCGAATGTCCCAATTTAAAAGGTCGACCAAAAAAAGGAAGGAAACGAAAATTTCTCGACTATACCCTCGCTGAACGTAAACAGAGAAAATACGCGAACTTATCGTACCATGGCAAAAGTAAACAAGTAGAACCAAAAACATTTAAAGACTTTTCTTGTACATGTGCTAAGCAATGTCAAAAATTAGTCTCGGTTGAAAAGAGGCAAGAAGAATTTCATAAATATATAACACTTGGAAGTTATGAAGCCCAGCTTTTATACATCACAAAATATGTATCGGAAAGTGCAAAAAAAAGATCATATACTGTCTTGAAAGGGAACAAAACTGGGAAGAAAAGACCCAAGCAGTTTCACAGAGTTTACAGAATTTGTGACACGCAAGTTTGCAGAGACATGTTTGTTAATACTTACCAAATCACTCCAAAGAAAATAGACGTTTGCATGAAAAAAAATCGAACCGGAATACTCAATGACAATAGGGGACAGACTATTGGTGGCTGGAACAAATCGACAGAAGAAGATTTGGATTTTATAAAAAACCTCATAAAATCTTTGCCGAAATACAAATCGCACTATAGGCGCGAAGAAACTGATTGTCAGTACCTAAAAATTGGTATGACGATTGAGAAACTATACAAAATATACGTGGAAGAACTGAAAAAAGAATACGGTGAAGCTAAAAGGGCTTTATCAAGTGCCACTTTTAAGAGAGAATTTTACAAAAATTTCAATTTAAGATGCAAATCTTTGAAAAAAGACACCTGTAATAGGTGCGATGCTTTTGATGCTCGAATAAAAAATGTTATCTCTGAAGAAGAAAGATCGAAGTTGCAAAGAGAAAGAGAGGCACATCTGAATAGAGCTAATTCGTTACGACAGAGCATGAACAACGATCTAAAGACAGCAAAAACTGACGAAACTTTTGAATGCCTTACGTACGACTTGGAGAAAACTTTACCACTTCCCAGAATTCCCACGAACATAGTTTTTTATAAACGCCAGTTATGGTTATACAACTGTGGCATTCATGCAGGGTCCAGCGATATAGGTTACTGCTATGTTTGGGTTGAAGGTGACGCTGGAAGGGGTTCCCAAGAGGTGGGGTCCTGCCTAACTCGTTTTATAAACGATAAATTGAGTCCAAGAGTGGAGCATCTGGTTCTCTGGAGTGACTGTTGCGGAGGTCAGAACCGGAACATCAAAATAGTACTAATGCTTAAGGCAGTACTTAACTCTCACGATACTTTAAAATCAATCACACTAAAATATTTAGAGTCAGGGCATACGTTTCTTCCAAACGACACAGATTTCTCAAAAATTGAGACACAGCTTAAACAGCACGAAAGGATTTATACGGCGGATGAATATATTAAAGTTATGAAAAATAGTAAAAAAAAGATTCCTCTTCAAGTATATAAAATGCAAAAAAACGACTTTTTCAGCATTAAAGCGATTGAAAAAAAAATTGTTAATCGCAAAGTGGATGTGACAAAAAAAAAAGTTTGTTGGCTTACTACGAAAGCAATATTATTAAAAAAGGAAGTCAAGCACTCCTTTTTTATGAAAAATGCAGACTGCGAAGATCTCCAGGAGGTTAATATTGGGAAAAAAGTCAAAGGAACTCTACAAAAAATTTCCCAAAATGATTTTGATTTGCTTTGGCCCAATGGCAAAGAAATCGCCCAAGCCAAATTGGACGACTTAAAGTCCATGTTTGACTTAATTCCAAAAGATTGTTTGGATTTTTATAAACGACTTTTGCCTTTGGGCAATGCTCAGATTTTAGAAGATGTCGATGGATTCAACAATTTAATAGTTGACTTTGAAGTTGATGCAGACAGCCAACTTTGATGTTGGCATGCATATACCTACCATTTTTACTGTAAAAAGGTACGGGTTTTGTGATTGAATCGGTAGCGTTAAGTTTTACTTGCTAGTTTTCACACGAAACTAGCAATTATTAATCAATCACATTGCTTGATAATAAGCCGAAACGACTATTTTAGCCTTAAATTTGAAAACAATTTTTGCTATTAAATAAAAAGAACTATATTAATATTGATTTTCATTGAATAAGTAATTAAAATGTTACCTGGATCGTTACTGATGAATGTATGTTGAACAGCATCCCTTACATTTATTTATTTAGCAGAAAGGATCCAGACCCACTTTTTTTCCATTATCTCTATAAAATTGTATTGCATACACTGCAAAACTTAATACCAAAATTAAATACGAAAAATTTGCTAAGTAATCATCACAATAAAATATGATCTAAACATATCAATGTTCGACTAAACTCCGTTACAACTTCATTAGCCTATAACTCAAAACGAACTTCATGTGGATTGGATCCTTTTTGTGTAACTACGTCCAGTTCATAGGTCAGACCTATGAACTGTCTTTATACAACATGTCAGGAAAATCTGTCAAGCCGTTTATTCGAGAAGAGGTCTTATATTTACTAAATTCAATTAAACATATTTGGACCCCCCCACTCGATAGCCAGAAAAAAAGTATTCTTTATCCTATTCTGCCCTATGAACTGTCTTTACACAACATGTCAGACAAATCGGTCAAGCCCTTTATTCGAGAAGATGTCTTATATTTACAAAATTCAATTAAAAATATCTGGACCCCCTGACTCGACAGCCAGAAAAAAAGTATCCTATATTCTATTCTGCCCTATGACATGTATTCCCACAAAATTTCTGGCAAATCGGTCAAGCCGTTTATTCGAGAAGATGTTTTATATTTACAAAATTCAATTAAAATTATTTGGACCCCCTGACTTGATAGCTAGAAAAAAAGTTTTCTATATCCTATAAAGACAGTTCATAGGTCAGACCTATGAACTGTCTTTATACAACATGTCAGGAAAATCTGTCAAGCCGTTTATTCGAGAAGAGGTCTTATATTTACAAAATTCAATTAAAAATATCTGGACCCCCTGACTCGACAGCCAGAAAAAAAGTATCCTATATCCTATTCTGCCCTATGACATGTATTCACACAAAATTTCAGGCAAATCGGTCAAGCCGTTTATTCGAGAAGAAGTCATATATACAAAATTCAATTAAAAATATCTGGACCCCCTGACTTGATAGCCAGAAAAAGTTTTCTCTGTCCTATTCTGCCCTATGAACTATCTTTATACAACATGTCAGGCAAATCGGTCAAGCCGTTTATTCGAGAAGAGGTCTTATATTTACAAAATTCAATTAAACATATTTGGACCCTCTGACTCGATAGTCAGAAAAAAAGTATTCTATATCCTATTCTGCCCTATGAACTGTCTTTACACAACATGTCAGAAAATCGGTCAAGCCCTTTATTCGGGAAGATGTCTTATATTTACAAAATTCAATTAAAAATATCTGGACCCCTGACTCGACAGCCAGAAAAAAAGTATCCTATATTCTATTTTGCCCTATGACATGTATTCACACAAAATTTCAGGCAAATCGGTCAAGCCGTTTATTCGAGAAGAAGTCATATATACAAAATTCAATTAAAAATATCTGGACACCCTGACTCGATAGCCAAAAAAGAAGTATCCTATATCCTATTCTGCCCTATGTACTATTTTTGTACAAAATTTCAGCCAAATCGGTCTAGCCGTTTGACCGTGAAGAAGTCCCAAACAAACAAACAAACAAACAAATAAACAAACTGACTTTCGCATTTATAATATTGTTGTTGATGGTGTTGATATCAACATTTGTATTACGACACATTTACTTATCTCGACGACTTACTACTGGGCTGGCACTTTACTTACTGGCACAGATTATGTAATAGTTACTATGTCTACTGGCTACTTTGACTAGCGCGATGCTTGAAGTCGGTTCTTTTAGTTTTATAAACGATCTTAAATTATTAGGTTATTAAACTATAGTATAAAAAAAACTGTTGACTTACGAGGCAACCTGTGGTGCAATTTTCTATACAAATGTAGTCCCCCGTACCCTCCCTGGAAAATGTTTCTAGAGAAAAATTGGATCTACAAGAAATCAAGGTCTGCTGTAGCTACTAAATAGAAATATCACCTTTCTGTGACATCTGACCCTTCAAAAATCTTAAAGAGGAGATGAGAATGCTTATATTTATTTTTGCAATTGGTTGGTCAAAAATAGCATATGATAGGGGCAGCACGTAGCTGCAGCAGACCTTGATTTTTTGTAGAAACAAATTTTGCTCTAGAAGCCTTTTCCAGGGAGGAAACAGGGGAATATGTTTGTATGGAAAAGTGCACCCTGCGTTCCCTCCTTATTATTAAATGATCCATTTTCTTTTTATTCTAGATAGGTAAGCGTTTTACCAATATCTAAACATTTTCAGGTGCATTATTTTCGGTGGATGATACTGGAGTTATAAGAGTTTTAGAAAGGAACGTCGCAATGGAAGCTGAGGTATTGTCGTGCAATGATGCTATTTGCAATACTGCTGAAGCTTGCGCTAAAGGTATGCATCAAAATTATGGTTTAGGTAGGGTCAGGGTAACCCGAGGTAGGGTATTTTTTTATATCTGATGCTAGTGTTTGAATACCATCTTGTCTAGTGGTAAGTGATGATGTGGTAGAGGATGGGTGAACATGCTAGGCCTAGAATGGCCTCATTCTTAAGGTAGGTACTTCCAGAACACCGTTAGGTTAATGGCAGCAAATTTTCTTTTCTTCTAGAGTTGTCTAGATAAGTGTTGTTGTGGAATGTCGATGTAATGCACCTATATAGACAAACGGCCATGAATGCACTTAGAAAAATCCATTGGTAAACAGCTAGGATTTGAACTGGTGATTTTCCGGTGTGCGTGACTACCATAACGGTCTGGTTTTTGTTTTATAGATGATGCTGATACCAGTCATTCCATCTACGACACTGACATAAAATACTACCAAACAAAAATGGAACATCTAATGAAAAGAAAATCCATAGCTGACCAAAGAAATCTCGAAGGGATAAATGCGATACAAGACTACTACCAGCAAAACCTTGTCAAGGTCAAAGCCCCAGACAAGAAATATCTGCCAGAAAACGTAGTTTTACACAAAAATTCCTACACATTAAACATGGACACAGTGCGAAATCAAAATGCAACTTATGTCAACGTTGTGGATCAAAATGAAGAACAAAATCCTTCGTCGAATCGAAATTCCAATGTTCCTCTCTTAGAATTGCCTAGATACGTTCCGAATCCGCCTTACAACCCGAGATATTCGAACTATAGATTTACAAGACATGATTGGATGTACCGACCCAGTAACTATTTTTACAATTACAACATGTTCCGGCCTACGATGCCATACTTTGCTTCTCCTAGATTTCGATTCCAACCGCATCGATTCGTGAGACAAATGAACTATCAGAACCTATTCGAAACCAAACGGCACGCGATGAAAATGTACCATTTTAATACTATAGTCAATATAGTGAACAGATTTAGAAGCTTGACGCCGACCCATCAACAAATTCAAGCGCTTTACAGACTCTTGGCAACATTCAACGCGCATTATGGAGAATATTTCGAAGTGACGCAGAATTTTGAAGTCAGACATGCGGCTAACAGAAAAGCGGAAACAGCACGAGATGTGATTGTCCTCGATGACGACGAACCGAAGCGGAAAAAGCAAAGAACCAACGACGATAATCGAACGTGCAATTTAGAAAAGTTGAAATCCCTAGCGACGAAACTCAAAGATCTCCAAGCGAAGAACGTGGCGATGTCTCGTCATAGAAGAGTCTTCTCCAACGCTATTAAATCCTTCAACAAATCCTACAACGCCGATATTTACCTCGACTCAAACTTTGAGATCAAAGACAGGAAACTTATCGTCCTCGACGAGAGCTCCGATTCGGACGTCATGTCTGTACAAGAAACTGACAAACCTAGAAAAAGGAAAAGGTATAGGAATCCCTACAACATATTAAAACATGGAAGAATTAGCGAATCGAAGAATCTTATCGAAGCGAGCACAAGTCGAAAAGTGCCCGTGCTACAAAAGCTTACGTTAAATATGATCAACGGAACTGCTGGAAACAGTACAAGTGAAAGTGAGACCCCTGAACTATCTGGGCTACTAAAGTATTTCGACAAAGCCTGGGTACCTAGCGATGACGATTTCGGCAGGCCCGAAATATGTTCCAGAGAAAAAGCTCATTTAGACGCAGTTTTCGAAACGGGTTATATGAATGAGCTCCTAGAAGAATGTTCGACGGAATTCGCGCATTGGTTGGATGTGAAAATAGCCATCTTAAGAGATATACAGGGTAGTCTGGACTTGCAAAAAGAGCAAGCTCGAGCTCTAAGCAATGATTTTCTAATGGAAACTGAAACTCTAGTTCAACCGATTGTAAAACACGATTGTACAGATTTGAGGGCGGCTCTGAAGCAACTAGCTATCATACAGTCTTGTAAAGAAGTTTCCAAAGAAACCAGTCTTAGAATAGACTTTGATGTTTGGAATAGAGACGTGCAATTTAAGAAGACTGACCCACCGAAGCCGAATTTTAGAGTCATATGTTCAGAGTGAGTATTATTTCACCGGTTCATTCATTCAATTGGCAATTCATTTTGTTTTGTGCCTGATAGGCTAGCGTTTGACCACAATCTCGCCTGGTGGTAAGCGATGATGTGGTCGAATATGGTGAACACGCTAGGTCTAAAATGGTCGGATTCTCAAGGGCTGTGTGCTGCCGGAACACCGTAAGGAGGTTATGGTGGCAGATTTTCTCCTTGATAAATTAGCTACTTTTTGGTAGCAAGTTAGGAACACCTATATGACATATAATATGCTCCTACCACCAGTGAACGACCACCCGTGCTAGGATTTGAACTGGTGGCCTCTCACTTATATTTAAGCCAAAACATATCTATCCTTTGCGCCACCAGGGTTCCAAATACCAAAGAAAAGTGTGTTAAATATACCAAAATCAAAAAATGTCTAAAATGTATGTTCACTGATTACTCAAAGACGCCTGAACCAATATGGAAAATTCTTTTTTTATTTGAAAGGATATAGACCAGGTGGTCCCATTTAAATTTCATTGAGATATGTTCAGTATCTCCAACTTCCAGAGATATGGAGATAGATAAACACCTCAAACTTGGCACTGAAAAGTACTCACGTGACATCCGAAGTCGATGCTATTAGTGTAAAACTGATCTTAAATTATTATAGTAACTTAGTTTATGGCTTCTGTGGCTTGTCACAATTCTGCCAATATCCGTTCGTGCTTTATGAAAGCATGTGGAGAGTGTCGGTAAAATAAAAATATGGTCGGTATTCAGAAGTGAGAATAGGCCAGAATTTTACACACAATTATTATATTTTCCAGTGAATCGGCACTTTTCCCCTCCTGTGAAGATATTGCAGCTCTACACGCAAAATACTGTGATGGTATTCCTGCAGTTTTCGCCTTCGTAGGAACAGATTCTGTTGCTTACCTACAAATAAACACCATAGATCTGCCGGTTTATATTTCGGACAATGATCTTTCTTAGCGCTGTCCAAAAAAAAAATTCAAGCATCTGATGTTGTGATACTATTTAATTATATTGTAAGGAATACATATTTCTACTTGAACTGGTATTTTATTAGTTAACCACTGGTGGTCAACTTAAACCAGCCACCAATAAATTTGTGTCACATTGTTGTGTTGCCAACAATGTGCCTTGTTATCTTTTTACTTACTAGATGGCGTTATAATATACGCATATTTGTATGGAAATTACTATGCTACTTATTATGCACACTAGATGTCCTTTTTTTTTTATTCCATACTAATCTGCCGTGAGTTTTTCTAAATTGGTTTATTTTACTCGATCACAATACAAATCTGCATATGGAAATTACAATGCTACTTATTATGCACACTAGATGGCGCTTTTTAATTCCATACAAAATGCCGTGATCGAGTACAATAAACCTATCCAAAGAAACGTCGAAATTTTGTAGTGGTAGGACTTCTGCTAGTCCGACTGGGGCGGTACCACCACTTTGACAATTAATTTTCTGCCGTGAAATAGGAATGTTTTTCGGTTGAAATGTCAAGGTGTCCAGTGAAATTACAGGGCCTGTGAGACTCAACATCTTTATGTCTCAAGGTAACAGGCGCAGTGCAGTGACATGCAAAATTCTGGACTGCCAGAATTTTGCATGCCGCTGTATCTGTAATAGGTAGACGTCATCGCTTACCATCAGGCGAGCGTCGTGCTTGTCCTGTTCCTTTTACCATAAAAAAAACCTAAGCACTCTGGCAAATAATCTAATACTATAAGAATCTTTGTCCTGACATACTGACTGACAGACAACGCACAGCCTAAACCGCTGGTCGTAGAGACTTGAAATTTGGAGGGTATATTTGTCTTAATACGTAAGGGTGTACTAAGAAAGGATTTTCCAAAATTCACCCTGTTTGTATGGAGAAACAAGATTAGATAGTAAAAAATAAGTAAATACGTGTTTCAGGTTTTTTTGAAAATCCACCACTAAAAGGGTGAAATGGGGTAACATAGTGTGAAAATCAATATTGTTTCGGATTGCGTTGAAATTTGGCATGCCGATAGTTATTACGACGCGTAAAGGGATGAAATGGGGGTTCAAAGTTTGTATGGAGAAATAAGATCAGATAGTCTTTTCTATTCGAAACTTCGCACAAGTACTTCAGTAAATCAATAAGTAAATACGTGTTGCAAGCTTTTTCGAAATGGGGTAGGTAACAAAGTCTGAAAATTTGGGTTTTTCGGGTTTTATAAATATGAATCCCGAATTGCCTTAGTCACGCGATAACATGAAAACGGGTGAACCGATTTGGCTAATTCTTATTTGATGTCTTTAATGATAGAATCGTTTTTACAAAAGAAAAGTTTAAGTACATAAAAGAAGTTTTTATTAACGCGGGCGAAGCCGCGGGGCACTTCTAGTATACTATAATGATCTACTACTCTGGTTCCAATAAAATAATCGTAATGCTTGCATTGAAACTTATAGTTAAAATAACTCCTATTTGACTAAATATTAAATTTTGTTTTCAGTTTACTATGGAAAAGGAAGGAAAAACAAACTAACAAAACATTTTAAAAACTTTATTATATAAATTGCAGTCATTTAGCTACTAAATAAAATCCAAATATGGCACTAACTAACGGAGGGCATGAGTGCGTTATCGATACTACAATATAGCTAAAGCTCTGTGTATTGTACATCTATTTTATAATCTTAATTTAATAGTCAACTTTACATTAGGTGAATAAGTAGGTACTAAACAACGGCAGCCATTGGTATTCTTAACTCCCGACGCAAATAGAGGTAATAAAATGTTTACGTGTAGGTGCTTAATATATGTAGTATCTATTAGCTTCCAAGGAGATTAACTCCTGGATTCTTGGTTTCACCAAAATGGACGTACAGTGCGACATAAAAGAGTTGACAATAAATGAGGGAGCCACTATTGCTTTTGTATCTTGTATGTAGCAACACAGTTAGTTAGAAACAAAAGTTTTTAATTCTTCTTTTCAGTTTTAATACTTGTATTATTTTTGCAAATATAAGATTTGCAATACATGCATTTTTATTTGAATGGAAACCTATAAGTATCTATATACATTTTATATATATATTATTTCTAAACAAATTAGTCTTTATTTATTTAAATGCTTATTCCTTACTTGCATTATTCAATGAGTGAAAACAAGTATCAAAATTCAGTAGTCGCGCAATAAATACTAATTTTTTGGTGTTGCCTGTAAGAGTGACTTGATAGTTCTTAAATAATTAATTTCTACTCTTTTATGTTGCACTGTATCAAGTGATTTTTTTTCTTTGAAAGGTGACTTAATCGTGTGTTTGTAGCGGATTGTATGATTCAAAGATGTATTCAGCAGTTTCTAGATCGTCGGAGATTTTTTCATGTATGTTTCTCGATTACTCAAAGACGCCTGGACCGATTTCGAAAATGCTTTTGTAAAGTTATACTTCCCAGGTGGTCCCATTTAAATTTCATCCAGATCTGAGGAGTATCTCCAGAGATATGTTTACAAAAAAGTTCAATCTTCATGGCATGGACACTAAACATAAAGTAAAGCTTTTATGAAATACCAGCTGTGCTCGGCGGTTTATCTGTGTAGACATCGTTCCCTTGGGAATATCGGGATAAAAAGTATCCTATGTGTTATTCCAGGGTCAAGGCTATCTACATATCAAATTTCAGCTCAATCGGTTTAGTGTGTTTGCGTGGAAGAGTAACAAACTTCCACACATGCAAACGTTCGCGTTTATAATATTAGTAAGGATTAAATAAGAGCTTTCTTTTCACATTAAATTGGGAATGGCTTCACAAAACGACGTTAAATGATGTACCTACCAACCTAATGACTTTTTAAACTATTTTTATTAGAAAAAAGATAAACTACGAAATATTATGATACCTTACCTAATTATTACAATATTGAGCACGGGCATATTACTGCTAATACAAAATGTCGTTTACGGGCACAACCATGGATTTATTTGTAACTATATTAATCGAAGCTAGATTAATGAAGTAATATTTTATCTGTATCCTATTTAATTATAATAGTTTTGAGTTAGTTCACGGTGGTCAGTTAAAACTAGGCTTACCTTGATTCTCAACTACCTACATGTAAGAAAACTTCGCACCAAACTTTCCGAAAATTCGGTAATTTGAAAGTAGGTTCTAGTTTCGAGATGAGAAGTTAGTACATATATGTTGCTAACTTTATATTTATTAGCAGCAACAGCAAGCAACTTCTGTGTGTGGCTCGTAGGAGTCGTAGGACTTCTGCTAGTCCGCCTGGGGCAGTACCACCACTTTGCCAATTTTCTTGCAATCAAATAAAATGTTAATTTAGCCGTGAAATAGGAATGTTTTCGGTTTGAATGGCAAAGTGTCCTGTAAATGTGTGTAAACATTCACTCCAACTGGTCAAATACTCTATTTTCTGTAGTTATATGCCCTGGTACCTTTTACGTTTTGACCAAGACCTTTACCCTTAGTACGATTTTTATCGTAAACTCTTTTGACAGATCTTCCATAGTTTTGGACTTACGCTGGCTCCCTGATTGGCCAAAATTTAGTGAAGTGTGAAAACCGCTAGAGGCGCTGTACTGTTATGCATCCAACATTCGTTCGGTATACAATATCGAGTTTGACAGAAAAACGACGCCATATTGAATTTAAGCAGTCGGTGAAGATTGTATATGGTGGGTCAGTGGAACGTCGGTACCGCGAGACTTCAAAAAATTTCTCTGGTTTTATTTTATTAATTCTTATAAGTAATTTAGGGTTTTCTTCTCCAAAATAGCTTTTTGTTAGCTTAGTTTGTTGTACTTTATTATTGTTACTGTAGTGTAGCTTAGTTTTTTTTTTATTTTCAGTGTATTTTATTCTCCCCCTAATGGAGGATGGCGATCCCCCCGACCCCGGTGGCGGGGCTTGGGGGGATAAAAGTCTTCCTCCCTCTCCAGCAGCTTACACTTCTGTCCATACGTCCGACGAAAGACCCTTTGAGCTAGTAAATAATAACCGCTCGAAACGTAGAGCACTAAAGCGCGATGTTAGAGCTTGTTCCCCGAACGACTCCTCGGGAGACGAATTCAAGATTGCTGACGATGAAATTCTAACTACACCCATACCGTCTGCTGCGTCTCTTCCCTCCTCTGCTCCGTCCTCATCCGCTTCGCTATCTATGCCTCTTGGCCAGAAGTCTGCTGACTCAGTTGCGTCTTCCAGTTTGCCCCCAGGACAAAAGGTTGTCCCCACGCCAGTTGCTCGTCAGAAGTATGTAAATTCAGACGCCGGTCCCTTTGTGGTACATGTCCAAAAAATTGAACAGTCTCCTTCTGCGGGCACAACTTTGCACCCGGTTACTTTTGGACGATTTCTTTTCGGGCGCGCAAGAGAATTCCAGGGTATAGTGGATGGTTCAATAAAAAGTATAGGTCGAAATAGAATTGCTCTAACCTTTCACTCCGTCAATAGCGCCAACTCATTTATGGAGTCGAGTTCTTTAACGAACAACGGATATAGGGCTTTTGTGCCCTCATACAATGTTACCCGATTAGGCTTGGTTAGAGGCATTCCTACTGATATGTCCCCGGAGGATATCATAAAAGAGGTTCGTGTTCCTCAAGACTGTGGTCCCGTCATTAAGGTGAGGCGCCTTAATTTTAAGTTGATGTTGGATGGGAAGGTAACTTGGAAGCCATCTCAAACTTGCGTACTTACTTTTGACGGCCAAGTTTTTCCGTCCAGAGTTTATTTGTGCTATAATGCCTTCCAAGTAGAACGATATACACTCCCAACGATTCAGTGTTTCCAGTGGTGTAGATATGGTCACACAAAAATTCAATGCAGATCCAAACCCGCTTGCTACAAATGTAGTCAAGCCCACGCAGGAGAGACATGCAATATTGAAACCGAAAACATTAAATGTATTTGGTGTCGTGGCAAACATTTCGCCACAAATAAAGCTTGCCCTGAAATGGCCCGGCAAGTTGCTATCAAAGCTGCTATGACTCAAAATTACTCCTCATACGCCGAGGCTGCGAAGCTTCATCCGCCATCTAAGCTGTCGTTCGCCGAGGTTGTTTCTTCTCCCGTAGATATGACTTCCCCTGCTTTCCCGTCACAGTTTCCAGGCTCTTTTAAAAATGTAAATGTTGAGCCTGCTCATGTTCACTATAAAAAAAAACCAAAGCCTGCTGGTTCATCTGCACCTTCTTCGGTTGGTTATGATCGCCTGGCCCACTCAAACATAATAAGGGGAGATTTTTCAGAATCTGCTCCTAATGGGTGTGCCCTTAACAACCCTGAAAAACCTTTAGATACCCTAACTGTTCAATCTATCATTAGCGATCTTCTAAAACTTCTAAACCTTTTATCCACTCTCCTGAACTCTTCTCCCCAACCCCATTCTTCACCGTCCAACGCTGCTTTTAACCTAAATTCACTAATTTCTCTCTTACATAATGGATCTCAATCTGCTTCAATGGAATAGTCATTCTCTGACAAATAAATACTCTGAGCTTGTTTATTTAATAAATAAGTTCAACGTAGCTGTCTTGTCTGTTACCGAGTCGTGGCTTAAGCCTGGTTCTCATTATGTGGTTCCGGGCTTTGTTGATGCCCGGAGTGACAGGCATGATGGCTACGGTGGCGTTGCTTTTTTTTTTAAAAGTAACGTTTCTTTTTCTCGTATATATGTCCCCTTTTATAGTGGTTTTCAAATAATTGCGGTTCGAGTTAAAGAATACACTTTGGTATCGATATACATTCCTGACCCTTCTAAGGCTATCCTCCGTAATGTAGTCTCAGTTTTGAGCTCTCTCCCAAAGCCTCTTCTGGTTCTTGGTGATTTTAATTGTCATCATCCTGTTTGGGGTTGTGGTAAGGCGGACGAATTTGGGGAGTTCTTATTAGATTCCCTTGATTCCCTAAACCTCTGTATTCTTAATGACGGTTCCCCTACTTTGAGAACTCGACCAAATAAATTCCGTAGTGCTGTTGATCTTTCACTGTGTTCTCCGGAGCTTGCTACTCTTCTGACTTGGCGTGTCCTTCCTTCTGCACATGGTAGTGATCATTTTCCTATTCTTTTAAATTTTCCTCAACGTAATTCCTGTCCTATCCCCCCTGGCAACCCCCCGCTTCTGAAATATATTTTGAATAATAATGATTTTTCTGGGTGGCAAAAATTTCATGATCACACGGTCTCAGTTTCTAAAAAATTTCCTGTTATAAACTCTTACAATATTTCTTCTTCTTCTGATTTTTTGGTTCGCTCACTCCTTGAGTGTGCAAATAAATCCTTTTCTATTAAAAAACCTCCGTCTAATAAGTTGCCCCCTCCTCCTTGGTGGGATAGGGAGTGCAATGATGCCATAAAGGCCCGTGAGGTAGCGGAACATTCCTTTTGCTGTGATATGACACAGGAAAACTTTTCCAATTTGAATAAGTGTATTGCTAAATCCAAACGACTTTTTCATTCCAAAAAGCGTGATCATTGGAAATGTTTTTGTACAAGTTTGAGCCCTAGTACCCCTGCTGTTGTTATATGGACGAAAATACGTTGGTACAGGCGTTCGTGGTGTCCCCTTTCTCGGCCCTGTAATCCATCTCAGTCGTGGGCTGAAGCGTTCATGGACAAGTTAGCCCCCCAATATTGTCCTCTTCCTTCTGAATTACCATCGCTGTCTGTCCCTTTATCAAATGATCCTTTGGATTGTCCATTTTCTATGATAGAATTGAAAAACATTCTTAAATCGGTCAGAGATTCGGCCCCCGGCATGGATGGCTTACCTTATTCTTTTTTTTCGAAAGCGAGTGACTGTTTACTTTTTCATTATCTGCGCCTAGTTAATTGTATTTTTGACACTGGCTTTGTTCCGGTTAGTTGGAAATCTCAGTATATTATCCCAATCCTTAAACCCAATAAAGATTCGCAAGATCATAATTCGTACCGCCCTATTGCTCTTTCCTCGGTTCTGTCTAAACTTGCTGAACGTCTGATAAAGAACCGACTTGAGTGGTTCCTTGAAAGCAACGATCTTCTGGCTAAGTCTCAATATGGATTCAGGAAGGGCAGGAGCACCATGGACAGTCTCAGTATCTTCACAACTGACATTAGGCTTGCCTTTACCCGGAACGACTCTGTTGTCGGTGCATTTCTTGATATATCTTCAGCGTATGACAGTGTTCAACTTCCTCTTCTTAAGAATAAACTTTTAGTGTTAAAAGTGCCCCCTAAATTATGTAATTTTATTCTGAACCTTCTTGCCGAAAGAAATATATACCTTCGTTGTAGTGACCCCGCTATTTCTCCTCATAGAACTATCTGGCGTGGTTTACCCCAAGGGTCAGTTCTTAGCCCTCTTCTTTACAATGTTTATACTTATGATTTGGAAAGATCTGTCGGTCTTTGCCGTATCCTTCAGTATGCTGATGATATACTTTTATATTCATCACATAACAAAATTAATCTAGCTAGCAATTGTGTTTCGCGCTCCATTCAGTGTCTAAACTCTTGGCTTCATGTCAATGGTTTAGATCTCTCCCCCTCAAAGAGTAACATAGTTATTTTTTCCCGTAAGCGCTATACTCCTGATGTGCAAATTTTCTGTAATGGTTCCAAAATTCCGGTTGAAAATTCTGTTAAATTTCTTGGACTTCTTTTAGATAGTAAATTAACTGGTAAGTCACATTGTGCCTACATAGTAGACAAATGTGAAAAAAATCTCAACATCTTAAGATGCCTTTCAGGTGTTTGGTGGGGAGCGCATCCATTTACTTTGAAATTGCTTTATAATGCCATTATTCGTAGTGTCTTGGATTATGGATCCTTTTTGCTGGAGCCTGCTAATAAGGGCAGTATGAGGCAGTTAGATCTTATCCAGTCCAAAGCCCTTCGTATTGTATCGGGTGCTATGAAATCGTCTCCTATTAATGCACTCCAGGTAGAGTGTGTTGATGCCCCGCTCCACCTTCGTCGTCAGTTTCTTGCTAACCGATTCTTCTTCCGATGTGTACAATACTCCTCCCATCCTCTTATTCCTAAACTTCAACTTCTTCGGCGTTTTTCTTTTACATCTCGGTTCTGGCTTAGCAAGAAACCTCCTCCTCTTTTGCGGAGTTTTAATATTTACAAGTCACTTAAAGATCCAGTTATCCGTTCTCCTTCTCTTCCCCTTTTCTCCTTTAGTTACGAAGTCATCATCGCTCGGCCTACTGTAATTTTGGACTTTGACATCTGTGCTGGTGACCCACATGCTGATGAATATCTCCAAGGCCTTTTGAGGAGAGATTGGCGTGGTTGGCACTGCATTTATACTGATGCTTCGAAACTTTCCCCTCTTGGTTGTGTTGGGTGTGGTATTTTCCATGCTCAATACAATATCGTTCAAAAAGTTAAATTTCCACCTGAAACTTCAGTCTTCTCGGGTGAATGCTGGGCGATACTGGAAGCGGTTCGATATATTCAGATTTTTAATCTTCGTCGTTCTCTTATCTTTTCAGACTCTCGGAGTTCTCTTCAATCTCTTCTTTCAAATCCATTTTGTACTAAATCTTCTGTTTCTGTAATTTTTCTTATTAAAGAGTCTTTAGCAATATGTCAATCGAAAGGGCTTGAAGTTGTTTTTATTTGGATTCCCGGCCACGCTGGTATTTCGGGAAATGAGCGAGTGGACGGAGTGGCAAGAGATGCAGTGGCCCATGGTGATAAAATTCCATTTTGCATTTTTCCGCATGATCTTTTCGCAATACCGAAAGTACTTTTGTTCAGATCTTGGGCAAGCTCCTGGGCTGCCTCTAGCAAGACCAGGGGCTCAGCGTATGCTGCTCTCCAACCGGATATCCCGCGGAGACCTTGGTTTGCTAAATGGCATCTCAGCAAGCAGCTGTCAAGTTCTATCATCCGGATGCGTTTGGGGCACTGCTGTGTACCCACCTTTTTTAAAAATAAATTGCACATAAGGGATTCATCCCTATGCGAATGTGGTCTGGACGAGGGAGACCTCAATCATATATTTTTTTCATGCCCGCTTCTTAATCATTCAGCATTTTATCTTTCTCTTAGTCTTGTTATTCCTCTTCCTACTTCCATACCTACCCTTCTATCATCCAATAATTTGCAAATATTTAGAATCATAAGTAATTTTCTTGTCGATAATAACATTAAAGTTTAATTATTATATGTATTTTACTGTTAGTGTATTCTTTTTATATCTCGTAACAATTATTGTAAATATTTGTTTTTATTTTTTCTTTTCTTTTGGGTGGAGTTCCCTAACTTATTTTTCTTTTACTTTCTCTTAACCTCGTTTACCATTACCTTTTTATTAATATCAAATACTAACTTCATTACTGAACTGACGCGATACTGGCAAAAATGTCTCAAAAGAAAGACGATTGCCATTAAAAAAAAAAAAAAAAAAAAAAAATATCGAGTTTGGTATGAAAACTCGTACTAAGGGTACTTACCTACGCGTATACAAAATCACAACAGATTCAAGGCCAGCCGAAGTTAATACCAGACAACTGGTAGAACCTTTCATTGAAGGGTCTGTAGAAGTCCCTTAATCTTTCAATAGTCTTAGGGTCGATGTGAGGGTGGCTCCGGCCCTTGGTCTTGCCCAGGCAGTGGGGTGTGGACCTACTCTCAGATTTGAGGAGACAGGGGAATCCTTTCGTAGAGTTAAAGTAGAAATGCTTCTCGGTTATGACGCGCTTTAGGCCGAGGAATTCCTGGAAATAATGGAACATATTGTTAGACTTTGAAAGTAGAAATGTTTTGTTTCTAAATACAATGCCAAGACTAATACAAACCAATAACAAAATTGTTAAAAAAATTAATAAGTACTTAAGTAATAATAAATATTTTAAAAAATAGTTTGAAGAAAGAATTGACTCTATCCGCGAAGTCTTGCATGGTTATTCTCATTTCAATCGGATAAATCCGAATTCGGAAGCGGTCGCCAAAGCCGCCAAGCGGTACGGTCGATTGCTAGGATGTCGATGGTCGCTAGGATATTAAGTGTTCTGTGAATACTATTTTATACGGTTTTTGTCTTCTACAGAAGACGCTGGCGTACATGCACAGAATACTTAATAGTCCGTACAGGGCCCGCAAGTGCTTGTCTCGTATATGTGACTTTAGCGCTCAAAAGGTTAATGCAATAATGGGAGGTCAACTTAGATCGGCAGCGGCATCTAACTGCAATATACCTACACTACACTTCAATATTTAATATAGATCTGTGGTTATTTCCCTGATTATGTGGAAAGATGTAGTCTCTGCCTATCCCAACGGGAAAAGGCGTGATTTTATCTAAGTAGTTATATGTTATTTCCAGTTACCCTCTTTCAAAACTTTTCCAGACCAAATGACACAACATAACTGAAACTAGCTAAACATTATGTCTGAATCACTTAGAGTGATTCCGACTAGCACTCCCTAAAATGTTCCCCACCGCTGCTGGATTACTGGTAAAAAAATGCTTTTAGCATAAAGTATAGCACCTTTTGCAGGTACTTATTTTTGTGCAACAAAGAATTTACAAACAAACATGTTCTATATATTTACTAAGGCTATTCGTACCTGAACTCTAGCCATCTCTGCAGCAGGATCCACAACCAGTCTCTCTCCACTGACCAACATGAGCTTGTGCCGCGGGAACCTCTTCAACCACCGCTTTAAAGGTCGTGCATACACCCCTAACCGGACGGGCGGCCATGTTGCGTCCACTACGGAGAGTCCGCCGCCTCCGCTCCAGTGGACGGTGCTGTTTATCAATGCTAGGTCTTCGAAACGAGGGAGGGATGGTCTTTTACTGGAATTATCATATATATACATTTCAGTCAAAAGTGCCTATAACCGGCGAGCATGTATGAAGACGCTCTTGAAAGTAGAAGAAGCGAAAGAGGTAGGTACCTATGTAAGAATCGTAGCATGTGGAAAGAAGTAGTCTCTGCCTACCCCAACGGGAAAAAAAAGGAGGAGTTTATGAATAAACTGGCCAAGTGCGAGTCGGACTCCACACGTAGAGTTTCGATTGAACAAAACTTGCCGGAAAAATACGTTTGTATGTATGTGTTGTATATACTTGTGGGACCCTCTTTAATTTTCATTTTTAATTTAGTTTTTATTATTTGATCTTATAGCAGCCATTGTACTTAAAAAATGAGCAAATTATTAATTAAGTCTCTGTCAATCTGTTCTGTGCTATTATTGGAGTTACAGTTTGTAAGTTCGCACATAAAACGCTAGAAAAACACGTTTCTGTATGGGGGTTTGGCATTTAGCATTATTATCTAATAAATGAAGCTAACAACAACTGTTAACAGGTGCAGTCATGTTGTGAAGACCTATTATTGACGCATTAAAAGAATGGTCGCCTTAACGACAGAGATAGTGGGTTCATATCCCCACCATGTTCCAATGAATTTTTCTATAGAAAAATGGATGCGCGATTTTCAGAGTTGCCCTCCGGTGATGGCAAAAAATTGTTAAGAAACCCCCGGCATGGTGGTAGGACACTTTGGTGTCCGCCTGGCTAACTTGGTAGGTGTAATGACTAGCGCGGGATTTGAAGTTTATTTTTCGTTGTGTAAACGATTTTAAATTATCTGGTAGGAAGTCAGGCGGAACATACAAACAAAATATGTCTTACTCCGTCCCGCTGCTTTGCCCGCGTTTAATCCTAGTTAAATCATCTATTGCTGGAAACTGCATTAAACTCCGTTGCACAGTTTAAAAAATTCTAAGCATACAGACAGCGGGCGCGACTTTGTTTTAGGTATACTAAGTTTGTAAAATAAGCTTTTTTTTATATCTTATAGACTAGCGTTTGACCACTATCTCACCTGTTGATAAGTGATGATGCGGTCGAAGATGGTAAGCACGCTAGGCCTAGAATGGGAACTGGCTCTCAAGGATAGCTGCCGGAACACATTATGTTTGGCGACAGATTTTCTAACGTGATGGTAGCTGGCCAAGCGGACACTAGATAGTGTCCTACCACCATGCGGGGGTTGTTGGTTTCTTAATGATGTTTTTCCTTCCCCGGAGGGCCACTGTGAAAAAGCACACATAATTTTTTCAATAGAAAATCCATTGGTTCACGGCGGTTTGAACTCGGAACCTCTGGCATCAAAGCCAACCGTTCTCCCGATTACGCCACCGGGCCCTCAAAGCTATCAAGAATAAATGAAACAGGTCATTATTCAAATACAATCTTACCTGGCAGATTGAGTATAATCACTAACAGCTCTAGTTACAGGGTCCCTCACTACAGCTAATAGTTTCACAGACGGATTCATAGAGTAGACCCGTCTCGGGGCTGATCTGGTCACCCAGTATGATGGCGTCTTTTCCATGGTAATCTGACCTTCCAATGTTGGAGGCATTTTATCCCTGGAAAGACAAGACAGTTAATGGGGACAAATCCATAAAGTCGCCTAAAATTTTGCGAAGCCTGAGAATTCTTAAATAAGATGACAAGAGAGATAAAGATCGAGCTTTGTGGCGTGCCATAGGTGAGGCCTATGTCCAGCAGTGGACAGAGATAGGCTGATGGTAGTGGCGGTTGTGAGAGTTCTGAGTCTATAAATAATAAAATTACTAAATGTGCCCAGTGGCTTCGCCTGCCTTAAAAAAATATTCTTTGTATAGGGAAATCTAGGTTGTGAACTATCTGTGTGCCAAATTAAATGTATATGCGATTAGCCGTTTTTGTGTGACTGGGGTTGTTACAAACATACCCACAGGAACATATTATATGGATGTCCCGCCTAACTTGCTACCAAAAAGTAGCTTACCACTATTTGTACTATTCATTATTCTGTGCCTCTATCAAGGAGAAACAATAAATCTAGGCCTAGCGTGTTCACCATCTTTGACTTGATACATCATCTACTACCAGGCGAGATAGTGATCAAACGCGAGCTTATAAGATATAAATAACCGGCCTAGTGCGTGTCGGGCCACGCATAGTGTAAGGTTCCGTAGTAGCCGGTTATTCAATGCAAGTCTTTACCCGTTATAAACAAGCAACTAGGTACTCCGTCTTTGTCACTTTAAAGGATTTATTCTAAGGATTTTGTATTTGGTACAAAATTATCCAACACCCAAGTTCAACGACTATTACTGCTAAACTAATAAAGTTATCTTAACCGCTATAGTTTTCCTTTAAAGGTCATGAAATGCGCTATTATCATGATTTTTTCCAGAATTTTAAAGGTAGCAGTTTAGCTTTTAGAGGAGGTGAGGGGGGGGGGGGTAGTTATCATGTAAAGTAAACAGATCAACACCAATATTTTAAATGCTGAAGTCAGTTTGTATAATTATGTTTTTGAAATAAAACTTCTTATGCGACTTCCAACAAGGTTGCGTTAAATGTAGTGTCCGACCGGTTTCGGTTTCGGCGGAGTTTCGGCCAAAAATCAAGTTTCGGCGGCAGTTTTGGTTTCGGACAAATTTCGCCGAAACTTTTGCCAAAACCAAAACTGATTTCGGAAGTTGTCGTACACGCTCGCCTAACTTCGATTCTCGCGGCAACGCTTTGGCGGACGCTGGCGGCCCTGTACGGGAATTGTCGTGCGCCGTTCGGATAGCTCTGTAGCATAGCAACCGTAGATGGGAGTATTAGTGTAGATATGGTGCTAAAATAATAATGTATATATGTAATAATGGGTAAAATGCACCAAAGTTCAGTATTTTAAGGAATTTTATACTTGATCACGTGAGTTTCGGTTTCGGTTTCGGCCGAAACTGAAGCCACGGCCGAATATTCGGTTTCGGTTTCGGCCGGAAAACCAGTTTGGGTCGGACTCTAGTTAAACGTTAAACGCTATCATGGAGGGGGGTATTAAGGCACTGTTGCGTTAAACGTTCAACTTTTCATTTCCACATTACGAAGTGTCACTTCTTCCGCACGGAGGGACACCACGCACTATTTTTTAGGGTTCCGTAGTCCTGACAAGGAACCCTTATAGTTTCATTATGTCCGTTTGTCTGTCTGTCTGTCTGTCCGAGGTTTTGCTAAGAGTCCGTTAATACTAGAAAGATGTAATTTTGTGGGGGTATATATATAAATTGCGCCGACAAAGTGCTGAAATAAAATTGGGAATAATATTTTATTTTAGGGTAGCTCCCCTATAAGAGAAGTGGGGATGATTTTTTTTTCATCGCCTACCCCATCGTGTGGGTTATCGTTGAATAGGTCTTTTAAAATGACTTAAGGGTTGCTAATACCATTTTTCGATTGAATGCTCCATTTACGAAATATTAAAAAATATTACATATTAAATAATAATATATATTTAAAAAAATATTCATGAATATAGTTTAAGAATAGTTTAGCAGAAATAGTCGCTGAACTTAGGTGTTGGATAATTTTGTACCAAATACAAAATCCTTAGAATAAATCCTTTAAAGTGACAAAGACGGAGTACCTAGTTGCTTGTTTATAACGGGTAAAGACTTGCATTGAATAACATGCTACTACGGAACCCTACACTGCGCGTGGCCCGACACGCACTTGGCCGGTTATTATTTATTTAATATCTCTTCACGGACCGATTTGGCTTAAATTTGGCAATACTTACCTATATTGTAAAATAGGATAGTAATGTAATGCCGCGGGGCGTTAAATAACACTACAGTAAGTATATATGATTTACCTGTACCATTCAAAGCCCTTGTGGTAAAACTTATCAAAGAAATGGATCTCAGATCTCGCAGCACGGACATCCGGGTGCAATCTGGAAGTAAAATAAAAAACAAATATATCGATTTAAAAAAAGGAGGTACTCAATTTGACTTTTTTTTTTGTTTGCAACACCATCATTTATCAACCAATTTGGTTTTTGTTCGGTTTGAGATATTATTCTTCCCCTTTAGTCCCATTGTAATTTCAACGAGATTATCATGAGTATCTCCAGAGATATGGACATAAACACCTCAAACTTGAACTTGCACAGAATACGATTGGCGCGGCATTTTAAGTCGGTTTTTAAGTTTTTTAAATGTTCTTTAATCATTGAGATAGTCAATCGGGCATTTATCAGGCTAACAACCCAGTGGCGTAGTGGGAGACTAGTCGGCTTTGACGCCAGAGATAGGGTTCATATCCCTGCCATGATACAAAGCATTTTTCTTTAGAAAAATGCATGTGCGAATTCCACAGTGGCTCTCGCTTAATGGTAGAAAACCCCAGCATGGTGATAAGTCTACCAACTTATAGTATATAATCAAAGAAAAAAAAATAGGTACAAATCACGTCGAATTCCATAAGCGGTAGGAGCATATTATATCGATGTCCCGCCTGACTCGCTAACAAAAAGTAGCTTACCACCATCGAGGAGAAAATCTGCCACCATAACCTTACGGTGTTCCGGCAGCACACAACACTTGAAAGTCAGAGTATTCTAGGCCTAGCGTGTTCACCATCTTCGACCGCATCATCACTGACTAACAGGTGAGATAGTAGTCAAACTCTAGCCTATACCTAAGATAAAAAACAATTAAAAACCTTCTCCGGTTTTTTCGACTTATAAGTAGGTTTTCCAAGAAAAGATCGGTCTCACCTCAAAAACTCCAAAAGCGCTCTGGTGCCACATTTTTTAACGCCAATAATGAGAGCATCGGGCAAACGCTTTACCGGAACAGTATTTTGTTTCAGCCGCATATATTTGTCAGTACCATTCAATTTCCACCCGAGAAGAGACGCCAGGCGAAAGCTAGCACTTTTGTATTTTGTTATATGTTTTCTTAGGAACACGTATTTGAAAGTTATCTGAAAGAAAGGGAATTAATAATGCTAAAGTCAGTTTCTATATCGATCGGTCAATTCGCAAAATTTATTAGATTTGTTTTTAAAGGTTTTCGTTTAAAGTGATTCTTTCGCATTCGAAAGTATCCGATTTAATTAGGAGCACACATTTATTCGTAGGAATATACCTAGGAACGTATTCTGGGCTGACATCCGTGATCCGTACAAACCAAAAACATTAACTGGACAAGTGCGAGTTTTATTCATTAAAAATTATGTCTATCTACATAATTATACAAGGCAATATGCAGATGGTGGCTCTATCTCAAATTAATTCTAACTTAAATAATGTGGAAAAACTTAAATAATGGTGTAAAGGATGATATAACTACATATCCTGAAAATTTATCTGATGCGAAAATAACACCAGCCGAATCATAAGCCATTTCTGTTCCTACTTAATAATAAAATAAACAATTCAAAGAAAGGCTGGATCATAAACGTAATAAACTTTTATCAAAGTAATTGCATAATATGAAATAATCTGTGGTACCTACTTAATTCATTAATATTGATAGCGATAAGGTGACTCACCTCTTTTTCGTCAACTAAACAAGTATTCAAAGCATAAAATAAATAAAATAGAAATAATAATATGAAACAAATAAACATAGTTCGTCTCGTTAGCACCGGAACCCATCTCATCGCTGCTTTTCGGATTCATTTGTGAATTGAATGCGGTCTTTCCGTCAATAAACGAACATTACGTATTAGGAACTCTGCCAAAATGCAAAAATGAAAACATTTATTTGCACTAGCTAAAATACATATAAAAAACCATTTCACGCTCTATACGCCGCGCACATTGCTGTGCTCCCAACGAAACACTGCAGTGTTTCAGTTTGAAACAAATATGTTTATGAATTCTGTATTCGCAATCGATGTAGCCCGGGGTTATGTAGGTGCGCGCAATCGCGGTGTGATTCCGATTCGCCTCGGAATATTAAATTTAGCGCGAAAATAATTTTGTAGTGCGTTCTCTTTCCTTTTCAATGTTCGTTTCTGTCTGTCTTTTATGAATGAGTTCGTGTCGTAATGTTGGCGCATATGAAGCTAACGTTAAGGGCCTTATTCGCGATCCATCCCGGCTGTACGTCAGCTCAAGGCCGCGGCGCTGGATGTAGCATACTGACTGTCGTGCGCGTATCAAGCGAGCAGAGTAAATAGAACGAAAAATGTTTTAAATTATAAATGTATATTATACGTATATGTTAAATATGCTGTACAGCAAGTCTGACTACTCTGACGTACGTCCGCGTTATTCACTGTCCATCTGCACGACGCTCGCGGTGGTGGGGGTGCTCGCTGGATGCAAAATCAATAATCGGTGGCAAATCATTGCGAAAATGTGAAGTTTGTGGTGTGAGGATTTAGTCAAAAATGAAGTGAAAAATCCTTTAATTATAAACTTGGATTTAATTTTGGCGGGAAAAAGTGTGTAAAGTAGTAATGAGCAACACTTCTCGATAACCCATTTAATGTGTTTGTGGCGACCTTACGCCAACCTTAAACTCTTTTGACAGTTTTAATCTTGGTGGTCAATCTTTTTGAATTATGTTTTATGTTCAAAATCGATCACTAATGTCAGAAGAGTTTTGACACAGTTTTTATCAAGACATATTAATTTTCTTACCACAATTGGTAATGTTTCTTTGGTTCTTTTAAAAGAAAAACATAAAGGCGTGTAGTTAAATAGTTATAAATATTAAATATTAAAAAAAAACGTGTAGTTAAATACCGTGAGCCACACCTGTGAAGTGGCGAGGCCACGGAATAGTAATAATACAATAAATGTTATATTAAACTACATCGCCGCCTTCTCATTGAGAAAGAACTTAAACAATACCTTCTCAGGAACCCCTCGAAAGCAAACGGCGGTCTGTACTATTAGACCGCCTCCGATAAAGCTAAGTATACTTGCACAATCTTTGTAGATACAATTCACATCGTAAGAGTTAGCTCTGATCTCCACCGGGTTTTGTACACGAGTCGCAAAACGCCGGAACTGCAAGTGCCATCCCGCATCCTGTCTCAGCATCTAAGTAGCAGTAGATTGGGACGGTACGCGTAGCAAGTAACTGGGATATCCCGGGAGTTTTCCCGGAGGTCCCAAACGCTATTGCAGATGTCGAATATGGGTCAAACTCACGATATGGTAGAAACGAACATTTGGTGTACCTACCCAAACAAAAACTAAAAGTTTAACGTCTCATATCTGGATAACATCTTTCCAAAGGCTATTAAATAGTTTGTGAATAGAATAAAATTATAATGTATGCAAAGTTGTTAATTCTAAGTTGAATTATGTTCTTTTGTAACCATTATCATTAAGAGCCAATTTTCATGTGCTGCTGGATATAGGTTCCTTAATTCTACTATGTAATATGTAATGTAATAAAAAATTGCAGAGACCGTAGCTTCGTTTTATTTACTATACCAAATGAACACAGGATTAAGTGATACCACTACTCCTCATTTTTTTTTCTTTTATCGATATCGATAAACAAAAGCAATTCGTTATGTTCAATCCTTAGACCTATATTCCTGTTTTCATAATGTTGGCTCTAGTTTTGTATTGTTAGGTTGGTAACAAAGTGCTTTCATAATTCGATTATTAACGATGTAGGGAAGTGCAGACTCTTATAACGTACAGTCCGGCAAGTATAACTTGGCGTGCCTGTGCGCCACTGTGCTTTTACTTTGTACTTTGATAACAGTTTCTCTTAAACCACTTTTAATTACTTTTGGCATTATTGAACTATTTTAATGTAGCAGATTTATCAACAATAATGTCGCGGTAATCTCTCAAACGTCAAACTCAGAGTTTCAATTAAAATAATTAGTTCCAAAAATCACCACCGCCAAGTTATACTTGTGGCACTGTAGTAGTGTGATTCAGTACTCTGTGGTTACCCCCTCTGTGGTCTGTGATGGTAACATCAAAGAGTAACATAATATATGGGTAACATTTAATTTTACCAAGTAGTGTAGTTGGTGCTAGGATGATGGATTATCCATCATCCTAGAGTTGGTGTATTAGATTATTTTTTGATAAAATAAATCAGATAAAATTGTCCTATCAGTCCGTTTATGCTAACATTTGATGAAATAGATCAACTTGTGCCGTATTTAGTGGCCGATTTCATTAGATTGTGATTTGAAGTGGCAATTTTAATTGATGTCGGGCTTGACCGTCTAGAATTGTTGATCTACCAACATAAAGAAAACTATAATCAAATCACAATAAAGTGACAGCTACCGTCAGATGTAAACGAAAAAGAAACTCAATCGTCTCAAACTTTGAAGCAGTGAAATAAATTAAAATGACAGTCCAGCAGCTAAACTCGAATATTTCTGACGAGTCAGATGATATGGTTAGCTTACCGCCCGCGGAAAATATTTATAGGCGCAAATATCAGCTACTATTGGAACGATGTGAAGTGCTGCAACAGGATAACGAAAGAATTGTGAATAGGTTCGGGTTTTTGAGTCGATGCTGGAGTTATTGTTCGTTTTTTGTACATGCATTATATTGAGGTAATGTTGCAGGATAAATGAGGTGAAGAAAATATCCAAAAGATATCGGAAGGATATAAAACTCTTGGTCGAAAAGTTGGACCAACATGGTGATCCTTTTAGGACGATTTCCTTGGAAGTAGAGGCCAAACCAGAGTTGACTGTGAGAAACCCCCGCCCTGTGGCCAAATCACAACCCAGTGCTAAACAAATTGAAAAGCAAAATGCTACCAGTGGGAAAAAACCAACCAAGAGAAAAAGTAAAGGAGAGAAGGTAACTAGTTTACTTATATATTTCATTTATCAAACAAACATTATCTATTCTTAGCTATAGAATATGATTTCAAAATTACTCCAATATCTTGTGGTTAGTTTAGAATAAAAAATGAAAACTTCCAAAAACATTTTTAACAACAAATGTGTTTCATATCTCTTGCAGCCAGAAAGAGATCCAAATGCACCTAAGAAACCATGCAATGCCTTCTTCCAATTCTGTCAAGAACAAAGACCGTTAATAGTAGCTGAAACAAACTCGGAAATTGGCACAGAGCCTTCAAAACAGGAAGTCACGAGACAACTAGCTTCCAGATGGAGGTCACTTAGCTATGAGGAAAAAAGTGTAAGTTTCTATTACTAGGGTATACCAAAGTTACCACAATCACAGTGCATGACCCATCGATGGTGCATTTTGAGTCTCTTAAAATATGTGCATGCCTCATGCATGGGACATGAATCCTAGCTACACAGGGAACATGTTAAGTTCTTATTATTAAGGCCTAGGTCTAGTAAACAGCTTTGACCATGTCTCCAACCACGTACTGGACAAAGACATATTACAATTGGTTTGTTGTGTTGCAGCATGTTAATCAGTTACCAGCCAGTATGGAAGATGAGTTGGCTTACCATTGTGTCAGATTGTGGTCAAGTGCTTGCATAAAACAGTGTACACACACTGACACATAAATAACTGGACAGATTTAGCTAAATAGAAAGATTGCCTATAGACTAAGACACTTCTCAACAAGGTTGAAACTGTGGCCCGGCACAACACGGCAAGTCCTTGTTCATTCTCTTCAAAGCCTAACAAATTGTCACTAAATAATTAAGATAGTTTAAAAACTAAAACAACCGACTTCAATGCCCCGCTCATAAATTTCAGTAGCAAGTTTGAGACGTTTATTGTCAGTTCTCTGGAGATACTAATCAGATCTCGATGAAATTACAATGGGACCACCTCGGAAACATACCCTACCGATTACAAAAAGAACCATTCGAATCGGTTCACAATTGACGTAGTAATTGTGTATCATACACACAAAAAAAAGGAAAGAAAACAAAATATACAGATGAATTGAGAACCTTCTTCTTTTTGGGAAGTTGGTTGAAAATCTCATCATATGACAAAGAGGCATTACAATTATTAGTTCCTGGAGACTTGACAGATGGCTTACAAAATGAACCCAGTTATCTGTCATTGTTATACTGAAATAATGTATCAAATCTCTTGTTTTCAATTGATGTCTGTCTATACCGCTTTCATTCCTTATTTTAGCTTTGTAATTTTCAAACTTTGTTGTAATAAGTGAATATTTTCACTACAAATAATAAACATAGATTAGCTTTGACTCTTTTGACTGTGACATCTCAGTAGATTTGCATCAAAACTCACCTAGCAAGTGTATAAGAATTATGGCACACTATATCTAGAAGTCTTAGAATTGGTAATCATTTTGTTTCATGGTCTTGGTAGCAGGCAGCAGATGCCTGATAGTAAGCAAACATATCAGTCTCTAACACATCATCATCATCAGCCTATCTCTGTCCACTGCTTGACATAGGCCTCACCTATGGCATGCCACTGAGCTCGAACTTCAGCTCGTTGTTTCCAGCCGCTGCCAGCCAGCTTTCATATATCATCGCTCCATCTAGCTGGAGGGCGCCCTACACTAGACCAATAACTCATATTGACATAAAATTCTCTATGCACACTCTATAATCCGGAACGAAGTAATTCACCAGAGAACTGAAGTTATCTACAGCTCAACGGATTAGTAAGCTGAAGTGGCAGTGGGCTGGTCATATCTGCCGCAGGACTGATAACCGTTGGGGTAGACTTGTCCTTGAGTGGAGACCGCGAATTGGCAAACGGAGCGTAGGACGTCCTGTGACCAGGTGGAGCGACGACATATGCAAAGCGGTGGGCCGTGACTGGAAAATAAGAGCCGAAGATCGGGCTCAGTGGCGCACCTTAGCAGAGGCCTACGTCCAGCAGTGGACGGACACCGGCTGATAATGATGATGATGACCCTATAATTTTAATTACCACTGACCATTGCCAGCCTTTGTCTTCAAACCATAAAAAACATTAATAATTTCATTAGTTCTAATTTATTATCTTTGTTTCAGGTTTACGTGGCAATGTTTGAAAGGTCAAAAGAGAAATATGCTGAACAAATGTCCCAATACGTAAAAAAAGAACAATGACATTCATTCTCCTTGTGATAGTCGTCAGCTTTAAGTTTAGGATTACTATAATAAAAAATAATTTTAAGTATAAAAACTTTTAATTTACCTTAACACCACATTATAACTAAATCACTTTGCCATAACTTTTTTAGGATGACCACACGGTTAATATTGCTTGAGAAACTGTATGGCTATATGTACACAAAAATTTTAAAAGAAATTTACAAATTATTTGCAATCGATAATGCTACTATGTATTTGCTACAGCAATAGTTGCCTATGTGTGGTCAGCCTTATTTATTGATGGAATTAGGACACACAATTTTTTACACTGTATACAATTCATATTTTAATAAGATAATCTTTAGAATTCATAAATATTGTATAAGGCAATCAACATCAATAAATTATATTGTGCACTTAAATGCAGTTCTCACCAATAGCATAGATAAATTAAGGTTCTTTTTAATTTATCTATGCCGATACTTAACCAACAAAATGTATATATAAGGCTTGTTTCAAAGTAATGTGTAAAGCTGGCTATGTGTTAGTGGTCCATAGCTAAACATTTCTCTGAAACTAACCTAAGGCGGCACTCCAGATAGAGGAGACATAAGAAGGAAAATGTGTCTGTGCCCCGAGCTCAAGTCAATTTTAAACACTATATCCACGCATTACGTCTTTTCGGCAAGTGCCTGATAAAACTGGAATAGTTCTATCCTTTGAAGTGGTCCTTCTCAAGTCGGATTGCTCTCATGGTTTCAATAGGGTTGTTACATCCAGCATGCTGCATCACAGATGGTTCAATAACCCTCATGAAGGGATTGTATAGCTTCTCTTCAGCTATGGTCGAAGGCACCTGAAAGTGACAATAAAATTTTATTTAATTTTATATAACTAAAATCTGAAATCATACATTGTTTAAATTATTTATTGTTTGAAAATGTAACTCGGTTCAAGTAACAACTACCCGGTAAAAATAAAAACTCCAAATTCGCGATCTTTAACGTTCACTTATTTTCACAACCGTTACTTAACATACTGAACACAAAAATCGGTATAAATGTCAAACTTTTTTTTTAAATTCAATTATCTTTTTATTGCTGTTAATGTTGATGCCACAATCTTTCCAGTCCAGCGTCTTAAACATATCCTCTAAGGCATTAGTGAACAGTTTCGGGGATATGACATCTGTCTCACTCCTCGACGCAGGTGAATATGTTTAGTACGCTGGTTCTGTACTTGTACTGACATCGTTGCGGCATTATATAGACATTTCATCACTTCGATATATCGCCAGTCGACTTGGCAACGCTGCAGGGACTCAAGAACCGACCAGGTTTCGATTGAGTCGAAGGCCTTCTCATAGTCCACAAATGCTAAGCACAGGGGCCGATTGTACTCTTCGGTCTTCTGTACAATCTGCCGCACCGTGTGGATGTGGTCTATGGTGCCGTAACCGCTTCGAAACCCGGCCTGTTCCGGAGGTTGAAACTCGTCGAGTCTTCGCGCAAGACGGTTCGTGATGACCCTTGAAAACAGCTTGTAGACATGGCTCAGAAGCGAAATCGGGCGGTAGTTTTTCAATAGGGTTTTATCTCCTTTTTTGAAAAACAAAACCACTATGCTTCTGTTCCATGCCTGTGGAGTTCTACCAGTGAAGAGAACAGAATTGAAGAGCTGTTGCAGCTGGCTTACCTCCAGCTTTTAGAAGCTCCGTTGTGATTCCGTCCTCACCTGGGGCTTTTCCATTTTTGAGCTGTCTAAGGGCCATCACGATCTCATCTCGGCTGACTTCGGGCAGGTTTTCTGTGAAGTGGCGGGTTAAGGTGGCTCTGCAATCCTCAGTATCGGGTTCGGGCCTTGAAGCATGCGATGCGTAGAGCTTGCTGTAGAAGTCTTCAACTTCCGGCAGAATCTCCGGTTTGGATGCGACGACGTTCCCCGTTGATGTTGTCAGCTTTGTGAGGTGATTTCTACCTAGAGGCTGGACGAACACTTTCGACCCCCGATTTTGCTCAATTGATTCTGTAATCAAGAGCGTGTTAGAGGATCGGAGGTCGCGTCGTACCAGCTTCTTAATAGTTTTGTTGCGCACCTGGTTAATTGACAAAGCTGACAATGGGTCTGTTCGTCTCTCTTCCATTAGTTGAAGTGTTTTTGCCGAAAGCTTGGACTTTTTGCCCGTACGCTTGCTCTCGCAAAACTTCGTCCCTTCTTCCCTGAGGATTTCCACCACTTCTTCAAGTTTCTGGTCTACGTCATCTGTGGTTTCCAAGGCAGCGAATCGATTTTCCAATTTTAATTGGAATGTTTCAGACCCAACAACGGTTTGGAGTAGGTTTGGTCGGAGCGTGGACTTATCAATCGGAATCTCTCGGCTTTGAAGTCGATATCCAGAGAGCCTCGCACAAGTCGCACAAGCACAAGTCAAATTGACGAGCAGGGGGCAACCCCTGTGATTCCTACTCCCAAATCCGTGTGGTCCTAGAGTCGATTCACTGCAGGTCTGTACTCCCACTTTGGCGTTAAAGTCTCCCATGACAACGTTGTAGTGAGCCTTAGCGGTGGTATGTAAGGCTCTGGAGATGTCTTCGTACATACTTTCCACCTCTTCATCCAAGTGTGCCGAGGTCGGTGCGTAGACCTGGATAACCTTGAGGCTGTACCTCTTGGTTAACCTTATTATAAGGTACGCAACCCTGGTCGACACACTGGAGATTTCTACAACGTTGTCACTGAGAGCTTTGTTGACCAGGAACCCGACGCCGCCTTGGGATGGCTGGTCACCTTCTCTGTAATACATAAGATGGCCTGATTCTAGAGTTATGGTGTCCTCTCCCTGTCTTCGGACTTCACATAACCCCAGAATGTGCCATCTTATGTGTCCCAGCTCCTCCTCCAGCTGCGTCAGATGCTCATCTAGCCGCATCGTGCGTCCATTAAACGTAGCGAGGGTCAGTTTCTTTTGGCGGCCTACCGTAACCCGGGGATTCTTAGCACCCCCTGCCCTGCCGTTACCATGACCGCCGCCGTGGTCAGGAATAGCAGGGCGGCCGGGAACTGGGGGCCGCGGCTTATTGTGACTTTCCATGATGGGTGGGGGGGGGGGGGGGGGGGGATGACCTAATCGCCACGCTGGGCAGGCGTGTTGGCGATCGCAGGACGTAGCTTCTCGCACCGTCGTTGCTGCCCGTCACCGGCCTGTAGTATTTAGCTACGCCATAATTTTGAAATGGTTATACCGCCATTTGTCGGTCGCCAGAGCCTCGTTGGTTTGTCAGCAGGATGCGAGAGACGGCAAGTACATCTCTCACTTACGATTCGCAGATGACATCGTCATTATGGCAGAGACGCTGCAGGACCTACAAAGGATGTTGAATTACCTAGCTGATTCTTCTCGTCGCATCGGTCTCCGGATGAATTTGGATAAAACCAAAGTCATGTACAACGAGCACGTTGTTCCGGAACCGATTGCCGTAGATGGAATCCCAGTCGAAGTTGTCACGCAGTATGTTTACCTAGGGCAAACGCTCCAACTAGGCAAACACAACTTCGAGAAGGAAATCCAGAGAAGAATTCAGCTGGTCTGTGCAGCATTTGGGAAACTCCGTGGAGTCTTCTCGTCGCCTATACCACAGTGCCTAAAGTCTTTAATCAGTGCGTCCTACCTGTCATGACATATGGAGCCGAGACGTGGACACTCACGGTTCGACTAGTCCACCAGTTTAAAGTCGCTCAGCGAGCTATGGAGAAAGCTATGCTCGGTGTTTCTCTGCGGGATCGAATCAGGAACGAAGTAATTCGCCAGAGAACTAAAGTGATCGACATAGCTCAGCGGATTAGCAAACTGAAGTGGCAGTGGGCTGGTCATATCTGCCGTAGGACCGATAACTGTTGGGGCAGACTGGTTCTAGAGTGGAGACCGCGAATCGGCAAATGTAGAGTAGGACGCCCTGTGACTAGGTGGAGCGACGACATTCGCAAAGCGGTGGGCAGTGACTGGAAACAAAGAGCCGAAGACCGGGCTCAGTGGCGTGTCTTGGGGGAGGCCTACGTCCAGCAGTGGACTGATACCGGCTGATAATGATGATCTTTTTATTTTGAAATCGGTATAAACGTCAAACTTCTATTCAATACAATTATCTTTTTATTTTGAACGCATGCCATATACAATTTACAGCCAAATAACACGAGACTGATAGGCGAAGACAGGACGGCGGGAGTGAGGGCGGCAGGGTACAGCTCGCTCGCGGGCCGCACGGCGGGACATGCTTCATGGTGTATGTATACACTACTGAACCGAGTAACTCGACCGAATACTCGCTTTGACTAAATTAAAACAGAGTAGTACTCGGTTACTCAGTAAAACTAGTACTCCGTGCATCTCTAGTAGAAACTTATTAACACAAAGTATAACAAGTAAATCTTACAGTAGGCTGTCTCTGATCCCGCCTGCTCATAGACCACTGGTATTTCTTCTGCACCTCTTCATTCTCGGGTTCCACATAGGCTGCAAACTTCAAGTTCTGGAGAGTGTACTCATGCCCACAAAACACTTGGGTATTATTGGGTAGGGTGCTCAGTACAGATATAAGAGCTGTATACATCTGTTCTGCAGTGCCTTCGAAGAATCGCCCGCATCCACCCAGGAATAATGTGTCACCTTTGAACAGAAAACGTGGAAGTTTAAACTATGAGAAGTATAATTACTTTCTCGCAGTTTAGACTTTAAACAGAATTGCTATTAAGTAATAGCAGAACTGCTATAAATGCCATTAACAATAACAAACAACCAACTTCCATGCAGTGCAAGTCAGTTTAAGTTGCAAGTTTGAGACGTTTATCGACATATCTCTAAAGATACTCATCAGATTTCGATGATATTACTATCCTTTCCAACAAAACAAAAAAAGAATCAATTAAGATTTCTCAATAACTCCTGCTTTTTTTTTAAGTTGGTTAAAAAGAGACTTGGTTTCCACCTTAGCAACAGCAATAGGATTTCGTCATATTAATATAAAAAAATGTACAACATTTTTTTTATTCTGAGCTCAGTTTGAAAAAAATCTCAATGCTCATAAGTTAGCATTAGCATAGGCAGCATAGGTCATTATATAGGTCATAGGTCATTAGTGCAACTTTTATATAATGGTGGTTTTAAAACAATAAAATGTGTTAGTCAAACCATAGAAGCAGATTCTGTTATAAAAACAACCACAAGCTGGGCCATCCAGAAAACATCAGCACCTGATATTTTTAACCGACTTCCAAAAATGAAGAGGTTCAATTCGTCTGTATGTTTGGTACGCGATTACCGCCATTTTTCCATGGGTAGGGTACATCTTCACAGTGGTACTGTACCATTATACAATTCATTGAGATCTGATAAGTATCTCCAGAGATATGACGATAAATATCTCAAACTTGCTACTGAAATTTGCGTGGTATGTGAAGTCGGTGTTATTTCAAATATTATGTTTAAGTGTCATCTCTACACTTTATATTTTTGTACATTTTCATCGCTTCAGTGGGAGTGGTTAGAGTGTTTGGGCGGTTACCCAAGGGGGGCGGTTACCCAAGGGGCGCGGGTTCGAGTCGCGCCGGAACGTAGGGCGATGCGAATATAACGATACGTGTGACTTAAGTTGCTCGGCGTGAAGTTAGCACCCGAGCGCTGCGAGGGTGCTAACTTCACGCCGTGCAATAATAGATTACCTAAGTCACGAGTATCGTATATTCAAAACCGTACTGCTTGGCGTACAGGGGCCTGATTCAGCATGACCATTTTAATGTCTTAACGTGCCGCGTTACAATATTTCCACGTTATTCGCATCAAAGGTATTCTCTATGCCAATATCAAGTTTGGCAAAGGCGGTAGTGATGCGTTTAGAGTTGTCATAATATCGTGAGGTAAGATGGCGTGTAACGCGCGCGTCTTGATTTTTTGAAGTAAAATTGACAGCAAGTGACATGAGGAATTTAAACAAAAAGCGCGCGTAAAACTACGCATGCGCGGTGCACCATGATATATACATAAAAACATTTACAATTTTCATTATTGGCGTCTGTTTGTTGAACAAGCTATACAAGGATGACCAACATTACATTTGCAATAAGATGGACTAAGGGAATGTTCAACTATTTACAAAAATAGCCTAAATTATGTGAGTTGGTAAAACTCATATTAAATAGTAAGAAAAGTAAAGAAGTACCTAGGTACTTCTTTCCTTTTCTTCTCTACCTACCCCAACAGGAAAAATGAGTGATTGTATGTATGTACAACTTATATTAACAATCCTACTATTATTTACGCAAAAACAGCTGAACGGATTTGGGTAAAGTTTGGTAAATAGATAGTTTATATACAATACTATAATGTATAACTCCTTGGATACTTTTTATCCCGATACATGATAGATTTCTTTTCAACGCAGGTGAAGTTGTGGGGCGCATGTAGTTATTGATAAAATGACAATGCAATGATTGACTATAATTGGCATTTAGAGAATGAAGTTTTTATTGTCGTTCCAAAACTAGTGCATTTATAAGAGGATCCATTGATTGTTTTCAATAAAAAATATTTATAATTTATTTAATGTTTTTTTGTTTTTAAATTAAGCTACAGAATTGCTATTGATGTTTTATTGCTGGCAAATCGACCTAATATAAAGATAAGACAGAAAAATAAAGAAATGTATGAAACCGCAAAATTACCGATGGAACCGGAAGTAAGGTTTATGAACTAATGGCGTGGAATCGAAAACTGGACATAGAAAACATATTGTTTGGCATACAGAATACCATTTTTCAATAATGTGCCGTGGCGCGTTTGAGGAACACGTTTACGTTTAGAGCACGCTACAACATTACACGTTTTTGGCAAGTTATCTCATTGGTCATACTGAATAAGGGCCCAGGGCATCGGAGTGCGTTTGAAGCGTGGCGCTCACTAAAAAAATGAATTATTCAAACTACTAACTACTTTCATAAGAATGCAATGGCAGTGCTCATTTGAGGGCCCGGTGGCGTAATCGGGAGAACGGTCGGCTTTGATGCCAGAGGTACCAGCACCAGAGGTAGTTCAAACCCCGCTGTACACCAACAGATTTTTCTATCGAAAAATGTATGTGTGCTTTTCACAGTGGCTCTCCGGTGAAGGAAAAACATCGTTAAGAAACCAACAACCCCCGTATGGTGGTAGGACACTATCTATTGTCCGCCTGGCTAGCTACCACCCTCAAGTTAGAAAATCTGTCGCCAAACATGTAATGTGTTCCGGCAGCTATTCTTGAGAGCCAGTTCCCATTCTAGGCCTAGCGTGCATACCATCACTTACCAACAGGTGAGATAGTGATCAAAACGCTAGCCTATAAGATCTAAAAAAAAAAAAAAAGGTTTAATTTTCCTTAGCATCAGCAAAGCTTCATAATTACAACATTAGCAAACATTAAGTACCAGTAAAAACAGCAGTTTCAGTGGGAGCTGTGACATAGTAGCAGATATGACCAGAAGTATGACACGGTGTAGAAAGGCACTGCACATCAAGGTTTCCAATTTTGAATTTTTCATTGTGTTGCACCTTTTTCGACAATGCACCGATGCGATCATCTCCCCCGTATACAGTTAGGTTCGGCTGCATCTTGAGGAGATCTACATTTCCTCCAGCATGGTCCCTGAAATTGTATGTTTGGTTTGGTTAAAATTTTGTAAGCCTACATTATAATTTGACACACTTCCCGGTGATTGATTGGGCTGAAATTTCGCACACATGTAAATAGGAATCATCATCATCATCATCAGCCTATCTCTGTTCACTGCTAGACATAGGCCTCACCTATGGCACACAACAATTTTAAAATTGGAATAGAAAAAAAAACATGTTTGATTAGGAGCAAGAATACAAATATTCTGAGTGAGATTTTAACACTACACAACTTAAAGACAGTTATAAAGAAAATCATCTTTTAAAAAGTGAGACATTTTTACATGTCTAGAACATTTTGCAACTAGCAAAAATACAATGCATTATAATAATATACATCTTTTACAAAATTCAGAAATTAACTGTCCATTACAAATTGATCTTGCTTTGGCATCTGTTAAACAGTTTTATTACTACCTCAAGTACCAAATGTCTGTAAAAACACATTTATCACGTGACAAAAATAAAGCTTCATTAAACATTACATAAAATGTACTTTTTTTTTTACTTTAACTTTTACTTGCATATTTTGTATGATAGATGGTAGAGGTCAGCCTTATTACAAAGCAAAGGCAGCTAGATTCCACAATATGGTTTTAATTAATAATTGAAATTGAAGTTTTCAGTTTGAACAGTTGACTTTAAAAAAAGGAGGAGGTTTTATATTCGACTCTATGTATTTTTTTTATGTATGTTCACCGATTACTCGAAGACACCTGAACTGATTTGGATTTCTTAAATTTTATTTGAAAGGTTTCAGGTGCTCCCATTTAAATTTCATGATGAAGATAATACTTAGTACTGAAAATGACAAGCGCAACATTTGAAGTCTGTTCTTAAGTTTTTTAAACGATCTTAAATTGTTAATTTACCACCCACCCTCCGTTTCGCTACTAAGTGTACCGATAAAGTTTTCAATATAAAGCCTCAGAATATTTCAGAAGAATTTTGTATGAGTGTTCCCAAGTTAGTGTCCACGATTGTACAAATTGAGATACAGAGTAATACAAAATTCCTTACCAATGATGATGAGTGGTCAACACAGTGGTAAGGTTCAGCCCATGTTCTGCAACCGCACTTAGCACTGTATTGGGTTCAACAGGGTCCACGATGGCAGCTTGCTTGGTAGATTTATCAACTATAAGGTACATATAGTTGTCCTGTAGTGCAGGCAAGATCTTCACTTCCATGTTCTCATATAGATGGTGGTTGATTATGCTGTGAGCTTCTCTCTGGTTACGTACTAACGCTGCAACAGTTGACCGCAGTTGACAACAGAGTGACCGCAAAGTCAGTAATACCAAATTCTTGAGTAATAAGTTTCCACGCTCAGTCCGGCATAGTCAATACGGCATGATTACTACGTAAGCAACGCTGCGAAGTAATACTGCACGGAAGCGTCCGACCCTGCTGCCGCTTGGTAGCAAACTGAGCGCGGAAGAGTATTACTCAAGCATTTAATATTACTGAACTTGCGTTCACTCGGATGTTCGGCACGAATCCGTCTGCCTTTTTTATGATAGTTTGAGAGTAAAAGTTACTTATCTTATCACTAATAAGAACAAGAGCAAACATAATAGAATGTTAAATAGTTGTTTTCAAGAAGCTTATTATGTGCTTATGCCGTAACCTTGAACAGTATGGATAATGTTATGAACCTACATATTTAATCAACCTCTTGATGAGGCATGATATATTATCGTAAATATTCAAAATGCGGCATGCTTAGATAATTTACTTTTATCTAAGGCGGCATGGTACGAACCTTTGAAATAGAGCTTGGTGACTTGCTCGGAAAGGCCAAATGGCAATTTATTCACGAGCCTGGCGAGCATTGAAGTATATTTAAACTTTCAGTAAAAGCATTAAACTAAATTCGATGTTTTGCAGATAAATTTTACCTTTCCCAAGATTTGTATATTTCTACCTGCGGTCTTTTTTTTTACTGACAAACAAAAGGGACAACAAAATGTGATGACAGATGACATGACATTGACAGGTTCTGTCTATCCTGTCTGACAGTAGCAGAGTTGCCAACTGTACCGACACAGCTCAAGGCTTGACCGCACTAAGCGACACTTTACGACAGCGGCGCGACGCTACACGTAGCGACACTATTAGGGATACCGCACTTTAACTGCAGTGCCGTGACAGTTTGCAGCAAAATTTTCTCTCGGTCGTTCGGCAATTTCTGAGGAAGATGGAAGAAACTGATTTTGATGTTATTATAACGAACGTTATACTTATATAGAAAGTTATACTGACTGAATAATACAATTAATTTATCTTCTTCGAAAACCATTTTAAACACAACTTGTCGTACTATGAACCAAATACGTTCTAACTTGAATAAAGTGAAGTGTCGCGTCACGTGCTATACCACACTAACGGCAGCGGAACAACACGACGTGACACGGCGCGTCAGATTTGACTAGTTGGTCAACTTTGACGCGCAGTGTCGCGGCGCGTAGTTACGCTGCTACGTAGTGCGTTATACCCCATACAATTTCTTACAAAAAATATTTTGTCGCTACGTGTCGCGTCGCGCCGCTGCCGTGAAGTGTCGCTAAGTGCGGTCTAACCTTAACACAATTCCAAAACGCAGAATTCAGACTAAGTAGATATACTACGCATCAGGCTAATACGGGCTATGTTGTGGACGGAGTATTAAATGGATCTGGCATTTATATAACAATAATAATATTAGAAGGATAAAACTATACAATCACTAGTATGAGAGAGCGAGATGGACAACAATTTTTTATCCTTCTCTGCATATGCATTATTGTTTGGAGCCAGCTCTGGCTCCCAGTTCAGTTCTAGTGCACCCATTGGCTTTCACCCGCTTTTATGTATGGCCCGACCAAATTAAGTTGTTCATTTTATCTTATTGCTGGCGTATTTGTAACGTGTTCATAATTTTAGTCGGGTTATATCTCTTTAGCTATGTCATTCACATACGCTAATGTCTTCTCTATTTAATTTTCCCTCTACGGGTAAGTAGAGATGCTTCGCATTGTACCGTCATCTTTATAGCTGAACCCTATGACCTAGGACGATGAATTACAATCGTCCTAGGCTAAACCTCTCCCAAAAAGTTGCTATATGTCCATATTTGCTTAAAAACCGGCACCAACTGCAAATAATAAGTTTGTAATAGGAAATTCATTTTTTTTTACGGTTTTTAGATTTTTCCTTTATGAAGCACTGAGAGATTGACTACGCCCGAGTCATTCTTTTCGATAAATCTCAACTGACCGCGGCATGACCGCAGACTGACCGCTGACCGCAGACCGCGGTAGTGTGTTTGAGAACTGTCAAAAATGGTTAGTCTGTCAACGTCAACGTCAAACGTCAACTTTCGTTTGTTTTTGTTGGACACATGTAGCTGCGGCATGCCTATTTGTTTACTAGTACGAATAAATATATTTATTTAAATGACTGCCTGGTTGTAATTAATAAAGTCAACAAAATGAAGATTAAACCTGTAAAACACAAGACTACAAACACTTTTCGGGTGAGTTTATGTATGATAAAAATATTTCAAATTTTAGGTTATAAATATAATTTCTTCAGTCTTTTACAAGATTCCTTTGCTACGTGGTATTTACAAAAACACAAAAAGTTTTTACACTCAACAGAAGAATTTTCTAAAATTATGTGTTAATACTTACGTTAAAAATTGCAATTATTCAACCATAAAGTACCACTAAATCACTTAATAACTTTTCTACTAATTCAATTTAATGTTTCATTTTAGTTTGTTCCTTTTGCGGAGCGTATAAATTCTATAGACATCCGCCATGCTGCGCTGTACCATATCGAGCACGAATACACAAAGCGTCCAGAAGACAACGAGACGCACTTCTGCCTGGCCATACAGAAGTGGCGTGTCCTCAACTTGACACAAAACTTTAAAAAGTTTAGACGGGAAGTGCTTGGCATAGTAACTGTGCCACAACTGGTACATAAGAAAAATGAAGTTTTAGGAATATTGGAGAAGTATTTGAATTTGGAGGATCAGCTCTGTCTTCAACCATTGTTGGAGTAAGTGTGTATTTAATTATATTATTTTCTTTTATTAATTTCTTTATTTACCGCTGATACTGACTGCTTTGGGCAAGTCACAAACCTTCGATGTATATGTATTATGAGAGCATTCTCGCTGTGAATGTGGTCTAGATGAAGGAACTCTAGATCATATATTTTTCTGTTATCCAAAATTATCTTTCTCCCTATATGATGCCATAAGCCAAATGCCAAAGCCTAAATGGCTCGTCCCGTTAATATAAAATATCTCCTTTCATAATGGCGATAATTATTTGTCGAGATGGACTGGTAAGGGCTTAGCTCAAGGTGATCCCATTTCTCCTATTTTGTTCAACATAGTCACTCATAGGTTGTGTAAATCCATCAGTGATAGAGTTTTCTATTTACAATATGCAGATGATTTTGTTTTTTATGTCCAAGGTAAAGATATACATAGTAGTGCTTGTGAAATTCAAGAAACTGTTGTTTCTATAGCTTCTCTGTTAAATAATATTGGTCTAGATATATCCCTTAGCAAAACGCAAACTTGTTTGTTTAGTAGAGGAAGGAGGAATAACCGCGTCACATTATCTATTGAAGGTAATACAATTCCTTATGTGGAATGTGTCAAATACTTGGGAGTGTGGTTGGACAGATCTCTGTTGTGGAATAGGCATATTAATGAAACGCAAGATAAAGTATCTAGGTGTATAAATTTACTTAAAATCTTAGCTGGTGCATCATGGGGTATTCATCCAAAACATTTACGCAGATTATATATTTCATTAATTAGAAGCAAAATTGATTATGCTAGTTTTATTTATAGTAACGCTTCCAAAACACATTTAATAAAATTAGACCGTGTTCAAAATAAGGCTTTACGAGTAATCGGAGGCTTTATTAAAACGACACCTATCCATGGCATGGAATATGAATTATTTCTGCCACCTCTTTATTTAAGGAGGAAGTATTTGGCTTTAAAATTCTGTATTAAATCTCAGTCGTGGTCTTCTAATCCTACAATAAAAATTTTAAATAAACTTCATAGTCAAAGCGAGACATTATATTTCCGCAGAAAAACCAAGCCGCTATTATCTACTGTCTATAACGATATACTTAATGAAAAAGTCAATAGCAGCTATACCCTTAATATGTTTACATTAGATACTTGGGTCTCCAATATTAATACAGATTTGATTCAAACCAACATTGAAACTATTAACCAACCGAAGCATAGGTATGATAATATTGTTTTAAAGTTGAATACCTTACACATGCTTTCGACAAAATACAACGGTTGGAATAAAATTTACACAGATGGGTCGCAAACCTCCTCAGGACGTGGTGCGGCCTTTTATGATCCCAGTCACAACGTGAAAGAATCATATAAAATTGTAAATAACTCTGAATTTTCTATAATGTTTGTAGAGCTTTTTGCTATATCTGAGGCCCTTTCATATATTATAAGCAATAACATTAAAAATGTAGTAATATTGTCAGATAGCAAAAGTGCGCTACAACACATAACTAGCTGCACCTTTGGAAACAAAGGTTCAGCAATAGCATACACGATTTTATCGAAAATACTTGTGCTGCTCTCTAGGAACGTTTCTTTAAACATTCAATGGGTGCCTTCACATGTAGGGTTGTGTGGAAACGAGGAGGCTGACAAACTAGCTAGAGATGCAATATCAAATGGTATAGAAGTCTTTTTAACACCGGAATATTCCGAAGTCTTCATTAAGCACAAGTGGACGATAACTTCGGCTTGGAAGGAGTATTTTGATAGGGCATCTCTCAGCAAAGGCATATGGTATCGTACCATACAGTGTGAGCCTCCTCGTGTTCCATGGTGGACAAATATTAGACTTCATCGAAAATTTATTGTTATCGCCCACAGGTTGCGATCCGGACATGTACCTTTAAACAAATTCAAACATCTTATGAGAAAGCTGAGCAGTCCGGATTGCAATCTATGCGGCAAAGTTGATGATATCTTTCATTTCTTGATGGAATGCTCATGTACCCAAAACCTCAGAAACGATATTTTCGCGAAATTTGAAATCAACCACCTTGATGTGGGCATATTTCAGAGCATTTTATCTGATCCATCGTCAGACGCGGCTAGAATGCTCTATCTATGTGTACACAGGGTGGTTGAAGAGCGTTCGTCGTAACAAATTTTTATTTTGTAAGCTAATACGGGTCTGCCATAGCTATATTTAGCCAAAAGCCCCTAAATAAAAGTTGAATAAAAAAAATAAAAAAATATGTATTTACTCTCTTTGTGTATATTTTGTAATATTTAATTTATTAATTTTTCTTTCTTATAATGATACTGTACACTGGCCATACTTTTGACACTGGCAGAAAAACGCCAAGCAGCGTTTAAAAGCCATAATAAGAAGAAGAAGAACAAGAAGTATATGTACTATGTACCAGATGACGTGTTAGCCTAAGTACTCCTAACACCCGATCGCGCACTGCTCGGCTCTTAAGTCAGTTTATGACGCGTGCCTCTGGTTTACATGTACCTGGCTGGCGCAAACCATTCAGGGGTAAAGCCCCCCCGCCTTGAAGGTATAAAGCTGCGGAGACCCCCCCTTACGGAGATATGATTTTTGAAAAAAAAAAAGAGAAAACAAAAAAAATCATATCTCGGAAAGGGGGGGTTTCTGCAACTTCCCCTTCAGGGGGTGGCTCTACCCATCCCCCCGCCCCCTCCTAACCCCCCAAAAATTGATGTCAGCTAATGAAACATTCCTACCAATTTTTCACTTATTTAGATGATTTCATTGTTAAATGTTCAAAACAGAAAAAAATCATATCCCTGAAAGGGGGGGTCTGCGCAACTTTTCCTTCAAGGGCCCCCCTCTCTACCCCTTCCCCCACCCCCTAACGCCTCTCCCACCCCTAAAATCGATTGGAGTAGAACTAAAGTTGAGCCTCGAAATTGGTTGTTTTAGTTATTGAACTATCTTAATTATTAACCTTAAACATGTTTTAATTTCCAGGATCTTAGTATCTCTAGCTAAAGATCTCCGTGAAGATTTCTACCCTCACTTTCCAAGATTTTTAGACATACTGATAAAGTTACTGAACACCAAAGACCCAGAACGCCTAGAATGGACACTAATCTGCCTGGCTTTCCTCTTCAAAGTTTTAAAGCCATATTTGAAGAAGGACATAGCTGTGGTATTGAAAAGAATTATTCCATTGTTGAGTGAAAACCAGCCACAGTATATAAATAATTTTGCTGCAGAAAGCTTTGCCTTTGTAGCCAGGGATATAAGAGACAAGAAAAAGTTTATAACACTTGTGTTAAACTACCTGGAGAAAAATGATGATGTAGGTTAAATATCTATTTTTAACCGACTTCAAAAAAAGGAGGAGGTTTCTCAATTCGACCTTATATATATATATATATATTTTTTTTTAAGTTTGTTCGGGGATAACTTTGTCGTTTATGAACCGATTTTGATTATTATTTTTTTGTTCGAAAGGAGAAATCCAAAGTGTGGTACCATGGTAATTTTATCGAGGTCTGATAAGTATCTCCAGAGATATTGAGATAAACATCTCAAAATTGGTACTGAAAATGAACATTGAAGTCGGTTCTTTTTTAGTTTTTAAACGATATTATAATATTATAAAGAGGAAACATTTTATAATGAGTTCAAAATGTTCAAATATTATATTAAGATTTTTGATGACAAACCAAGTGCATCAGGTTCCAACATCACGGAAAATATTGTTTGTGCAGTGCAGGATCTCATACATACATTAAATACATCATAATACATTTAAGCAATATTTACAAAGAGAGCTACTCAACTTACTCTAGCGCCATTTAGATGTTTTAATCTAAACTAATATTATTAAGAGGAAAGATTTGATGTTTTGTTTGTATTAATTTAATTGAAAAACTACAGGATCGATTTTAAACATTCTTTCACTTATGGAAAGCTACATATCAGCGAGTAACATAGGCTATATTTTATCCCCGTATTATCATGGGTACGGGAACTACGCGGGTAAAACTGCGAGGCGCTGCTAGTGTTATATTAAATACCATATGGTATCTAAGAAATTAGAAGAATGAATAAAGCTGTTCATTGTCATAAGTGGTTATGTATATATAATTTTTTTTTGTTCTTGGGTTATCTGTGATCAGCCCTCTTAGCTTTAACAGCAGAACATTTTTTGCCTGCCTAGTGGATAGAAAGCCTGCACTGTCCATCTTTATTTGGTCTTGTAGTTGTATTATTAAGTATATCAGATTAACTTACGAATAGTGTTGCGTAACCACTGCATAAATTATTGCAGTATTTCTAATAGAATATAAAATATTTTTTAGGTATGTTTTTCATGTTCATAGTTAAAATTGATCTAAGAAAGTGTCTTAATTCCTAAAACAGTATTTATTATAAGTACACCTCATATTTTATTCCTTAATTATGGAATTGTTGTTTGCAATTACTTGGACCACACGTATATGATTTATATGGATTAATTATATTTTTTTTGCATTCCAGGCTATAGTTGGCTGTGGTCATCTATTATTTGAAATCTTGAGAGGAGTCACAGGCAAATATCACAGCTGTATAGAGACATTCCTACCGATACTGCTGCAACACCTCAAAGAAGTCAAAGAGCATCAAGATGTCCTCTTTAAAGTGCTAACACAGACCATCGAAGACAGCTTGCAAACAATTTCGCCTAAGGAATATACAATTTTCTGGGCGAGTGTGATGAAATTCACTGAAGAAATATTAAAAGAACATGAAGAAGGAAGTAAAGGTTTGGAGTATATATTAAGGCTTGCTGGTCAGGTTATTGAGCACCAGAATGGAAAGTACTTGACAAATCCACCTCGATTTGTACTTCTGCTTATTAAAGTTATATGTGAACAGACTTCGGAAAACGTTCTAGAGGTCTGCGCTCAAATCGGAGCAGTTTTGCTCCTGTCTTCAAGTGTGTCACTGTCTCAAGAGCATGCAGGGATTATTGTCAAAGTATTGCTACCAATACCTTACCCGGACATCTTGATAAACTTTGTGCAGAATGTTATTGATTACTCTCAATTTGATATGCATGTCCTACCCCCATTTATAAACTTCATCATACAATCTGGCTTTGAAAACGAAGCTATGTGTGCATTGACTAAAATTTGCTTGAGAAAGTCTCCGCTTTCAAAAAACGGCATCAAGCTGTTTGAATGGGTAAAATATCCCATTGATTTTGGACAATACTTACCTAATTTTATGGACCATTTTGATTCAGTAGTGAACGAAGATATGGAACACATAGTGGAAAATCCTTTAAAATTACTGAATGTGCTGTTTTGTTTGCCTCATATTGAAAAGGTAGATGTCGACTACTGCATAAAAAAATTGAGTTCTCTGATTGCTAAACTGTTAAATGTATTGGCTAACTACAATATTGAGAGTCAGCCTGATCACAATAAGTTCCACTGTGACAACACAGCAATATCAAGATGCGCTAGAAGAGTCTTGTTTTTACTAGCAAATGCTATAGAAAGTGCAATTCACATATCAAGCTGTAAAAAGTTGAAGGAAATTTGCGATATTGAACAGTTCCTGCCTACAATGCTTCCCTGTGCAGCAGATCCGAACTACCTGAGCGCTTTGCACTTGGTTGATTTATACCTGACAGCTTATGAACATGAAAATGGGATGACATATCCTCACTTATCACTTGTAGACTCATATTTGAAGGGGAATGTCTCGTCTCCATTTCACATTGTTCGTTTACTGAGTACCCACATCTACAAATTGTTTGAAAATGTTAATGAATTGAAGAAGACTGTAGATGTAGGTGGCAATGATGAAAAGTTCTCTATCTTCAGCATGTGCTACAATGTTGAATCCATTACGCCTTCCATTCAAGAGTATAGAGTGCAGCTTAATATATTGCAGAAAATGACATTCAACACAACTCAGTATGCTTTAGCTAAAGACACAGATTTCCATCTGTTCCCTCTGAACTACATGTTAGGAGTTTTGTATGTAAACTTCAAGTTGCTATGGGAGCCTGTGTCAGAGTTCATTGCAGGTTACGGCAATGCTCTTGCGGCTGATGAGTTTTGGCCGCCGTTCCACAATGCATTGCAATCTTCATTCATAAATGCAAAGAAAAACTTAAAGCACTTTCAATTCAATGAAGAAATCAATAGCAAAAACAATATTATAACAGATCTTTATGCTGAATATAACAGTATAATGGAAAGGCCCGATCTGTACAACTACAGAAATTTGATTTTGAAAGTGATGACAAACTGCATTCAAGTGTGTGAAGCCAAAAATCGAGATGTTGTCGTACTGTTTTTGAATTTTATCGAGGAAGAGTATAGAAGAAATGATAGCGCCAATGCTTTGAAGATAGATGTGGAAATACGGGATGGTAATAAAATGGAAGTAGATGAAAAGCCAGAAGACAGTGCTCAAAGTATTGAGCAGCTGATTGAAGAAGTAGATGATGTTAAAGAAACACCATCAGGGAAAATAATATTTAAAACTCTGATCAACATAATGCAAGTGCTAGCACAATTTAAGAACCCTAGAGCTTTACACAAAGAAACAGTATTCTGGGAACTTTACATGGAGTTTTTGAAGAATAAAAATCCAGGGCTGCAAAAATATGCTTTAGATTGTATTTTGAACTATAAAAATAAAAACGTTGTTGCCTACAAAACCAACTTACATAACTTAGTTGATGAGAAAAAGTTCAAAGATGAGATGACGCAATTTAAAATTACCGAGGATGCCAAAAACATCCACCCCGAAGACCGTGAACATGTAGTGCCGTTGATTTTGAGGATACTGTACGGAAAAATGACAACGAAACTTGCCGCCGATAAAAAAGGAGGCGGCCAAGCTAGAAGGTCCTTAGTGATGCGGTATTTAGCTGGCTGCACCGAGACTGAACTTCAAATGTTCATTGAAATGGCCTTTTCACCATTCAAGCATTATATGGTGCTTGCGCCGAGAGAAATTCAAAACTATGTCCTATCTACCATAGACTTAAAGTCGATAACAGCTCCTGGGAAATTGCACAGCGTCTTAAATTTATTCGATGTCATAAGAGAGTATTTTGGTGGATACATGAAAGAGCAACTGCTGTCCCAATTATTCAAGATATTTTATGGAGTATGTTCCACAATCGGAGGAGTCTTAGCACAAGGGGATAAAGTGCACATTGGATATGTAAAAGTATTAAAGAACTTGAGAATAATTGCTTTGAGCACATTAAGAAAACTGTTTGAACAGTTCGACAAGTACACATGGACTCAAGACGAAATGTACGTGTTATTTGAGACACTACTCTGGCCATTGATGTCGAAACTTCATGTAGAAGGTGTTAAAAATCCCACACCTTTGATGAAGCTATTAAATACGTGGTGCCTGAATCCTAGATACTATATATTTCTGATCACTCATTCCGAACAAGAATCTTTGAATCCACTTTCAGCGATGTTCAAGCTACTTTCAGCTCCGAAAATATCTCCAATAGTAGTTAATATGATCCTTGATATGATCGAGAAGCTCTTGACCTTGACTGAAGATGAAGAAGACAAAGACCTTCCGCCAGTTCAGTCTTTCAATACTTTAGCTATGGAATATGATACAATGGTGAACGAAGCTCAACTGGCAAATATCAACTTCGGTAGTAAAATGTTGATTCCACACATACCAAGTATCTTAGAAGTGATGAAGCGCCGATTTGCCAATACAGCGAAATCTAACACCGTGAATAAAAGAGACCTACTGATTCTGTCAAGAGTGACCGAATTGGTGGCATCGCCGGATATTTGTGACGAACTTCTAGCTTTGCTACTGCCCATATTGGTTAGGAAAGTCTGTTTGAATATGGCTGAAGAAAATATGGAACATGCCGTGAATACGATAATTAATTTGCTAGGCCACAGTACGAATCCTCAAGTGTACATAAAGAACATAGCCGTTTTGTTCAACAAAGTAGGTCCAGTCGATGTTAGAAAACTTCTTATTAAACTTCTGTCTTCTATAGCTGAAAGTGCACAAAACAATAAAGAAGTACTCACGAGAATTGCTCATATTGTCGGCGAAATGAATGCATTTAACAAAAGGTGGATAGAACAACCCGACTTCGATAGAAGATTAGACGCGTACAAAGAAATCTATAAATTACAAGACGGGAACGAAATAGATGTCGATCTTGCGATTCTCATTGTCAACAATTGCTTTTATTCCATCAGAACTGAGAAAGATATCGGGCTTCGAGACAGTGCTGGCTTGTGCTTGAAACGAATACTTCCGCCATTGTTGATGAAATACAAATCTACTAACGACGGACAGTTTTTAGTTAGAGATACAGTATTGTCTCTTATATCAGCAGGAATAAGGGATACCAAGAACGAAATTATGAGAAACGAAAGTATATCTTTACTCGGTACATTAGCAAAGGAATGCCCCGAAGCTGACGTGGTTTTGTCAGATTTGGCGCCTTTGACTAACAAGGAAGATATAGAGGTAGACTTCTTTGAAAATATGTGTCATTTGCAGATGCATAGACGCGTGAGAGCATTGATGAGATTCTGTAAAGTATCGAAGAAACTAGTCAAATGTCCGACGCCTAGAACATTAACGAATTTCATATTACCATTAGCGTCGACTTACCTATTAGACGACAAATATACGGACAAGAACACTCTAATAGACGCTGGTATCGAAGTTGTCTCAACTTGCTGTAGATTGCTTCCTTGGTATCACTATGAAGTCATACTAAAACTTTATCTGAACAAAATGCGTAATACTACAGAACATCAAAAGCAGCTAACTCGTATTCTTATCGGTATACTTGACGCTTTCCATTTCGACTTCTCTAAAGTGAAAAACATCGAATTGCCTAAAGCACTGATAAATAATATTGCTACTGGTAAACTTAAGATTCAGATCAAGCCTGATGAAGATAAAAAACTCAAAGAGTTGGAGGAAAATGCTGTAGAAGACAGTGCAAAGGACACAGCTAAAGACATGGCTCTTGAAGACATTGATAAAGAAAATCTAGAAGATATTATAGAAGGACATGACATAAATCAACAAGACCATGATCAAGAAACAAAAGATGTTCAAGTAGATGTTGATGAAGAATTGAAGGCTGCGGATGTCGAAGCAGCGATAGAGGGAGAGTCAAAAGAAGTATCTGATGCTCCAGCCTTTGAAAGAGTCACCAGTGTTTCCCCGTCGGTTGCTAAAAGGATCATCAAGTCATTAGCTGCTGGATTACTGCCACAATTGAATCGGTAAGTTCTAATATTCGGTAATTTCATTTACATCTAATATTTTGATAGCATCCCAATTATCCATCCCAATCCCAATTATCATTTATTATGCAGGTATTTATGCAAACTTGTAAAACTTTTAAGCCATTTTCATCAAAGTCTTAAAACGACTTTGTTTACGTTACATCACAAATTGTTTTGTGACTATACCTTCCACAGAAATCGTAAATTTTAAACTTTCGCGATTTACACACATAATTATTTTGTAATACGGGACTTATGGCGCTGAAAACATAATTTTATTTACCTCGAGTTGCGATTGTAGTCAAGTTGCGTTGAACGTGGTTACGAGAAGACCGTTTGATCGAAACGTCAATAAGTCTTGACTAATCGCGCTAAGAACATAATTATTACAATACATTATAATTTCACAGAAAAATTGCTCCTTCTCCAGGTGCAATCTTTATAAAAAACATACTTAATTAAATTAAACATGTAATTTTCATATTGTAGTGCAATAGGCAAAATGACCGAGCACGAAGAGTCTCACAAAGTGAACCGTCGACGCACCGGTATTGAACGACAAGAAGAGGATATGCAAAGAGTACCGATAGCTTTGGCGCTTGTAAAGTTACTGCAGAGATTGCCGGGAGATCTGTTGAAGTACCAACTGCCTGGGTAAGTTGTAAATATTGCTTAGGCTTTTTTTTGTTATTGATTGAGACTGGCATTTGACCAATATCATACTTTTAACCCGCCTTCAAAAAGGGCGTTTCTCAATTCGACCGTATTCGATATTTTTTTATGTTTGTTCGCGGATAACTTCGTCGTTTATTAATCGATTTTGATTATTCTTTTTTTGTTGGAAAGGAGATATCCCAAGTGTGGTGCCGTGGATTATCGAGGTCTGATAAGTATCTCCAGAGATATGGAGATAAACACCTCAAACTTTGTACTGATAGCATTTAAAGTGGGTTCTTTTAGTTTTTTAAACGATCTTATTATTATGAAGATGCTGTTGAAGATGGAATCGTGCTTGACTGGAAGTCGAAGACGGCAGTTTGTTTACATTCATTCTACCTTTATTAGCTACTAGCTGCGCCCCACGGCTTTGCCCGTGTTGATACCTGGTTATAAACCGTTCTTTTGAATCACTACCTATTTATGAAAACCGCATTAAAATCCGTTGCGCAGAGTGGAGGAGTAGTTTAGAAAATCCCGGCGTACAGACGGAGGAAGAGACTTTGTTTTATACTATGTAAACATTGATCTTGCTTAACATTCCACAGTTGGTAAGAGCATATTATATCGATGTGCCACCATCAAGGAGAAAATCTGTCACCCATAACCTTACGGTGTTGCACACAGCCTTTGAGAGTAAGAGTATTCTAGGCCCAGCGTGTTCACCACCTTCGACAACATCATCGCTTACCCCTAGGCGAGATAGTGGTCAAACGCTAGCCTATAAGATATAAAAAATATTAAGTAAATTTCCTGAATTTCAGAATCTTCATAAAACTCTGCTCATTTCTAAAATCCCCACTAAAACAAGTGCGCATCATGGCTCGTGATATAGTCAAGAAAATCATGATCACCGTCGGCACAGACTACCTAGGCATATTGCTCGAACACCTCACCATGTTGCTGACTAGAGGCTTCCAAGTTCACGTTTTAGTCACCACGATACACACAGTTCTCGATGCTTTAAAAGCTGATTTCAAACCGGGCGATATAAGCAAAAATATTGATTACATACTCGATGTTTGCATTAACGATTTATTTGGAGCTTTATCTGAAGAAAAAGAAGTCGATAAACTGCATTATAAGACGCCAGAAGCTAAGCCTAGCAAGAAAAGTTACGTCACTCTCATGATAGTCTCGCAAAATATAACGGAAAACTATCTTATCAACTTGCTCTTGCCGTTCAAAGAAGTTTTACAAAAGCATCACTCCAAGAAGATTGTATTGAAAGTCCAAGAAGCCCTAATGCACATAAGCAGTGGACTGGTCACTAATAAGTTTATAGACATCGAATCTCTATTCGTATTCCTTCACGGAATCGCCTCTGAAAGCATACCAGAGTTCATTCTAGGCGCTCCAAAGAGAATAATAACCGAAGCACAGAGAGAGAAAATGCTTCGAGCGAAACCAGATTGCTTCATTATCCCTGAAACGCCGAAAAGGAGTAAAGATTCTCAGGCGAAGAATGTAAAGATTTCTGGGAAGGCGAACTCGCATGTTTTAGTCGAATTCAGCTTGAATATTTTGTATGTAATTTTGAAGAGAGAAAAAGTATCACGAATGGATTGCAGGGCGTTTGTCGATCCTTTAATTCCGCTCCTTGTTGATGCACTTAAAAGTGACCATGTTAAAGTGTCTACAGTTGCTTTGAAGTGTATTTCTACGCTCTGGACTATTAGAGTTAGCACTCCAACGTTGGAAGAAATGGTGCAGGATATTGTAAAGATGTTATTCAGTATTCTTCATAAGTATGCCACGTTTGAGATCAGCAAACAGAATGATAATTATCATCTCGTCAGGAATGCTTTTAAGGTAAGCGATAACTGTTTTTTTGAGTAGTTTTAATCTACTGTTAGATATTCTGTCGACTGTCTTCGAAAAGTGGATTTAGGTTATCACATAAAATAACAGAGCGCTGGATTTATGAAGTGTCTCAAGTTGAATAGAGCCCGTTTTTAGGGTTCCGTACCTCAAAAGGTAAAAAAAAGGAACCCTTATAAGATCAATCAAGATATCTTGTCCGTCTGTCTGTCTGTCTGTCCGTCTGTCTGTCTGTCCGTCTGTCTGTCCGTCTGTCCGTGTGTCACCACTGATTTTCTCAGGAACGGGTGGACCTAGGAAGTTGAAATTTAAACGTGATACTGAAGTCTATAGTCCCTATTGGGTGTATATAAATCAAGGTCTTGAGTCAACACAATAAAAAGCTATGGGCAAATTTAGATTTTCGCGAAAACTTGTTAGTACCAAAATGTACCTTAATTTTCAATTTTTTTTATTTTTCGGAATTTTTCCTTTACTTGTGCTCTAAGACCTTGCTTATAACCAAAATTGACAATTCTAGGTAAACCGGAAGTTTTAGGTTTTCGACCCAAAACCTATAGGGTACTTCCCGTTGACCTAAAATCATGAAATTTGGCAAGAAGCAAGGTCTTACAGCACAAATGAAGGAAACATTCCAAAAAATAAAAAAAAGTTGAAAATTAAAGGGTGTCCCCCATACATAGTTAGCGCCAATTAAGGTAGACCTCTGAGTTATATGAGCGCTGATACAATTTAGAGGTCTAGCTTAATTGGTAGGTACGGAAGCCTCGGTGGGCGAGTTCAACTCGACTTAGCCGGTTTTATTTTAAGCAAGCGTGCAATATCTTAGAGGACATTTAACATTAGGTGAGATATTGGTCAACCACTTGCCTATTACCTGACCTTACGTGATACTGTAAAAAACTAATACCTAAAGCTTTGGATAAAATAATTAAGATCGCCGACCACATACCCCGCGAGTCATTTTAGTAGCGAGTTTGAGATGTTTATGGTCATATCTCTGGAGATACTAGTCAGGTCTTAATAAAATTTAAGTGGGACTGCCATGGAGCTGAACTCTACCTATTAAAAAAAAAAAAATTATATTTGTTTAAAATATGCGGAGTAATCGCGTAACAAATACACATTCAAAAAATCCAACAGACGAATTGGGAACCTCCTCCGTTTTGTTTGGTTGAAAATTTCGAATTTCTCTGTCGCTGCTGATTCAACCCCAAAACTCCAAACGCCGTCAGTCAACTATAAAACTTCAATCTATTGAGTTTGAAATCGTATTTGTTCAAATAGCTCCAGTAGTCTCACTTACTTACTTTTCAACCGACTTCAAAAACAGAGAAGGTTCATGAACAAAATCTGATGAGTATCTATCTACCAGAGATATGGAGATAAACACCTCAAACTTACTGCTTAATTTGAAGTCGGTTTTTCCGTTTCGTAAACGATCATAAATTATTTTGTTGAGAGAGTATAACTTCCTGTTTGGTCTCATTGTAATTTCATAGAGATCTTAAGAGTATCTCCAAAGATATGGAGATAAACACCTCAAACTTGGTGCTGAACATGACTAGGTATATGACTACTAAAATTGTACATTGTATATTTATTTATCATTTAAGTTTGCACTTTTTCTTAGCTTTCAATAGAGTGGGCAATTTTGTTCAGCATTCAAAAATGAAATAAAGTCGTATTTTTTCCGTATTCTTTATTTCACTATAATAGGGTATTTTACTCTATATGAGAAAAAATCTATTATTGAGATATCTCAGGCAAAAAGCAGTCGGAAAACGTTAGTTTAAGTTCTTTAAATTGCAAACTAAATTTTTAAATTCAATTCAAAGGTTTCAGCTTTTTTAATCATTTTCATAACACCATTACATTAAATCTTCGAGCATTTACCAAAGGAGATGTTAACGCAAGGCGTACCCCTCTGCTGGCCATATAGCCATTTTTGGCCATATGAGCGTGCGTAACTACGCTGCATTTTTAATAATGTGTGCGTGTTTCAAGCTAGTGTGCGGGATCGTTAAAGTGAGTGATTTGTGTGTGTGTGCAATGCGTGTTTACCTCGTCCCCCGTAAGTATTAGCAGAAAAAAATGTATGCGGATTACAACGTTAACATCTCCATTGGTAAATGCTCGAAGAATTAAATAGTCGCCATGATGACGTCATATGTAACGGTACCATGGTAATTTTATCGAGGTCTGATAAGTATCTCCAGAGATATCGAGATAAACATCTCAAAATTGGTACTGAAAATGAATAGCGCGGCATTGAAGTCGGTTCTTTTTTAGTTTTTAAACGATATTATTATTACTTTCCAGGCTGTCACTGTCCTAATCCGCAACGTAAAGTACTACAAACTCGAGGCAGATCAACTTAAAACTCTACTTTTATATGCGGAAGAGGACTGTCAGAATGATGAACGTGAAACCAACTCGTTTTCCCTATTGAAAGCTATATTGGAAGCCAAACTGGTCTCCAACGAACTACACGAAGTTATGGAGAAGGTCGCTAAAATGTGTATACTTAGCGAGTCGGCGAAATCTAGGTAAGTTTCATACTATAAATATGTTGTATGGCAATAGTAAATTTGCTTATGTTTTGTTATTAAAAAGTACATATTCACGGTTGCCAAATTTCATGATTCTAGGTCAACGGGAAGTAAGTTCCTTATAGGTTTTTATTCTCTTGTGAAATCGCAAAAATATGCGAAAATATGCCACATAAACGGTCATATATTTTGATCGCGTTGACATACAAGTTTAATTTTTTCACAGCTAAAAGGTACCGTAGACCCGAGTATTTACAATAAGTTTCAACTTGATATCTCTACGCGTTCTCGAGAAAAAGGGTCTTCACAGAGACGGACAGACTGATGGTCAACAAAGTGATCATATAAGGGTTCCTTCTTTTTTTCTTTTGAGGTACGGAACCCTAAAAAATACACGTCGGGCACTAATAAAATAAAAATAAATTTAAACTTTATTACCTTCATTCAGGGAAGAATCTCGAATGATATTCCTGAGCTACCTAACAAACTACTCTCCCGGCAAGCGAATGGACAAGTGTCTGGAATTCTTCATTTCACAACTCAACTACAAAATGCAGCATGGAAGAGAATCCTCGCTCAAATTCCTGGAAATGATCGTTAGCAAAATTAATGTGGTAAGTTCACTTGTTTCTATGTCCTTTTTGCTTTTTCTCTCTTCTTCTTTTATTAAAAGATAATCTTTTATAATTATTATTTTTAAGACAATATAAAGGTATACTAACTGCGCATGGCGGCATCGCCCGCCTAAAAAGTAATGTGTTAAACCAGGTAATCTGAATACCAAGTTACATCTTAATCCATTCATCTATTTTAACGTGTAATAGTTACAAGCATACAATACAATACAATACAAAATAATTTATTGTACGCCACTTAAAGTAACTTACGAAACAGTTAACTCATAAAAACTATAGTACAATGGCCGGACTTATCGCTAAGAGCGATCTCTTCCAGTCAGCTTTTGGATGGAGTAAGAGATATAGTGAACATAATCCATCTAATCTCACCAACTTAACATAAAAGCGTCTAGATGGCGCTGAATTAAGTCGCAAAGTTATCCTCGTAAATATCGCTTCAATGTATGAGATTCTGCATCACGCACACGGTATTTTCCACGATGTTAGAACCAGATGCACTTGCTTCGTTACAAATATTGGAACTATATATGAACATTTCGCATTTATAATATACTAGCAGCCCGCCCCGGCTTCGCACGGGTAGAACATATATGCCTACAAAATTTGCATCAGTTTGTTGCATCGAAATATTTCATCCAATTTACACAAAACCTTAACGAATTATGCACCTAAACCTTCCTCATAAACACTCTGGCTATTGGTGAAAACCGCATGATAATCCGTTCAGTAGCTATTGAGATTATTGCGAACAGACAGACAGACGCAGTGATGGACTTTGTTTTATAATACTTACGTAGTGATATTGGACGGCCCTTTAGCGTAAAGGATAGTTACCCTGATTCTGACCCGACGGTCGTTGGTTCTAATCCTAGCTATATATATATATAACCTACCAATGAAAGTTTTATGTGCATTCATGAATCATGAGTTTTCGTACAGTGGTAGTGGGATCATTAAATCTACCAAAAAGTAGCTTACCACCGAGGAGCCCGGGCCCGGTGGCGTAATCGGGAGAACGGTCGGCTTTGATGCCGTGGTACCGAGTTCAAACCTTACCGTGCACCAATGGATTTTTCCATCGAAAAATTTATGTGCGCTTCTCACAGTGGCCCTCCGGTGAAGGAAAACACAACGTTAAGAAACCAACAACCCCTGCATGGTGGCAGGACACTATCTAGTGTCCGCCTGGCCAGCTACTACCCTCAAGTTAGAAAATCTGTCGCCATAAACATCTAATGTGTTCCGGCAGCTATCCTTGAGACCCAGTTCCCCAGTCTAGGCCTAGCGTGCTTACCATCTTTGACCGCATCATCACTTACCAACAGGTGAGATAGTGGTCAAGCGCTAGCCTATAAGATATAAAAATAAAAGAAAAGGTGAACATCTGCCGCCGTAACCTTACGCGTTCCCCGACGCAAAATGTAGGGGTAATATACGTTTAACGTGTCTTCTGTGTGTCTGTGTGTAGCATCTTAGCACCTAACCGAATGAACCGATTTTGTTTTTATTATTGATAGTTTTTTTTTGTTTGATAGATGTCTTCATTGAGAGTTTTCTTAGCTTTGATTCATGAAAATTAGTTTAATCGTTATAAAACTATGAGCTTTTTTCTAGTTAATTGCGCTATGAAATCAACTTGCATAGGTCTGATCAATTCGAAAATCTTCTTCTTCAACGATATTGTAAGAACATGGAAGCATTGACCTGATGCTGGGACATCTCCTAGACTCTACAGAATACTCAAATCCTCACCAACTTACAGCTCAGATTTTAAATGTCGTGTTTAAAGTCATTGGAATGCTTTTAATGAAAAGATGATACATAGATCAGTCGGGGTGGTTTAAAATATTATATTATTATATATATAGATGAATATTATTTTATACAATAGATCATATTATTATACTATATTGACTTCAAATTGATTGTGATCGGTGGGGATCTACAGCATAGCTAAGCTTATAATAATATTTTCGTAGTAACTATGACCTAATCTGTGGTTTCACTGCAAATATTTTATTAATTTTGCGATGCGTGTATGTGAAATTCGTGATATATTCTAGAGTTTTCATTTGAATTATATACTGTAAAGGACAATTTTAATCTATAATATGTGTCCAAGCTAATTAACGTAATTATTTGGATAAGGATTAATACTATATACTTGATAATATCGTTTAAAAACTAAAAAACAACCGACTTCAATGCTGCGCTATTCATTTTCAGTACCAATTTTGAGATGTTTATCTCAATATCTCTGGAGATACTTATCATACCTCGATAAAATTACCATGGTACCACACTTGGGATATCTCCTTTCGAAATAGTTACTGTGAGTCAACCTTAAGAGATAGACATATGCTGTCGCGGACTTTTTTGTAGGTCTTATTAAGTTGTACAACTCTTGCATAGAAAATATTCTTCTATCTATTTTCAATTAAGCAGCGTTCGTAAGAAACGTGTTTTTTCGACCGTTTTTTTGCCGACTTAGGTTGCAAATTATGTCTCCACGAATGTACCTTTGATTTAAACGGGATAGTATATAGCCTATTTTCATTCCGAAAGTCCGTTCTATGTATTAGTGAAAGAATTTTTTAAATCGGTTCAGTAGTTTTTGAGCTTACTCATTACAAACATACAAAAATACAAATGTTCTCTCTTTATAATATTAGTATAGATAAGTAGGAAGTAGGACTAGGCCTCTCTCACTCGCAACAGCGCTTTATACCTAAACTTTCGAGCAGCGCCGGCGGTGGTATCGCCAGTCGCTTGTCACTACTAACGCGCGCGCAACGTATGTCGTAGTTCAAATAACGGGATAACTGCGCATTAGTATTCTATATATTAAAAACGATTTATGTTTTTCATAGTCATTTTTCGGGTTTGACAAAAAACATTTTACATTTTTAGGGTTCCGAACCCAAAGGGTACCAACGGAACCCTATTACTGAGACTAGTTCAAATAACGGGATAACTGCGCATTAGTATTCTATATATTAAAAACGATTTATGTTTTTCATAGTCATTTTTCGGGTTTGACAAAAAACATTTTACATTTTTAGGGTTCCGAACCCAAAGGGTACCAACGGAACCCTATTACTGAGACTCCGCTGTCCGTCTGTCTGTCTGTCTGTCTGTCTGTCTGTCTGTCTGTCTGTCTGTCTGTCTGTCTGTCTGTCTGTCTGTCTGTCTGTCATTCCGTCTGTCACCAGGCTGTATCTCATGAACCGTGATAGTTAGACGGTTGAAACTTTCACAGATGATGTCGCGGTGGGTGCGAGGTTGAGGTGAAAGAAGTTGTTAATGTTGAGATAGTTCTGATTTAATACGCTAATTACAGGCTATGTTTATGTTAAATGTTGGGCAATGTAAGAAAATGTTAAATGTTGGTGAATGCACCCGAATCGCGCGGATATCAACGATGCACTGAAGTCGCGAGGCGCATTAACTAGTCAATACGTCAAGCGGCCAGAATTGCTGACTTAGGTGTTCGGTTGTTTCACCGAACATATTCCGGGGCACCAAAAGCTGAGGATGATGAAAGGGATAGGACATGTTAGTTGAACGAAGAAAAGGAAAAATGTTTACAAAGGTGATTCAAAGTTTGTAATAGCGATATTGTTAGTGAAGCTGCTTAACTAAGAAGGTACTAAATAATAATTTAAATCAAATTTGTCTTCACAGTGTCCAATGTCCGTTAAAAGTATCGCGGTACGGGGAAACACTATTTGTTATTGTTTACTAGGCCGTAGTTATGTCCACTTATTTCACATCAGCACTCTGTTACACTGTTAACACTACCAATTGTACACGGTTGTAGTTCAATGTTCAGTTGGACGCACACGTAGCTCTCGCCTTGAGCCCAGCAAGCCCTAGCTGCGTCCTGTTATAATGGACTTTGAAAACTCCTTTTTAAAAAAATAAGAATTTATTTGCTTTAATAAAATACAAGGATTAAATTGAAAGAAAATGTGTGACCTCGTTGCTGGTTAAGAATAGAATGAATCACATTCAATATGGAATGAGCCAGTTACTCTGAAAAGTGCGCGTCTGCACTTTTCAGTGCTTATTTTATATATTTCAATACAAGCGAGGGTTATAACAACCCCCCGCTTAAGTGGAAACTTACGCGTTAGATGCGAAGTTTTCAAATTCTAAGTCTTGGTTGTTCAACTATTACAATTTCTTCGGGAACAGAGTCCCCCGGCTTGGTTCTCTAAGCTGATGGTAATAGGTTTAAATTTTCTGTAATAGGTCACGCATTTCCCTTTACAACAGTAATAAGTAATACTTAATACAAATAGGGTTACAAATATATATGTTACAATTGAGTGAGCAGAAGGCTCAAGGATGGATGCATTTTCAGATTTTAATTTCTCTATTGTTTTTAACATGTCATCGGCAGGATTATTTAGCTGGTTTAAGTAATCGGTGTTTATGTTTGACAATTTAATATCAATATTACTAGAATTAAGTTTTGTGAACTGGGTGTAGTTGCAACATGGATCTTTTACAAGGTTAAAATCGGAATTAATTTTGTTGAACTTATATCTAGGGTGTCTTTTGCTGATTAACTTTACATTTCTACAAAATCCGGTACAATTAGGTTTTAAGCTTAAAATACCAGTGCCCAGTAGGCTATAGTCTATGACGTCATTCTTACATTCAACACTCAATTTTGTGGGCTCGGATTGTGTGAAAATCCATTTATTATTATCTATTGATTGCCAAACATTTACTTGTCCAAATAAAAACTTAGTATTACATTGTTTAGGTAGAGAGGTCAAAACTCTTGTTAAAATCTCCGTTTCACAGATAGGATAGTCTTTTACATCATATTCATCCAGTTGTTTGCAAATATAGTTATCGTTAAAGATTGATTTACAATTCGAGAGGTCTCTTAACGTTACATATTTTGTTTTATCTTGATTCAGCGCTACATAGGGAACTGTAGGTACAATAAGTGCGTAAGATTTATACATTGTTACATTGTGAGGTACTGGTACGGGTATGTTTCTATATAGATTATACTGACTTATTGATGCAAGAGGCACTCTCAAGGTAAATACTAACTTATTATCTATTACATATGTAATTATTTCAGAGACGCTCAGTAAGATGTGAATGTGCTCTAACTCGAGGCTTACAGGAAATTCTGAATATTTTGGTAGGTATTTGACGCTATCGAACAGGTCCATGTAGAGATCTCTAGGTGTAATGACAGATGGGTGCAAGGTATTTGTTTTAGCAAACAATATTGAATTAACTATATCTTCTATTTTGTAAGATATACTTAACATGCTAGCTTGTAGCACACTAAACATATCATGCATAGCGGATTTAAAGAGTAATGTGTTTGTTGCAATAGTTAGATTATTAACTTGAGTAGTTAAGTTCTCTACCATAGAGTTTAGTTTTCTTTCATTGGTTATAACTTCTGAGATAGTTTTATTAAAATTGGCAATTGCCGTTTTCGACATGGGAATGTTATCTTTTACAAGTTCTAGTATCTGTTTATTACTATTTTTGAGGGTTTGGATGGCGTGGTCATATCTTACGGCGTCATCTTCGTCCATTGTGCCGAAGATATGTTTAAATACGGTTCCAATACCGGAAATCCACGCAGATCTTTTATATTGGTTAGGAACAAGGTGAGAAATCGCGTTGTAGTCTGTTGATATATCGTTAAATATTGCTAAAAGAGGTTGAAAGATATTTTCACATTCTTCATTATCTATTGTGTTACTATGCGTGCAAAAGTATCGGGCGTTATGAAGTATTTTATTTAAGTTTTCTATGTGCGGTTTTATGTAGTTAATGTCTATTGGCAATAATACGTGCAGATTGTCTGTGATGAGTTTAACTTTTCCAGTTGGATTAAAGTAGATTCCCGGATTGGTAGTGATGGGTTCTATGGCGATGGAGTCTCGGAATTGCGAGACACCGTGACACGGTACGGCCAGACTGTAAAGTAATGTAACCCTTTAATGTTATCCTAACATACTTATAATTATTCAAAAATAACTAGAAAGCCCAACTCGATCATAAGATCTAGCGGCGATCACATTAATAATTCCTAAAAATAACATTCTACTATATCTAACTATAAACTAAGCATATTGATTGTTTAGTCTAACGCTTATCAACTAACTTAAGGCGAAGTTTCGCTGGCTAATTTGACTTCGTCGTAATGATGTTTTACATGGCGACGATTTATAAGAAGAGATAGTGTATGGTTCCCATGGATTTTGACCACTTTGTATGGCCCTTTCCAAATAGGAGACAGTGACTTACGCAGTCTCAGGTGGTTTTTTAAATAAACCATATCGCCAACCTTGTATGTGACGGGGCGAGTTCTTTGGTCGTAGTACGTTTTAGAAGTTTCTTTGGATTTGGTAATATTTTCTGCGGCTTTGTCGCGGGTCAGTTTAAGACGGTGATTTAGCATTTTAATGTATTCGTGGTAAGTACCAGTAGGATTTAGTTCATATATTGAGTCGGGTAAGAAGGGCTTATGTCCATAAATCAGTTCATAGGGGGTGAATTTAGTGGTAGTATGGACATTAGTGTTGTAGGCTAGGATAGCGGTATACACATATTTATGCCAGTTGGAATGGGTTTCGTTGACGTAGGATTTAAGGTATTCTTTTAAAGTTGAATGGCTCCTTTCGAGTGCGCCTTGAGTTTGGGGATGGTATGGTGATGACCATAGTTGTTTGATTTTTAGAAAATCACAAGTTTTCTTAAATAACTCTGCGGTGAAATTAGTACCTTGATCTGTTAGAATAATTTTGGGGATGCCGAACAGAGAAATAAAATGAATGAGGCATTCGCAAATTTCTTCTGCCGAGGCGTTTGTTATGGGATAGGCAACTGAGAATTTTGTAAGATCGTCTTGGAGGGTGAGGATGTATCTAAGGTTGATCTGACCGGCTTCCGGAAGTGGTCCCACTATGTCAAGGCTAATTCTTTCAAAAGGAGCTGTTGAGGTGGAAGTTATCTGCATGGGGGCTCTATTTATTTGACGGAGTGCTTTATTAGTTTGGCATTGCGGACATTTCTTTACAAAAGATTCTATTTCGGATTTCATACCCTTCCAGTGATATTTTTCTTTGATGCGGTTGTACATGCGGGATGAGCCCATATGTCCGGCGATAGGAATGTCGTGGTTTTCTCTCAAAATTTTGGAGATTTCGGTTGGAATAGGAAATATTAGTGTATTTCTATATACTTTAAGAGATATGTTAGTGTTCTGAAATAGGAAGGCCAGTATGTTGTATACTTTTGTATAAGAGAGTTTTACAAATGGGTCATTGAAATCGGAGATCGCTATCTCATTAGGAGTAATTTCGCTAGCAACGAGTAGTTCGTTTCTGAGATTTTTCAGGGATTGGAATAGTTCAGGATATTGGACCGAGTCAAAATAATGTACTTTCGTAAAAAGGAAGTAGTATAGTTTGTCTTTTATTTTTAGCTTGAGAAATGAATGTAGGGATCTTTCTTGTTCAAGGAATTCAGAGGTGTCGCCGAGAGAGGTCAGGATTTCTTCAACATAAGGATTCGCTTCGTCTAGGTCGATGGAAGTTGGGACAATAATGACTTTAGAGTCTGAGGATAGCAAGGGATTCACATACTCATGAATCACGGTGTTATGCGAGTAGTTTTTATTATTCATTGTTTTCAGGAATTCAGAATAGGAGGTGTCATCAGGTTGAGGGCTAGGTAAGTCGACAGGTAAGTCAACGGGTAAGCTTTCGAAAGTGGTAGGTGGATTAGCTGGTGCATCGGCGGAAATAGCAGGTAAGTCGGTAGGTAAGTTATTAGGGATAACAGGTGAGTTAGTATTTAAGTCATTAGGAATAGCAGGTGAGTTAGTATGTTGCGCGTTGATAAGATCTAGAAAATCAGGGCTAGGATTAGAGATAGGGATTGCGTCTTGATTTTCAGGATTAAAAGGTGAGTTTGGGAGAAAGTCTGCGTTTTGGGGAGGATCTAGAAAAGGTAAGTTATATTCGTCGGAATGGTAAGAGTCAGCAGGGAGTTGGAAGTCTGCAGCAGTTGGGTTCAGCGCGGACGGGGACGAAGTAGTAGGGTTCGGTGTAGGGCAAACCGGAGCAGTGTTAGGATTCAGGATATGGACTTTCCTGTCTATTGGACATCGAGATAGAGCGTCAGCTGCAGAGTTGAGTTTACCTTTTCTGTAAATGATTTCGTAATCGTATTCTTCTAGTTTTAACCGCCACCTCTGTAATTTGCTACTAGGATCTTTGTGATTGAATAGCCATTTTAGGGGCCGATGGTCGGTGACGATTTGAAATTTGCGCCCATACAAGTAGGGACGAAATGTTTTGCAACCAAAAATGACAGCTAACAATTATTTTTCTGTCGTGCTGTAATTGGATTCACTTTTATTGAGTGTGCGTGATGCATATGCAACCGGTTTGTCTTTACCGATAGGTCCCTGAGAAAGGACAGCCGCTATGGCATAGTTAGAGGCATCGCATGTTAACACGAAGGGTTGAGTGAAATCAGGGTAGATAAGCAGTGGAGCAGTGGTTAGTTTATGTTTTAGGGTATCTAGTGCTAGTTGTTGCTGATTTTCCCATTTAAATGGTACATCCTTTTTGAGCAAGGATGTAAGTGGTTTTGCAGTCTTAGAGAAATCAGGGATGAATCTGCGATAGTAGGAAACGAGGCCAAGAAAGGATTTTATGTCCTTTGGAGATTCTGGTGTAGGGAATTTTGTCACGGCTTCTATTTTATCAGGATTTGGCCTTACGCCGTCCTCCGATATTGTGTGACCAAGATAGGCGACTTCGCGTCGAAGAAACTCGCACTTGTCGGGTTGTAATTTAAGATTGTATTCCCTCATTCTGTCGAATATAGCTTTCAAGTTTGAGATTTGGCTTGGTAAATCATGGCCGTATGTGACCACATCATCTAGGTATACGAAACAGCGTGTGCCTTGTAGGCCTGTAAGAGCTGTGTTCATCAGCCTTTGGAAAGTAGAAGGGGCGTTTTTAAGGCCAAACGGCATACGTGTGAAGTGGAAATGTCCCTGAGGGACAGAAAACGCGGTTTTGTCGGAATCTTGAGGACACATTTTAATTTGATGAAATCCGGATGCGAGGTCTAGCGTGCAGAAATATTTACTTTGACCTAACTGGTCTAGGATTTCGGAGATGTTTGGTATAGGATATGAGTCTCCTATTGTAACGTCGTTGAGTTTACGGTAGTCTATAACAACACGCCATTTTCTTTGGCCTGATGCGTCTGTCTTTTTGGGTACTACCCATATTGGGGATGACCAAGGTGATTTTGAGGGTTCAATAATACCTTGATCGAGTATTTGATTGATTTGTTTGTTGACTTCAGATTTATGTATCTCAGGAAATCGGTATGTCTTGGTATGGATAGGAATATCGGAAGTAGTTTTAATCTCGTGCATCATAGCGTTAGTATGTGTAAGTGGTTCATCTGGGAGGTGGAAAATGTCTGAGTAGTCTGAACACAGTTGAAGGAGAGCATCGGTCTCTTCACCATTAAGATGTGAAATACGAAGTTGGTTTAGTACATTTTGTGTACGATAGACTGTGTTATTAGAGGATGTAGTATTGATATTATTTACAAGGATCTGATTTTGAAAGTTATTTGAAGAGTCTATGGTTTCCATAGGAGTAATTTTGAGATTGAGTGTAGAGTTTAGATTTATAGATTTTTCAGATGTATTAACTACAGAAATGTTCACCCTGTGGTTATCTTTAACTTTAACGAGGCAGTTGGCAATTAGTAATTCACTAGATAAGCTTTGGTCTAGAATAAGTCCTTCTTTTATCTCTGGGTTTGCAACGGAGCATTCGATCATCATTTCGGTTCTGGCAGGAATAGTATATATTGGGTCGTGGAATTGTAATGGTATAGAAATTGTGTTTATTTTAAGTTTGTTAGTGGTGTAGTCAATTTTGCATTTGAAAGAATTTAAGAGGTCGGTTCCGATTATGCCGTCGTAGGGCAGGTGAATGTTATCAATGACATGAAATGTATGACTTATTGTACTTCGTGGAGAATCAGTGAGTTGAAGTCTCAGTGGAAAATGACCTATAGTTTGGGTCGCGCTCTGTTTAGGTTCGATTCCTTTTAGATTTATCGGATCATTTGTGATCTTGGGGGTCTTTTGAATGCAGTTGGATTTGATTAGACTAACTGCAGACCCGGAATCAACGAGGAGACACAGTGGAAATTCTGATATTGTAGAATGAATTTGGACATGGGGAAGTAGCACTTTAGTTGGGTCTGTGGAAATCTCAAACACTCCAGTGTCTTTGACAGTGGTTCTAGTAGGTACAATAGATATGGAAGATTTGGTAGAAACAGTGGATTCAGTGGGTTTGGTAGGCACACGTTTCTCAGATACAGCGGGTCTAGCAGATACAGTGGATTTAGTATATACGGTGGATTTGGTAAGTACACATTTCTCAGATACAGCGGGTTTAGCAGATACAGTGGATTTAGTAGGTACAGTTGATTTAGTAAGTACATTATTCTCAGATACAGCGGGTTTAGCAGATACAGCGGATTTAGTTGATTCAGTAGGTTTAGTAGATACGGTGGTGGTGTCGGATTTAGAACCTAGTTGGCGTCTCGTATGACACCGGTTCGAGTCACCTATTCGTTTTTTGTATCTTCATCGTCAAAGGTGTTTGATTCATTTTCGCTTTCGAGTGTCTCAATGAAATTGACGCGAGGTTGCGGTGGCTTATAGCCGGAAGTAGAAGGTTGCTCGACATTGCGAGCTCGGTTATTATACTCTCTTTTCCTGCAATTCTCAATTGAGTGACCTGGGAATTTGCAATATCGGCATACAAGAGGCCCTGACGTAGATGTGGTCCAAGTGGAGCCTTGGTTGTTGGACCTGTTCGATGCCGTCGCACCCTGTTGTGGAGGGTTCCGGTTTTGCTGAAATTGCCGTTGGGGCGCGCGCCCATGGTAGGAAGAGCTCGTATTATGAAAAGTAGTAGCGTTTCGTTTAGACGCGGCTTGTAATATTTTCTCCTCGGATGTGGCAAAATTAATAGCGTCATTAAGAGTTCCGGGGTCGCGGCATCTGATTACCGCTGATAGACGTACATTCAATCCACTGATAAATGTATATAAAGCAAGATCTTGCATAGCAGCGATACGGCCAGCCAGTTCGCCCTTCTTCTTTGTGGGGATTGATATATTAATCTCTGTTAGAAGTTTAGCGAGGCACGATTCTACGCGTAGTGCGAACTGGTTAACCGTCTCGTTATTTGATTGACGACAATCCTGAAGGTCAGAGAGTAGTGCAGCGTAGTGTTTCCGCTCACCGAATTGTGATTTTAGAAAATCTTCAAGTTGTTGCCAGCTTTCGAATTCTTTTATGGAACACGCACTTTCAGCTGGGCCTTCGAGTTGGCTTAGGATATATTTTAATAAAATATCTTGTTGCGATTGTGAAGCTAAGTTCATAGCATTTCTGCAGTTGTTTAAATATGCATTAAGTTTACTGCGATTACCATCAAATGTATTAACAAATTTTGTTAATACGTTTATGTCTATTTCTTTAGAAGCCATTGTGTTAGACGTGTCTGAACAAATACTATCTTTGGATTCTTTAGGCATTTAGTCAAAACAAAGATAAGGCGCAGTACGCGGCACTAATCTCGAATAGTTGAATGTTGCAACAATGTAATAGAATGTTATTGTTAATTAAACTAAACACTTGTACAGTCTATATGCATATGAAATTGTAATGTTTCAAGGCACTAGTGATTAAATAGAATTGACTTACAGGAACACGACGATAATAGGAGCCATCATTAGTTCTACAGGAACAGCGGCACGGCGTCAAGAGACAGCGGAAGTACACGGCGATGGAATCCAGCAGGTAGGTTTCCAGGAACAGTGGCTCGGCGTCAGGGGACGGCGAGGGGACACGGCGAGAGGATCCAGCAGGTGAGTTTAGAGGATCAGCGGCTCGACGTCAGTGGACGGCGAGGGGATACGGCGACAGGATCCAGCAGGTGAGTTTACAGGAACAGCGGCTCGACGTCAGTGGACGACGAGGGGATACGGCGACAGGATCCAGCAGGTGAGTTTACAGGAACAGCGGCTCGACGTCAGTGGACGACGAGGGGATACGGCGACAGGATCCAGCAGGTGAGTTTACAGGAACAGCGTCTTGGGCGACTCCAAGGAAGAATTTTAGCACGGTATATAGCACGGAATGTAGCACGGGATGTAGCACAGAATGTAGCACGGCACCGAGATAAGTTCACACACTTTGTAGGCCTCCGCAGGCGTACCGAGGATTTTTCTTTTAAATACCTTAAGCTGCCACCAATGTTATAAGGGACTTTGAAAACTCCTTTTTAAAAAAATAAGAATTTATTTGCTTTAATAAAATACAAGGATTAAATTGAAAGAAAATGTGTGACCTCGTTGCTGGTTAAGAATAGAATGAATCACATTCAATATGGAATGAGCCAGTTACTCTGAAAAGTGCGCGTCTGCACTTTTCAGTGCTTATTTTATATATTTCAATACAAGCGAGGGTTATAACAGTCCGCACTGCTGCCCAGCGCTCGCCAGGGTGTACTCCATCGCGGTGTTGTATGATAATCTCAAATGTCTGTCCTCTATGTAGCAAATGTTACGACAAGTGGTAAGTTATTGTTATGTTATTATAATATAGGCTTCGGTGATCTTCGGCTTTATCTTTACTTGTTCTACGAAATGTTCGTCTAATTCTCCGAAAAGGGAATTCTCAGTTGATAAGGCTGCGTCTCTGTTTGGAGTGTTTAATATGCTGTGTCATTAAAAGTTCATTGTAGTAATTTAATTCTTGTCTCAGTTGTGATACTATTATCAGCTGTGATACTATTATGTTACACCGATCGTTACATCTGTTAGTAATTGTTTATATTTGTTAAGTACCTATGCACCGCTACACAGTATTATAAGGAATGTTACGATTAATTTAAACTATCTCGTCTTTTTGGTCTTGTATTTATTCTGTTGTTTATATCTTGTTGTGAATATTGTTTAACTTCATGACATATTTGTTTGTTCAGCTGTTTTAATTGGCAGTAGAGAAAGTTTTACAATAGGGCGTTTGACAATGCCATTTTTTTGTTTTCAAGGTCACTACCCGGACGAAACCGTCACTTCCGGGAAATACTTCCACTACTCTGCCCATGCCCCACTTTCCTGCTGGAATGTTGTCTTCGTGAATGATCACCAAATCTCCGATCTGCATGTTTCTTTGTGGTTTCAACCACTTATCTCGCGCTGTTAGTTGGCTCAAGTACTCAGTTTTCCACTTCTTCCAAGTTTGTTTGAAAATGTTTTGTGTTAAATGCCACCTCGTACGAGCATCCTCTCTTGTTTCTATTACTGTTAGTCCGTCTTCCTGTTAAAAAGTGTGCTGGAGATAAATAGTCCAAATCTTCAATGGTTTCCGTGAGAGAACATAAGGGCCTTGAATTGAGGCAAGCTTCCAGTTGAGCTAAGATAGTTGAAAGCTCCTCAAATGTTAATGTTTGTTCGCCCACTACTCGATATAAGTGATGTTTAAGGCTGCCTACAGATCTCTCCCATAGACCTCCAGCGCTTGGCCAAGATGGAGCATTGAAATGCCACTGTAAATGCATTTCTGCGATCTCCGCCTGGAAACTGTTCCCAAAAACTTGTTGTAGACGTTCGTACTCCTCCTGTAATAGTCTGTTACCGCCCACGAAGTTAGTTCCCATGTCACTGTATAGGTGGCGCGGTCTGGCTTTTCTAGCCGACATCCTCCTCAGGGCTGCCAAAAATGCTAAGCTTGACAGATCAGATACCAATTCCAAGTGTACTGCTTTTGTTACCATGCAGACAAAAACTGCTACATAGTCTTTTACAGTTTTAGCGTTCCTCATGGTGCTCGCTTTAATGTTCAAAAAACCGGTAAAATCAACCCCAGTGTGATAAAATGGAGGGGCTGGGTTTACTCTAGCTAAAGGCAGGTCTCCCATCAGCTGATATTGTTTCTGCGCTGCGCACTTACGGCAGGTGACACAGTAACGAAGTTGAGACTTAGTGCTACTGTACCCACTAGTGATCCAGTATTGTCTCCTGAGTGTAGTCAGAGTGAGCCGGAGACCACCGTGGAATGTTAACAGATGCGCCTCTTCAATCAGCAGCTCCGCTAGGCGACACTTGTTGGGTATGATATTTGGATGTTTACTTTCTTCACTTATTGCTGCGTTTCTCAATCTCCCCCCGACTCGTAGAAAGCCGTCTTTGTCTACGAATGGATTTAATGTTAATAGTTTACTGTTTGATGGTAAAGTTCAGCTTTTGTTAAGTATCTCGATTTCTGTTCCGTATTCCGTCCTCTGTACGTGTTTTATAATAGCTGACTTCGCTGTCTGCAGCTCATATAATGTAAGGTATCCAGGTAAGTGTTTACGTTGCAATTGTGGTGTTAGTGCCCGCAGTATCCATACTAGTACTCCCATACTCTAAGTACTCGGGTTATTTTTATAAATGAGTTATGTTGTTTTAGTAAATCGTCTATAATGTTGTTACTGTTTTGTTGTACAATGTTTACTTGTTTTATGTTCTTCGCCTCTTCTTCTGTTTCATACAGCTCCTGTTTAGGTTGTTCTTTCTCCAGATCAAATGTTGATAGCCATGATGGTCCGTGCCACCACAACGAGTTGTCCTTAAGTTGAGTCGCAGTAATGCTTAGACTCGCTGGATCAGCAGGATTTTCGGCTGTGTTATTGTTTTGTTTAGGTTTCATATGTTGTAAGGCACCGTGTTCACTCGTTAATTTTTTATATGTTTGGACTAATACTGTTTGTTTTTGAAATACTACTACGTTCTAAGTTTTTTAATTGTGCAATAGCCATTGGTTTAGACGAGCCTAATTTAAACTTTAGGTCATCTTTTAACGGTAATCTCTCTTCATATCGTCCCTCCTGACTACGTGTTGTTGTTGCTGTGTAATACTGGATACATTTTTGTTCTTCGACGGACAGATCCGAAGATTCATCTATCTCTTCTACTTCCCGGAACTTCCGAATCTCGTCGATGTTGTTGTTTAGTACCACGTTACATTGGTATGTTTTGACAGCTCCACATAGCAACCATCCCAGTTGCGTCTGTTGAGCCATAGGCTGTTGCTCGTGTTCTACCTTCAGCATTCCATCTAGAGCGATGTTTGCGTAGACTTCCGCGCCTAGAAACAAGTCTACAGGGCGGCTAATGTTGAACTCTGGATCGGCTAATGTTATGTTGTTTAAATGCGTCCATGTTGGGGATGAAAATGTTTTATTGGGCAAGCTTTTTATGAGGTTGTTGTATGGAAGTTATTGTGCATTGAAGTACACTCGAGAGTGACTATGCCTTTGCTGTTGTTTCCGTGTTGACCGACTCCGAAAATAACACCTTTGCATGTTTTGCGTTTTAACCCTAATGTTTGGGCAGCCCTTTCGCTAATCAGGGAAACTTGGGAACCCTGATCAACTAGAGCTCGCATGTTCAAATATGTTCCATCTGCTGCTTTTACTTTCAATAAAGCAGTTGAGAGTAAAATTTCTGAGTTTTCATCCTGAGATGCATGTGATGTACTAGCCGTGGGGTCACGTCGCTCGTGTAGGTGTGACCCGATGAAATCGCTTGACGTGTTAGCCGATTTTGCAAACGCTTCGTGTAATATGGTATTGTGCGGTGCTAAGCATTTACGACATGTTTGTTTCGAAGTACACTGATTGCCATTATGACTAAATAGACAATTAGTGCACAGTTTTAATTTATATGTTGTTTTAAGTTTTTGTTCGTCGTTCAATGTTAAGAATGTATTACAGTTGTAGATGCCATGGTTATTGTTACAGAGAGGGCACGTAAAACTTGTAACGTGCATTGACTTTCCAATCGGCTTGTTGATGCTGTTATAATTGTTAGATCTGTTGAAATTGTTGTTAGGCTTGCGAATGTTGGGTGTTGGCTGAAGATAATTTGTTTAAAGAGATGGTCTTTGGGGCACACTCCTGTTTACGACGAGCTGTTTCTAGGGCAGTAAATTTGGCTTCTAAAAATTGCAAGAAATCTGTTAGTATTGGTAGATCCTTTGAGTTTTTTAGAGATCCGATGTAGTCTGAGTATGTTTATGCATATAGTTTTTGACCTAAGATGTGTACTATCATAGGGTCCCACGATGTAATGTCAACTCCCAAATTTTTAATGGCATTGAGGCATTCCAGCGTGGTGTCATGTATATTTTTTATTTGTTGCAGAGATTGTTGTTGGATAGCCGGTAGGTCTAACAGTATGTTCATGTGAGAAGAAAATATGAGTTTTTTGTTATCGTAGCGGTGCGTTAGTATCTCCCAGCAAACTATTTAGTTTGCTGGGAAATAGTTATCGGTACTTATTTGTAGATGTTGTATCAGTTTTTCGGCTTCCCCACGAACCTTACTTTTCAAATGTTGCATCTTTTGCCCGTTTGACAAAGATGGATTGTTATGAATGGTCTCCATGAACAAGTCTTTGAAGGACACCCATTGATTGTAGTTTCCGCTGAAGACAGGTATTTCCAACGTCGGTGTAGACTTCTCTCGGTATGCTACGGACCACATTTTTGTGTTTATTGACTTTTTTAAGTTGATAAATTTCTGTTCATATCTGTCGTATGCGTCATAGTAATGTTGGTTTTCACCTTCTAGTTCGCTCTCTAGCTCCCAATGAAGAGAGTCAATAGTGTTCCATCTCATCTGCAGAGATTTAAGAGCGTCTTCAAACTCCCACTTGTCATTGATGAGTTCGACGTCGATGTTGGTGGTTGTTCTCATGAAAGCCTTGAAGTTGACATACTGCTTACGCAGGAGATCATCCAACTTGCTGTTTGTTCCTTTGTTTGTGTAAGTCAGGCGATCACTGCGCGAACTTGTCTCCTCCTCGGTTCCTTCTTGTGTTTGTTGACTCGCCGCAGGACTTCTGCTCCTGCGATGAGCTACAGGATGTTCGCTTGACAACGAGCCGCTCCCGCTCGCTAGCATAATCTGATATTGTTGATTTATAAATGATTTTGTTGCTTCGTAAGACGCTTTCACCCTCTCGAAGTGTTGCTCGACGAAGTACGGGTGGGTCCTACTCAGCTTGGTGTTCAGTTGGTCGTGATTGAACTGAAAGTCCTTCCAAAAGTCTTCCAGAGTATTCAATCGCCGTTTAAAATAGTCTGATGTTTTGCGATGCGAGCTATCCTTTTTGATGTTTGTAACAATTTTCTCGATGTTTTCAGAGATCATTGACTGCATATCAATGAGATGAGCCATGTTTAATGTTTAAGTACACACGAAAGCAATAAAAAATAAGGAAATTTATTACTTGCGGTATTCTGGTTTGTATACTCAGCCCTATGCTGATAATGTTCCTCCGACAATGTTTTGTTCAAGGCACTGCAATCCTTACACTTCACGCACAACAACAGTTAAATGTTTGTTCACTAGTTCAAAACCTCACCCGACGGGAAAACGAATTCACGATATTTCACGACGCGCGAGGCCCTTTCGAAGGACCAAGATGTCGCGGTGGGTGCGAGGTTGCAGTGAAAGAAGTTGTTAATGTTGAGATAGTTCTGATTTAATACGCTAATTACAGGCTATGTTTATGTTAAATGTTGGGCAATGTAAGAAAATGTGAAATGTTGGTGAATGCACCCGAATCGCGCGGATATCAACGATGCACTGAAGTCGCGAGGCACATTAACCAGTCAATACGTCAAGCGGCCAGAATTGCTGACTTAGGTGTTCGGTTGTTTCACCGAACAGATTATGTATTTCTGTTGCCGCTATAACAACAAATACTAAGAACAGAACAAAGTTAAAAATTAAAGAAAAGTTTAAAAAAAGTTTTTTACGATAGCGCCCGCCAGCTAGCTAGCATCAAAGATGGCTATCGTCTTTACCTTAATCTGAATCTCGGAAGCGGCGTCAACGATTAAATAAAATTTATTATACAAGGGATTTCGGGGGCGATAAATCGATATAGCTAGGAGTCATTTTCAGAAAATGTTATTTTATTCGTGTTTTTAATAATCAACTTTTTTCATAATCAACTTAAAATATGACTCTTCCCGACATCTATTGGCGAGTAGAAGTAGCTTTAGTGTTACTGTGTCGGTAAAGCAGTTAGTTGCTCTCAATTATTTAGCGTTTATGCTCGATCTTACAAACCGTATTAGATGAGACTTGAAATTTGCTCATAGTATGTATAAATATGGTTGGTATAACATCATATAACAGAAACTAAATTAAATTAAAAATTAAAAGGGTCTTCATACAAAAAACTTATTTTTTCGGCATATTTTGTTCAATCGGAACTCTACGTGTGCGAGTCTGAGTCGCACTTGGCCTGATTATTTATGCTAACGATACTAAAATGACAAGATGGCGTAAAATTCAATATTTCGACGTAAAATTCGACTCTTAGTTAGGGACTTTGATGTTATTTTGTGAGGTAAATAAAAATGATTCATTGAATAAACCCTTCACTAATTAATATCGTATCGGGCGAACGAAGTAATAACAACGCTAGGTCGAGCGCCTTAGACACATTTTTGCTTGTATTGTCTGACAGTAGGTTAAAATAAGCGTTGGTATTTTATTTTTGTAGGTGAGTGAAATATCTGTTACGTAGTATGTATTATATAATCTGTGGTAGGACAAGCAACATTTCAACAAAATACGAAGATGTAATGTAACAAACAAATATGTAAACTGATTTTAACAACATTGGTGTTGATCCACAGGCCCAGCTAAAAAAACAAGCACCAAATCTGCTGCTCTCTCTCGGCGCGACAATGTTGAACGACAGTGACGTGACGTGTCGCGCGACTGCGGCCGCCTGCGTGGAGACAATGCTGCGACGATGTCCGACCGACGAACGCAGCAAACTGTTCGAACTAGTGCTCACCTTGTATAATGATACCAGGGTAAATAAAAACAACATTTTTTACCGACTTGACTAAAAAAGAGGAGGTTCTCAATTCGTCAGACTTTTTTTAATGTATGTTCACCGATTACTCAAAGATGCCTAAACCGACTTAGATAATTCTTGTTTTGTTTTTCACTTCTTATAACCGGCGAACATGTATGAAGGTGCTCATGAAAGTGGAAGAAGCGAAAGAGATGTCTGGATCGTAGATGTGGAAGAAGTAGTCTCTGTCTACCCTAACTAAAAATGATTTTATGTATGTAGAGTCTGTGCAAAAAGAGAACCCCTACAGGTCCCATTCAAATTTCGTAAAGCTTTGATAAGTGTCTCCAGCTAGAATAAAGGAGATACACACCTCAAACTTGGTACTCAAAATGTTTAGCGCAGCATTTGAATTCGCCATTACGTATACATTTATCCAGTCCCTGCAAAGGTTGTCTCGAAGAGATTGCTTGATGCAGTAAGACCGCCGATTGCTTTACCATCTTATTATGGTAAATGATGCTATTTTCATTTTTTTTATTTTGTTTTGGTAATCAATAAAGAGTTATGTATAGTATTGTATTATTGAAGTCGTTATTTTTTAAGTTTTTTAAACGTTAGAAAATAATATAATTTTAGATAAATTGATCATCATCATCATCATAATCAGCCGGTGTCGGTCCACTGCTGGACGTAGGCCTCTCCCAAGATGCGCCACTGCGTTTCGCCAAGAGCCGAAGATAAATTATTATAATATAATGTAAGATACATTATTACAATATAATTTAAGACAAATAAAATTCTAACAAAATGTTTCCCCCACAGCCCGTCCACTTTGAACTGGCAGCACAACTCACAACTCGCTTCGTGAACGTCGAACAAGAAGAATTCAAAAACCGACTCGACACCGTTCTCTCAATAATCAGCGGGAAAATACTCCTCTTAAGCAATGACAACACAGAAGGGCGATTCGTCAAAATAAAACTAGAACTAAAAGAGGATCAGACGGACGAAGAAAACCAGCACGAAAGAGATCACAGTCTCATACAAATCCTCTACCTTCTCGAAAGGATTACAATACATTGCGCGTCGAGTATGAAGAATAAAAAGTATGAAAACGATTATGACGATATAGCCCAGCAATGTCAAGCGTTACTCGCTTATCCTCACGCTTGGGTTAGATTAAGAGCAGCTAAAATAATATCGAATATTCTGTCCGTGGTCGATGTTCAAGAGTTGGAGGTGATTGTAAAGGATAAAGTGGAGGGTGAGAGGGGATTTATTTACTGTGATACAGAGGACACTTTGAGGAGTTTGGTGTTGGATTTGTGTGCTCAATACACGCCTAGTGTTTCGAAGGATATGGCTGAACAGGTCAGTTTGGTATTGTATTAGCTGGAGACATTGCTTTTGACATTTTTTTTTAATATATCTTATAGGCTAGCGTTTGACCACTATATCATCTGTTGGTAAGTGATGATGCAGTCGAAGATGGTAAGCACGCTAGGCCTAGAATGGAAACTGGCTCTCAAGGATAGTTGCCGGAACACATTAGATGTTTGGTGACAGATTTTCTAACTTGAGGGTGGTAGCTGGCCAGGCGGACACTAGATAGTGTCCTACCACCATGCGGGGGTTGTTGGATTCTTAACGATGTTTTCCTTCACCGGAGGGCCACTGTGAAAAGCGCACATAATTTTTAACCGATTCAAAAAAGGAGGATGTTTCTCAATTAGACCGTATTTTTATTTATTATGTTTGTTCGCGGATAACTTCGTCGTTTATGAACCGATTTTGATTATTCTTTTTTTTTTCGAAAAGAGATATCCCAAGTGTGGTACCATAGTAATTTTGTCGAGGTCTGATAAGTGTCTCCAGAGATATTGAGATAAACATCTCAAAATTGGTACTGAAAATGAACATTGAAGTCGGTTCTTTTTTTTAGTTTTTAAACGATATTATTTTAATAGAAAATCCATTGGTGCACGGCAGTTTGAACTCGGTACCACTGGCATCAAAGCCAACCGTTCTCCCGATTACGCCACCGGGCCCTCAAAAATACATTGTTTTAATGCCGGACATACACTTGGATACTGTATCATCTGATGTTGAGTGATGATGCTGTCTAAAATAGAATCGTACTTGTCTCGGAATAAAAGACGGCAATTAGATGAGATGAGCCGCTGGAGTACTTACTTTAGCCTAGTCAAACAAATTACGAAAAAATAAAATATGCTCAGTGTTTTATAAACACTTTAAAACTGTTGTAGGATTGACTAAAAATAAAATTATTTAAGATCAAATCATGTTATAGATTTATTTATAGATAGATTTCCGAATTTTAAGTCGTTTCTAGGGTTCCGTACCCAAAGGGTAAAACGGGACCCTATTACTAAGACTCCGCTGTCCGTCTGTCTGTCTGTCTATCTGTCTGTCTGTCTGTCTGTCTGTCTGTCTGTCTGTCTGTCTGTCTGTCTGTCTGTCTGTCCGTCTGTCACCAGGCTATAACTCATTAACCGTGATAGTTAGACAGTTGAAATTTTCACAGATGGTGTATTTCTGTTGCCGCTAGAACAACAAATACTAAAAACAAGATAACTAAGTTAAAAACTAAAGGGGGTCCCCATACAAAAAACGTGTTTTTAAACGCCATCTATCTAATTAGTTTCGGCAAAATGACATAGATGGCGCTAGTAAACGAGCCCCGTCTTTCTAGATCGCGACCAAACCGAATATTCTTGGTAATATCAATTAATCAAATATATAAGGTTGAAACTCTGTTATGTTTCGTTTTGTACGGAACCCTCCCTAAGTGTGCGATAAGAGACGCGGTGCTGACTCGCACTTGGCCAGTTTTATTTTTTTCGTTTTGTAAACAAAACATTCCTCGCTAGTCATTTTCGTTACTAAGTTAGAAGTGTTTATCTCCATATCTCTGGAGATACTTATCAAACTACATTAATTACAATGGGAACCACCTTAGAAATGTACCCTATCAATAAAAAAAAAGAATCATTCGAATCGGTTTACAATTGATGGAGTAATCACGAAACATACATACAAAAAAAACTTAGACATACTTAGACGAATTGAAAACCTCCTCCTTTTTGGAAGTCGGTTGAAAATAAATACCATCTCTACTCATAAATGGTAAACGTATGCTTTAAACTGCTCTATTAACTTCTTTGATTAAAATTAATCATCGTGAAAACATAAATTTAATTAAGTCATATGACTTAGATATCTAAGCAACGTCTATAAATAAGGGTCTATATTCTCATTTTCTAGGTGACAGCAGTAGTTTTCCAAATATTCAAGCTCGTCCACTCCATGCCAAGTTTGAAGGTAAACAAGCAAGCAGACGCAGAAGACTCGGAAGGTGGCAAGATCAACGTCCGATGGATCCTGTTTAAACTGAGGAGGGCTATCAATGTGGAAGTCGCTAAGGCGCCCACTTCTATGCATATTGTGAGTGTATATTTTAAAATATATATCTGTACTACTATCATACTTCCTGCAAATATTATAAAGGTGAATGTTTGTGAGTGTGTTAGTATGTTTGTTACTGCTTCATGCTTAAACTTCTCAACTGATTGAGCTGAATTTTGGTATGTAGATAGCCTAGATCCTGGAATAACACATAGGGTACTTTTTATCCTGGTATTCCTACAGGGACACTACGCGGGTAAAACTGTGGGACACAGCTAGTTTATACATAAAAGCGGAATATAACTCCCGGCACTCCCGGTAAGGTAGTATTGTTCTGTAGTCGTGCGCGTGTGGCGTCCTTGCTCACATTTGCGCCTCGACAGATCAGAATCGGTGGCGAGGTGAGGTAGCCGGGATTGGTGGGGGGAACAGAGTGTCCGTTCTATATATATGCTTGTGTCTGGAGTAGGTTCATGTCAATAGTGCAATAGGTGAGGATCACGATGTCTCGATCGACGCCTTAGCCATTGGGCTATTGCCGGTTTTTATTATTGTTTTTATATTTCCAAAACGTGGTACTACAATAAAATAATAACTCCATTACAGAGAACATCAATATTCACAATGTGGATCCATCTAATCAGCTCCCTAGAGTCTGACGACGTCGTGAACATAATCGACGTGATCCTCCCACCTATAGTCCGGGAGCTATCGACCGGCGATGCGTCCTCACCCGCGTCCGTCGCCAAACAACTTGCTACTCGACTGGGGAAGAAGTTACGAAGGAAGATTGGAGAAATAGAGTACGGGAAACTGGTCGCTGAAGCTCAGACTAAGTTGAATATTAAACGGGCTGAGAGGAAAAAGGTTAGATTATTTTTTGTATGTAGTTTTTGCGCTTCAAATACTTTTTTTTTAGTTTCATTATGGCTCCACACGATTAGTGTATTTAACCAATGTTAAGTATTAAAATTCTTCAAGTTTTTAAAAATTTTAGTCATAAAGATAGGAAAAGTCACATTTCAAGTCAAGTTGAAGCCAGAGGTACCGAGTTCAAACCGCCGTGCACCAATGGATTTTTCTATCGAAAAATGTATGTGCGCTTTTCACAGTGGCCCTCCGGTGAAGGACAAACATCGTTAAGAAACCAACAACCCCCGCATGGTGGTAGGACACTATCTAGTGTCCGGCTGGCCAGATACCACCCTCAAGCTAGAAAATCTGTCGCCAAACATCTAATGTGTTCCGGCAGCTATCCTTAAGAGCCAGTTCCCATTCTAGGCCTAGCGTGCTTATCATCTTCGACCGCATCATCACTTACCAACAGGTGAGATAGTGGTCAAACGCTAGCCTATAAAATATTTACACAGAAAAAAACGTGAACTTTACTGAAGATTTTCAGTGGAATTTTGGTGAGAAAGCAAATAGCATGTTTTTCAACATTGTGGTGTTTCCCTACACTCGCACACATTCAAAAAAATACAATGAGGGCACACACATTTTCCCACCTTCCCGCCAACACTCTTCAGATACTGTTATTACTACATATAAATCTTCTGTCAGAGCTGAACCGATTCTTGAGTTCTCCAGGTATTTTGTGTGTATAAGTTAGGGAAAAACAAGACAAATTTACAATATTTAGATTTTTTTTTAAATTTTATAGGCTAGTGTTTGACCACTATCTCACCTGTTGGTATGTGATGATGCGGGAGAAGATGTTAAGCACGCTAGGCTTAGAATGGGAACTGACTCTCAAGGATAGCTGCCAGAACACATTAGATGTTTGGCGACAGATTTTCTAACTTGAACCCTCAGGTTAGAAAATCTGTATCTGTTAGAAAATCTGTCGGTAGCTGGCCAGGCGGATACTAGATAGTGTCCTACCACCATGCGGGGTTGTTGGTTTCTTAACAATGTTTTTCCTTCACCGGAGGGCCACTGTGAAAAGCGCACATACATTTTTAGAATTTCGTATTATTTCTATTATTTATTAGTTAGTATTATTTATTTTTCGTATTCGCATTCATAGAAAAATCTATTGGTGCACGGCGGTTTGAACTCGATACCACTGGCATCAAAGCCAACCGTTCTCCCGATTACGCCACCTGGCCCTCAACATTATTTTGTGTGTGTATGTTAGGAAGTGATACAAGACAGATAGAAAGAGTAAGAGAAAAAGATAGAATAATGAAAGTGGGGACAAGTTAGAACGAGAGAAAAAAAACAATAAAACAAAAGACGCGTCCTCACCCGCGTCCGTTGCCATACAACTCGTTTTTTTTTTGTATGTATGTTACGCGATTACTCCGTCAATTCTGAACCGATTCGAATGATTCTATTCTTTTTGTTATCGGTAGGGTACGTTTCCAAGGTACTCCCATTGTAATTTCATCGAGATCTGATAAGTATCTCCAGAGATATGACGATAAACGTCTCAAACTTGCTACTGAAATTGACTCACGGAGCATTGAAGTCGGTTGTTTTAGTTTTTAAACTATCTCAATTATTTACTATACGATACTATCTAGCTAGATGATATCTGCGTATGTCTCTCTGCATAGTATATGTCTTAAAAGAGGAAGAGAGCGTGAAAGAAAGCTAGAGAGAGAAACAGTGATATATTGGTAGAGAAAGAAAAATAGTGAAAGATGTAGGAAAAAACAACCTTTTCCACCTTTTTCATACATCATCATTAAATATTTATTTATTTTACAGTTTATTTACATCAAATCCTTTCACTATTATTATTTTTGTGGTGGTAGGACTTCTGCTAGTCCGCTGGGGGCGCATCCACAAATTTACCAATTAATTTTGAGCCGTGAAATAGGAATGTTTTTCGGTTGAAATGGCAAGGTGTCCAGTGAAATTACAGGGCATTTAAGACTCTACATCTTTGTCTTGAGACAAAGATTCTTACCTTGAGGTAACAACAGGCGTAGTGCAGTGACATGCAAAATTTTGGACGGTCAGAATTTTGCATGCCACTGTATCTGTAATAGGTAGACGTCATCGCTTACCATCAGGCGAGCGTCGTGGTTATCCTGTACTATTATATAGTATACTATTAATTAAATTTGATATTTTTCCGCAGCTACTCCTTCAAGAGAAAGTAAACAATCCAGAAAAAGCAGCTAAACGGAAACTTCAGCTCAAAGAAAAGAAGAAACATGCGAAGAAGATTAAACTAGAAATGGTGCACGGAAAGAGGCCGCGCCCCAAGAAACGGAAAGCAGAAGATATTGATATTGAAGACACGTTATTAAATGAAGATTGATAAAGTGAACAATGATATTTAAAGACTGCATAAGTTTTCTGAGATGCGCTTTGGTCTCCTATTGTTTTACTGATTTTACTAAACAAGGTGGTACTTAGCAGATATAGCTTTTTATGTATATACTTACTTATATGGCAGCCCGCACACACTCAATCTCGATCGCGATTTGTGATCACAATCAATGATCGTGATCCAAATTGATAATGTACGAAGTAGATTGATGGATTGATGCATCTAATTACAAAATATCTAGATATTTTGAAATCAACATCGCGATCCTCTGATCGCGTGATCTAGATTGAAAGTGTAAGCGCAGGATCGGATTAGTCTCGCTGTGCGCTTATACGAAATGGATTTAATATGAGAAGACTAGGTTCGCGGCGGTTACGATAGACGGACTGAAGAAATCAAGATTGAATGTGTAATGTTGTGGCGTGATCCTGTGATCCGTGATCGCGATCAGAACTGTGTGATTGCAATCGAGATTGAATGTATAAGGGCTGCCTATGTAGCCCTTGGAAGTCAGACCATTCTAGGCCTAGCGAGTTCACCATCTTCGATCTCATCACGGCTTACCACCATTTGAGATAGTGGTCAATCGCTAGCCTATCAGATACTTATTAAAAAAAATGTTTTGTTTAGAACCGCCTCAGAAATGTAATAATCGTAACGAGAATGTATTTTATCTTTGACAAATAAGTCGATAATTGTGCTATTTTATGTTTAGAGCTGTTATTAATTTAAGTAGAAAATAAACAAAATTGTTATGAATAAAACATATTTTTGAAATATTTGTGTATTTTATTTGGAAAGGGAAATAAAACATTTTTTTTTATAAACAAAATAATATTGATTTATGCTTAGAGTACAAAAACATGTAACAGGAGTTAAATATTCGTAAATAATTACAATTGAATTAATTTGTACACAAGCGCAGGTTTCAATCAAAGTCAAATAAGCAAATTAACAATATCTAAAGTTATTCATGATTTCTATAAAGATAACAAGTACCGGATTAAGCAAGCGCGGGGCCCGTAGCAAATTCTCATCGTCAAAATTCTTTCAAAAAGCCCTTGATCTTTTATGGATCCTTATGTATAGTGTTAAAAAACAATTCAATACTCAATACGTTTATTTTCTATCTAAAGGTTACAATTCTGTAGGTGTGTAATTAACATATGCGGGGCCCCCTTTCACACGGGGCCCGTAGTAATTGCTACTCTTGCGACGTGGTTAATCCGGCACTGTGACAATATGCTTGCTTAAGAAAACAATGAACTTCGTTATTAATAATTTCTATAAATATAACATGCTTGGTTTTAGTACATCGAACGCAATAACATAATCCGTAGAATTCGAAGAAGCCGTAATATGATATACTCGTATAAATTGTCATACTAGGCGAATAATTTAGATAGGCCAATAATTTTTATCGATAGTTTGACATGACGACGCCGTATTCAAATGGTAAAGTTCGAATAGATATAGAAACGATAGTTTTGTCACACAAAAATTGCTTTTATGAGGTCATTCACATCTTTACCTCATCGACTGTAATGCAATATACTTTTATGTGTATTGTACTATTATTTATTCTGCGGCATTGCACAGATATCGCAATCGCATAGTAACTACTACTAGAAGTAACTATGCAGTATCTATGGCGTAAGGCGTCCATTACACGATAGGTTTTGTTGTCAGTTTGCTGGCAATCACGGCTGTGACTGATGGTTAACCTATCGTCTAATGGGGTGATTGACGTAGATTGACCGAAATTTACATATTTTTGATGGCTGCATCAGCAACCAAGTAAGAGTAGAGTTATTCTCCGTGTCATGATTGATGGTTTTGATTGACGGATAACCTACCGTGTAATGGACGCCTAAGAGGATGAGGAATATAAGAGGAGCGTAAAGAGGAGACATCTGCTCTTTGTGTTGTCAATGTTAAGTCTGTCTACACTGAACATTCCTAAGGCTTTCATTTTAATTAACATTTTTGTCGGGTGGGAGCTATGTGGGAATAGTCGGCGACAACCTTCATGAGGCAATGCTTATGAGACGAATTACGAGCCGTTTTCAGACAAAAAAGTGAGCGATGATTGAAGACATGAAATAAAGAAAATGAAACATTTATACGTTTATACATACGTAAAACTAAAATAGATACTTAGTAAAATCGTTAGTCCTTAACTACTTACTGTCTTACCACAAAACAGAACTATTGATCTATATTGCTATGCATATGAGTTATATTATTGTAAGTTTTTATTATATTTTAGTTGATGGCAACTTTGAACTCTTCTAATAAGATTTTTAACCGACTTCCAAAATGAAGAAGGTTCTCAATTCGTCTGTACCTATTTTTGACCAGTGTTGTTTTTGTGGCGAGACCTTAGACCTTATTAACGCTTAAATTTTAAAAATAGTGCACTTAAAACTAGATACTTTTAATACACCCAATACAAAATGAAACTAAATGTATGCAAAACGATGTGCGCTACGCTTATTAGAATGACTTTTTTTATTCCGGCGGTGAGTACTATATTCTCATAAAGATTTTACGAGACCTGAAGGAAAAGTTTAGGGATTATGAGTCTACATTTTTACTCTTGGAATTGGTACTTAGTTTGAATGAAATAAAGGGTGCCCTGGTTTTATATCTGTATAATACCTGGACTATTTTCTTAATTTTACAAAAAAGTAGGGGCAATCGTCCTATATACCTAGTGGGCAATCGTCGCCTTTGAAAATCTGCAACACCAAGAGCGTTGAAGTTTTTTTTTTAAGAAAAATACTCTTAAGCTGTAAAAATCGTTGTTTTAATTATAAAGCAACGATGATTACTAATAATTTTTAATCATAAGATTACGTATTTACAAATACAATCTACGAATATTTCGTAATTTTCTTAGATTATGGCTCAATTTCCTAATGAAATCTTAAATCAGCTAACAAGCTTGTTAAGTTAACAAAGTAGTATAAAAGCCTTCTCGCCAATCAACTGGCCAACATTTTGCGCAATTTATAGAACTTGACAATAATTTGACAAGAGATTCGTTAATTTTTAGGTAATTTATGTTCAGAAACCAAACATTAGTCATCATTTTTGCAATCTATATTTTTATGCTGGTAACACAATCACTTGATCAATATTATCCAATCATCTTCAGAAAAATCTTTATGAGATAATATGTAATCATCGATATAAAAAGGGAGATGCGGTACTCACTCTTATGCCACGTAAACATAATGGACCTAGAGACAACTACATAAAAACACGAAATTCTATTTCGAGCTTGATGTGCATGAAGAACAGAGGGCATTGTTGCTAATTATTTAAATGGATCTGCGATAATTGCACATGTAATTCTGTACATTCTACACAAACGCCAGTTCGATTGTGACTAAGGTGAAATTATAGGCGTGCGAACCTAATTCATACGGTCCACATTGAGGAGCGGGGTACCTTATCTCCCTTTTTATATATATATATATATATCGATGTATGTAATACAATGTTTTTCGTGTATTCCAGCTACACGTTCGTTTAATCCTTAACCTAATCCAACAATGAACCGAACTTCTAACATTTCTCACAGCACCATGATTAACTTACAACAAAACACTCGCATTTACAATTACAATGTTGACTTGAATTAACAGCTATTTTATTTATTTTAACGAGGTTAGAGTGCTGTGGTATGCTTATTTTATGTTAACTGGTGCGACCGGTCTTGCTACTTATTCTTAATTTGAAAAGGTCCAGTATAAATAAATCTGATTTGAATAATTGTCGATATTATAGTCCTCAACTTAAACCGTGGACTGTATATCATTAAGCTAGGTACACACCGCAGTAACTTAGATTGTTGGGGACTCGCTAGCAATGCCAAAGTTGATTTGTTATGTGGACGTGAATATCGGCAGCAATTTAATTCAACTCGCTGCTAATCGACGTGGGTCGATCGCTGCCGTGTGTACCTATTTTTACTCGATAATCATTAGAATTTACGTATGAACGATATGATTAGAATTAGAGAGATGCAGCTAAAAAGGCTGTATTTTTACCGTTCATAACAATAACAAGCGGTGTTACACAATAAGGTCTCATACACAGATATTTGTATATATATATATATCTATCTGTGGTCTCATATTTCAATGGTGATTCTCAGTGCCGTTGCGAACTACGTTGTGCTACGGCGTAGCACGTCTGTTGTAGAAGAGTGTAGTTATAATATTATCATAATTTTATATGCGCTGGAATTTTACTATTTCCACGGTCATTTGTAGCAGGAAAAAATAAACTATATAGAAAATTAAAATATCTGGGGCCTTATTCAGTATGACCATTTTAATGTCTTACCGTGCCGTGTTACGTTATATCCGCGTTATGGTATTCTCAATGCCAATTAAAACGCGGTAGGGTAATGTAATGAGCGCGTTTTGAGCTGTTAAAATATCGTGACATATGAGGACGTGTAACGCGCGCGTTTTGTATAATTTACCTATCGTGTGGCATACAGAATACAATTTTTCAATAACGTAACGTGGCGCGTTAAGGAACGCGTTATCTCATTGGTCATCATACTGAATAAGGCCCCAGTAAGCATCATACAAGGCTATTATTATGTTAAGTAAATTGCACGGTAAATGATCGACCTGCCGCATCCAGTGATTCGAAAATGTCTAAATCTAAATAGTGATATTCAACGATCGTACATAATCCAGGAGGGTTACATGTTTCTTGACTGTTGACCTTATTTTTTTAAACGACGCAAGCAAAGTTAAAAAACAATTGTGATATTTAATTAAAAGTCAGGTAAAGTGACAAGTTAAAAAAGTTAAAATTGGTAAGTAGAATAAAAGATCGTATAACGTTTAACAACAAGTAGAGCATTGGACGGCAATAAGCTCAGCGATTACCTAAAGCTTATAAGTTTGAAGCGTAAATAACACAACGTAATGTTTAACTTTTAAATAAAGCACAAATTTAAATCTCAGCTTGTGTTCCAAGCAAAAAGGAAGAGTGTGCCAATAATTGCATAATTGAGAAGCAATTTGATTTCAAAGTTCACCGTGAATCATATTTGGTTTATACAAAACAGATGTCGAAAATTGTTTTATTAATGAAGAATACATTATTATATAGTAAAAAGATAAATTCGTTGCTTTTTTATGGTTTTGCTGGTATGTAATTTAATAAAGTTTTTCTTATAACTGTTTAGGTAAGTACGTATGTATGAAAACTGAACTACATTTAAAAGTTTCGTTTGTGTCCCTTATTGATTCGATTCGATTCGATTTTCAATTTCGATTGTCTCACTTATTGTGTCTTTATAGATTCGTTTAATTACAACAACATTAGGTATATTTTATCATTTTTAAGCCAGTGATTTAAACTGTCAACAAGTCTTACAAAGCTAAACGAGATCAAAATGCAGATAATTGACTAGGATTTACAATACGGGCGCCCAATGGTGTGTGTAAGCAAAACACAATTAAGTCATCCTTTTTTGCAAACATGTGTAAGTTTCAGTTTCATTTAGAAGTTTGTGCAAACATTACACACATATGTGGCGCCCGCTTCACAAATGTTTCGTTCACAAAAGCATAGCTGAAATAGGGTTGTACCTCATTATTTTAGATAGTAAGATCCAGAGGAGAGATGTAGTAGTGGCGAGTGCGACGCCTCCCCATCCTAGCTCTAAGGACCAAGATGTGGAGAACTCCCTAGCTGAAAGGAGAGGTATGGCCGGAGCCCTAGGACCTATGACGCCGTCTCCTGTGTCGTCTCCGTGGGAGCTGCCTCGAGATGAGACGCGCTGGATGCGCTTGAAGTGGATGATCATTAGTGTGAACATCGCGAATAGACCTGTGGAAAAATCAAAGATGAAATCAACCATATATGAGTGTTCACAGTCCTCTCCTTTGACAAGTTTTCCAAGTCAAAATTTACACGATCGCTAGAACTACGTAATACGGATGCATACTAGGTACATCTTCAATGTTATCTCTGTGCGCCTGGACACAATAACAAACAATTTTGATATTTGCATTTTTTTATATATGTTATGTATGTATATATTTAACAGCTGAAAACAAAAAAAACGAAGGATAATATTTTAGAACTGTTCGTCTCTGATTAAGTGGACTATATAGTTTCGCATAAAATTTGTATCATAATTTACATTAGAATAATTTTCTTAATTGCGGTATAGTTTGCAGAACTCAACAGGTCTGTAGAGTTTCGATAGATGTCTGGATGTCTAACCAAAGATTTGAACCCATATTACGGCAATCATTTTCGTAGATCCCTCTACAGATTATGTAGCAATCGTAGCTTTCGTAGGCGTCGTAGCATAACTAGTAGCAGTAACGGAAAGAAACACAGAAGTCCCGCGGAGCCGGGAGCTGTATGTATTTTGCAAGTTTGTTCAATACTAATAAAGATGATTCGTGGGAGTATATAATAGTAACAACCTGCTAACAGATACATGACTCCAGTAACCAGTACGGCGCTGATCTGATGCTTGCAGACTCCGAAGGCACCGACCAGCGCCGCACTGCCCAGTACTATCAGGCAGACCAAGGCGCATGATATTGACAGGTTCTGCATACCTGGAAAATAGATCCCTATTACTACAGAGATACACTTCAAGAATTTCATTGAGATTTTAATATCATATAGGCTAGCATTTGATCACCATCTCACCTGTTGGTAAGTGATGATGCGGTCGAGAATGGAACTGGCTCTCAAGGATAGCTGCCGGAACACATTAAATGTTTAGTGACAGATTTTCTAACTTGAGGGTGATAGCTGGCCAAGCGGACACTAGATAGTGTCCTATCACCATGCGGGGGTTGGGGGGTTCTTAACTATGTTTTTCCTCCACCGGTGGCCCACTGTGAAAAACGCACACTGAAAAATTAATCCAAAAATCAATCCGATGCATCCACAATAAATTATTGTTGTTTTTTAAGTACTTCTATTTTTTGCCTGTATAGGATTCTACATTAAGCAAGTATAACAACTATTAAGAGGGTTTTGATGTTAAAATTTGAAAAATAACGCCCTAAAGAAACCTAATATTCCTTTTAAAATAAGTCATCACGTATCACTGGTACCTGTCAATTACCACTTTGCGCAGCCTACATGGCTGGCGCTAATGTTTGAAGCAACCTTGTATTTTATGACATTCCACGAATGAAGGTGTCCACCCATGTTGAACTAAGTGGAAAAATATTGAAACCGTAATGGTTCCTAATTTCCGATAATTTATTTTTTGGAGTTGGAAACCTTGAACGGCGTGGTTACTAGGAATTCATCAGTTCGGTTTTTTGAAACATCATTGTCGTAGTGAATTAATAATAGTGCTAATACTGTTCCTCAACGTAAAGACGTTTTTGTTATTATAAATATTCTATTTTAGCTGACCTTTTATATTGACTGGTTGTCCCCTACATCTATTAGAATGTGCCAATTTCAAGCACCATCGCGAGTGTATCTATAACTAAACTAAAACCTTTAGTTCTAGGGTCACTCGTACACAGCCTACAGCGCCAAATAGTGATAATCAATTATGTATACATCCACTTTGACAGCTACCTATCTAAGAGAACTACTACTTTTCCTTTTCTGTGGTATTAATATTGTTCCTGTATTGTATTGTATCCTGTACTGTGGTTTGTCAGTGTTTGCAATTCATTAATAACTTATAAGCAAAATGTCAGCCTTTCGTAAGCCTAGTTATGCTTGATTTTGAGATATCGTGTCAGTGGTATTTCGCGCTCATAAATATAGTATAATAAATATACTAAGTATAATATCTATGAGCAAAGGGATTTATTCGACAAATTTAAATAAGTTATACAGAGGCGTGTTCACATAGATAAAAAGTAACCTACTGTATGATAATAACTGAATCAACTGAGGGTGTTTTATTGTATGAGTTTGAGCTAAGATCGTCGACTGACGTCAGTCAGCCTTAGCTTAGAATAGATCGTGATATTTTATATTTGAATTTAAGGCAGATGTAGGTTATCGACAAAAATGGCAACAGTTGTGGCGTAGAGGATAGCAAAGACCAGCAGGAAGACTGTCAGCTAGATGGATGGACGATGTGGCAAAAACTGCAAGCAGAACTTGGCAGAGAATTGCTCAGGGAAGGGGTCTATGTCCAACAGTGGACATAGAAAGGCTGATGATGATAAGGAATTATGACACAATATGTGAAATTAAACGGTCTATCTACGAACTTTTACGTACCTGTATTTATAACATTGATTTAGGAAAATAATTCTTAAAAGAACTTTCTTAGTGATCAACCATGATTTAATTTTATTAGTATTTCCTAGATATTTCCTACTACAAAAGATAATTTTATGTTCTATGGATTATGAGACAATGTGTATTAAACGCACTCGACATATCCAGTGCATTGTCTCACAGTCAGAAAAGATAAAATATCTCTGTTTATTTTTGTATAATACCTTTGCGTGATTTATTATTCTAAAAAGTAATCACATAAAAAAGTGTTAACGTAAAATATTCACATATCTTTATATATTTCAGATTTGTTTCTAACAGCTGCTGTAAACAAGTTTATTATTTCCCTTATTTATTGTGCTTTATAGCTCATTAACATCAAGATTGAAAGACCTAAAAATACGCCGTCAAAGTGCCTTTCAGATTCCTGAAAAACATTCATTATGATTCAAAAAGCGTCAGCCTTACAGTGGCAAAAGCTTTCATGAGAGCCACACGACGCAATGCCAACTTCTATATTCTTTTTCGGCCATTTTTGGCGTTTGAAATGTTTGTCGCATGACTTGCGAAATTAAATACTCTATTTTGTTGACCTTCGTGTTTAATGATTGTATATTTTCGTAAAAGTTGCAAAGGCAAGGGGTCCCGTCAAGGTTACATTTAGGGAGCAGTTCAGTGCGGCTTGTTGTTTATTCATACCTAGAATTACGTCGCCTGAATATTTAATGCCTAGCTTACAAAATGAATCCATGGTTTATTATATTTGTCTTGTATTTTGTTTAATAGATATTAGACTGCGGACATTCAAGGCTAGGCTGTTATTTAGCTTTTATAGGTGTTTTATTAAGATACCGGTAAGTTATAGGATCGTAACCTGGTGCTAGGCGATAAAAGACACCATTAAGTCATGGCTTTATTATTTTCAGATCGTTTACAAAACGAAAAAAATGACTTCAACTAAAGACATTTATTACAGAAATGTATAATAATAATATAAATCGTATAGTAAAGAGGTAACAAACATAAACAAATTACAGTGGTATTGAGAAACAAAAATTTGAAGATATTGTATACATTTCCGCCCTTGAAATGTTCGTATTCTCAACTCGAACCGAATTGTTTGAAAAAGATCGCATAAGGCGATAAGACCACTGTGTACTTGTATAAGATCTTATATTATCATCTATGACAGGACGTAAAATGAAGTGTCAGATTCTAGTGTAAAATGATACTTACGATGTTGCCAATCCGCCCTAGGCTCATCGTAGTCACTGTTTGATAAATAATTTGTGCATGTCGGCTCCTTAGGGAAACCAGCCCTGTATAATATTTTTACTTCTTCCTCTGAAAAAAAAGTAGACATCAGTTAGGTAGGTAGTTTTTACCCAACTGCCAAAAGGAGGGTAATGTAACCTAGGAGCTAAACGGCTGGACCGATTGCAATTAATAAGGTAATACAACTTTAAATTATTTTTGCTGAAATCATACCGTGCTTGGTATCAAAGTAAAGAGCCCAATCCGAATATATTGTGTATAATACTCATGGTATGAAATATTCTAATGGTCTGGAATTTTAATTTAAAAAAAAACATTTTTCACGCTATCGGATATTTTGTTCTTTTCAATAATATATTAAGTTATTACACACCGTACAAGACAATTGAGTAGTTATCACACCTGATGTTAAATTATGATGCTATCTACAATGGAATCGTGCTTGTCTGCTGATACGAGGTCCTGGAGAAATTACATTAGTTCTATCCACCAATATCTATATACCACAACTATCTCAATCAATCTTCCAAACTATCAGGCACCGAATATCATGCAGATCTATGGAAATAAGAAAGATTACTTTAAAAAAATAACGAAACAATTCTCAAAGTGTGTCACAGAGAAAATTCACAAACGACATTTTTATATTTATGAGAAAATACCTTCTAAAGACACGCACATAGTCCAAATGCCGCCGTTCATGGGTACAAGAAATGTCCCCCCTCCTTTTCGGCTCGTTGTGTCTTCGATCTGCAACAAAATTCATCTCTTAGCTTAAGATGTCATATATACTCGTACGTATTATTATCAGGGACTTTGAGTACGGTAAAAATGGCCCTCCTTACAATAAGGTAACGGCGGTCACCTGATAGTAAGATGGGCTGCCTATAATAGACACTGAGGCATGCAAAAATCTGGAATGTCAAAATGTTTGCACGTCCCTGTACAGCATGCACCTTGAGACATCCAGCGATTTCACCAAACAATAAGTATAATTTCTGTTCCAACAAAGTCATGAGCCCTTCACTAAAATATCTTGAATCCTATCTATTTGAGCATTGACCTCACAGTTCTATCACTAATTCGTAGATACACACAAATTTATTCGCACTGATGAGTTAGAACACATGTCTAGGATTTACTTTGGCTTCGCACGTGAACTATATAAATAAATTAATTTTATCGCTAGACCAATCAGCGGGTATCTACTTATTTGACTAATGCTCTGCAGTTTTGCCAATGACACGATAAATAATGATAGATACGAGTATATACACCAATATCTTTTTGCTCGAACAAGGTCTAATATATTGTCCTACGATACTTTTTAGTCGTTAATCTAAGCCCTACCTTTATACTATTATTCTAATCTGTGAATTTTATATCCAGATCATGTAATTGTATACATATTGCATTTGAGCTAAATAATATAATATATTTCTACAGAATTTCACCGAACTAGATACTACCTAGACATTTATACATTTAACCCTTTCTCTTGAATCACTTCGTTATGGTTTTGTGTAAATTACAAGCTGATGCAAAAAATGTAGGCATAATATATATACTCTACCCGTGTGAAGCCGGAGCGGTCGGTAGTAACATATAATTTTGGCATGCGTTGAATGTCTATGGGGTGTACTTACGATAATGGGTACCTACAAGTAAACGATATATTTCTTTGCTATAAACCAATTACCAAACTTCCCACAGATGGGAGAAGCATAACATCGATGTTCTGCCTGGCTTGCTACCATAAAGAAGTTTAGCACTAACAAGGAGAAAATCTGCCGCTAATAACCTTACAGTGTTCCGGCAGCATACAAAGCTATATACCCTTTAGAGTCAGACTATTCTAGGCCTAGCGTGTTCACCATCTTAGATTGCAACATCGCTTACCAGGCGAGATAGTAGTCCAACGCTAGCCTATCAGATATAAAAAAGCTTACAGCTAGTGAGGCAAGCACTAGAAATTGCACTTAATTATTTTGTACAGCGACATTATGTATACAAAACACCTTTAAAAATGTATGAATGTTCTGTAATAAGGTAGAACTTATATTTCGTATAATTCGTTATGTTTTGGTTATGTTATAGATAGTAAAGGTCAAAACAGTCACGGCTGGTGATTTTTATTCTTAAAACTAAACAATACTTAAGCATTTTTATACATTATGATTAAACATAGTTTCGTGTCTTGGAACTATGAAATTTGGATTTGGTGAACGCACAGAAAATCAAATATGGGTTGAAATTGCGCGAAGAGGGCTTCAAACTAAATAAAGGCTAAGCCGAACAATCACAGTTTTTTTCATACGAGTAAGTGACGTAATTAGGTTAAAGGCGATAGCTACGCGTTTCGTTTTGTAGGAATATTTTTCAGTACCCGTGGGTATGATCTTCGCTCAGATTTTCCCGTCACGTTTGACTAAATTCCTCCATTCAGTATGTTTTCAACATTATTACGCCTATTGGCAGTATCGACTGTATAAGGGGCAGGAGGAGAAAGGTGTAGCAACAATGTTCATTCAATTATCGTCGTATTCAAGTTTAAAATACAAAACCAGCGCTTGGCTAGTTCCTATGTAATAAATTTAGATTATTTACTTGTCTAAATAATCAAAGGTAATAAATTATTTGTGTCAATGTAATAAAATTGACCTAGATATAAATCTAGGTCCATCCTATCAACCAATGTAAACGGAATCATATCTGACGTGATGAATAACGCAGCACGTGACTCTTTGTTGGCGAGCGACGTACTACGTACGTGGCCTACTCTTAGTAATTTATTTTCTCTTGGGAGGCTTAAACGCTTAGCTTTATGCGATCTAACGAGATAAGTTTCAGAGGAGAGGTTTCTTTATTGTAACCTTTTTGAAGTTTTAATGAACGTTTGAAGTTATCCGATAGCGGTAATTTTCCTCCTAAGCTGGCTGTATGTCTGACTAAAATTCGAATGTTAAATTTAAAGTGAGAACCTAATTTCAGTTGACTTTGCACTCTCATTCGTAGAAACGGTATCACTGGATGGATTCGCTTCTACCGGCTTGTATCAACATGAAATTCCCTTACTAATTTTTCATTGTTTTTAAGTTAGACATTATTTTAGATTTGTGATGCAATTTTGGAGACACTTTGAGTATGATGTAGATTAGCAAACATAGAAACTTATTTGAGGGAAGTTAGAAGTTGCTAGCGTTACCGATATTTTGCTACTAATGACAGCAAAATTGTAACTTAAAATACGAGTAAACTTATACCAACGTAGCAGGCAATTTCAGTTTTGTTCAATAAATAGACGATACCATACTTTGAAATGTAATAAAGACCATTATTTCTTTCCGAGCAGTCGAGATATCCTTACCCTATTATATTCAGGCAAACGAATGAAAAATAACAGCAAGAACTAAGTCGTCAGTCCTGTTAATCGAGCGAAAACGAGCTATAATTTTTCTTAAGTGTTTTCTTAACAAAGTTACTGAATGGCAAGAAGCCAATGTAAAATATAGGCTTATAAATATCGTAGCTACATAACCGTAGCGCTATTCTGCAGGCAGTACCACAGAATAATGAATAGTACAAGGCAGTACGTTGAATATGAAATGCCTCTACGAATCCGTAGCGAAGTTTCGTGATTTCGTGATAGGTACTTAGTGGCGGCATATCGTAAACTGTGGAAGACGGTGAAAGGAAATGGAAGGCTATATCATGTAGCAGATTTACTGGCACGGAATATTTTGAGTTTCGTGGATTCGTTATCTGTAAGTCAAGTTCACTGAATATTGCCAATGGAAATTTAAATTGGTCTTTAAATCGTGTTTATAGCGAATGTAAGGTTTAACCAAACATGTTATCATAGCCAAAAATCCATGTAATAATTTGGGTAACTTTATTTATGACTGCAGTTTGCACTGCACGTAGATTTATCAAAATAAACAATGCTTATTTTCGCAATAAATATTTTTCTTATAGTGCTGAATTGGCAAGCGTATGACCACATTTTTTTTTCCTATTTATGTACGCACCCCTATACCGTTCCTGTTGTTAGATCCTTACTAATATTATAAACGCGAAAGTTTGTATGTAAGGATGTATGGATGTATGGATATTTGTTACTTTTGCACGCTAAAGCTACTCAACTGATACTGTAAAACGGCGGGGCATAGCTAGTCTAACAGATAGCTACTTGTCACTTTATGTAGCCTCTATCGAATAAAAAGAGGCCCTTTATCTAGGTCGAGTGTTTCTCATTAATCTTTTTGTGGCCCCAAAAGTGAAATTAACGACATCCTGGATTGATGATACCGGTTACCAGTGACTGATTTATTTTTACTCAGGTCCACATTTTGCCAAAGAAATACCTACAGTTTTAAATACTATGCTATTAATCTAGCTGATGATATTTAATAGAGTTTAGGCCCTATATCTTGGATAATTTACAACCTACTAAAAGTTTTGTTTAGGCAACCAATTCTCTCTTACATAATTATTATGCTAAAAGAAATGTGAAATAGTAACGTTTTTCGGTTAGAAAAGCATTCATGTGCCTTTCAAACGTATCGTAAAGTGTCTAATGGACTTACAAGCATATCTATTGTCTGGTAAACTTGAGGTAGGGCCACACCGCGGCGTCCTGCGAGCGCGATCTCAGTACTTTTCAACTGTTATCTGTTCGCGATTGGTGTGAACCAGTCGGTACAAATGCTACTGCGCTATCTGATCGCCGCCTAGATCGCGCAAGCAGGACGCTGCGGTGTGTCCGTACCTTTACAGAGTAAGATATTTAACATCTTGATGCATCGGGGTCAAAATTCCCGGCATCCACAGTCCTGAGTGCTCTAGAGTGTGTGATACTGCAGAAACCATCGCTTTATACCCTGCGACCGTCTAGCTCGTGCTGTTACCTAATAACAACAAAATAACTGAATTGAATTAAAATAAAACTGGCTAAGTGCGAGACAGACTTTTGTCGCACACGGAGGGTCCCGAACCGCAGTATAATATTATATTATATTATATTATATTACCGTGTACATACTAAACATCCTTATTACCTTATTAAGTAAAACGTCATCGAACGAATGAATAACGAACTGGTGTTAGGGTAGGTAATTCGTATTATTAATAAGGTAAACAATCGTTCATAGATGGCGTTATAGTAAAAACACGTTTTTTGTATGGGGATCCCCTTTAATTTTTAACTTTGTTCTGTTTTTAGTATTTGTTGTTAAGCGGCAACAGAAATACATCATCAGTAAAAAATTCAACCGTCTAACTATCACGGTTCATGACATACAGCCTGGTGACAGACGGACAGACAGACAGACAGACGGCCAGCGGAGTCTCAGTAATAGGGTACCGTTGGTACCCTTTGGGTTCGGAACCCTAAAAAAGGTTTAATATAGCTATGTTAGCTTGATCGCAGAATACATAATAGTATTTACAAGTAGCGTGACCCGGAGTAGTAATCAAGTGCATGCTTGAAGGTCGTGATCGTCGTAATATGTCTTGTGGTCGGCGACAAAAGTATCTAGTATACACCCACCCTATGCAATGTAGATAATTATTTACTTTCTTAGGACAGCTTGACTATGCGGAATGATAGTAATGATGATGTCAATTTTGAATTCAAGCATCATCGAAAATTACGAAAAAAGGGCGATTTCTTGAAAACCGCGTTCAAACCGTGACTTGTACGCAATACAATTTTTTAATTTCCGATCAGTCGTGATGTTCTCTATCACTCCATCCGCAGGAAAATAATTACTAATTACGCCACAGCCTGTATGGTCCTTCTTGTTATCTAGCTAACCTACGCACGTCGTCACTCTATCTAGCGTAGAAAGAGTTTAAAAAAGTTGAACACTTAAATGTAACGACAAATACTTTAATGATTGGCTTCGCGTGTGAACTGCATCATGAAGGTCGGAGCACCTTCGGCGCAGTAATATTCGCGGGACGAGCCTTGACCTAAATGTCGCAATCGGTGACTTTCAATCGGATAGTGTGGGTGGCCTTTCACGGATAAAGTTGTTGACTTTTCAAATTATTCTTATTCACTTGATTAGAGATAGGCTTTTAATCGTTTTACTACAGTTTTAGCTCACCAGGTGGAGAGTGACGTTTTTGTTCTAGATACATTTAGGTAATGATAAATAGCACTTCCAATGGGAAGTTACATAACTTTGTATAACCATAATTAAGAAGTCTCCGATTCATCCGAAATTCTATTAACTGAATCAGAGACTATGAGACTTCTAATTTTATTTGCCTCATAATGGCGGTAGGTATAATTCAAATTTTTGAAGTGATGCGTTGAGCACTTTTTGCGTGAACAAAAATCATGGAACTCGCGTCATCGTTACCGAATTCTTTCCATGAACTATATGATTATATAATTGTGTACTTTTTGGGTGAAAAAAAGCGTGAAACTTGCGTCATCGTCACCGCACGCTTCCCATGAGCTAGCTATATACTATGTATACTGTATCTCGACGATACAATTTACAAGTTACTTAGTTTCACTTTTATCGGCAGTCCCCATCTTTGGGGATTCAAAAAAATCGGTATTCTTATACCGATTTTTTTGTAATACGCTTTCATTAGTTTCACTTGTTGTAACTAACAAGCAATGTAATCAAGTCTTGGAAGTCAATTTAAACCTACTTTTAACCGTCGTATCGAAATGGAAAGTTTTATGATTTTTAGTTTGGACGACAGTAATAGTACTTAGGTTTCTTGGACCTAATCTGATAAAGCCAGGAGGTGGATAGTGGAACTCTGAGGGAACGTGGGTGCAATGAATTAAAAAATAGGTATTTTAAAGAAACTATTGCCGTCGCGCATTGCCCGAACAACCAACAAGAGTGCGATAGGGACAACAGCAACTCAAGCCCATTTTACCTAGAAATTTTGACTAAAATAAGGTCTCGTATTCCAGTTTATTCTCAAAAAATGATCCGATCAAATTATTTTTTACACAGCATTTTTGCAGATGAGTTTATCCGTGCTCCTATAATATTTTTTTTGTCTTAAAACCTTTTCAAATTTGTCTGGTAGCCGTTTAGATCATAAGTCATTTTTTAGGTTTTTGAAGAGTCATACATTTTTTTTTGCAATTTGTTGGCCATAACAAGCAAATGACAGGGGACAGGGAATAGCAATAGCAGACCTTAATTTTTTGTAGAAAAAATTTTGCTCTAGAAGCATTTTCCAGGGATCTACATGGAAAAATGCACTTCCGCGTTCCCGCTTATATGATTCGTTTGACAAGTCCAATAGATTGATATGAATTAGTAGTAACAAGGATCTGATGATGGAGCCTGAATTTTCTTTTTATTTCAAGCGTGTTTTGAAAGTTTTTTTAAACTAGACTACTACTTTATAGCTAGCGTCCAACCACTTTCTCACATGCTGGTAAGTGATGATGTGGTCGAGTGGTAGCGGGAGCTGGATCTCACAACAAACTAATTACTACTAAAATTTACCAGAACTCAGCGAAATAATTTATCAAACAACGAAGCATCATCTTAGGTTTATGTAAGGACATATTGTAGTGAGGCCCAAAACATTCGTAGTTTATATATTATTCATCTTACTTTAAGCAAGATGCAACGCTGCATTTCGCTTTGTCCAGCAATAAAGCTAAGAATATTTTAAACTTCGTGATTTGAGCTCAGCTTTGTGAATCAACCAAAGGATGTATGAAATATTTGATAAATATAAAACCTCATACCAACTTTGCCATACGCATTCAAAGATAGATCGATGTAAGATTGCGTTGTCCTATTTGTTGTTAAAATTGGGGTGGGTTCCTACAGAAAATAGGCAATGAAACGAGACGGCTCTCCACGTTGGGCGGAAATTTAACTTTGCTATAACTTTCAAGTCATGAAGTAAAACTTCAGAGTAAGGCGAGGGGCTAGAAATCGGAGAGAAGTTTAATTTGAAGTTTGATTAGATAAGATTTTTGAATGTCAAATACACAGACCTATTGAATCCTAGATGGTCCGTAAAGGGGGTCTGTGGTCAAATATGTAAAATGAAATGTCGGAGTTTTCTTCAAGTGTTTGTAAATTCAAGCTATAAAGATGTGTCAAAGTCACATGTCAGGTCAAGTTGAAGTCATTATCTAGTCCAAGTCATACCCTTAGTAAAGATGTGGAGTTTACTGAACATTTTCGGTGGAATTTTGGTGTGAACGCAAATAGCATGTTTTTCAACATTGTGCTGTTTCTCCACACTCTCGCACACATTCACCGGCACTTAATAATCCACATTTATTACACACTAGCTGACCCGGCGAACTTCGTACCACCTAACAGACAATGAATGTCGTGTTACCTTTTAGATAAACTTGTTTTAGGCTTTTATGAACGTAATAAATGAATACAAAGGAGATATTAAGTTTATTAATGTATTATGGCAACACAGATATAGAATAAAAATTGGTTAAAATAGTTTTTGGAAATATAAACTTTTTTAAGTTGCATGTAAGCATACATTTCTGAACGCACGCATATTTGACAATCAATAAATATGTCAAACAATTATCATTATTGACAAAATTTAACATTTTTAAAATCTACGTGATTTGAATTCACAAAAACTTGAAGAATTTTTACTTGACTTACTACTTGACACGGGCTAAACACACTAATCGTGTGGAGCCATAATTATACAAAAAAAAAAATACGGCGGGATAAACAATTGAACATCAAATGATTGGCAGTTTTTAAAACCAGGAACATTTTGACAAAATATTTTTTCTTATATAATTTTTTTAGGTCAATTATTCATTCCGTCATTCAAATTCAGTCCCGTCGGTACGATGAAATTTTGGATTGTGTTTAACAATTTACAAAAATATAAACTGTGTAACACTTCAAAGAAACATAATATTCAATTATTCATTGTTTTTAATACTTATTATCCTATTCCTGACAAAGACAATTCCAGAAATACAAAAATCATAAAAATTGGTCCAGCCGTTCTTGAGTTATAAGTGTAGTAAATAACACGACTTTCTTTTATATATATAGATTAACTCGCAGAAGAACACAAGTTTCAGGAAAAAATACACTGAGAGCACACAACAGAAATATGAATAAATACCTTTTTATTCATATTTCTGTGGAGCACACACACTTTTTAACGTTCCCGCCAAAAACCCAAAATGTCTTTTATTATAATTTCACTTGGACGTTTGCCTAGAGAGCATGAGACACACACATTGATAATTTGTCATGCATGAGTCACATACATATCCCTTGTTATCTTTTAAACTACGAGTATATAATTAAATAAAAAAAATAGTTCAAAAACTAAAACCCGACTACTGAAAAATCACGCTCTAAAAAGTATGAATCAATAAAATATTCTCATCTGAGATCGCTATGTACGAAATATTTAATATGTATCGTGTATTATATAAAAAAACTTACTTGTAATAAATATTTAATTGTATTTCACATATTCTTAGTGGTGCTCAGTGGATACCCGTGGTCGTAGGCTACTTTTTAGAATCTACCAATTGTTTTATTACGGTAGGTGACATACGACCACGGCTATCCTCTAAGCACTACTAAGAATATATATGAATTATACAATAAAATATTGATTACAAGTAAGTTTTTTTTATATAAAACAATAATAGTAAATATTTTGTACATAGCGATCTCAGATGAGAATATTTTCTTGTTTCATACTTTTTAGAGCGTGATTTTTCAGTAGTCGGGTTTTAGTTTTTAAACTAATTTTTTATTTAAAGTATTTTGGGGTTTTTGTATACATGCATACGTGTTAACATACATACATACATACATAGCGATCAACAAACACATAACCCTCCCTCTTGCTTCTTTGCGACGCCGTGGGGTAAAAATAGTTTTCTTGACTTCGACGGGATATATCTCGCATACGCTACGTTTGACAAAAATATGATGTAGAAAACTCTACATTCATTTTAAAATCCCTATTCGACGATACTACACACGATGAGGTAGAGTGAATTTGTTTTTTTAGTTCTTACCTTCGTGCCCTGTAGAGGGCGCCACATTCAATTTGTTGTAACATCACATAGCCTATAACCAGCAGAAAAATGAGACGCGTTTAACGACACCTCATTTGTCAAATTATGATACGTAGATACATACCGGTCAAAAACATAACCCTCCTTTTTACTTCGCCGTAGTCGGGCTATAAAATAGTTTAAAAACTAAAACAACCGACTTCCATGCCGCTCGAGTCAATATCAGTAACAAGTTTGAGACGTTTATCGTCATACCTCTGGAGATACTTATCAAATCTCGATGAAATTACAATGGAACTACCTCAGAAACGTACCCTACCGATTACAAAAAGAATCATTCGAATCGGTTCGCAATTGACGGAGTAATACATAATATTTCATTTTAAATTTCATAATACCACAAAAAAACATACAGACGAATTGAGAACCTCCTTTTTGGAAGTCGGTTGAAAATAACTAAAAATAATAAAAAATACTATATTATATGAGTTATATTATATGACAGAGTATATATAAGCCACTAATAAGATCCATGGTGCCCACATCACCATCATACAGGACGGTATTTGATTAATTCATGCTTGCCCCACACGTGTCCTGCCAGCTTACTAAGCACGAAGTTTTTAACGATGTTTTCCTTCACATAAAAAATTGTGTGTTAAATAGTTTTCTCTAAAATAAATCTATTGGTGCAGGCCACAGGGCGGGTTTGAACCCACGACCTCTGGATTTGAAATCATCTTGCTTGAACTAGTAAATTGACATAGATATTTTAACGGGATATTATTTATTATAGTGACCATGATTATATACTTTATTTATACATATTAGCCGAACTGAATAAACATTCTTGCCATATTTCCCTACTCCGTACGCGAACCCGTAAAAACATATAAAATATTTACAGGCAATAAAGAATTATTATTAGTTACAATGTGTTGGAGCATACCTCACAGTCCCCTTTGTGGTGACTGGCGGTAAAAGTAATTAAAAACAACACTAATTCTACCGTTCGTCGGACAACTGAGGTAGCCGTAATTCCCCGTCCAAATCTCCGGAAAGTTTAAATTTTAGGGTAGGTGGGTCGAAATATTTTTACTGAGACCTTTTTGGAAGATAAGGTCAAAGGGGTTTAAAAATTTGTAGGTGCAACCTTACCTAATATCTTAAGTTAAATAGAACAAAGGCTAAGGTTTTTTGAGTGTATGTGATTTGTTTTTTGTATTTAATTGAGCATACAATATTATAGATAAATTTTCTCTCTAATTTTTTTCTTTTTCTTCTCGTAACTAATTAATTCTGTAATTGAAGCGTACAAAGTCTGTTTGTGTATCTAACCATTGAAAGGACAAAGTGTTTATTATACATTATGTCGAACGATACAAAAACTAAGGCAGTCTTGAAATTTTCATCGTTCGATATAATATAAAAAAATTGAAAAATATGGAACTGGACTTGTCTATTAAGACTTCTGTACACAAACAACAACAGTTTACAGTATACAAAATATAAAGATATTGTAAATATAAACTATAAAGAAATACTTCACTGTACCATATTTAAAACAATAAACCACCTAAATATTTCTTGAAAATTACTCTGAAATATCGTTGTCACGACCAAACTCCCCTGTGAAATTGCAATTAAATTTCAAAGGGTACCACGTCCCGCCACAAATTAACTTGTTACGATACAGCGTACCACACTAAGGCTGTGAATCACTAGTAGCCCCACAAATAATTAATTTTTGGATAGACTTTTTACAATACCACTAGCTGCACTCGTGTATAAAAAAACTAACACTGTTTGTCCACCACCCTCGTTACCGGGGCTGCACCGATAGCGAGATTTTTTTGGGCCGAGTTCAAAATGACGTAAGAGCGATCGTTTGTCCACAGCAACCGATCTTGGTGGTTCAGTTTGTTCTAGCTGTCATGCGTGGCAAAAACAATAACCGATCGAACGGCACCGGGCGACGGCAGTTTGTGGACAAGATCAAACGTGTTTTGTATTGCCAGCCAATGCCGGTACATCGGCCCGTCACAACACAATCGCGGGCCGAGTTCTAGCGATTGCGCCGATCTCGAAATATTGGCGGCCGGGGGATGATGGCGCTCGGTGACGGACATGCAGTGGACAAGCGGCCATACTATACATATGTACCGCTACTTTGCTGCCATCATCTCGTTCTTGTTGACGTCCCGGTGACGTCGTCGGTGGACAAACGGTGTTAGTCTACCATATCGCCTATTCCTGTGCAAAATTTAAGCCGACGTGGTTCACTAAAGTGGTGTCGGACCATGAAAAGGTAAAACAAACTGACTTTTGCATTCATAATAATTAGTGTTGATTGGTGGCAATATGCACATACACTACGATATGACAACAAGTAATATATGGGTAGTTTGAAGTAGTTATTAGTATTATGTGTAGGGAAAGATGGGGTAGCCTCATACAGTTTTTCTATTTCGTCTTATAGAATTTTCTCTGATTTCAATATCTATATTGATTCATTAAAAACTAGTACTCTAACTGACTTTGTTACCAAAACATGTAATTTGTGTTAATACGCATGTGAGGCTTTTTTATAAAAGTTATAAATATGAATATATGATGAATGGAAATGTATGAATGTACCCAATGCGGGGCACTCTTATACATCAACATAGAGAGCATGTATGTATGAATGTATCGCTTACTATTGTATGAACCTACCCCATCAAAAGAAAATGAAATAAAAATATTCCTGTAAAAAACCACCCATATATATCATTATTCATGTATCAACTCACTAACTTGATCCTATTATCTTTGAAATAAAATAGTACTGAATAATCTTGATAACAGCTTTTAATAAAATAAAGATGTTTAAAGTGAGGTTATAAAATTACTTACGCGTGGCTGAATCGCGTTCCGTGTCACCTCGTCGCGAGTTTCAAACTGACTGCTGTCAAACTCCGTAAGCCGGCACACACATAAGTAAGTCACGCATACACGCATAAGTCGTTCAGTGCCCCTTGTATGAATTCTTGTATGAATTATCTTTTTCAGATTTTGAACAGCAAATTTCGCTTGTGGTGAACTCGGTATAAGTGAGTACATTGCTTTACATCACGTTTGCAATATGTATTCATTTTGTAGCTAGATGGAGCCATAGGAAAAATTATAACTCGCAAGCGTTTCGTTTGAGCTTTTTGATATTCAGCATGGGGATGTAAGGGAGCACAGGGATGTGAGGGAGCACAAATATCTCCTCAGTGCTCCCAGCCAACCTCACCTACCCGTGGTGCATCCTGCTGACCAACAAACGAGGCTCTGGCGACCGACAAAAATTCATCCATAAATTTCAATGCCAAGTCTCATATTATAATAACTCTAATCACACTTAAACGGACGATCCGATCTTACTTAAATTTAACAAGGAGATGACTACTTTATAGCACGAGGCTGAACATAGGCTTGTTAATTCTTGGTGTATGTGAACAAAGTATGTATATGCATATGCATCTATGAATGTATTATGTTTGTGTATGAATATGTGTAATCCCCATCAGCTACAAGTAACTGTAGTTATTGTGTAGGCATAGTTCCTAAAAATAGATTATACATACATCATTTGACGCAGTCTCTCTAACTAGTCATCACTGTAAATATAACAATCACATAAAGTTTATCCACAAAATTAATTTGAAAATACAGACATATCACTTACTCTCACCATCTCACAAACACACTACACACTCCTAATCACCCACACACCTTATACTCATATCCATTCATATTTATTCACCCAATCACACATACTCCGTATACTCATATTCATATATATATTATACATATCCATACAAACATATATAAACATAAGTATACACAAATACATGTAAAAGCTTGGATATTTATATTCTTAATTTTAAGTTAGATCATGTTAATTTGTACCGAAACGTTGCCACGCATTTCTTCAGTCTACATCATGTATTTAACAATCAATTCACCATTTTACTGCATAACATGTAGAAACTATAAACTCATGTTGTACATATAACTCAGTCGAGACTAAATTCCACGACACAGGGTATCCTAGTGTGGGATTTCAGGGTCTTTAATAATTACTAATATTGTGTTCATATTGTTATGTTCCTTATGTATATAGTATACGTTTTGAAAACAAATAAATTCATTCATTCAATATGTGTAAATGTAAGTATGCATTTTAAGTTTATTTCATAAATATGTTAACTTATAGCTGCACACCCCTGCAATATTATAATTTGTAAATCCTGTCCATCCAAAGGTTGTATGGTAGAGATCGCTTTAAGCGATAAGACCGCCCATTGTACTAAAGATATTTTATGTTCTTCTGTTACTTTTGTTTGTTTTATTCTTGGTGTGCAATAAAGTATTATTAATTAATTCATTCAAAGAAGGTACAGGTGTCAGCTAGTAAAGTATAGTATTTAAGTAGTTTAATATCTCAGCATACTAACTGTGCCTGCCCGCAGCTTCACCCGCGGGGGCCGCGGTAAGAAGTACTTATGTATTTATCCAGGTTATGAACTACTTGTGCGACAAATTTAATATTAATCTGTTCAGCAGTTTTTAATCCGAAATTTGTGTTTTTGCGTGATTGCGTAACAAAATAAACTGGTTAAGGACGGGTTCTGTACCTCAATACAATATTTAATAAGGTTGAGCAAAATAAAGGTCTTGTATGAGGACCAATAATTTTTAATTTAATTTAGTTTTTATTATTTGATGTTATAGCAGCCATATAGCTATATAGTAATACACACTATTAGCATTTTTTACTCTATTTCTATTAAGGTTTATTTATAAAATCGAGCAAAAACACGCCCTCTATAATCGCATCGCATCACTATATAATATTAATATAAAAAATACGTTGAGGTAGATATAAAAACATAAGATACTCTTTAACACAGCCGTGGAATGGAACTAGTATAAAAAATACGATAATTGCTCGTGTATTGGATTGATTTATCATAATGAATGATGAAAACGATGTATCATTCCTTCTCATTGAATTGGACACTAAGCATCGTTTGATGGAATGATGGCCGTGGACAGAACTGGAACACTAATCGTTGAAGCCTTGATTACACGTATCAAGTTCAAGTACAGTGACGAGCAGTATGAGACCTACCTAAGAGACGATAATTGCTGAAAGATTTGGATAGGAAAGCTGGCTCACGGTTATAAAACTCTACGTATCCGTGGTTTACTTATTTAGTATTAGTACTTTGTTAACAAATGCTGGTTTTATTGATTCTCGCTACTCTACTTAGGACCATGATTTTGCATCTCTAAATCGCGATACAGCATGGATACAGATGCGATGCAGCATCGATATAGTCGTGCGCTATTGTAGAGGTTACATGTTTACGTTTATGGGCGCTACAGTAGTAAGATGGATTCAGTAATGACATCGGTGATGGTGTTGTCTTTGTTGCTGTTTCTACGGTAACAGATACCTATAGCGTGGGCGACGGCAATTTTAATGTTGGGTGCATATCAATACGCGCGTTTGTATCGATTCAGTAGCGATCGTATCGCTGAAAAAACCCGAGGGCGATCTTCCTTAGCTACAATACCCGGCGGTAAATAATGCACTTTGAGACAACGCTCTATGAAGCCGAAACTAGCCGATTATCTTCCTCTTCAGCTAAAAGTGCATTATTTAAAAAATAATGTTACGCTGAATATACTGTTCAAGAAATAGTCAGTGTTGATACAAGTACTAAGTCGTCTTTCCAAAGTAGATACTTGTTAGGTGTATTCAAGGATTTCATGGCATAAACTTTATTGGTAGTGTAACAACAAGGCGTGGTAATACCCAGGATCTAAATTACGCAGCATTTCTCGCACACAATAATTATGAAAATCTTTGAAACACTTTCTCACGTTCTAGTCACGTTAATTATGACGTATATTCGAGAAGTTATTGTCAAGTAAAATTTCCATTGCAAATATTGTTTCACTGCTATCACAGATCAAACGGTAGGTATTTACATGAATATGCCATGAATATGTAATAAATAACGGTAACGGTTTTTTTTTAGCCTGGTATCCTTGGAAATTGTATTATTTCCGATTCCAAAACCGACTTTATCATCAATAATATAGTGCGTTACAGCGCGTCTATTTGACAACATTATGAGCATAATTTTAGCATAAGCAATTTGCTATGGTTTATTCCGTTAGCAGTTCCCATTCTAAGGCTAGCCTGCTATCATCCTCGACCGCATAATCGCTTACCAACGGGTGAGATAGTGGTCAAACGCTAGCCTATTAGATATATATAAAAAGCAGCTACTTTATGTAAATAAAAAAATCGTTTATTTCCTCAAAAATCGACCTCACATGCCGCGCTTCATATTTTCAGTAGCACGTTTAGGGTCGGCTCACACCGCGACGCGACACAAAAATGAACTTTATTTACATACAAAAGATACACATTTCATTGAGTTAGTTCGGCGGCTTCAGGCTGCCGCGGCGCCGCGATGCACCGCGCGCAGCGGGAAGGAACAATTGAGCCGCGTGATAAACAATTGAACTTTATGACGCGAAATGCATCGTCGCGTCGCGTCGCGTCGCGGTGTGAACTGACCCTTAGGTGTTTGTCTTCATCTCTAAACATACTATTTAAAAAAAAACTATTAAAATATTGACATATATTTTTATTTATTCTAAAAACCATTAGTTTAGCCTACATCGCAGTTCATAGTCTTTAAATTGCCTATCACCCATAAATCGACGCATAAATATTTTAGTTCAAGCGGGTTAATTGCCCACCGAAGGGTTGCGATGGGTTACGGTTTAGGAGTCCTTCGTATCAAGTAAATTGGTGTAATAAAGCTCACGCATTAAAAGGTAATTGCCATTGGTTAGCGAGGGTCAAATATGTATTGTCTGTTTTTAATTGTGTTCGTTACTAAGGAAACAGTATTTAATGGGCTTTTGTTAAAGTTTTTCGGGTTCCGTACCCTTCCGTACCTTTAAAAGACTTCGCTGTCCGTCCGTTCGTCCGTCCATCCGTCAATCATAGGGCTGTATTTCCTTAACCGTAATTGGTAGACACATGAAACCATAAACCAAAAACCGCTTCCAACCTTAAGATCTGTGTCATGCACTAGGCGGTCTTATCTCTTGAAGAAATCTCTTCCCAACAACCTTAGGATAGACATGAGTTTTATAAATGATGCATAGGAACTGAACACAGAAGTCTTAATAAAATACTTTTGTGGAGCAGACCAAAGAAAAAGTCGTATTATTTTCCGACCAGAAAGCTTTTTACAGTCAATAAGTAGAGTTAGTTAATAGATATAAGGTGCACAAGTCAAGGCAAAATGGAGGAGCCTTGGAGGGCGCATGCCGTGACCTTGGAGAGGTCACCTGTGTGTGATAGGAAGTCTCCTATTACAATTGAAGATCTTAGATTGAACTTGCTTGTAGATTGTACGTCCGTGTAGTAAAACGGGCTTATCATAAATGTTCTATGTATTTTTTTCTATAAAATTCTATAAAAAATAAATATATGTGTACAGGGTTATTGGTAGTTCCTCGTATTCCCGGTAGGAGCAGATAGGGGGGCTAAAATGCACCATATTTAGCCCCCTTAATGTTTGCCTGAAAATTAATAGCTTACGGGATATTTGGAAATCAGCAATTTTTGGAAAAATACCCAATTATTTTTATTTTTTTTGATAATTTTTACGATTAGTGCTAAACAATGTAAATTTTCTTAAAAAAAACACGGTGACATTAAGCGTGCATATTACTAATAAAACTTTAAGCTTTCCAAAAAGGTATAACGGTTGGTATTTTTAGGGTTCCGTAGTCCTGACAAGGAACCCTTATAGTTTCGTCATGTCCGTCTGTCTGTCTGTCCGAAGTTTTGCTAAGAGACCGTTAATACTGGAAAGCTGTAATTTTGTAAGTGACAAAGACGGAGTACCTTGTTGCTTGTTTATAACGGGTAAAGACTTGCATTGAATAACAGGCTACTACGGAACCCTACACTGCGCTGTGGAAAAACCGGTTGACGCCAGTTACAGATAATTATTACTGCGTATGATGAGTCCGAGTACTTTCCGTGGTGTACCTATATAAAAAGTGGGCATGTTAATATCGCTCGAAAATAAGATACAATTTTTATTTATTTACATATGATAATTACTCGAAAATAAGATTTTAAAAATCTGTTACGCTTCTACAAGAAGAATCAAACTACGTTATTATAAAATAAGAACGAAATTATAAAGACAATTTTCATTCAAATTAACGAGATCTTACAAAGGAAATAAATATTTTTAAATGCATAACCAAATACCTGACTCATGATGCAGTCAGTAATTAAACACATTGCAAGTGCGTTAAAATGTATTTTCTTCCCATGCAAAATCAATAATTTCCACCCTACTCGCCCGTTCTATGCAAACGATCAATCAATCTCAAGTATTCTAGCAATTTTCTTAATCGGTCTCCCTGATTCAATAAACGTTTTCAGTGACAGTGAAGAATTATGAAAATTTTCATTTTGCATTTCATATTAATATATCTTTCGTTACAGTTTTAATCTACGCCAGCCTGCTTTAAAAATTATCTGATAAACGTCTAAGTTCCATTTTTGAATTCGATTTTGTAACAGTTTATTTGCTTTATTAAACATATTTTAGCTATTTATTAAATCACATACTATAGTCCCCGTCACGAGAAGCTATAAATTATGTAAACAAACATCTTTTACTAAGTAAACATTTAATACTGCGAGATAATAATAAATTGACCATATTCAATCGACATGAAATATAGACGGGTTATATGAAAGTAACAACCTATTTAATTTAGTCGGATCATATTTTAACGACGCAAAGCGCTATCGTTTGTGTTTCTTGGTACCGGACGCAGGGATTGTAAACTATCGGGACGCCATTTTGAAATAAACGCGTAATTCGAGTTTCGAATGCGTACGAGTACGAAATTCATTTTTTTTGTTGGTCCAAATGTTGTGAACTCCTGAACACTTGTTTACATAATTTATAGCTTCTCGTGACGGGGACTTTAGTTCTAATCAAGTACGAGTTCATGAACATAAATCATAATATTTTTTGTTAATTCAAATGTCCATACTATTATACCTAACACACATAATAACCACTTTCATTTTAATAATGATTTATTCATTTTGGTTGCGCATAACTGGCGCGCACTTTACATGCTATTTTCCTAGGAATTTCATAAGAAATTTGAGGGCCCGGTGGTGAAAGTGGGAGAATGGACGGCTTTGATGCCAGAAGTACCAAGTTCAATCTCCGCCGTGAACTAATGAATTTACCTATCGAAAAATGTATGTGCGCTTTTCACAGTGGCCCTCCTGTGAAGGAAAAACATCGTTAAGAAACTAACAACCCACGCATGGTGGTTAGGACACTATCAAGTGTCCGCCTGACCAGCTAGCTAGAAAATCTGTCGCCAAACATCTAATGTGTTCCGGCAGCTATCCCTGAGGGCATGTTCCCATTATAGCCCTAGCATGCTTACAATCTTCGATCGTATCATCACTTACTAACAGATGAGATAGTGGTCAAACGCTAGCCTATAAGATATAAAAAAAAAAAAAAAAATACTTGAATAAAAAATGTCAAACCATCCCCCAACTGATCGATGTATATAATCTGTTAATTGAGACCGCTTGAATGAGCCCAAACACGACATCTCTGTTGTAAGTTGGTGAGGAGTAGGGTGTTCTGCCGATCCTAACAGATGCCCCACCGTCATTTCAATGTTAGTAGAATATCACTGAAGTAGAAGGATACTGAATTTAGAATTCAGACCTATGAAAGTTGCTCTGTTATATCAACTAGAAATGAGCTCATAGTTACATAAAACAGCTGTACGAATTTCCATTAAACAGAACTAAGAACAAAAAGTCCCCATAAAGTCGTCTATCAATAAAATAAACCTAAACAAACACGGTTCAACTCAACCTTTTGAGCGCTGCATAAATCACAGATACACACCGTGTCGAACTCATAACATCCCTCTTTTTGTGTCGGGGTTGAATTAAATTGATCGGAGTGACAAATGATGTGGTAAATGAGGAGAAATCGGCGAAGAAATTGTGGAATTTTATTTTTGCCTGTACTATACCTGTTATCCTAGGCAACAATTACATGCCTTGTGCGCTACTAACTTTGTTCTACGTTACACTATACTAACATTATTAATTATTTGAGTTAATACTTTAAACGAATTAAATAAATATTGTGTAGGTAAGTAAACACTTATTTAAAATTCCTTCAGATTTTCGAGTGGAGTACGTGTTCTGTTTAACGTAGTTTATTTCTCGGCTAAATAAAATGCAAAGCAGAGAGAACTCGGTCATGAAACTTATAGCTCAAGACTACGAAACTTCTGTAGTTTGAAGTGGGTTAAACGGTATTATATATATATAGGAGATAAACCTAGTCATTCCATTATAGGAATTGTGTCAAACATTGGTTACTTTTTTACGAGTAGCAAAATCCTCCCTGATATGAAATAAACTAAGATTCATGTACCTACTTTTATTTGTGGAAGGAGAAGTCGGTTTTTAGATCGCAATTTTTTTAATTGTACGAAAACTAACGATTTTTTATGTTTCGTACAATTAATTATGTATGATATACAGTAGCCAGCTACTGTATATCATAAGCATTTTCAAAGAAAACTAATGATTGCTGTAATTTTCGTTAATATATAGTAGCTGGCTACTGTAATTTCAACCTTGAACGAGATATCTATCTGATTCAAGTTGCCTTATTAATCACTTGTATTTCATAACTAATGCAAAAACTTTGAGAACAAGTTATAGAAATCATGAATAACAGCGGCCCGCAATATGGCAAAAACAATTTTGCTAAAAGGAAACTTTTCCGGACAACATTTAGGACCTTCATGTTAGAAATGACAAAGGGAAAACACGCTGAGTACATAAATGATATGTAGGTATAAGCTAGGAAATAATGTCAGTAGGTAGATTTGTGGCGTAGTATTAAAATTGTATGAATGTTGCTAAATATCACTATCAGCACGTAAATCAGTTCGTCGTTTAACATAGACCTATGTTGATACTCCCATGGCAGACTGCCTAATAGATAGATAGCTTAATTGTTTAGCGTTTTTATAATGTTGGTAGACTTTAACTTCAGTTTCCATCGATCACTGAAAAAGATGTCCAAATTGGTTAGTCATGTTTCGGTAAACTAAGTTGGGAACAAGTCGGGTATGTTTGTGCTGCTTGGATTGTCAGAACTTTATTGTAACTATATTGTTGATATATTTTTAGTAAGATTTTATGTTTCACGACCTGTGCCCCGCGGCTTCACCCGCGTGTATTATTTTCATAGATTTAAAATATTCATTCATCTTATCTAATACTATAAGAATATTTGTCCTGACATACTGACTGACTGACTGACTCACTGACAGACAACGCACAGCCTAAGCCGCTGGTCGTAGAGACTTGAAATTTGGAGGGTATATTTGTCTTAGTACGTAGGGGTGTACTAAGAGAGGATTTTCCAAAATTCACCCCTTACGAGGATAAAATGGGGGTTTAATGTTTGTATGGAAAAACAAGATTAGATAGTCTTTTCTATCCGAAACTTCACATAAATGCTTCAGTAAAAAAATAAATAAATACGTGTTTCAGGTTTTTTTGAAATTCCACCCCTCAGAGGGTGCAATGGGGTAACAAAGTGTGAAAATCAATATTGTTTCGGATTGCGCTGAAATTTGGCATGCAGGTAGTTATTACGACGTTAGTTACCTCTGAGAAAGGATTTTCCATAATTCACCCCTGAAAGGGATGAAACGGGGGTTCAAAGTTTGTATGGAAAAAACAAGATTAGATAGTATTTTCTATTCGAAACTTTATACAAGTGCTCCATTAAAAAATAAGTAAATACGTGTTTCATGTTTTTTTGAAATTCCACCCCTAAGAGGGTGAAATGGGGTAACAAAGTGTGAAAATCAATATTGTATCTGATTCCACTGAAATTTGGCATGCAGATAGTTATTACGACGTTAGTTCCCTCTAAGAAAGGATTTTCCAAAATTCACCCCTGAAGGAGATGAAACGGGGGCTCAAAGTTTGTATGGAAAAACAATATTAGATAGTCTTTTATATTCGAAATTTAACACAAGTACTTAAGTAAGAAAATACGTGTTTCAGGCTTTTTCGAAATTCCACCCCTAAAAGGGTGAAGTGGGGTAACAAAGTCTGAAATCAATATTGTTTCAGATTGCGGTGAAATTTGGCATGCAGATAGTTATTTTGACTTAGGTATCCGCTAAGAAAGAATTTTTCATAATACTCTCTTTAAGGGGATGAAGTGGGGGTTCAAAGTTTGGATAGTCGTTTTATTCGACATTTCACACAAGTACTTCTGTAAATAAATAAGTATATACGAGTTTCAGACTTTTTCAAAATGCCACCCTAAGAGGATAAACTGGGGTAACAAAGTCTTTTATTGTTTCGGATTACGCTGAAATTCAGAATGCAGATAGTTATTATGATGTAGGTATCCGCTCAGAAATGATTTTCTGAAAATTCCTTCCGGATACGGAACGGGGATTCAAAGTTTGTATGGCGAAACAAGATGGGATAAAGTACGTGTTGTAGGATTTTTCGAAATGGGGTAGGTAACAAAGTCAGTAAATTTAGAGTTTTATAAATATGAATCCCGAATTGCCTTAGTCACGCGATAACATGAAAACGGGTGAACCGATTTGGCTAATTCTTATTTGATGTGTTTAATGATAGAATCGTTTTTACAAAAGAAAAGTTTTAAGTAAGTAAATAAAAGAAGGTTTTGACGCGGGCGAAGCCGCGGGACACTTCTAGTTAATACTATAAGAATCTTTGTCCTGACATACTGACTGACTGACTCACTGACAGACAACGCACAGCCTAAACCGCTGGTCGTAGAGACTTGAAATTTGGAGGGTATATTTGTCTTTGTACGTAAGGGTGTACTAAGAAAGGATTTTCCAAAATTCACCCTTTAAGGGGATGAAATGGGGGTTTAAAATTTGTATGGAGAAAAATGATTAGATAGTCTTTTCTATCCGAAATTTTACACAAGTGCTTCAGTAAAAAAATAAGTGAATACGTGTTTCAGGTTTTTTTTAAATTCCACCCCTAAGAGGGTGAAATGGGGTAACAAAGTGTGAAAATCAATATTGTATCTGATTCCACTGAAATTTGGCCTACAGATAGTTATTACGACGTTAGTTACCCCTGAGTAAGGATTTTTCCAAAATTCACCCCTGAAGGGGATGAAACGGTGGTTTAAAGTTTGTATGGAGAAACAAGATTAGTTAGTCTTTTCTGTCCGAAACTTCACACGAGTGCTTCAGTAGAAAATAAAATAAATACGTGTTTCAGGTTTCTTTAAAATTCCACCCCTGAGAGGGTGAAATGGGGTAACAAAGTGTGAAAATCATATTGTTTAGGATTGCGCTGAAATTTGGCGTGCAGATAGTTATTACGACTTTAGTTACCTCTGAGAAAGGATTTTCCAAAATTCACCCCTGAAGGGGATGAAACGGGGGTTCAAAGTTTGTATGGAGAAACAAGATTAAATAGTCTTTTATATTCGAAACTTAACACAAGTACTTGGGTAAGTAAGTAAATACGTGTTTCAAGCTCTTTCGACATTCCACCCCTAAAAGGGTGAAGTGGGGTAACAAAGTCTGAAATCAATATTATTTCGGATTGCGCTGAAATTTGGCATGCATATAGTTATTTTAACTTAGGTATCCGCTAATAAATAATTTTTCAAAATTCACTCTTCAAGGGGATGAAGCGGGGGTTCAAAGTTTGTATGGAGAAACAAGATAAGATAGTCTTTTCTTTTCGAAACTTCGCACAAATACTTCAATAAATAAATAAGTAAACACGAGATTCAGACTTTTACAAAATGCCACCCTAAGAGGATAAACTGAGGTAACAAAGTCTAAAAATCAATATTGTTTCAGATTGCGCTGAAATTAAGAATGCAGATAGTTATTATGACGTAGGTATCCGCTTGGAAAGGATTTTCTAAAAATTCCTTCCGGATACGAAACGGGGATTCAAAGTTTGTATGGCGAAACAAGATGAGATAAAGTAGGTACGTGTTGTAGAATTTTTCGAAATGGGGTAGGTAACAAAGTCTGAAAATTTGGGTTTTTCGGGTTTTATAAATATGAATCCTGAATTGCCCTAGTCATAACATGAAAACGGGTGAACTGATTTGGCTAATTCTTATTTGATGTCTTTAATGATAGAATCGTTATTACAAAATAAAAGTTTTAAGTAAAAAAAAGAAGTTAATAAAAGAAGAAGCGGGCGAAGCCGCGGGGCACTTCTAGTTCTTTCATAAAAACCTAATCATTAAACACAGCAAAAAATAATTAGCCGGTTAAACTCGGTTCACCTGTTCTCAAGTTATGAGGTGACGACGGGAAATAGCGATTCATTTATATAAAATCCAAAAAAACTATATTCGTTTTTGTTACTTACCCTATTTCACGCCTTTAGAAATTGAATTTTGAAAATACCTGAATCACGTATTTACGTATTAATAAACAGAATTACTTGTGTGAAGTTTCGAACAAAAAAAGACTATCTAATCTTGTTTCTCCATACTAACTTTGGACCCCCGTTTCATCCCCTGAAAGGGTCAATTTTGGAAAATCTTTTCCTAGCGGATATCTACATCATAACTACCTGCGTGCCGAATTTCAGCGCAACCCGTTTAGTACTTTGAGTTGTATGTTGATAGATCATTCAGTTGGTAACGATTGCCTTTTATAAATACGGACTAACGGATTCAGCAGACGTTGTCCTACCCAATCGCAGCACCAACTATCAGGTCCTATCGTTAATCCAAACCATCTAGAAAACATCTCAAACACACACACAAAATCATCATAATTGGTCCAGTAGTTTAGAAGGAGTTCAGTGACAAAGGCACCTACAGAAGTATTATATATATTACTATGTACACCCCGTGGCTTTGCCCGCATTGAATTCAAAGTGTATTAACATCCGTTGCGTAGTGCGTACAGAGGCAGGGACAGACGGTGGGAAGCGACTTCGTTTTAAATACTATGTAAAGAAGATTGAGACATAACATAGACAAGCGCTTGAGACATAACATACACAAGCGTTTTAAATACTATGGAAAGAAGATTGAGACATAACATACACAAGCGTTTTAAATACTATGTAAAGAAGATTGAGACATAACATACACAAGCGTTTGACCACTTTGTCATCTCACCTATTGTTATGTGACGATAACATCAGCCAAAGAGTAACATAATATTGAGATCAGCGATAATAGAGAATTCATATCATATACTCGTATGTACGTACATCCGTAGCACTCGTAGATGATGGAAAAAATAATGTATAATTTGGGCTTATAATAATATAATACATATAGCAGCATTTCTATTTACGACACCCGCACACACCCAAGCTTCAGAGCATTCAACCCAGTTTAAATTGATTACTTGATTGGCAATCTAGACACGACCTAATCAAGAGTGATCGAACGTTATAATTAAGGTAAATTACTTGACGTTCTGACATTTGTACCGAGACAGAATATTAAAGCGTTAAAGATCGCCGAGTCTGGAATTGTGCCCTAGAGAAAATTAAAGGACACGCAGCAAAAAGGCAAGGTAATATAAATATCTGCGCGCAGTAGGCCGTGTGATTAATTTTACTCTATGACAGTTCTGTGAAACTACGAAGTTATGAAACATAAAATAATTTAAGATAGTTTACAAAACGAAAAAACATTTTCATTACTAGTTTATCTCCGTCGCTGGAGATGGATATCAGATCTCGATAAAATTACAATGGGACCAAACCGAAAGCATATTATCTCAAACAAAAAATGAGTATCATACATTTATTTGAAATGTGATAATAATAAAGCCCTTTAATTTGACACCCAACACCGCTAAATTAAAAAAAATCAAAAAAATGAATCTCTTATAGTCTAGCGTTTGACCACTATCTCACCCGTTGAGAGTCAAAATCATAACCCGTATTCGGGTAAAAAAATATCATACGAGCACATAAATATTAATAATACTACCTTATTATTAATATTTCCATGCATAGAAGAGACAAACTCTTAAGGTACGGCCACACTGCGGCGTCCTGCGTTCTGCGGGCGCGATCTAAGTACTTTTCAATTGTTTTCTTATCGCGTTTGGTATGAACTAGTCGGTACAAATACTACTGCGCTATCTGATCGCCGCCTAGATCGCGCACGCAGGACGTTGCGGTGTGTCCACACCTTTAAACTTTAGGGTATTTACCTAATAAGTACCTATTAATATAGTCTAAGCATAAATGCCTACGCCTGCCGAAGATTCGAAAGCTCCATAGTCAGAATATCAGATCAATCAGTTACTTTACTGGTTCTGTTCTTATTCATAAATAAGTCAAGGTGACTTGCCGAGAATAGTTTCAGGCCGTTTTGGTCAATTTCTTTTCTACTTTTAATGGAGCATAACAAAAATGACGTTGAATTATACGTTGGCCTTAGATTGCGTGTGAAGAAAAATCCATACGAAAATATTCGGCGTAGAACAATGGCATTCTCATTAATAATAGTTGCTATTAAATGTGTTATATGGCTTAGCTAAATTGAAATGTCATATGCCTACCTAGGTGGTAAAAATTAAAGAATGAAATCAACAAGTTTACAAGTATACAGATTTTCACTTAAAAATCTGGCAGGTATTTTAAAATCAGAAATGTAATATAGAGCATATTATTCAATCAGATTTGTTTACAGTTTAGGTATTGTTTATTGTAGTTTATATATTTTTAATATTATCATAAGTTAGCTCTTAGAAAAAAATATGATGTAGTATTTAATAGTGAATACAAGTTACATGTATTTATGTATTATATTATATCAATGAATTGAGGTTATTTATAATATAAGATATAACGATTTACCTTTATGTGTTGTGCGAGTTCTTTTATTGTTGAACGTTATATTTCAATACATGATCCTATTATGTAATACTATAATTAATAATTGTTTAAGGTTGTACGTATATTAAGATGTTTGGATGTTTGTAAATTTTTCCTCAAACACGCAAAACATCTGAACGGATTTGGCACACAGACATTACTAAAAAACAATAAATATTTATATACCTATTATATAACAATAAATAAAGCAATCTGGCAAAAGTGCTATAACTTGATTATTTGAATTTACCAAGACGTCAAAATACGTTAAAGACATCGAATAAACTTGGCAACTTCGGCAAAAGACAAAGTTGTCAAAATAGGTATTTATTATGTTATGTAACAATCTAAAAGTTTGAATTCCGAATTTCTCGGAAGACAGACGACTGAATTGTCCTGCCTTTTGAATAATGGAATAACATTTATTTGACAGTTGAGCAGAATTTCTATGAGTTCTTCAAGGCGATTCTGAAAGTTGGTAAAGGAAATTAAAATTTTGGATTATGGTAAGCTTAATAAGGCTTTGAAAAGATTTGACAACACAAAAATATTTTCAGTACATTGAATACATTGAATTTGCTTTCGGGTTATACAAATTTCTAAAGTTTATTTGTATGTTGTCTGTCAGATGAACAGCTAAGAAAACTCTCGATGAAGACATCTATCAAACAATAAAAAACTATCAATAATAAAAACGAAATCGGTTCATCCACTGTACGAAAACTCATGATTCATAAATGTACATAAAACTTTCATTGGTAGGTATATAGCTAGGATTAGAACCAACGACCGTCGGGTGAGAATCAGGGTAACTATCCTTTACGCCAAAGGGCCGTCCAATATCACTACGTAAGTATTATAAAACAAAGTCCATCACTGCGTCTGTCTGTCTGTTCGCAATAATCTCAATAGCTACTGAACGGATTATCATGCGGTTTTCACCAATAGCCAGAGTGTTTATGAGGAAGGTTTAGGTGCATAATTCGTTAAGGTTTTGTGTAAATTGGATGTAGTATGACGATTATTGTTAAATATGTTCATATTTTATATTCGATGCAACAAACTGATGCAAATTTTGTAGGCATATATGTTCTACCCGTGCGAAGCCGGGGCGGGCTGCTAGTGCTTTATAAATTGTACGCGCCCGAATATTAGATAGAGTTTATAAAAATCACCCTACAATTAAAACATTTATTGTAGTATAAATGTTTTAATTGTAGGGTAATTTTTTTGCCTATAATACAAACTTACTTGCAAACTTGTGTAAAACGAAACGAATCTTTTAACGGACAGACGGTTAAAAAGACGAATATTTTTAATAAACAAATATTAAAATCTTCTTAGATGTGTTTCAGGTGTAAAAGTCATAAATAGCGTTTCGCTTATAAATCGCTTTAAATAAAAATAATTTATTAAGCAAGAAACGCATTTAAAATGAAACGAAAATTATACAGGAGTTATGTTTACGTCGTCATTAACGTGATACCAATTTCAATTTCTTGAGTTGAACGTAAATGTTTGGTAGACGAGTTTGGATTGTTGCGCTCTGTGGATTGAACTAAAGTCATTTGTCTAGCGCCTCGTCTCGCTTCACACGAAGACGGCACTTCATATTCTAGATAAGCACGATTCCATCTTAGACCGCATCTTCACTTAACATCAGATGAGATAACTGTTATGTGCTTATCTTATAATACACTATAAAAATAATGTTGGTGTTTTTGTTTTTAAATTATCGTGAATTTGTAACATTATTAATTTTATATACCGGCTGTAATTCACGAACATTTAGTGAACATCACGATCTCACCGCGTGACCTCACTCCCGAAGAAGAGCGACGGATTCGCTCGAACGAAACCTAGGTCGCGAAAATTCTACTAAAGGTACGTGAATTACAGCCGGTATATAACATTAATAATGTTGGTGTCTTAATGTGTATCTATAAGATCCAAAGAACTAATTGGATAATTTTTGACAAATCTCAATAAATAGCTCTTGCTCTGGTAGTGTTTACCTTAGCGACTTTCTCGTCGAGTAGCCACTGCAGCGCTGTATTAGAGGTGTTGGCGAGCGCTGCCAGCGCTGCGTGCTCCCAGCCCACGTGCTCCCAGTGCTCTGTCATGATGGCCGCGCATAGCATCGCCGTCGAACAACTGGAACACAAGGCTAATGTTAGCAATCGCCCGATGAAACTATTTTACCTGGTTCCAGGAGAGAACTATTTTCTGAGAACTTTAGAAAATGTATCAAAAACCGAGTTAATATTGTCAATTTACCCAAGCGATTTATTAGAGTACCACCCCTGATATATTACACCTACTCAATAATAAAACAATAAAAAAAATTGGTTCTGTTTCAGTGGCAAGTTCGAGCTCTATATCTCTGGAGATACTCATCAGATGTAAATAAACTTTTAAAAAAATACCCTCTGTGGGATGTACATGGTATGATACCTTAGAGCAGATAATACCAAATACTACGTAGTAATACTAAAAAAAGAATATTTAATTAAACGCAGTTCACAGGTATTGGCGGAGAACTCGTATAACATACTTATAAACACAAAAAATTCACTGCCTGTTTTGAAGTCAGTTGAAAAGAAATAATCAGGAAGTTATTTTAGGTTTCAATGCAATATAAGAACTAAAGTAGCATACAGATACCTATATCTATATACATTCAACCTATTTTAACTAATAACTTTCGTGTTTCACGCATATAACTTTAAGCGCCTAAAACGCTATCTGGCGGTGGCAAAAATACATCTCATAAAACTCAACTCCAACTGAAACTTCCTTAATAACCTTTAAGTGAGTTGGTAAAAGAATATACCGATTCTTAGACATATTTTTCTGAGGTTTCGCAGATTTATATGTATAGCTTTGATGAAGACCAAAAGGAGAATAATCTCTTTAACTTGTATTAGGATATGAGGTAATAGAACTTCATTGTCCTATATAACCTACCTATTACGTTCTTAATATGGTGACGTGCAATGAAATCTATACCAATATTATAAACTAGAAGTCCCCCGCGGCTTCGCCCGCGTTAAAAACTCCCTTTATTTACTAACAACTTTTCTTTTGTAAAAACGATTCTATCATTAAATACATCAAATAAGAATTAGCCAAATCGATTCACCTGTTTTCATGTTATCGCGTGACTAAGATAAATCAGGATTCATCAGACAAATCGGGTTTTATAAATAACCCGAAAAACCCAAAAAAGCGCAATCCGAAACAATATTGATTTTCAGACTTTTTTACTCCAGTTCACTCTCTTAGGAAACTCGTATTTACTTATTTATTTACAGAAGTACATATGTGAAATGTCGAATAAAATGACTATCCAAACTTTGAACCCCCGCTTCATCCCTTGAAGAGTGAATTTTGAAAAATCCTTTCTTAGCGGATACCTACGTCAAAATTACTATCTGGATGCCAAATATCAGCGTAATCCGAAACTATATTGATTTCAGACTTTGTTACCCCACTTCACCCTTTTAGGAATAGAATTTCAAAAAGCCTGAAACACGTATTTACTTATTTATTTACTAAACTACTTGTGTGAAGTTTCGAATATAAAAGACAATCTATTCTGGTTCTGATTTTTACACTTTATTACCCCATTTCACTCTCTTAGGGGTGAAATTAAAAAAAACCAAAAACACGTGTTTACTTATTTTTTTATTGAAGCACTTGTGTGAAGTTTCGGATAGAAAAGACTATCTAATCTTGTTTCTCGATACAAACTTTGAACCCCCGTTTCATCCCTTCGAGGGTTAATTTTGAAAAATCCTTTCTCAGAGGGAATTAACGTCGTAATAACTATCTGCATGCCAAATTTCAGCGCAATCCGAAATAATATTGATTTCCACACTTTATTACCCTATTTCACCCTCTTAGGGGTAGAATTTCAAAAAAACCAAAAACACGTATTTACTTATTTTTTTACTGAAGCACTTGTGTGAAGTTTCGGATAGAAAAGACTATCTATTCTTGTTTCTCCATACAAACTTTGAACCCCCATTTCATCCCCTTAAGGGGTGAATTTTGGAAAATCCTTTCGTAGTACACCTTTACGTACTAAGACAAATATACCCTCCAAATTTCAAGCCTCTACGAGCAGCGGTTTAGGCTGTGCGTTGTCTGTCAGTGAGTGAGTCAGTCAGTCAGTCAGTCAGTATGTCAGGACAAAGATTCTTATAGTATTCGTTAAGTAACGTTTGTATATAAGTTTAGATGTTACAGCTATCTCCGAAATTAACCGACCGATTTTAAAACTTTATCCACCAGTATATAGACTTTCAGAATGGATAGGTAAATAGGTTGCATGTTTACACTTTTACATAAAAAAGATTTTTGTGGGTACCTATTTTGCAATCTAATCGAAAATAAAACGGTACAAAAAACTCGTTTCTTACGAATACTGTCTCAGCAGTAAGAGTGACATATGGTCAAGTGATGGCCTACATTCTAGTGTTAGTAGTTATAGTCTAATACGTTGACTAATCATTTTCATTATAATATCATTATAGCAAGACCAAAGCCTAAAATCTTTTTATATCTCAGTCAAGCAAAATAAAGCTATATTAAAATTCAACAGTAATCTTTCTGAGTGCTTTAATCTTATAAGCTGTGTACTGTTTGCTCCGTTTAACATAATGATTTTGAACATTGTTTATTCATACTTAATTCTGCATAACTTGGATTAAAGGATTAGTGTGGGTTAGAATAGAACATTGCTTCGCATGTGCCACAAAGTTATGACCCAATTAAAACATGTATCTAGGGATATTAAAGATGAGATAAGAATTCTTGTAATAATTTGCGTATATTTCTTTGTTCCTTGTGTTAGACTCTTACTTTTTTGTTGACATAAGGTTTTTTGTATGTTTGGAGGGAAAATCTAAGAGTACGTGAAATAAGACGTATATATTCCTGGCAATAAGCGTTGTTAACAAAATCTTTACTATCTCAAGATGATATGATTATTCTGAGCAATGTCTTGGCAATCGCTATTAACAATAATTAAGAAGATCAAGCTATAAATTGAATTTAAAAATCAGTAGGTGTAATAAAAAGGAAACCGTACTTTTTGGTATTTATCTTTACTAAGAAAGTGAGCTCTGTTACCTAGACCTCTCAATATCGCTTGATATATCGTTATATCTAATATCTTATATCTTATACTTGATATATCGCTTTTTGTTAACGTGAATTTTGACAGAAAACATTAATTTCACTCCTTTAATATCCCATCATGGTCTGGCCTGATTTTTGATCCAAGATGGGCTTCTCCTTACAAGAGAACGCCTCAAAAGTAGCACAGACACGGCATTTTTTTATACGAACTCAATTATTAGGCAGCCTATTCATTTGAAAATTTATGAAAGTTTTTTTTAAATTAATTATTTTGACCCAAAATATGTGTATTAAATATAAATATTATTGTGTATTAAATAAATACATTTAACTAAAATTAAAATAAAACATAACTCACTAACATCTTTGCTAGTTCATTTAGACTCATGATGGATTAAAAAAACGTGTCGTCGTAAATATTGTGAATCCCCAGAGATTCTAGTTTAATGAGAACATGTTTCAAACAACGTCCTTCGTGATGTCGTGTGACAAATTTTCACGAACGCTTTTCGCAATCTATATTCATGCCACGATGAAATATATAATGTATATATAATGTAATGTTCAGTGGACCTTTAAAAAAATTAGAATACAAATATTCATAAAGGAAAACTCTAATTTCTTACAACGGGAAAAAATAAAGTTGCCACGAAAAATGTAAGATTTAGTATTGCCCATAAAAAGGGGAATGTTTTCCTCTTAGAGGGCTATGGGAGGAAGAGTGGTTGTTTTTCTTTTTATTGCTCTATAGTGGAATACAGAAGCTTTCGTGGAATATCCAGGGATGATGTTAATCCGGCTGTGCAAAATTACTTGGTTTACGGCTGTCATAAAGATCGGAGTTATGGTTTGACAGGAAGGTTAATTGAGCGTCTTCTTGATTGTGACAGCCAGACTCATGCCGAACAATCATAAATATTACTAAGTCCATTTATTTATTTATTCGATTAAAACGGTGTAATACCAATAACATTAATCTTAACAATTCATTATTACATTAGTACATCAGTTAAAAATTTATATAAATATTAGAAAATGAATTTTTCATGGTTTCTCTTACAACATATTCCAGAGAAGACCTTAGTTGCCTTTGTGTCGGTAGATATAATCTATTACATAGGTAAATAGGTTACATAGGTAATAAAATTGTACGTAAATGAATGTAGCTAAAATTATTACACCTGCATATTCGATTAAATCGAACTGACTTTTGAACCGACTTCCAAAAAGGAGGTTATCAATTCGTCTGTATGTTTTGTTGTGTTTGTATGTTACGCGATTACTTCGTCAATTATGAACCGAATTGGATGATTCTTTTTTTAATCGGTAGGATACATTTTCGAGGTGGTTCCATTGCAAATTCATTGAGATCTGATGAGTATCTCCAGAGATATGACGATAAACGTCTCAAAATTGCTACTGAAACTGGCTCGCGCGGCATGGAACTCGGTTGTTTTAGTTTTTAAACTATCTTAATTATTAATATAATATGGTCACATCAATTATCTGTATCGAAAATATTAAGAAAATATAATTTGAGTGAACCATATTTAAAATTTTAGTGTACTTCATTCTATACCTATGCGTAAATAGAAGTCACAGTGTAATAGCAACAAAATCTTTAAATAAGACGCAAAATTCCTTAGTTAAATAGATAGCAATATCTCGAAACGCTGCCCTTCTCAAGCAAAGGGTTCGACATATACATAAAACTAACTCCAATGCAAAACGATTCAGATCTCAGAGCAAGATTTATTCAGGTGAACTGTCGTGAAATAAAATGGATTCAACCCTTTTCTTCTGTAGCCGTGCCAACACTCGATTCGCAACGTATACAGAAATCACTACAATATGTAACTTTTGTTTAGGCTAGTATTGTTCTTTGTTAGAAGTTTTTTAGTTTTATTGTTTTCTTTACTTATTTCGAAAAGATTTATTTAAATATTTGTTATGTTTAACCAACTGAACAGACCAGGGAAATAGTAATTAAAATACAAAAATATAAAATGGCATTTCTTAAATCATTTCTAAATCTTCTTAAAAAACGAACAGCATGAATGTTGCATGAATATTTCATTACATTTACACGCATGCATGACTCGGCATATTCCTGTAATACAAATGGGTTATAAGATGGGGCACCCGCCAGAATCGATGGCACTCCGTGGGAACGGCGCCAAAACGTCTGGGTGTAACCTACTGGCCATAGATATCAATTATTGTCAAGATACTTATTATATTTGCAGCCTCCACGATCCCGTTAGCTATTCAATGAATGAGCAAACGTGTGTGTGATTTACGTATCCAATCTTCAAGTGGAGTCGTAGCTTGAACGAGGATAATACTTTAGTATTGCGTTGCATACCAGTTTATGTTTACATGTTTTTTATTACACCGCCATCTATGTTCTGTATCACGATTTATAAGTTTATACGATTTATAACCTAAATTTACTACCGAATTTAACCGAAATAACAGTTTTGTCAACAGGAAAAAATTAATGGAACTATCATGATATACATCTACAAATATAATGATAAAACACATTTCCGTCCTTTAAGGCCCGGCGCCCACTGACGGCGTGGCGCGGCATGGCACGGCAGGTTGTGCTGCGGCATCCCGCGGCGGTCCGTGGTATGCCGTGGCATTCCGCGGCAAGCCGTGGCATCTTACTGAAAGCCCAGCCAATGTTGTTAGATTGGGGATTTTTTTCGCAATTCTGGGAAATGCAACCCGTACAATGAAACGGCATGACACGCCATGCCGCAGCATCCCGTGGCGCGTCGCGTCATGCCGCAGCTTCCTGCGGCACGTCGCGGCATCGTGGTATCAAAATAAAGTAACATAAATTATAAACTCATTGAAATAAAATATTATGTTTCTTTGAAGTGTTACACACTTGATATTTTTGTAAATTGTTAAACACAATCCAAAATTTCATCGTACCAACGGGACTTGACCCCGCAACCTCCGGAATAACATGTTCCGGTGCTTTGCCAATTAAGCCATGGTGCGAAGTAACGTTACGACGAAATTAGTGGATTGCATTTGTTAACCCAATTATGCATTGGTGGCGCCATCTATGACTACTTATTACGTAAGTTAATCATTCGGAAGAAATCATTACAGTTTTCAAATCTGACGAGAGATGTTGCACTGCGTAAATCAAATATTATGTTTCTTTGAAGTGTTACAAGTGTTATACTTATTACGGAGGTTGCGGGGTCAAGTCCCGTTGGTACGATAAAATTTTGGATTGTGTTTAACAATTTACAAAAATATCAAGTGTGTAACACTTCAAAGAAACATAATATTTGATTTACGCAGTGCAACATCTCTCGTCGGATTTGAAAACTGTAATGATTTCTTCCGAATGATTAACTTACGTAATAAGTAGTCATAGATGGCGCCACCAATGCATAATTGGGTTAACAAATGCAATCCACTAATTTCGTCGTAACGTTACTTCGCACCATGGCTTAATTGGCAAAGCACCGGAACATGTTATTCCGGAGGTTGCGGGGTCAAGTCCCGTTGGTACGATGAAATTTTGGATTGTGTTTAACAATTTACAAAAATATCAAGTGTGTAACACTTCAAAGAAACATAATATTTGATTTACGCAGTGCAACATCTCTCGTCGGATTTGAAAACTGTAATGATTTCTTCCGAATGATTAACTTACGTAATAAGTAGTCATAGATGGCGCCACCAATGCATAATTGGGTTAACAAATGCAATCCACTAATTTCGTCGTAACGTTACTTCGCACCATGGCTTAATTGGCAAAGCACCGGAACATGTTATTCCGGAGGTTGCGGGGTCAAGTCCCGTTGGTACGATAAAATTTTGGATTGTGTTTAACAATTTACAAAAATATCAAGTGTGTAACACTTCAAAGAAACATAATATTTGATATACGCAGTGCAACATCTCTCGTCGGATTTGAAAACTGTAATGATTTCTTCCGAATGATTAACTTACGTAATAAGTAGTCATAGATGGCGCCACCAATGCATAATTGGGTTAACAAATGCAATCCACTAATTTCGTCGTAACGTTACTTCGCACCATGGCTTAATTGGCAAAGCACCGGAACATGTTATTCCGGAGGTTGCGGGGTCAAGTCCCGTTGGTACGATAAAATTTTGGATTGTGTTTAACAATTTACAAAAATATCAAGTGTGTAACACTTCAAAGAAACATAATATTTGATTTACGCAGTGCAACATCTCTCGTCGGATTTGAAAACTGTAATGATTTCTTCCGAATGATTAACTTACGTAATAAGTAGTCATAGATGGCGCCACCAATGCATAATTGGGTTAACAAATGCAATCCACTAATTTCGTCGTAACGTTACTTCGCACCATGGCTTAATTGGCAAAGCACCGGAACATGTTATTCCGGAGGTTGCGGGGTCAAGTCCCGTTGGTACGATAAAATTTTGGATTGTGTTTAACAATTTACAAAAATATCAAGTGTGTAACACTTCAAAGAAACATAATATTTGATTTACGCAGTGCAACATCTCTCGTCGGATTTGAAAACTGTAATGATTTCTTCCGAATGATTAACTTACGTAATAAGTAGTCATAGATGGCGCCACCAATGCATAATTGGGTTAACAAATGCAATCCACTAATTTCGTCGTAACGTTACTTCGCACCATGGCTTAATTGGCAAAGCACCGGAACATGTTATTCCGGAGGTTGCGGGGTCAAGTCCTGTTGGTACGATGAAATTTTGGATTGTGTTTAACAATTTACAAAAATATCAAGTGTGTAACACTTCAAAGAAACATAATATTTGATTTACGCAGTGCAACATCTCTCGTCGGATTTGAAAACTGTAATGATTTCTTCCGAATGATTAACTTACGTAATAAGTAGTCATAGATGGCGCCACCAATGCATAATTGGGTTAACAAATGCAATCCACTAATTTCGTCGTAACGTTACTTCGCACCATGGCTTAATTGGCAAAGCACCGGAACATGTTATTCCGGAGGTTGCGGGGTAAAGTCCCGTTGGTACGATAAAATTTTGGATTGTGTTTAACAATTTACAAAAATATCAAGTGTGTAACACTTCAAAGAAACATAATATTTGATTTACGCAGTGCAACATCTCTCGTCGGATTTGAAAACTGTAATGATTTCTTCCGAATGATTAACTTACGTAATAAGTAGTCATAGATGGCGCCACCAATGCATAATTGGGTTAACAAATGCAATCCACTAATTTCGTCGTAACGTTACTTCGCACCATGGCTTAATTGGCAAAGCACCGGAACATGTTATTCCGGAGGTTGCGGGGTCAAGTCTCATTGAAATAAGATTCAAAATAACTTAATTAGTATTAAAATCCTTTGCCATGACACACCGTGCCGTGCCGGCAGTGGGCGCCGGGCCTAACGGGCCTGGTGCAAAGATGCTCAAAACGTAAAATACCTGTACCAAAACAACTTTACACCTATTAATTAAAATGACAAAATATTACAGTAAATTAGTATTGTTAGCTAAACATCTGTATCCTATCTCACCGTTAGATACTCGTTCTTTTATCAATATTGATTTTATGCAATAATACGATAAGAAATCATATAACGTTAAAGATGTAATTGACAAATTCGAGGTATTTTATTTCAGCTTCTTGCGATCACGTCTCTAATTGAAAATGAAAGTAGATGACATACCAAAGTTACGGGTCAAACTTGAATGCGATTTGCACAGGATCGTCATAAATGATGTAAGCAATAGCATTGTTAAAATAATCTTTATAACCTAGCCCAAATTCGACTTCCTAGCAATCCTCATTAACAAGTGAACAGTTTCAGTCAACGGATTTTCATGAATAAAAGTTAAAAACGCTCGATGAAAGTGATCTATAAAATAAAAATAAACTGGCCAAGTGCAAGTCGGACTCGCACTCGTAGGGTTCCGTACCACGCTACAGTATTTTATAAGATCGAGCATAAAATACTACTATCATTTTTTATTTGAAGGCCCGGTGGCGTAATCGGAAGAACGGTCGGCTTTGATGCCGTGGTACCGAGTACAAACCGCCGTGCACCAATGGATTTTTCTATCGAAAAATTTATGTGCGCTTCTCACAGTGGCACTCTGGTGAAGGAAAACATCGTTAAGAAACCAACAACCTCCGCATGGTGGTAGGACACTATCTAGTGTTCGCCTGGCTAGCTACCACCCTCAAGTTAGAAAATCTGTCACCAAACATCTTATGTGTTCCGGCAGCTATCCTTGAGAGCCAGTACCCATTCTAGGCCTAGCGTGCTTACCATCTTCGACCGCATCATCACTTACCAACAGGTGAGATAGTGGTCAAACGCTAGCCTATAAAGTATTAAAAAAAAAACATTTTTCGCCAGCAAAAAATAATAATTAATAAACAATTTATTTCTTATAATGCCATCTAACGTCTAACAAAGGTGTTAGAGATCGACATTTCAATATAACGCCATCTATGGGACTTTTACCTAACTAAGCGTTCATAGATGGCGTGAAATGCCGAAAAAAACACGTTTCTTGTATGGGGACCCTCTATTATTTTTAACTTTATTCTGTTTTTAGTATTTGTTGTTATAGCGGCAACAGAAATACATCATTTTGAAAATTTCAACTGTCTAACTATCACGGTTCATGAGATACAGCCTGGTGACAGACAGACACACAGACAGACGGACAGACAGACGGACAGCGGAGTCTTAGTAATAGGGTCCCATTTTACCCTTTGGGTACGGAACCCTAAAAAACTAAATCAAAATCGGTTCATCCGATTGGACGCTACGATGCCACAGACAGACCACACATCCACAGATATCTGATTATACACCTACAGTAAATTCAAAAATGAAAGTCTAGATAATGTTCAGTAGATTGTTGTTATTTTCGTCGAGTTTCTAATTTATATTTATAATGATAATTTTGTTTGTATCCCGGGGAAACCTTCGGGCATAAAATATTAACATTAATAAAATCTAGAACTACTCGACAACTTAGCGATTTATTTCAAGGTTCCAGCTATTTCAACTCAGACAAAATACATTACAATATTCATTGCAAATCGTTTTGTATAAATATGGTCGTTAAATTACCTTACCTAATTTTACTACGTACTTTACTACGGCGAAGCAAAAGAGAGTGTTATGTTTTTGTACCACCTTCACACAGGAAGAACTGAATAAGTGAGTGTTGCTAGTTAGGAAGCGAATGTTGACAGAATGATAGTGAACAACCCTTCTTTTATTTTTTTCCCACTCTTTGACCGTAATAGGTAAGAACCTGTTGGTGAGTGACGATGCCGAGGAGTTGAGGATGATAGCACACTAGGTTTAGAAAGGAAACTGGCTCTCAAGGGTAGCTGGCTACAAAAACACATTAGATGTTTGGCGACAGATTTTCTAACTTGAGGGTGGTAGCTTTTCTTTAGACTGATGACTCCCGTGTAAGATTTATAAAATGATTCCGACCAGTTTTGGAAATTCTTAGAGTCCTTTTTTGGGTGGTATGTGTCCTGTATATTATACTTACTCTTTGACTACAAGCCCGTCAATATCGCTCAGGCTTTGTCAAATAACTCTAGTAGTTTTCCGGTAATTGAAAACATGAGTCATTAGCCATTATGAACTTTTAGTTTTGAAACTATCACGACAGTTTTAATTTCACATCGAGAAGTTTTTAAACTAGTAAACGGGATATATGATCGTGTCTACGATCGGAAACCAAATATAGCTCACGGATTAATTAAAATCAAGGATAGAATCGAAGAATAACGTTTATTGAGTTTTTAAATCAGCATGGATTTTCATAATAAGGTCGAGAAGTCATTATGGTTTGAATATTATCATGAATTATACGATAAACGATACGTGACCTACAACTGTTTCAGTACTATAGAAGCCTTTTAAAGCTTTTAAATTTCCGTTTCCAAATAATTAATGTTTAAATGAACGTGTGTTTACCATATGACTGAAAGACATCTTTAAAGCGTTTTGGCTATGCTGTAAGCGTAACAAGTACTTGTTAATAAATAAATAAATAAATAAAGAAACAAAACCGTCCTCCCATTATAAAAAATTGGATGAAATTCAACCTGTTAAGTTCAACCCGTTCTGTTTCATAAACGGGAAGGATAAGTTTAAATCTAGCGGATCGATCGCGGGTTAAGCCTGCAATGCAGAATGAAAGCACGTCCCAGCTATCCGATAATGATACTGGTAGTCCAGAATTTCGTTCTTTGACCTGGATTATCCCTGAATGTATCGCGCAGTTCAATTTAATAGAGGTTGTTACTGGAGGCGGAAGTTATCGCTTTAATAAGCGTTACTTTAATTTAGTTTTGCACCACATTGCCAAATAAGTTTTAATAAATTATAATTAAAAAATATTTTTAAAAACAAGCTTTTATCTGGGACAATGAACTAAAATGTTAAAAATAAATTCTAGTAAGTATTTGGCGTGTAGGTACTTACCTATATTCTTAAAAGCTTGAAGCACTACACGTTTTTCAGGCTAGGTAATTACTATACACGCCAAATACTTATTAGAATTTATTTTTAACATTTTAGTGCATTGTCCCAGATAAAAGCTTATTTTAAAAATATTTTTTACTCATAAATTATTTTTAACTTTTTAGTAGGTAGGTATAGATACCGAGTACCTACCTACTACCTAAGTATTTAAGACAAGGCATGATGTTTTAAAATATTCCACGGATATTTGATGTGATTATGGGTAAAGTGCTCTTCAAGGAAAATCAATCGACTCGGTGGGGCTATGTTGCTTTATAACAGAAATGCCATGGCCTTACAGCTTCATCATCAGATCCTGGATATTATCTAGGTGTAAACTTCTCTTCAAGACGAATCAATCGAGCCCAAACTCGATAGAGTTACGTTGATTTATCACAGAGATGCCGTGGCCACCTTCCAGCTTCATCATCAGACCCTGAATATCATCTAGGTGAAAAGTTCTCTTCAAGACAAATCAATCGAGCCCAAACTCGGTGGGGTTATGTTGTTTTATCATAGAGATGCCGTGGCCACCTTCCGTCTCCATCATCAGACCAGCTCCATGGTACCATATTATTGTATTTTCACCAAAGATACATAATTACACCAAATTTGAGTCCAATCGGACATCGGGAAGTGGGTCTAATATAGCTTCCAAGATTCCACGCGAACAAACATAGTGACATACATACATATATTGCAAGTTAAATAAAAGCTTTTAATAATATCGTTTAAAAACTAAAAAACAACCGACTTCAATGCCGCGCTATTCATTTTCAGTACCAATTTTGAGATGTTTATCTCAATATCTCTGGAGATACTTATCATACCTCGATAAAATTACCATGGTACCACACTTGGGATATCACCTTTCGAACAAAAAAAGAATAATCGAAATCGGTTCATAAACGACGAAGTTATCCGCAAACAAACATTAAAAAAAAAAAAAATATATATATATACGGTCGAATTGAGAAACCTCCTCCTTTTTTTGAAGTCGGTTAAAAAGGAATGTTTTTCGGTTTAAATGGCTAAGTGTCCAGTAAAATTACAGGGCATGTGAGACTTAGCATCTTTATGTCTCAAGACAATAAACACAGTGCAGCGACACGCAAAATTCTGGCATTTCAGAAATTTGCATGCCGCTGCATCTGTAATAGAAAGACATCGTTTACCGTTTTAGACATCAGCATCATGTTTGTGCTGTAATCTTTATCATAAAAAAATTAAGTCTACGTTATGAGATTAAGGCCCAGTTTCACCGGCCCTTGATATAGTTCTAGATTACCTATAACGATAACGCCATATAAAGTTGTCCAAAATCTGGCAGATAAGTTTCTAATAGGCTCATCTGGATACGGTGAAACAGGTTTAAAATTATTAGAAGATACATGAGAGAGAGAGAGAGAGAGAGAGATGCTATGCTTGTAAGGATTTTATGTGAACGCTACTAAACAATATTTACTTATTTTTGACACGTAAACCTATGGGACTGAGAAAAATAATTTTGCTTGTACTTGAACCTTACGAAATAAAGCTTCTTTAGTTGATGAATCAAATGTAATACTTAAATATACTATCGTTTGCAAACAGGTCAACGATTCAAATACAAGAGGCATCTTAAAAGTTAGTCAGTTTGAATACAAACAACAGGCAATACATAAAACATAATAATATGCTTAAACATATTCAGAAATCAAAACTTTTGCGTATGAAATAACTCATACAATGAAACTTTAGTTACTAACATAAATCTAAAACTTTTATTTGGAATTATTGTAGAAAATGTGCCATGTGAGGGAAATTTTTCAGCATTGGATTTTCTCTTTACCCTTGTTGCGGCAAGGTCAAACGTGAGGCATACATTCTATGATACTGCAGCAATAAAATCTCTACGGTTCCAGAAAAGCGAAACCAATTTCCTTTACAAACTTAGCAACATAATCTAGACCGGTAGAACTTTATCTCGAGGCTCGAAGATGTACGCCGTCGTTACTGCCTACTGTGTACCCAACTAATAAAAGTCGGTCAAATCTTAGCTTACGTGACCCGGGGACTAACAAGTCACACGACTTTTATCGGACGATAGTTTTATAACTACATATATCAAATACGCAGATTGAGCTGCTGAGTCAGTAGATAAGAATATATTAAGTCACGGGATCTTATGAGACTTTAAACCCCAATTTTAAAACGTGTTTATCTATTTTAGGCTTAGTTTCTTTCATCCCGAAGAGAAACCCCTAATAAAACTTATAAACTACTATAATATAACTATGATAAAATTAGATTGTAGAGGGTTTCGTTGTTTTTTATTATGTTCATCTGTTCCTTCAGAACTTTTAAACTCATTATCATAATTGGACAAATGAGGTATCGTTGGAAGCAACTTGATGGTCTGCTGGTTATAGGACATAGTATTGTATTATCTTTGGTTATAGGCTATGTTATGTCACATTATATTAAATATGGCGCCCTCTAGAAGACATAAGGTCATATAAAATTATAATTAGCATTGTTAGCAGTTGCATGCGGATTTGCTTGCAGGCACCCCGTAATTGGGAAGAATGTCAAACATTATAGAACAAGAACAAAACCTTGAGGATAAAAATGGGGAAAAATTGACCGCATGAATAACCTCATGTCATCACAGCAATAATCACCAGATAAAACAGTTGTCCGATGAAAAGTGTGCAGTCTAGCAGGGTTTAAGGGACGCGCGTAAACCTCCGGAAAGCGTCGTTCACCTTCCGGCTTCACCTTGATAACAGCCGGCTGGTAGTGACGACACCTTTTTACAGGTATTTACTTTGTTGAGCACTGTTTATGTTATCGTCAAGGGGAGGATGGTTGGTGTACAAAATTATGCTGCAAGGAAAATTGTAAAAATACGAACACAAGTATGTAATAGTTATGGCCTTATGTCTTTGAGTAAACTGTGAGGTATCTCATACTAGACACGTCACTTAGGCGTAATGGCTAAGACTAAGGCGTCAAGCCTAGCGATCGAGAGGTCGTGAGTTCGATCTCCACCCATTGCACTATTGACGTGAACCCACGTGACACAAGCATATTTAGCTAAGTTGGAGGGGTTCACAAGATTATTAATGTAAATGTGCAACCCACATTGCTAGTAAGCTTTTAAAAATAATATTAATTTAGGTTTCTTTTGGTACATTTGACAATTTTTCAGACATCCCATCCACATCCCGCGGAATCTGGCGGCGTTCAATGCTCTCCTGGATTTGAACCCCGATTTCTGATTTACTAGCGAATGAATAGGAGACGATCGTGGCACAATATCTGGAGTTTTGTGAGAGGAATATTCAATTAATTGATTTTATATACATCTTTTTTAATTGTATTTTTTGTTTTCTATTCATTTTTTCACTTTAAAAGTTTCCTTTATTACCTTTTATATATTCATTCTCTAAAGAGAGAATGAATATATACACTTGCGCCTTGCAGGCAGGAAGCCACGGTTAAAACAGGTGACACGAGAGACTTCTAAGTCTGTAAGATATACAACCAAAGAGGAAACAAAGAGCTTTTGATTTTTTTTTTGATCCAGCTGTGGTGTTGCTATAGGTGAGGCATATGTCCATCAGTGGACCATCGTGGAGTGTCCATCAGGCTGATGATGATGATGAAGATATGTAGCCTATAGTACATAACTAGTACATAGTAAATAGCCAAAATAAGCACAGGTGACGTAATAACCTAACCTGTGCTTGACTTGATTTATTAAATAGTGCATTTTAGTTCGATTTCATTTTGTTTGTGTTTTGCGTTGCTGTAATACTTTACTAAATTACTACTGTTGTTGTGTTAAATTTGACTTTATGGAATATAAGGTATGAGATATTTATAACTAAAACACTTTTCTAGATCGTTAACAGCTATTTATGAAGACATAAAGAAAACGAAGAATATCTGAGACTTATAAAATCGATGGCACATTCTAATATCGCAATGATGATATCTGAGGAACGTTTAGGTACGTTTCAAGACATAAATGGCAGAATGATAGGTGTCTTATGTACATGTAGGTAGGGAGACAGTATTGATTTTACATCACACATTTGAAGTGGATACCTTTCCAGACTTAACAAAGTGTACCTGGAACGTGACCCGTGACAATGTATAGGAGTATAGGAAAATGTACCTATAGCTATAGAGCTATTTTAAACAATGTAGCGCTTGTTTCCTATTCAACTTCCCAAAAGGAGGAGGTTCTCAATTCATCTGTATGTTTTTTTTAAATTTTTATCTTTGTTCTCGTATGTATGTTACGCGATTACTCCGTCAATTGTGAACCGATTCAAATGTGTTTTTTTTATCGCTAGAGTACATTCCCAAGGTGGTCCCATTATAATTTCATCAAGATCTGATTTGTACCTCGAGAGATATGACGATAAACATCTCAAACTTGCTACTGAAACTGACTCGCGGGGCATGGAAGTCAGTTGTTTGAGTTTTTAAACTATTTTAATTATTTTATACGAGATAGCAATATACTAGATAGCATTTGACCACTTTTTTACCTGATGCCAAGTGACGATGTCATCAACGATGTAGCACGCTTGCCTAGAAGATACCTGTTGACTCGCGACTTAAAGACTACCGGATTGTACTTAACAGGAAACACAGGGTCTGGGCTCTCCATACTTTTGCCGTGAGTCTGATGAATGTGGATGCAAAGTACGATGGAAAAAGGGCAGCAGAATCTTGGTAGTAGTGGGAACACATGCGGCGTTGATTTTGTGTTATTCTAAAGCTAGTGATCTGTCCTGTTTTACCTATACGCAAAAATATGGGTGTCATAAGTTTGACTTGTGTATCTGTTTGTCTGTTTGTGGCATCGTAACTCCCAAACGGATGCAACGGTTTCGATTTATAATTTGGTAGGTGGCCCGTGTTACATCGTCGATCGCATCGTCACTTAACATCAAGTGAGATAGTGATGAAACGCTTGCTTATCAAGTGTATGAAAAAAAAGACGTGTGGCACTCGAGGACTGCCGCGGTAAAGCTATTGCATAGCATTTTTTTATTTATGCAGTATTTTTTCTTTGATATTAATTCAAGTTACACTTTTTGAGCGTGGTGACCGATAAGAAAACAATTTTTTTTTTATTTAATTAAATATATGAGAAGTGAGCAACTTTTAATATCGCTTATTTTAATATCAAAAATGTTGGTTATTAAAGATAACCAACATTTTTAGCAGTATTATATATAAATTAACAAAACAAAAAAGAATACTGCATTTGTGATAGTAATAATAAAATGTATGTATATAGAGTACTCACTCATTTTCTTTCACTATTTTTTTCGTGACTTTCTTCATTAATAAATGCACTTTGTTTATTCATATTTACAGATAGAGACAGAGTACAGATATTCACTGTTGTACATAGATGATAAATACCTATACACCTATCTGTGTCACGACTACATGTATGAAGGCAGTGAGTGTTTAACAAGGAGGAATTATGTAAAGTTCCGAGGACTTGTTCACCCTTGACATAATTTGAAAATAGAATTCGGAATTTATATTTGAAAAAGGAACGAGAAGACAAAATCAAAATTAGCCGGTCCGAGGGGTATATAGCGGTTAGGGTAGCTCCCCTACATGTGAAGTGGGGATGAAATCCGATAGATGGCGTTGTACACCGTTAACACACGCAAGTGTTTCATTTTGCATTTTTACGTACGTCAAGTTTTAGTAGTTAGGCATTACATACAGTAATATAATTAAAAATCCGATAGATGGCGTTGTACACCGTTAACACACGCAAGTGTTTCATTTTATCAAGTTTTACCATTAAATTGAATGATGTGTGAAACCAAAAACAACCTTATCTCTACAAGCCTAAGGCTTAATCTACTAAGGTGTTAGGTTTTATTTTCGTTACGGAATTTCTGGATTCGGTCTCCACGCTCAAGGCCCGCGATAGAATGCAATATAATGCTATGCAATAGCTTAAGATGTTTTTTTATTTAACGGATTTGGATGAAATTTGACAAAAAAATTGTTTTCATCCCTAATTAACTCACGGAATACTTTCCGCAAGTATTGTTTAACGCAGACGAAGCCTCGGGGCCCTGCTAGTTGATAATATTAAGCGTGCTGTTTACATTATGACTTTCCAATACGCTATACATAACAATATCGGTCTAGCCGTAAAAATGCCACCGACTCTACAAAACATGTTCCCAGAAGGATAAAAGTACTAGGCCGGGGTAGGCACATATTAATAATGTATCGACTAAACTAGAACACGTAAAAGCACTTAGGTTTCACGCTGTTCTAGCTCTAAGTACTTTGTTATAATTATAGGGGTGGTCTAATAAATATGTATTAATGCTTTTTCTTTACATAAATGCCTATTTTTAAGCCCCGGTGCAAAAAATGGGTTTATAAGTTTGACGTGTGTATCTGTGTATGTGTGTGTCACGTCTGAGGCATCGTAGCACATGAGTAACTTTTCTTTACTCATGTGATCGTAGCGCCCAAACGGATGAACTGATTTTGATTTAGTTTTTTTTTGTTTAACAGGTGTCTTAATCGAAAGTGTTATTAGCTTTAATTCAGGAAAATCCGTTCGGCCAACTATTTTCTAGTTGAAGATGCTATGAAATAAACTTTCATAGGTCTAATTAATTCGAAATGAGGTATACCCTAACTTCAAACGATATTGTTAAAGCATGGTAGCATGGGACATCTGGAATCTCTAAAGGTACGGACACATCGCGACGTCCTGCGATCTGCGGGCGCGATCTCAGTACATTTCAATTGTTTTCGCCGCCTAGATCGTGCACGCAGGACGCTGCGGTGTGTCCGTACCTTAAAATAATCAACGCCCACCAACTTACAGCAGAGATATCGAGTTTGGGCTCTTTAGAATTATTTCAATGAACAGATTATACATAGATCATTCGGGCTGGGTTTAAAATTATGATTTTAAATTTACTTTGATGTTGTACCTATTAGAAGGAAATTACTTTTAACCATTAAAAAATATAAGTTTTTATGACGCGATAAATAAAAACTGTACTACCTTAGAGCAATTCCTTGAACTATACATACCAATCATAGATTTACCTAACCCTCGGGCCAAAAAAATACCGAATGTAACTTTTCTTATTGCCTGAAAACATTTTGCTGTTTCCCAGAAAGGTATTTTCTTTTTTACCTGCGTTCTTTGGTCATGTAGAAGAGATATGCGAATCAAATATATTTGTCTGAGTTGAGTTACGAACGATTAGTTCATGTACACGATCGATTGGTTCGGTTATAGGTTTTAGTGCAGTTTTGAGTTATTAACAATGAATAAATAAATAAATTAACAGTCACCTAGTCGTAACAATGAATTACAGAATAACATTTGAATATTTCTTTACACTTATAAATTTTAACATATAAGCTAGTGCTTGGCCACTATCTCACCCGTTGGTTAGCGAAGCGACAATGATTCGATGATTTTATCACGCTAGGCTTATATTGAGAAACAGCTTTCAAGGGCAGATGTCGGAATATCAGATAGATTATTAGTTTTTAAACAGATTTTTTTGATTCCGAAAGTGGTATTAGTAATGGTGGTTGTATTCTGAAGGTGGCAGCTAGCAAGGTAGTCACTAGATAGTGCCCTAACCACCTAGCTATTTTTTTTACTGTTTTTATAAAACGAATATAAATAATGTGCTGCTCTATACATATAAAATATAAAAGTGTATTTATTCTCTGAAGTTTTTTTTAACAGATCTTCGAGATACCTATAAATATAAGTATAGCTCGAGTACAACAGCTACGTTTTTGGCTACGAGATTGCTGCTACTAATATTTTGCTACGGGCTACGACGCGTCACGGTTACGGCGTAGCAGGTGGGCGTATTGGATTAGATGTGAAAGGTCAGACGGCTGTCGAACAGAAAAATATTTAGCATTTTGGTTTGAAATCTTTAAAAAAATTATGTTACCCCATTTAATATTATTAATTCGAAAGTTTGTATATTTGTTATTCAATAACATAATCAGACCAAGACCAACTCTTTCGAATAAAATCATAATTTTTAAAATCGGTTTATAATTTATAGACAAATCTGTGAATATACATTAAAAAGACATACATACAGATACATCTTTTTTGAAGTCGAAAGCAAAAGCGGCTGAACGCATTTGAATGATATGTGGCGCGCACGTAGTCTAAAACTAGAATTAACACAATGGGTACGTTTTGACCGACTTAAAAAGAAGAAGTTTTTTTTAAATTATTTACTAATTCAAGCGGGTGGATTTGCGAGGGACAACTAGTTTAAAATTATCGACCAATTACCCATTAAAACTTCCCCCAGTGGGGAACGTTAGGACTAATTATTAATTTTTGTCCCAACGTCCCACACTAATTCGGGCACCAGTGGGGTCGTTAGGGCAAATTATTAATTTTTGTGTCAACGGTCGCCAGTGGTGGTCGTTGAGACATTAAAAATAATATTTTATTTTCGGTGTTTTTTCATTATAATCTAACTATAGCAGATCAACATAAACTTTTGGAAATCGATCTGGGTGTCAAGTTTTTCAAGTTTTTTGTCAAGACCTCTTTTGGCCAAACTACTTGATATTTTCTGCTGAAATTTTGTAAAACAACAGTCAATAGGTCATAGAAGGACATAGGATACTTTCTTTTGAACCGACTTCCAAAAAAGAGGAGGTTCTATGTTCGTCAGTAAATATTTTTTTATGTTATTTCGCTAATTGTGAACCGATTTAAATAAAACCGGCTATGTCGAGTTAAACTCGCCCACCGAGGCTTCCGAAACAACCAATTAAGCTAGACCTCTAAATTGTATCAGCGCTCATATCACTCAGAGGTCTACCTTAATTGGCGCAATCTATGTATGGCGGACCCTTTAATTTTTAACTATTTTTGTGCTGTAAGACCTTGCTTCTCGCCAAATTTCATGATTCTAGGTCAACGGACCCTATAAGTATACGATCCAAAACCTATAATGTACCTCCGGTTTACCTAGAATTGTCAAATTTGGTTATAAGCAGGGTATTAGAGCACAAGTAAAGGAAAAATTCCGAAAAATAAAAAAAGCTGAAAATTAAGGTACATTTTGGTACGAACAAGTTTTCGCGAAAATCTAAATTTGCCCATATCTTTTTATTGTGTTGAGTCAAGACCTTGATTTTTATACACCCAATAGGGACTATAGACCTTAGTATCAGGTATACATTTCAACTTGCTAGATCCACCCTTTCCTGAGAAAGGGTATACTCCCGAGGTGGTCCCGATGATGGAATCTCAATCTCAATCCGTTGACACAAAAATTAATAGTCCTAACGTCGCTCACTGGTGCCCGTGTTAGTGGGGGATGTTGGCAGTAAAACAATTTTTAATTATCCAACGACCACCACTGGGGGACGTTAGGACAAATATTAATAATAAGTTTTAACTTCCCCCACTGGGGGACGTTTTAGTGGGGGACGATGGGAATACACCAAAATATGTAATATTTTATTAATGTTTATTCGTATTCGTTATATTATATATACGCGATTCGCTTTTTAATCGTTTTCTAATCGCCGCTGCGGTTTGGCCGTACCTTTAAAGACAACAGAAATATAATTTGCGAATAATTTCCATTAAACCAAATATTTACATAAAACTGCTTTATATACATTTTGTTCCCATGTTAAAATGAAAAACGTTCCTGTAGAGTACAAACACTCCATCAGGACCTCGGCACGGTTCTGTAAACACTCTGTGTAGAATAAACAGTGAACAGTGTACAAACAGTGTAACAGTGTGAACAGTGTACAAACAGTGTAAACAAATCATGTTATAAACATTCCTTTTAGAATGAAACTCGCTCCGCACTCAAATTAAGTAAATTCAGAAATTGTATTGTTTTACAACGTTTTACATTCCTTTTAAAGCGTTTTTTAATGACTACGTTTGTAATAACAGTAAGAGATTTGTTAACAAAAATTGTTTGGGAAAAATAAAGCATCACACAGACGCAATGTGTGCTTTGACATGCGTCTGTGTGCATGACGTTTTGATTTCATCCTGTTTGCGCGGTTTGCAAAGCACCTTTGCATTTGTCGGACTTGAATGTGGTGACAATTATGACAGGGTCGGTAGTCTCTACATGATTAGCCACAGAAATATGGATAATAACTTATTATTCATTAACCACTTTTTAATTATTTTTTATTCTTAATATTAACTTCACAATAAACTGGCCGAATGCAAGTCGGACTCGCACTAGTAGGGTTCCGTACCACACTACAGTATTTTATAAGATCGAGCAAAAAATACCACTATCATTTTTTGTCAGCAAAAAATAATTATTAATAAAGATTTTATTTCTTATAACGCCATCTAACGTCTAACAAAGGTGTTACCCAACCAGCAAAAACTACACTTAACATAATCTCTAGACCACTGTTTTCTTGCTCTTATCTTATATCGTCGTATAAGCCTGGATTTGGGCACCTTTTATAAGCGTAATTTGTTTATATCTTCATAATATCAGTCTTATTGAATGTTGTTTTCACTTAAATTATTTTTACCAAAACGAATTTAAGCGTACATAGGCTTACATTGTTTTGATGTTAAGAGTCCTGTGAGCGTAAGAAAATTTATTTTGATTTTACATAAGATCAAACACAATCGTAAAAAAACTTGGTGTAGTATTTGTTTGAAAGTTACAACTAATAAAAAAGAAATCGAAAACAGTAAGGATAAAGGTATTTAATAATTATATTGTAACAAACGTACCATTATTAACAAGTGTTTCGTTTTATGCTTTTTGATAAGTATTGGTATTGGAAAATATTATTTACTGTAAAGTAGACCCTAGTTTATGCTTCACAACTCGTGCGCTTCATCAATATATAGTATTTAGTATTCTTGTTTAATTATTTTATTTGTTAATTTGTATTAAAAGCGACGCCGTTAGTATTGCATTTATTAGAATCACTATAAGACTATTTTAAGCTCATTTAGATAATTCCAACATGACTCCATGTTGGAATAACTTAGAGATCATTGAATTGACATAAAACATTTATTTTCATTTAAGAGTAACGTTTGGGATGTGAAATGGTATTTTATGTGACCGCACTAAAATACTTTTGGTGAAATATAATAGTCAACATCAAATGTTACTCTCACAATTTTAGTCACAAATTCGATTTAAGATCAAACTTTTTTAAATTAGACTCGTTTTCTCTATTGTAAGTATGATGATTCAATATCACTCTAATACTGTGCTTATCCACTGCTGTTGATCTTATAATAGTTTTGAATAAGATCAATATTTACATGTTTTAAGTACTCTTTAGTCTAACATTCTTACAATAGCATTTAGAAAATATGTAATAAAATTAAATGAGCTTAGAAAATGTGGATATGAGAGCTAATTTATCTCAAGTGTGATAAGTCTTAATAAATGCTTTTTTAGGAGAGTGTGGCTTACAACGGCACTGTAAATTTAAACTTATATGCATAATTAAGGCAAGGTGTTAAGATCAAGCGTATTAGAGCCTGTAACGGCTTGTCAGAGACTAATATAGGAGAGATAGCAATAACGAAAACAGATAAGAGACCACTATAAGCTCAGAACTCTTATAAAGTGAGAAACGTAAGACGATTTTGCTAGTTGGGTAGTGATCGGCATTTTAATATAACGCCAGCTATGGGACGTTTACCTAACTAAGCGTTCATAGATGGCGTAAAAATGCCGAAAAAATAACGTTTCTTATATGGGGACCCTCTATTATTTTTTAACATTATTATGTTTTTAGTATTTGTTGTTGTAGCGGCAACAGAAATACATCATCTGTGAAAATGTCAACTGACTAACTATCACGGTTCATGAGATACAGCCTGGTGACAGACGGACAGACAGACAGACAGACAGACAGACAGACAGACGGACAGCGGAGTCTTAGTCTTAGTAATAGGGTCCCGTTCCGTACCCTTTGGGTACGGAACCCTAAAAAAGGAGGAAGTTCTCAATTCGTCGGAACCTTTACTGGCTATTTTGACTAGCGCGAAGTTTGAAGTCGGTTCTTTTAGTTTTTTAAACGATCTTAAATTATATTTCTGTGTGCATAGCAATGGATTTCGAGCGATGATCGTCGATAAGAAAATATAATATGAAAGAGTTGCAAATATGCAACTTGTATACTCTAGCAAATATGTCTAGCTGCAACTCCTATTAGATGTTTGCAAGTACAGGACCATCGATATCAATGTAGAGACTTCCACCCCAAGATCTTTGATATATTAAGTTGCTATTTACTTATGCATCATTTGGGTTCGGCCATTTTTACCCGACTATGGCGAAGCAAAAAGAAGGAATATTATGACTTTGACCGGTATGTTTGTCTGTATTCTGTATGTACTTATGTTCATCTTATCCCCCATAACTTCCGAACTCCATATAATAATTTCAGAAAAAGTGACGTTCCTTTTTAACCCCCCCAAAAAAGAAGGGGTGTTATGAGTTTGACGTGTGTATTTGTGTGTGCCTGTCTGTGTCATTATAGCGCCCAAACGGATGAACAGATTTTGATTTATCTTTTTTTTTGTTTCATAGGTGTCTTCATCGAGAACATTCTAACTTTGATTCATAAAAAATCATTTAGCCGTTTTAAAACTATGAGCTTTTTTTAGTTGGCGTTTAGATGGCGCTATGAAATCAACTTTCAAAAGTCTGATCAATTCGAAATTCAGTATCCTCTTACTTCAATAATATTGTGGAAACATGAAAGCATTGACTTTATGCTTAGATATCTCCTAGAATCGGCAGAATTCAACTCCTAACCAACTTACAGCAGTGATGTCAACTTTGGGCTCATTGAAATGGTCTCAATCAACACATTCTACATAGATCATTTGGTGGGTGGTTTTACATTTTAAATTTAAGTATTAGTATTTTTTATGGCAATTGGAATAAATGATAATTCAATTTAGTTCCGCATCTCATACTGTCCATACATATGTTTTTCTTTAGGCTAATGGACTTTAGCCCGGTACTTGACTCGTGTAGGCTGTTTACACAAAGTACACAAACCCATTTAGTAGGTAATTGATACCGCAGTTGATATGATGGGTGTGCCTAACTAACGCTTTAGTGTAAAGTCAAGAGTTTTTGGATACGGTACTCTATACCCCAAGAGATAAAGTTCAAACTTTTTTTATATGTTTTATGACGTAAGCCAGTACCGATAGAAACCGTTTGGCACGTTTTTAGGGTTCCGTAGCCGAATGGCAAAAAACGGAACCCTTATAGATTCGCCACGTCTGTCTGTCTGTCTGTCTGTCTGTCCGTCCGTATGTCACAGCCATTTTATTCCGAAACTATTAAGACTACAGAATTGAAACTTGGTAGGTAGATGTATTCTGTGAACCACTTTCCGATTTTAATACAAAAAAAAAATATATAAAAGTTTAAGGGGGGGCATCCCATACATGGAACTGGAACGAAAAAAAATTTTTTTCGTCGAACCTATACGTGTGGGGTATTTATGGATAGGTCTTTAAAAATGACATTGAGGTTTCTAAAACCATTTTTTCTCAAAGTCAATCATTTCAAAGATAGGCGCGTCTAAAGTGGTAAAATGTGTGTCCCCCCCCCCCCTCTAACTTCTAAAGTAAGGGAGTGAAAAATCTAGAAAAAATATATTCTGTAGATCTCAATAAAAACTTTCAACGAAAATTGGTTTGAACGAGATACAGTCAGCAGTTGTTGAGATACAGCGACCGCAAGTATAACTTTGTTTTTCATACAAACACTATGAAAAACAAAGTTATTTTTGTAGTTGCGAAAAATCAAAGTTATAGAATACTCTACTGTGTTACGGAACCCGACGAGTGCGAGTACAACTTGCACTTGGCTAGTTTATTGTTTAAAGACTTTATAAAACTTCTTCAAAGTTTTCCTTACATTTTCTGTTTTAAAATAATCGGGTTTGTTTGAGCTACTTTGATATCAACCACTGGCACACAGAATCTATATCATATATTGTTTCCGATTCCATAAGATGGAAGAAGCGGTCGCAAATTCGATTTCTTATTGATTTTATTGTTGCTCAAGTGAAACTAAAATGTGCAAGTCGTAAAAAATTAAATGAGGTCCCTTAATTAATGATATAATCTAAGCATGACTTCGTTTTAAAAACTTAAAAAGACTGACGCCACACGTCGTGCATAAAATCAACCCCAATTATAAATGTGAAAGTACGTTTATATATTTGTATTTTTGTTACCGCTTCACGATCAAACAGCTCAACCAGAACTGGTAACATTACATGATATGGTAGCATATTATGACATAGGATACTTTGTAACGCGGGCAAAGCTAGTATTTTTTAAAGACACTAACTCTTCGCACTAGAAAACCCTTGTCGCGAGCGACTTTATCAACATACAAATCACAATCACAGACAGAACAATTGTTTGTGGATGCTGTGCTGCTGGAACACCGTAAGGTTATGGTGGTAGATTTTCTCCGTGATGGAAAACTTACTGGTAAGCTACTTTTTTGTTGCAAGTCAGGCGGAACATCGATGTAATGCTCCTACCACCAGATGTGGAATCTCAGGTGGCATAAACGAAAAGAGGCTTAGTGGTTGGAGCTTTGTCTCTGTTGCGTTTCTACTTTCTTTACTCATGTGCATAACTTATGCTCACTAGCAGGTGAAATAAAATCGGATATTAAAAAAAAACCATGTAGTATTGTTGTGAGACACAAATACAAATTAATAAACAATAAATAAGCATACCAGAATGCTGTTTTGTTCGATACTTATAGTAAACAACAAAACCCGTAGTTAATTTGGAATATAAAATGTATCAGTATCAGGAACTAAAACTGTAATTTTTTGTAAATTACACTGACAAAACTTCGTGGCAGTTAAACACCACTCATACAGATGAGTTATTAACTCCATCAGATGATGGAGTTTGTTTCCAATATATCCAAGGGGTGAAAATGATGACAATATACACAATCGCATGTTTCGATCATTTTCGTTCACCTTCTTATTGATGATCCATATGTAATTAGTAAGTAGTTTTGTTTTGAGCTTTTTGTAATACTTGGAAACAGAAGAAGCAAGATGCTCGCCTTATGGTGAGCAATGACTACCTATAAGTAATACTATGACATTTTTAATTACAAACTTCAACTTAATAATAATTACCTAATGACAATATCAAAATTATATAAACTACAATAATAATCAAAAATCTAGGATTACTCATAGACAACCAGCTATCTTGGGAACTTCAACTAGCAGAAGTCAGCCGGAAAATCTTTGCTTCGGCATCTTCACTCAGAAGATTACGTAATTTTCTTCCTATCACCACTAAGACTGCGTTAGCACAATCTCTTCTTTTGCCTATACTTGATATGAAAAAGGCTCAATTGGTTACCTATCCGCCTTCGCAAGAACATGCATATCCTTTCTTTCCTTTACAATATCCCATTCCTTCCTACGACTCCACTTTACCTAAAAGAGCGCTTCGAATTCCTTCACCTTACTAAATCCCACCCCCTTCGATCCCAGTATACGCTTCAATTGAAGACACCTGAACATCACTCCACGTCACTTTACTACAACAAATCTTATTCCATGCTAGCTGTCCGCCTATGGAACGAACTTCCTGCAACAATAAGACAAGCCCAATCTCCACAAGCTTTTAAAAATATGGTAGTTAAACACTATTTTTCCCATAGTTGATTTTATGAACTTATTTATTAAGGTATATGTATCTATTTTAATAATATCTATTTAGTTATAATGTATATGTATCTATGATATGTATTATGTTTGTGTATATGTGTAAGTATTAATTTTAAGCATATTCATTGTATTAGTATTCACATATGTTAACTTATAGCTGCACTCCCCCGCAATATTATAATTTGGAAATCCTCTCCATCCAAAGATTGTCTAGTAGAGATCGCTCTAAGCGATAAGACCGCCCATTGTACTACCGATATCTAATGTTCTTCTGTTACTTTTATTTGTTTTTTGTTCTTGGTGTGCAATAAAGTATTATTCATTCATTCATTCATTCAATATCTATACTATAAATAAAAGACAATACCTAGGTCGCTAGTGTCGCTACCTGCCGGTAATGTTCCCAAAAATCTAGCGACGTTACCTCGTTGTATAGCTAGGCTAATACGTTGGCCGAGGTAAGCGCCAGCTCTTTGCTCACGGGTAATGTCAATTAGGCGTCTGGACAACTCCTTAACAAAACCTCGGGCATCTCGACCCCATGGGCCCATTATTTCGACCCCAAACGGAAGAAATATATATCCATCACCAATGGTAGCATATTTCCTCCGTTTGAGGTTTTCTGCAGAATCCGCTGCCGCGCCCGCTGACCGTGAGGTCCCGCATATGTTATGTTAAACGTATTTTTTCCCCGAAGCAAAAAGTAGGGTGTATGTATTATAGTATCAAGATATATAGATCTCTAAATTCAATAAGTCTCTTATGAAAAAGTCTTCAAATTCAGATTTCAGGATTTTACGAATTTTCGGGAAACTATTGAATTTTTTCTATACGCAAAAACCTACAAGAATATGAAAAATATATCAAAAAGAAGTCCATTTTTTTAAGTGATGCTTTAACCCACAATCATATCTAAATTATGCAGACTAATATTATAAAAATGCTTGAAACTCTGTCACTCTGTCTGTTTGTTACCTAATCACGCCGAAACGTACCATCTGATCTTACTGAAATTTAACAAGGAGATACTTTATAGCATAAGGATGACCATAGGCTACTTTTTTGAAAATTATAATATATAATATAATTATAACTCAGATGTCAGATCACACAAATGTTGATGGACAGTGTCTTGGTTTATGTAAACGAAGTGGCGGGTATCAGCTAGTATATTTTATATAAGAGCTAGTGTGAGTACAGTTACCTAGGCAGATTAGGTATGTACAAACATAGTATAAAAATGTTTTCCGAGAATTCTTTAAGTCTTAGGTATATTACTTTTTCACATTTATAACCGGAGGCTTGTTATTATTCTCGACACATGTTATTTCTCATACGTTCTAGTTTATTATGCCGTCTATTCGCGACGTTTACTGTTATATCCCGCATCCATTCTCATTTGTGGAAAGCGGGGGGTCGTAACACAAAACTGTATGTAAGCCAATTTTGGATGATTAGACGTTTGTTCACCGTGTTTAAAAATGAAAACCTAATTAGGTAATAGAAATGACTAGGCATGGGCCTGCGATAGGTGCCGCCAGTATCACACTTATATAGTAAGTATAATTTAGTCGGTACTTTTATAATCAGTCTTTGTCATGTCACACATAACTCACTGCCGTACGCTTACCACTGTGTCTAACTCGATTATTTATGTAGGTGTACTCGTATTCATTGGAGCTGAATCAACAATCTCGTTAACTTTCCGGCCAAAAGCATACCGTCTTAATTTTGTCACCCCATATCTATACAGAGAGGATTGTCTTTCTCGTAAAACAAAATAGACGGATTTTCTCCGCAAGCCTGTTTGTCTCGTGAAACTTAAAACCTTTTCTCGGCAAAGCCGCTTACGTCCCAATGCGATATTTTAGCCAAGTTTTTAACTCGACGCCTCAGTTTCTATTATAGTTTATTTTGTACATGTTCTAGACATTATTTTATTTTTAATCGACTTCAAAAAAGGAGGTTTCTCAATTCGACCGTAATATATATATATATATATATATATATATATACATATTTTATATTTGTTCGCGGATAACTTCGTCGTTTATGAACCGATTTTGATGATTTTTTTTTGTTGGAAAGGAGATAATCCATAAAATGATGCCATAGTAATTTCATAATTCTTAAATGCGGTGTTCCACAGGGTTCCATTTTGGGACCATTCCTGTTTAACATCTATGTAAACGATATGCCTTCCTGTTTGAAAGATAAAGGGCCTAATATCATGTATGCAGATGACACGTCAGTTATCTTCTTACATAAAAACTTAAACCAGCTCGGTATTGTGGCCAACGAATCAGTATCAAAACTTAGCAACTGGTTCAACGCCAATAAGCTTTTGTTCAATGTAGAGAAGACAAAAGCTATGTTATTCTCTTTGAGCACACAGAAACTTAATGAAGAAGATCTTATGTGTATAAAGTATAATAATAAGAACGTTGACATAGTGAGAGATATAAAATTCCTTGGAATTCAGTTGGATAGCAAACTAAAATGGGACATACATACGAGTATATAAAAAATTAGCATCTAAGCTTTCATCTGCGGTTTATGCCATCTCTAAGATCCGTTCATATTGTGGTTTCTTAGCGGCAAAACAAGTTTATTTTGCAAACTTCCATAGCCTGATGAACTATGGAATAAAAATCTGGGGATCAGCAACAACAGCAGACAAGATTTTTATTTTACAAAAATGAGCTGTTCGAGCAATTCTTGGGATACCTGCTCTTGCTTCTTGTAGAGGAAATTTTAAAAAGTGTCGTATTATGACTTTTCACTCCGAATATGTATATCAAAACATCCTACATGCCATTAATAATATAAATAACACACCAATGCTAGGTAGCAACCGCAGTTACTCCACAAGAAACAAGGACCGAATCGCTCATCCTAAATGTAGACTTGCCAAGAAATCAAAAAGTTTCATTTATACATATATACGATATTACAACTCATTTAGGAAGAGTATCTGTAAGATTAACAATAATGACAAGGCTGCGCCGCTATCTTATAAATTGCAATTGAAAAATAAAAAAATTGATTTGGAATTGTATTCATTGAAGGACATCTGATTACGAATTTAATAATAATGTACTAGATAAGACTAATGGTAATTTTTATTTTTTTATTTATGTTATTTTGTGATTAAGTATGTCACTTTGAACATATCAACATAAATTTATTATTTTAATTATTTTGTGCTTTGATGCATTGAAATGTATAACAATACTTTGTATGATATTTTATACTATAAAATGTATTAAGATTGTTTATAGACATAGCGACATAATGTTTGACGTATCTGAGTGTGTGTAAAACGCCTATAGACAAATAAATACAATACATCGAGATCTGATAAGTATCTCCAGAGATATGACGATAAACGTCTCAAACTTGCTACTGAAATTGACTCGTGCACAGACACAGACACTTTGAAAATTTCCTATGAATAAAAATCAGTTATGACTGTTTTAATTGTTTGATTTATTATGAATGGTGATTGTGTCATACATAGCCAACCTAATTTATCTGAGAAATGAACAATAGGTACTTTTAAAATAATGAATTAATTTAGGACATTTTTTCCCTGTACACTTAAAGGCAGTTTACGGCTAAAATAGGCCTATTAAGTACAATTTTTTTTAATTACAATCATAAGCTGAGAGTCTCGTGAAGTTTTTAAAATAAGTTAGAAGTCATGAAACTTTTTTTTATTATATGTTCAAAATTGAACTCCGAATCCAGACTAAATTATTTCTTTTCGGTCTACATTTTTATAACTTTTATTAATAGTAGGAAGCTAGGTATTTCATATGTGAAAGTACAGCTGATTAGGACTAAGACAAAAATAAAAATAAAAAAAAATTGCTGAATTTACAAGGAAAAATTGTTTTTAAGAAGGCCGAAAATTAAAAAAAAATATGCTAAAAAAATCATATCTCGTAAACTACAAAAAATCACGGAACATACATGGGGTATTTCCGCGTTGTCCCAGATTTCAGCAATCCAAAAAAAAATTTTGGACGTCACCTTTTGGGCTACCCTGTATTGTAATACTTCATGTTCATGTTAACTATAGATATGTTTTTTTTTACACCGAACTTAGTAGCACTTGACCACTATCTCACCTGAAGTAATGATGCGATCAATGATGAAGCGCGCTTATCCAGAAGATACCTATTCACTCGCGATTTGAAGACCCCCCATATTGTACCCTATATTGTATTAACACAACCATACTTCTGCCATCAATCATTCATATACAGCCCAGAACGTGGTCCAAACACATATTTATACCTATCACGTTCTCAAATGAATAATGTAATGAACTAAATTCTGTGGATGCCATCGAGAGGCAATTTGTTGTACGGAAGCTATTTAGATGAGGTACCTCTCTCGGGACCACTTACACGGGAATTTATGAAAATTGCGCTGTGTGCGGATTCTGCAGTGCATAAAATGTGGCGAGATATAGAGGTTAAGCTGAGTTTATCTCTCCGCGAAGGTAATGCAGTGCTGGTAAAGTAATTTGTATACTAAAAGCGCTTACCCTTTGCATTAATTTAGGTGCAAAGATTTGAAGCGATGTAAATACAAGATTACATTCAGGTAAACGTAGTAAGGTCGTAGTGCTACGACTCGTAGTACTTCAGTTGTTTTGCGTGCTACGATAGACATGTTCTATCGTAAGTTAACGGCGTTATTTGAGGTCTGTCGGGGTTAAATTTATAGGCAGGTGTAAACCTTATGCTTATCCCGTAATGACATAATAGTAAATACACAAGAGGCACATGTACATACAGTCATGCAAATGACGTATGCCTCCAGATCTAATTTCCATACCAGCCTTTCTCCGTTTATCTATAATTACAGCTTTTCTTTTCCAACTACTTTGTCGATGTTATCTTTTCATTTAACTGGATAGTATCCTACACTGCGTTTGTCGATTCATGGTCATAGAGAAATTATATAAAGAAATGGTCTCCACTCCAGAACACATCTTTACTGATGTCTTAAAAGAAGGTATCCGTTACCGCCAGATCGAGGCACTAAGAATAGAGGTGTCTTCTACTCATACCATCATAGGTAATTGGGATTTTAACTCAGGTTATTAATATTACAACAGTGACCAATCCCAAGTGTTCTTCACAAATAAATGTTCATGTTAAATTATATACATATACGAGGATGTTTATTAATAAGTGTTTTCTTCAAAATAGTAAAATAGCAGTAAGTACACATATAACATTGTTCAGGTTTGGTAATTAATCCTCTGCAACAAGATTTAAAATCATATTTATTTTCAAACTGATGTAGACTTGTAAATAGCAATAACAACATATTTTTTGACGTTTATATTCCTGTAACTACTAGCTGCTACTTTTCCTTCATTTTAATAAACAAATAAAATAGTATCTCTAATTTCTGTTTGCAATAAACAAAGGCATCGCAGTTTCAAAAATTTGCCCGCGTTTTTAATCTAGTTATAAACCTTATTCATGAATTCTATTATCTGTTGATGAAAACTGCATTAAAATGCGTTGCGAAGTTTAAACAATCTTAGCCACAGATCTAGGATTGCCCCTTAACGTAGTGAAATCCTAGATATGTGTGATCTAAGGGAGGGACAGACGGCGGGGAGGGACTTTGTTTTATTCTATGTAAAGAAGATGCAAACGAGTAGGTATATGACTTCACCAAACACTTGACTGTAACTAATACCTGGTAAGCAGCAGTGTAGCGAGTAGATAGAAGACGGACGGATGCACTCCACACTCGCACTCCGACGGAGGGACAGTCTGCGCCTCCATGCCGGCGAGCTTGTGGTAGGCGATGTAGGCGCGCGCTGGGCTGCCGTGGGGCGCAATTTTCGTGGCCTTGACTCGCACCGGATCACGCTGAAACTCATCTGGTCGCTGAGGAGTTAGTGCTCCTCACCTGTGATAAGACATGCATAAAGGTAATGTTTAATTGGCTTTATTAGATAACGCTATGGAAAGGATATCTACTAATATTAGGAAGGCGGAAGTTTGTGTGTACGTTTGTTAATTCTTCACGCTAAAACTACTCAACCGATTAAGCTGAAATTTGTTAATTAGATAGCCTAGAGCCTTGAGAAATAACACATAGGGTACTTCTTATCCCGATATTCCCACGGGAACGGTGTCTACGTGGGTAAAACCGCGGGACACAGGGCTAGTAAACTATAAAGCACTAAAAATAAATAAATACCTTCCTAATAGCAATAATTATACTTTAGTAATTATTGCTCTGAGATACCTTCCTACATAAATTTATGTATTCTGATGGAGACCACGTATTTAGTTTCAAGAAACACACGACTAAGGAATGCTGTTCTTTGGCAGTTCATATGAAACTAAGCGCTTTAATGATAATGATCGGCTTTGTAATGTGGCGGCAAGCCGACGGTGAGTAGTGACCACATGAGTAAAGAAAAGTACACCGCGTACCCTATCCTGTGAGGGCTACATGAGACATTCGGACCCTCGGCTTGCCGTGACCGGCCGGTACCTAATCTCCAGGGTAAAAGTGTTAAAGGCATAAATCCACTAGTAGCGTTTAATGAAAATGCAGCGCCCCTCTCCAAACCCTAAGCCATCCACCATTCACATGTTGCCCCTCTCAGCGCCAATATAACGGTCCACCTATTTGGGGGTCCATTTAGTGGATGGCAATCCTAAATATTTTGTCATGAGGCTTAGTTGGTGTGTGTCGGATCACATCCCATAGACAAGAGACTATAAAAAAATCGTAACAATAGCCTATATTTTTGTTACATACATAAAATAGCTAGTTTACTTATCCATACCTCCATAATTCCCATGTCAATAGATATAATTGTATTTTATTAAAAGGGCCTCTTAATGTTGGCCCCGGCTCCATTAAAGCTTGAAAAAAGGACCGGGGTAGACCCGCGAGTAAATATAGCATATTGAAATAGTATTAAATAATTTATTTCAGAGGTTCAGTTCCATAGAATGTGCTATGTGTTGTTGACTAGCACACAAAATGTATCTCTTTTACAACATAATTGATAGTTTGACATTGCACATCAAGCTACTGATTCCTTGTATTTAGTATACAAGTCTCACCGTATTTTTTTTTCTATCCTACATCAACAGAATAAAACCCTTGATTCTTGATAACTCCTAAAAAGTCTCCTAAAGAGAATTGGGTTTAGAATCACTGCACATCTAAGTTATTCTCTTTCAGATAGTAAAACCTTCCGCAGACTAGCAGATTTATTAGTTTATTCTCTCATCTCACTACCGTCTGTCATTTTAGTACAGCTTAGAACGTAGACCACATCATTACTGAACAACAGGTGAGATTGTAGACAGGTAATTGTCCAACTTGGATTTTAAGATAGTCTCGCGTTTTGCTACTATCTCGCATGAGGGCAAGCGATGATGTGGTCGAAGATGGTAAACACGCTAGTCCTAGAGAATGGTCTAACTCTCAAGGGATGTGTGCTGCTGGATAACCGTAATTATATGGCAAATTTTCTCTTTGATGGCGGTAGGCTACTTTTTGGTAGCAAGTCAGGTAGAACATCGATATAATGCTCCTACAACCTGTGTGTTAGTTTATTGTACTTTACGTTAGTGTAGATTTTAATGGTAGATTTACACAATAAAAATGCCAACAAATGTACCAATTTTGACCTACAGAAATATAGGCATAGGACCTCGAGAATTTCTAAGTTCGTCAATAAAATAATAATCTGTAGACCCAACCACAAACTCATTTAAAGTCGCGGTCCCTTTCCGGTTTCACATAATTCTTTCGGCAAAGGAATAGTGATTTATTTGTTCCGTTTCTTTCAACACAAAATAACATAAATATAATTCTACCTATTCTTCTATGAAGTAGCAAATAGGATAACAATAATGCTAGTTTAATTTTATAATACTACACGAAATAACCACCAACTTAAACCATTTAACTTAAGCGCTGCCTAAGCCACGAGCTTAACCGTAATTAGTGCTGAAACTCGTAATTAACACACACAAAACATGTCATTTATATCCTAACAATTTTGTCTAAAAAATATGAATACTTACTATCGTCCCTAACCCCGTCGGAAGAGGTTGAGTCACTCGATCATTCACTCACATTTCATAGTTATCATTTTCTTTCAAGTTATCGTTTTTTCGCGTGATAGGTACGGTAAAGGGTGGTTAGTTGCGATGTGTGACGAGCACACTAGTGGACTACGCGGCGGTTGCAGACATACTGGGGAAAGCGGTAAAATGAAGCAGTTTTAGGGATGGGGGGAGGGAAAACTATGGACATATCGATATCGAGGAAAATGAGAGAAAATTCATGTTAATGTGTGCAGATGTGTTATATAACAATGGCAAGGAGAGATAAACTTTTTAAATCGACGCTACAAGTAAGTGATATAGTAAGATCAATGTATATTGAGAGTTTATCTATTCAAAAACGGTACAATTGAGTAGATAAACTCTCAATAAACCGACCTCAGAAACCGACCTTTAGTTATGTACAATGATAAGTAGTGAAGGTCATGTTTGAATTACATATTAGTCTTAAGACTAGATTGTAATATTAATCACATGCAACTTACTGGTTAGTTACTAAATTATTCGTACTATTCGTATTACTTTATAAAATAAGTAGCTACATAAACTATAATTTAATGCATAATATATAACACTACTAAAGTAGGCCTTAACTTGCTCTTTGCGATTCTTTAGATAATTTCTTACACAAACTCAGATTCGATAAATCGACAATAGTTTTATCGAGCTAAAGAGAGAGCATCACTAGCGTTGATTGGGCGGGTGACCGTTTGGGCGGGCGGAGAAAAGTCGATACCCACCCTGTGTCATTACACGATGCACCCTGCACCATGATTAATTAAAGTATTAATTTATCGTATTTGTTACCTCGTGCTAGTGCAATTGAGGACAGCATTCATTTATTAGTAACTAGCGAGCCGCCCGGCTTTGCACGGTAATCTATCATACTCGTACATATAAACCTTCCTGTTAAATCACTATATACTAAAAACTGCATTAAAATCCGATGCGTAGTTTAAAAGATCTGAGCGTACAGACAGCGAACTTTGTTCATATGTACTAGGTATGTAATAAAGATTTATAATATTTTTAACCAACTTCAAAAAAAGGAGGACGTTTCTCAATTCGACCGTGTAACTTTTTATATGTGTGTTCGCGGATAACTTCATAGTTTATGAACCGATTTTGATGATGTATTTTTTTGATTATTTTTTTCTTGGAAAGGAGATATTCCAAGTGTAGTACCATAGTAATTTCATCGAGATCTGATAAGTATCTCCAGAGATACGGAGATAAACATCTCAAACTTGGTACTGAAAATTAATAGCGTGACATTTAAAGTCGGTTCTTTTAGTTTTTCAACCGACTTATAAAAAGAAGGAAGTTCTCACTTCGTCTGTATGTTTATTACTTTTTTTTGTGTGTACCTATGTTACGCGATTACTCCTTCAATTGTGAACCGATTTGATTGGTTCTTTTTTATACGGTAGGGTACGTTTCCGAGATGTTCCCATTTTAATTTTATCGAGATCTGATAAGTATCTCCAGATATTACGATAAACGTCTCAAACATGCTACTGAAATTGACGCGGGGTATGGAAGTCGGTTGTTTTAGTTTTTAAACAATCTTAATTATTAAACGATCTTATTGGACAACTAAATAGAAATTGTGAATAAATTATTTAAAAAAAAACCGACTTCATAACCACAAACAGGCACTCAAAAGCGAAAAATAAATTACTTACTATAATTATTATAAGCGCTACCCACTTATCTATTTGAAGTCGGTGCCAGCCAAGTCTATTGGATAGTAGATAGAACTATGTATGTAGTAGTAGTAAGTAGTAGATAAATATAGGTATATAGTCACCTACCTATTATACTTATATAGAACTTAGTTATTATGTTTAGTTAAAAACTCAATACAATTACAAAAATATATACTTAGGAATACTAACAGTATTTTAAGAAATTCGTTATTAAGGTTAAACAAAAAAGTTTAATTATTTTTTGCTTTTCAGTTTTTTCGGCAGTTTAATTTTTTTGTTAAAATGTTTTAATTGATAATTTTTTGTGGTCATAATCTACTATGTTAAAAGCAGACGTCATTGCTTACCCCTGGCCTAGACAAACGTTATATAGAACATTTATGCTCTATAATAATAATAAAAATAATTTAAGATCACATAAAAAACTAAAAAAACCGACTTCCAACGTCACGCTAGTCAATTTCAATATAATTTTAAGATGTTTATCTTCATATCTCTAGAGATACTGAACATATCGCGATGAAATTTAAATCGTACCACCTGTAAAATATCATCATCATCATAATCAGCCGCTATCAGTCCACTGCTGGACATATGCCTCTCTCAAGACACGCAACTGAGCCAGATTTTAGGCTCTTTGTTTTTCCAGTGTTTGTTGACATACATTGATGATATGATAATATCATCAAAATAATGATACTATTATCCATTATTTTAGTTGATTTATTCAAAGCTGCTCGACCGATTTCGTTAAAATTTAAATGGGACCCCCTTGGGGGTATACCCTTTCTAATAAAAAAAATATTATCGAAATCGGACTACTCTGTAAAAAGTTATGCGTGGTCATACATAAAAAAAAAAATAATACGCGTCGACTTGATAACCTCCTCCGTTTTTTTTTTCGTCGGTAAAAAAAAGAATATTATAACGACTGTAATGTAAGACACCTGTGACTGTTGCCATTGGGTAGGTGGTAGGAACAACGAGAAGTTTGCTCGCGCAAGGATAAGATAGGCAGCATTTGGAAAATTTCGTCAGTCTTTTCCACCCATACCACAAAGCCTAAGTCGAGCAGTCTATTACAGGCAGACGTTATAGCTTACCATCAGGTGACATCAGTGTTTTATAATTATAATTCGTTGCTACCAAAAAATTAACTTTTTTTTCTTCAGTGTTTGTATGAAAAACAATGTTACGAGTATATTTGCGATTGCTATCTCTCAAAAACTGCTGACTATATCTCGTTGAAACCACTTTTCGTTAAAAGTGATTATTGAGATCTACAGCATATATTTTTTTTTAGATTTTTCACTCTCTTACTCTAAAAGTTAGAAGGGGGAGGGGGGGAGGTACACATTTTACTACTTTAGAAGTGTCTATCTTCAAATGTTTGACTTGATGACTTGATGAGAAGAAATGATTTTAGGAACCTCAATACCTATCTATAGACCCGCACATATAGGTTTTTTTTTCTTAGTTTCATATCCATGTGTGGCAGTCGCTACAGTGCCCTACAGTGCCTGTGAAATGCGGACAGACAGACATGACGAATATATAAGGGTTTTGTTTTTTGCCATATTCGGCTACGGAACCCTTAAAAGATCTCCATATCTTCTTTATATCATGACATAAACCTGCCAGATGCGTGTAGGGTGACGCGCGTTGTAGGGTTCCGTAGTTACCCGTCACAATAAGCGACTAATAATGGTCGACTACTTATTTAATTGATTACTCATCATCATCATCAGCGTATACTAGTTATGTCCAGCGTGTACTGCTGGACATAGGCCTCTCCAATTTTTTTCTTAATTAATTAGGTACTCGTTAACTTGTTATAAATATCATATGTGCTAATCCAGGGCATAAACTATCTGTGTGTCACATTTAATTCTAATCCGTTCAACCGTTTTCGCGTGAAGGAGTAACAAGCATCCATCCCTCCATCCTGACTGAACTTTTGCATTTATAATACAAGATATGTCCTGCGGTTTTGCCCTCGTGCATATTCATGTCCTATTCTACTTTGCCGGCTGTGATATAAAGACGGCTGCCCTCACGCGTCCGTGTTCGGGTTGCGTAGACCGCGCGCCACGCAGCTCATTCACACACGTTCTACTATTCTCACCATTAATTATATGTTCCTTCAATGTAATTCTAGCACAGGCCAAATACGCTTATTGGGTGGAGGCATTTTTATATGTTTATTTCACTGAATACATCCATTTAACACAGTAAAAAAAAAATACTGAAAGTGTTCAAATTAAGCTACAAAATATAGTTTTAGCATTGAAAAAATATGAGGTAAGTATTTAAAACGCTGCCAAATTTTCGCGCGCCTTTGTGACGTCACAGTGCACAACAAGGTCTCCACAGATTAAATATTTTTAATAGAAATACTACGTATTCGTACTACATTGCATACTATTGCTATGAAAAAGATTTAATCTGTGAAGACCGTGTAGTGCACTGTGACGTCACTTTCTAATTGACAAGTGGAGATGTGTTTAGAAAATTTAAATTTCCCACGCTTTTTTTGCATTTTTCATATAATATTTTAACACATGTAAGAGTATTTTATTTATAAAATAAAAAAAGAGTGTGTGTACTTATGTACACGCGTTAGAAGTAATACTTCTGTGGCGTATGGAAAAAAAATAACTAAAATGCAGTAGTTATTAACGATAAGTATTAAAATTAATCAAAAATATTTTATTTAAATAAAAAAGGTTTTATTAACGTAAAAATATGACGTTAAATATGACATATACAAATTGAACATAGTCATACCACCTAGAACTAACTTCACGGTGTAGAATTTAGGTGTCGGTGTGCGCGCGCATCGTACCACCTAGAACTAACTTCACGGTGTAGAATTTAGATGTCGGTGTGCGCGCGCATTGTAAAAATTCACTCTCATCATTTTTCTCTATCGCGCCAAAAGAAGTATAACTTCAAAAATGTTTAACATACAACACCAGAACAAAAATGATTCGAAAATAAATTATTTCAAGTAAATTTATACCACATGCATATTCCCTATTGTTATGGTGATGTTAAAAAAATCGTGCATTCACGTTTCCGCCAAAAATTTGGTGACAGTTTTTTTTCATTACAGCTACACACGATTTGTGTATTTAGCCAGTGTAAGTTAATGTATTAAAATTATTCTAGTTTTTTTTTCCTTCAAGTCGTAAAGAGAACTCAGCTCAATGTCATTTATTAGGTCAAGTTGGAGTCATAGTCACTGGGCTGGGCCAACTTATGTATGGATATATATGACTTTGAACTACTATTGCGAGTAACGTAGCAGCTCATCTCTACTAATAGTCTGTCTGTCTATCAATCTGTGATCTGTGGTCTGTCTGCCTGCCTGCTGGCCTATCACGAAAATCATTGAATGAACGAAATGAACTAAATGACGGGGACGCAGCTATGTACGCTGTATAGCTCTATCTCTGTCATGTTCGTTCATTTCAATCCCTATCAAACTTCGTGGTAGGGGTCGTGGCAGGTCCGGTATACAGTTATCTGTGGCCTACTGTGCGAGACGAGACTGCACTGTGCTGAAATGACGAAACCGAAATGACGGGGACGCAGCTATGTAGGCTGTATAGCTCCGTCCCCGTCATTTAGTTCATTTCGTTCATTCAATGGTTTTCGTGATCAGGGGGCAGCTCCCTGAGTGCTGACTCATATAGTAATCTGAGCTGCGAGATCTCTACTTAGTCTGTGGCTGCGAGGCGAGCGAGCAGCGAGCGAGTAATAGTAGACTAGTAGTCTAGTCTGTGGCGACTGGCGTATCTCCTAACTGGTCTGTGCGACTGGCTCTCTGACACATAAAGTAATCTGTGCGACTGGCGAGTAAAACTGAGTAAAACGAAGCGAACCGACACGAGTACATTGGTTGTTCAGTCTACTAAATCAATAAAATTCACTTTCTTTCGGGTTTCTATAAATCTCTGAGACTTAAGAAAAGAGTGGCGACACATCTTTTAAAAAAGTAAGTATTATTTACGTATTTTTCACAGCGTATCAACAATACCTTGTCAGAAAAATTACTGGTCATCATGTAATGTCGGTACGGTACTACATAAAGTAGATAAGCTATAATTTTGATCCACCCTTGAGGTTTCTACTAGTAACATACGTTCATGAGAAATCTGCCGTAAGTGCGCTTTGGTGTATAGTGTGTTTAATATTCAACACGTGGTCTAAAGAAGTCCTATTGTGTTCACGTATTTATTGTTAATCGTGCCGACCGTTATTCATTCGGGTCGGCATTGTCGGCGCCAAAGATGGTACACCTTTCATTCATACAAAATGTATTTATTCTAGACTTTCGGGATGTTGATTGCTCATATTATGTTTTCAACTATTGAAACCTACATGTCTACTTCATAACAAGCTTTGTCTTTAGTTACTTATACTGCTAATACAGCTACCCCCTAACTGGGTAAAAAATGTTTTCGAAATTCTTAATGTACTAAAATCAAACAAAATAATTAAGATAGTTTAAAAACTAAAACAACTGACTTCCATGGCCCGTGACTAAATTTCAGTAGCAAGTTTGAGACGTTTATCGTCATATTTCTGGAGATACTTATCAGATTTCGATGAAATTACAATGGGACCACCTCGGGAATGTACCTCACCAATTAAAAAAGGAATCATTCGAATCGGTTCACAATTGACAGAGTAAATGCGTAACACACATTAAAAAAATAAATAAATACAAAACAGACAAATTGAGAACCTCCTTCTTTTTGGGAGTCGGTTGAAAATACTTCCAAAGATAGTGGCACAAAAACATAAAAATGTTACATTGAGTGTTTGTTCATTACATTGCTTTTTGTAATATAACCCGGTAGGAGAGGTAAAGGTTAACAGGGTGTTAAAAAATATATATAAGATCATATAATATAGTAGGGTGCCCTCCAGCTAGATGGAGCGATGATATACACAAGCTGGCTGGCAGGGGTTGGCAACGAAGAGGCAAAGAGTGGAAGATCGAGCTCAGTGGCATGCCATAGGTGAGGCCTATGTCCAGCATTGGACAGAGACAGATGATGATGAATGCAGATATTGTAAGTAGATATTATTATAGACAATTTCATACATTTCCAGATGACAGAAGTAGCAGATGCAAGCACCTGGTCATCATCGGAGCTGTTAGCAGCGGGCCGGCGACATCTCGTTGTGAAGGACTACACATCAGCTGTAGAGTCCCTTGCTAATGCATGTGAACTGCTTGCTAAGGAACATGGCGACTCTGCAGACCAGTGCGCTGAGGCATATTTATGGTATGTTGATTTTATATAACACAAGTTACAAGACTTATGGGGCTAAAACATTAATTGTATTTTACATGATGACTTATGGTATGTTGATTTTATATAACACAAGTTACAAGACTTATGGGGCCAAAACATTAATTGTATTTTACATGATGACTTATGGTATGTTGATTTTATATAAAACAAGTTACAAGACTTATGGGGCTAAAACATTAATTGTATTTTACATGATGACTTATGGTATGTTGATTTTATATAACACAAGTTACAAGACTTATGGGGCTAAAACATTAATTGTATTTTACATGATGACATATCAATGAAGTAACACAATGCATTTTGCAAGTTGATTGAAATATCAAAGCATAAGCTTCAAACATTGCTTGCAGAAAGATAGAAAAATAATAATCTTAGACAACTGGCAATGAAATCTGCCAATAACACATAATGTGGCTCGCAAAACTCGAGATCTAAACTCTGCATGCACTGTGCAACTTGAGATGTTGAGATATTTAGGGCAAATACAATAACTTGAAAGATTGTTTAAAAACTAAAAATAACGGATTCAATGCTAAGCTATCAATTTTCAGTAACAATTTTGAGGTGTTTATCTCCATATCTCTAGAGTTACTTATCAGACCTCGATAAAATTACCATGGTACCACACTTGGGATATCTCCTTTCCAACAAAAAAAGATTAATCAATATCGATTCATAAACGACGAAGTTATCCACGAGCAAACATAATTAAAAAAAATATATAATATGGTTGAATTGAGAAACCTCCTCCTTTTTTTTGAAGCCTGTTAAAAATAAGACGACTGATAGATATGTAATTAAGATTGTTTAAAAAACTTACTTCACATGCCACACTGGTCATTTTCAGTTGTTATACGAGGCATGCCTTTTAAGTTCTGTCGTTTCCATATTTTCCATATTTGGAACTGTTCTATCTATATTCGAATATGTTTAAATTTTGAAAATCAAAACAGTTGAAAGTATTAGTCACATTCACAGCGTCGCGTCAATTGGAATCTGTCAGGTCACATACGAAAATGATTTTTTCTAATGTGTCCCCGAGACGATCAAGTGCACTTGACAAGTCTCACGTGATTGACGATTTCACTTGACGGGACTTGACGCGACTTGATGGGCGACTTGACGACTATTGAAGGTGCTGTCAAGTCTCTCGCCTATCGACCCTACCGATCTGTGCCGTCAATCAAAATTTCTGTCAAGTATGGTCAAGCCCGTAGATCACTTGACGGGACTTATCAAGTAATGCTGTAAACGATCAATATTCACTTGCAGCACGTAGACTTGTCAAGTGTACTTGATCGTCTCGGGGACCCATAAGGAAAATGTGCGTGCAATAATTTTCTACAACTTTAGAAGAGGCCTGACACGGCTTCAGTGTTTTGAAGAGCTAACATCTGTATTCAGTGATGAAGCCCCATGTCTGCGAACTGTCGAATGCTGGTATTTAGAATTCCAGCGTGGACATACTAGTGTTAGTGACAAATCTCGTGAAGGACGCCCAAAATCCGCCTTCACTGAAGATAACATCATTGCTGTGAGACAACTAATTCTCGAAGATCGTCATGTGACGTATCGGGAGATAGAGGCTCTATTAGGCATCTCAGGGACAACCATTCAGAAAATCTTACATGAAGCGCTTGGTGTGAGAAAGCTAGTTTGCAGTTGGATACCGCATCTGTTTTCCGACGATCACAAGGCGGCCCGCTTCAGATGGTGTAAGAAAACTCTTCAAAGGTTCAACCGAGGAGAGTCAAATCACGTCTACGACATCATCAGTGGTGACACATCTTGGATCTATGCCTACGATCCTGATTCCAAACAATAATCTACAATCTGGGTCTTTCTACAAGCCGACTAAAGTTGTTCATTCTCGAAGCACTTCATAGAAGATAGCGGCCACGTTCGTTGGAAAAACTGGTCATGTTGCGACTATTGCACTTGATGATCGTAGAACGGTTAACTCAGAGTGTACTTGGTACTTGGTACTTGGTGCGCGGGCTCTTCTCCGCAACTAGGCCGTATGTCGGCCCTTTTTGCGTGTGGTTGGTGGCGCATCAGTCCAGCCATCCGATGTCTGCGAGGAAGGCCAGCAGCTCGCTGATGCCGGCGCAGGCCTCTCGCATTGTCGTCGGGGACCCGAGGAGCGTCCGACGTTGTGCATCCACGCTATTGCACTCCAGGAGCACGTGCGCGGCCGTCTCCTCAGCCTCCATGCATCCTCTGCACAGAGGGCTGTCGGTGACACCTATAGTAAATAGGTGTTTGTTTAGTGAGCAGTGACCCGTGATTACTCCGACTATTTGTCGGAGTTTGTCACGTTTAAGGTTAAGCAGTTTTCGGGAGTATCTGGAATTTAATTCCGGAAAAGCATCCTTCGACTGCCTACATTCCTTTAGGCCTGCCCAGTAGTCCTGATGTTGTTTCCTGATGTATACACGGATCCAAGCTCTGATTTGGCTGAATGGTATAGGTATCATTGGTTCTACTCCTGCGGGGTGCAGGTTAGATCCTCTCCTTGCCAGTTCATCAGCCGCATCATTACCTCTGGATCCGCTGTGACCTTTGATCCACTGAAGAATAATGCGGTTGTGTTTACATACCTCTTCTAGTAGTTGGTGGCACTGCATAGTTAGCCCTGATGAGTAATCGTACCTTTGCAAGGCTCGTAGCACAGCTGCACTATCGGAGAGTATTCTGATGGTTTGGTCATATACCTGCCGTTGTAGTACCGCTGAGGCCGCCTGGATTATACCTACACATTCCGCCTGGAAGATGGAGTTGTGTGTACCCAGGGGTGTTGCTATGTGGATGTTGAGGTCGTCCGAGAACGCCCCCGCACCTGATCCTGTATTCATTTTAGAGCCATCAGTGTATATCCTCACTTCGTGTATGTTAGAATTGTCACTAGGTTCTTCGTGTAGTTGTATAGTGTAGTGTTTAGTAAAGTTGAACTGTTTAGGTACCCTATCATATATCGACTTTAACATCACATTTGTGTTTGCAATTTCATCAATAATCTGTGTGTGGGCTGCTAGGTTGTCTTGTTCCAGAAGGTTTAGTGCTTTTAACCTATAGGCGGAGGCTGCTGCCTCCTGTTGGATGTGTAGGTGTAACGGGGTTAGGTCCAATAGGGCCTCAAGAGCTGAAGTTGGAGTGGTTCTCATGCAGCCCGTAACCGCTACACATGCCAATCTTTGGAACTTTTGTAGTTTGTTATTGCATGTGTTTAATTTTGTTCTAGGCCACCAAACTAGGGCGCCGTAAGTAACGGACGGTCTTATGACAGTGTTGTATAGCCATAGGGTTATCTTTGGGCTGAGTCCCCATGTTTTGCCCAACATTCTTTTGCATTGCCAAAATGATATGGTGGCCTTTTTTATTTTGTTGTCTATATGTTTTGCCCAGTTTAGTTTGCTGTCTAGGGTGACGCCCAAATATCTTACCTCGTCAGACAGCCTTAATTGAGTATCAAACAGGCAAGGTAGTTCGTAGTTCCCAAGATTTCTTTTATTGGTAAACATGACCAGTTCTGTTTTAGCTGGGTTCACGTTTAGTCCGTAATCTATGCACCATTTTTCTATTATTTTTAGTGCATTGTTCATAAGGTTACATGTTACGCTTGCAAAGTGTCCTGGTATCAGAATGGCCAAGTCATCGGCATATCCGATAGTAAGGAATCGTTGCTTGTTAAGTTTGGTGATTAGGTCATTTGCAACAATGTTCCATAAGAGCGGCGAGAGGACACCTCCTTGGGGGCAGCCTTTGGAGACCAATCCTCTTGTGATGCCTGTTACCTCAACTCGTACCGCTCTTTGCTGAAGCATGTTGATAATCCATTCTACCAAAGTATTTTCGACTCTGTGCTTGCTGAGGGCTGCTTTGATGTTGATGAAGTTCGTCTTATCAAAAGCTCCTTCAATATCAATGAAAGCGCCTAGGCACATGGTTTTGTTTTTAATATTGCTTTCTATGGTTTTTACCACTTGATGCAACGCGGACTCGGTAGATTTACCTGAGCTGTAGGCGTGCTGTTGCGAGTGAAGTGGTATAGTTGTTAGGTAGTTGTCTCTGATGTATCTGTCACATAGCCTTTCTAATGTTTTCAGTAGGAATGACGTAAGGCTTATGGGTCTGTACGCTTTGGGGTCCGTATAGTCGCTTTTACCTGGTTTCGGTATAAATAGGACTCTGACTTCACGCCATCCAATGGGTATGTATCTATGGGCGATACACGCCCTGTAGACGTTAGTCAGTGTGCCTATAATTAGTCCAGCTCCCCATTGAAGGAGACCTGGGAAGATACCGTCCAGGCCAGCTGATTTATACGGCTGGAATGTATTAATCGCCCACTTTAATCTGTCTTCCGTAACGACACGTCCAGCTACTATCCAGTCATTGTCGTTCGGAGTTGTTGCGTCACTGGGCTCCCAGATAGCGGTGTCAGTGATTAGACAACCTGGAAAATGAGTTTCCAGCAGTAGGTTGTTGGTTTCGAGTTCAGTTTTTGTGTAGGTGTTGTCTTTGCGTTTAAGGGTACCTATGGTGCGATTAGTGTCTGCGGATAGGATTTTCCTGACTCTATTCGCCTGGGTATTTGTTTCTATGTTCGAACAGTAGTTTCTGAATGACCTACGACTTTTGCGGCGGATACGTTTCTTATATGCCGACTGGGCTTTTTTATATTCATCCCAGTCCTCCTCCGTGTAGGTGTTCATGGCTCTGTTGAAAAGTTTTCGTACCTTGGCTCTTAGTCTTTCGAGGTCCCCTGCCCAGCCTCGATTTCCCGTGTCGGGTTTAGGCGTGGTTAGGAGGCAAGCGACTTCAAAGCTCTTGGTAAGGCTGTCAGTGAGTTGTGTTACTGTTTGTTCTATGTATTTCGTGTTTATTGTGTCAGTATCCCACGTGTGCCCAGTTAGGTTGTTTTCCAAAGAGGATTTGAAGGTTACCTTATCTGTTTTGCGGGGGTTACGTCTTGGTGTTGGTGGTGTGCTGTTGATTTTAAGTTCGTACCTGATCCATCTATGGTCCGAGCATGAGGACTCCTCAGATACTCTCCAGTTACTGATGATGTCTAGAGAGTTGCTGGTTACCAATGTCAGATCGATGATGGTGCGGCATCTTTTTGTTACAAAAGTAGGTTCTGCACCGATGTTTGCTAGAGTGAGGTTAGTAGTAAAGAGAAAATTTACCAGATCTTCACCTCTGCTGTTTGCCGACGGCATACCCCATAGAGGGTGATGGGCATTGGAGTCGGTTGCTATTATAAGTGTAAAGTTATTGAGTTCACAGTACCTTACCAGATCGGTGACGTCTTTTGGCGGGATGTCCTCGTCAGCGGGCATGTAGGCTGACGCGACAATCACCTCCCTGTCCTCACCATTAAGCCCCTGGAGTCTGGCGGTGACCAGATCCCTAGAAAGGAACTCAGTGAGGGGCAATGCTGTCAAGTTTTTAGGAATATAAATGCAAGCTCGGGGGTTATTGCTGTTAGAATGTGTAAGTAACTTACCCCCTAATCTGTTGAGACCACACACGCGCCCTGCCCTTATCCACGGCTCCTGGATTAGGGCGATGGTCTCCTTGTTGTTTGCCTCCAGCACTCTGCGCAGGTTAGCCGTAGCAGTGAGGCTGTGCTGGAGGTTGCATTGTAGGACCTTATAGGAGGTTAAGGATGTCTGGGTCCCCATCATCTGGTTTTCCCTCGTCCTCGTCCTCCGATATGTCCAGCATCTCCTCGACCTTTCGCCATTCGTCGGTCCTGGGTTCGGCGTCCACCTTCATGTCATCATCCGATTCCCTGGGTCCCGACGGCTTAGGGGAGGACTGAGACGGCATTGTGGGGGTGGTCCCGTGGCTTGGTCCCGGTTGCGGTTGTTCAGGGTTTTCCACGCTGTCCTCGTCTGTGTTCGTCGTCGGTTCGTCTTGCAACGTTCCATCCGCCGCATAGAACCTGACGTACACGTTGCCGAGGTTGTGTCCTAGTCTCCGTTCGTTCTTCAGCAGGATGGGGACCACATTTTCCGGGATTCCCAGGGTAAGAAATAGGCTCCCCTCCTGTGCTGTGTGGCTGTAGACGGTCCAGGATGGTACCATTGCCCATCTATTCTGACTGGCAAGTACAAGGCTGGTTTGCACCACCGTTGTCTCGCAGTCAGGTAAGAACAGAGCAGCTCGTACTCTCCTGGTCAGTTCAGCCTGTTTCTTAACGACCAGCTTAGGTCCTGCTGTTTCCGGGATTTTACCCAGCGCTTGTTTGAGCCACGCGAGTGATTCAGCGTTCTCGCACCACAGCTTCAGAGCGCCATCCCCTATAATGGGTTTGCCCCTGAAATTTGGCGCGAAATCGTTGTTGGGGTCCATGACATCTTCCAGGATCTTACTGGTTAGGTACCCCTTCACTCTCGTGGCCTGCTCTTCGCTCAACTGCTTGCCATCTTCGCGGACTACCGCCACGCAGAGATCGTTCTGGACGATATCGGCATAGCTGGTGGTCGTGCGACGGGAGCTGTCAAGTTTAGCTTTCTTCCTGTCTCTGGGTGACACCGTGTCATCCAACCGCGTACGCTTACTTGGCTCAGTGTGAGCTGGGGCCTGCGCTGACTTTGAGATCGCGATGGCCGCTCGCTTCTTGCGGTTGAAGCGGTTGTCGTGTTTGCGACGGTATTTAAACCCCTTATTCGCTGGGCCTCCTTCGGCTGCAACTGCGGATGGATCCGCAGAGCTCGACGAAGGGGCATGAGTTTTCGGGGGTAGGTTTTCGGGCTTGGATCCACGCTCTTCGCACCGACCCACGGCTCCGGCTACTACTGCGGACGGGTCCACAGAGTTCGCCGGCGGGGCAACTGGCTTAGAAGCAGGTTCCTTACCCTTCTTTCTATTTTTGAAGAAGAAGCTAGGTCCAGGTGCGTTACCTTTGGGTCCTTCCGCCACTGGCGTAGGTTCCTTAGGTTTCGATCCCCGGGCTTCCTCACGTTTCTGTTTTTGTTTGAGCCTGTACTTTTGGCTCTTAGTTAGTTTACCACACGAGGCTTGTGAGGCCTGGGCGGAAGGGTTTCCAGCGGTAGAGGTTCCAGCCGTGGGCTGTATCCGCTCCGTTTTTGGTCCCTTGTTCTTTTTACCTTTCGGTCTAACGACTCTCCAGGCAGCAGTGTTATCCTCCTCCGCAGCAAAAGCTGCAGCGAGGTTCTCCACCGCCTCCCCAATGGGGGGTTTAACATTATTCGCGGCTGCGCTTGTTTGGTTATTTCGGTCCGTAATATCCATGGTAGTTTAATTAAAATTCATCATCTCGGCTCCCCACCCACCACGGAGCCCGCACCTTTGGGGATGTTGTTGCAACACCAGGGCTACCGAGACAATATAGAGAACCTGACTTACTCAGAGTGTTATACCACAGTTTGTTTACCACAAGCTCACACAGCGCTCATCAAACGATTGAGTATTTGAAGCAGGAAAAAGTAGAAATTCTTGACCATCCTCCATACAGTCCTGACCTAAGCCCTAACGATTTCTTGACATTTACTAAAATTAAGAAAAGCCTTCGTGGTCAAGGTCCAGTCCGGTGAAGAAGCAGTCAACGCTTTCAAGTCAGCCATTTTGAACACCCCCACTTTAGAGTGGAATAAATGTTATAATAACTGGTTTGAGCGAATGGAAAAGTGTATTGAGCTATGTGGTGAATACTATATATATATACTATATATATATGAATATATACTATACAATAAAAAGTACTATAAGGTTCTAGTTGTTTTTTTTTTCAAACGACAAAACTTAAAAGGCATGCCTCGTAAAGTAGTTATGAGTTATTTATTTATCTCAGAAGATACTCTTCAGAACTGTATGAAATATACAATGGGACAGAACAAACAGAAACCTTCCTGTTAGGTCCAATTGTACTTGATTTTTTGGTTTCTTAAATATTAATCAGTTTTCTATTTTAAGTTGTTACTAAAAATAAATAGATGAAGAAACCACTGATTCTTGGTTTCTTTATACTTGTGTATAGTTCTATAATTCATGCCCATGTCCCAACTCATTTGTAATTAATTTGTTTGTATGGTTCTAGGTATGGAAAAGCTCTTCTAGGATTGTCAAGGGAAGAAAGTGGAGTGCTCGGTGATGGAGTACCAGGAACTGGCAATGCTGATGAGGAAGAAGAAAATGATGAAGGTATAGTGTTAAAAAATCATGGCACTTAATCTGAAATTGTGCTTACTTAACAACTGAACTCACTTTGGACCCTTGACCTGATACTGGGGCAACTCCTGGAATCTGCAAAATACTCGAACTCCTTACTAACTTACAGAAAAGAGAGAGTTTATGTTCAAAGTCAAGTCAAAGTCAAAGCATTTATTCAGTATATGGGCAAATTAAAAATTAGCACTTACACACGTCAAATAACATTAAATAGATCATATTCAACAAAAACCATACATATATAACAGAAACATAACGCTTTGAATTTACAAAAAAAAAACAAAGGTATTCAGCTTTCATCTAGACGTCGAACGTCACACTAAAACACATGTTTAATTCCCCTTATTAATGTAGGGTTGCCAACCGTACCATTACGTGCACCCGCAACCCAGTGCATGTTTCAGTACTTCAGACAATTTTTATCCAAAAAATTGTGAAATAATGAAACATAATAGATAAATAAAACGCAGACTAATTGCATGGTACAATTAAGAGATTATTAAATAGATTAGTCAGGGGTGGTTTTACGTTTTGAATTTAAGTATTATGATTCTTTATTGTTTCCATATAATATCATTTTTAACCGACTTCATAAAAAGGAGGAGGTTCTCAATTCATTGGAACCTTTTTTATTTTTTTTTATTTTTTATCTATGTTTCACCTACTCAAAGATGCCTGAACCGATTTTGAAAATTTATTTTTTTGTTTCAAAGTGTACCCTTCCCAGGTGGTCGCATTTAAATTTTATAGAAATCGGCTGAGCTGTTTTGAATATATCAACATTTGTATTATGACACATTTACTTATCTCGACGACTTACTACTAACTACTGGCACAGATTTGTAATAGTTACTACGTCTACTGGCTACTTTGACTAGCGCAACGTTTGAAGTAGGTTCTTTTAGTTTTTAAACGATCTTAAATTATAATAACTAAAGAACAACTTTCACAGGCTGCGCAAGTTAAGTAGCAATTATGATGTAATCTTCACATCTCTGAAGTCACTCATCAGATTTCGATTCAATTGAGAACCACCTCTGAAATATACGTTACTCGACTTATTGAGATACAATTTGTTGACATTTTTTATAGGAAATATGCGTGTGGCTTAAGGTATCGCCGGCTATTCCCACCGACGTGAGGAGTGACATCACAACAAGTCACGGGAAATAACAAATTAACGCATGTAAAAGACAATTTGTCAACCTCCTCCTTATTGGAAAGTTAAAAATATCATCTATGAAATTATTAATTTAAATTAAACATTATAATTCTAATTTGAGGTGGGAGCGATACGTCCTGCACCAATATATACCAACCACCAAGAATAACCATTTATATTAAAACAGATGAAGATGAAAGCGAGGAAATTGGCGAAGCAGAACAAAACGGTGAAACTGAGGCTGCAAAGAAGAATGGAGAAGCAAATGTTGTGGAGAAAAGTGAAGCCGAGTCCACCACTCCTGATGAGCCGGGGAGTAGCAACATGAATGTGGAGCCTGGAAGCAGCACTGCTGATGTTGAACAGGTAAAATTTTATTTTATATTGTGAACAGATTTGACTTTGACTACTTTATCACTTCGGCTCCAATTCCGTTAAGGGCTATCAATTAATTACATTACAATTTAATGATTTTTTAAACTTAGACTAGACAGTGACGTCTCAAAATTAATGACCCCTCCCACTTCACAATGTACTTAATCATAATTAGAAAATAATAAATCTAAATTGTATTAAGATTGATTTCCCAGCGCGACATGCATGAACTTCGTAACCTAAACCTCCGATTTTAAAGTGCCAGAGCCGAAGTCAGTACTGGAGGAGTAATAATAATATTGGTAGTGTGTTATTAGTGAGGCCTTTTTCCAGCTTTGGACTAGATAGTCTAATGACGGGCGATGATTCTATGGTGGTGAATATTGTGGCATACAAATAAATATGCTCTTCTATTTTTGTTTTCAGAGCACAGCTAATGGAGACGCAGACGAGTCATTGATGAATGTTGATGATACTGCTGCTGAAGAAGTTGACAACTTACAACTGGCATGGGAGATGCTCGGTTAGTATGCTTGTACATTATTAGAATGAGTATATTGCTGTATATGCACCAAACTGTCGAATTAATGAGAGGGCAGACTAATGTCACGATGATGATAATGAAGCCTTTGAATCCCTTAAAGATTTGAATCCTTTTATTGCTTTTCTTTTTATTTATAACTGACACTCGAGTACTATCTCACCTGATGTTTTAAGAGACAATGCAGTAGATTGCATCTTAGCAGATGGAATTGTGCTTGTCTGGAAGACGTCAGTGACACAGTAAATATATGCATCCATTTTGTTAGCAGTGACCGCTAACGACTTAGACTATGTTTTCTTGTTTTTCACGTTAAAGGTTGAGTAGTTTTCTTTTCGGGAGTATCGCCGTTCGTTCGTTCGTTTGGTACAAATGCTGCAAAATATGACTTTTGCGTGCAATGTATTTTATATCAGATTTTTTAAATATTTATAATACAGTATATATTTATATGCAATATATATATATACCTTAAGCTTAGTCAAAGTTTTCTACGTCAACATTATTTAACAATCCTGCTTTGTAACTCACTAAAACTGAATACCGTGATTTGTTCACAGATCTAGCACGCAACATATTAATGCGTCGTGCAGCTTCGGACACGGGCGCGGCGACGCGTGCGCTCCTGGCCGACGTCCACTTGTCACTGGGGGAGGTGGCGCTCGAGAGCGAGACTTACGACACCGCGGTTGTTGACATGCGTGAGTATCTTTTATTAGTTTAATTAATTAATTATTAGTTTAATTAATTAAGTATTAGTTTAATTAATTAATTAATAGTTTAATTAATAAGGTAGGTTAGTATCTTTAGGAAGTAATGTTAGTAGTAAGGTATATTAGTTTTTACTTTTAACTTATATTAGAAACACCTCTGTCTTATTGTCTTTTTTCTATAAGTTCTCTCCATCCAAATGTTGCCTTGAAGAAATCGCTTTCAGCGATAAGGCCGCACATTGTAACACAAACAAAATGAATGCTTTATATGTTATCTTTAAGTTATGAGGTGTGACAATAAAGAATTTTCTATCTATCTATCTATTTTCTCGTATACCACCCGGATCTAAAGGCGTGAGGCGAAATTGTTGCACATCAAGGCCCGTAGACAAAATCCAATTTCTGTTTTCATTCACGCTAACTCAACTTTAAAATGAGTGACAACTATGTTGCGGAAAATTGTCATTCCCATACATTTTGAAATTGCTTTAGCGTGAATAGAAACAGAAATTGGATTTTGTCAGGGGGGCTGTATTGTCACGTGATGACAGCTCAGGAAACAAACTATTTGACGAACCTATCACAACAGCACACACACTTCTTTGGTCAGACGTTTAGATCAGTGCCGGGAGTTATGATAACATTTTTACCAAAGTAGATATAAAGCAAGCAGAATCCCTGGCCTATATGCAATGTATCGATGTTGTTATTTCTGACATTTTTGGTACCATCTATAGTTGCGTGAAGAAGTAACAAACACACACAAAACTTCGCCTTTATAATATTAGTAAGATTATTATAATTTTGTTTTCAGAGAGTTGCCTTGAAATACAAAAGGAGTTGTACGGTAGCGACGATAGGCGCATTGCGGAAACACATTACCAAATTGGTGAGAATAGTTCTACACTTATTTTTAATTTTTTTTTGTGGGTATTGGACAAAGTAGTTTATCATGCACTCTATTTTACTACTGTCTTTTAGTGTCAAAAAAGCAATTTATTTTTAATACCTTATAGTGTTTGATTACCATCTCGCCTATTTTGGGGGTAAGCAATGATGTGGTCGAAGATAGTGAACGCATGAATAGAATACTCTGACTCTCAAGAGCTGTGTGCTGCCGGAACACCGTAACGTAAAGTTGTGGGGGGAATATTTCTCCTTGAAATTATGTGGCATAATCACACCAATCTGATCAGTTTCCATCAATGTTTATGATAAATAGATGAGATCTTATAATGAACAGTAGCAAATTACTCACACAGCATTTCAACCCATTTAAAAAAAATATCTTATAGGCTAGCCTTCACTATCTCACCTGTTGGTAAGTGATGATGCGGTCAAAGATGGTAAGCATGCTAGGCCTAGAATGGGAACTGGCTCTCACGGATAGCTGCCGGAACACATTAGATGTTTGGTGACAGATTTTCTAACTTGAGGGTGGTAGCTGGCCAGGCGGACACTAGGTAGTGGCCTACCACCATGCGGGCACTAAATAGTGTCCTACCACAAAGCAGGGGTTGTTGGTTTCTTAACGATGTTTTTCCTTCACCGGAGAGCTACTGTACATCAATGTTTTTGATAAATAAATGAGATCTTGTAATGACCAATAGCATATTACTCACACTATATCTTTATCTATTTCAAGGGCTGGCTAACTACCTCGCCTCGAGCTTCGAAGATGCAATCACGCACTTCAAAAACGCAGCTAATATACTCGAATCCCGCATAAAAACTCTCGAGAATCCCGCCTCAGCGAACGACGCGACTGTCAAGAAACATTCAGCCAACGATCCACACTACACCGTCGAAGCCGAGATAAAAGAACTGAAAGAACTTCTGCCAGAAATACAGGAAAAGATCCAGGATATGATGGATTACAAAGCGGAGGTAAGGCCCTGCGATTGTATCGAGGAGACTAGGAAGATGTTGCGTGGGATGATGTTGAAAGAGCAGGGTAGGTGCCAAGTGGAGTGCTCGGCTTAAGGTGCTTTGTTGTTGCAAACTGGTTTAGATACTGATGTAGTATTCAATAGAGACAAGTATTATTTAGTTTTGTGTTTTTATCAAACGCTAATCACGTTGACATGTCGACCATGCATGAGTGACACGCCTAGAGTTGCGAGTGTTCATAGGTAACGGTGACCACTTCCCATCAGGTCCATTTGTTTGTTTGCTACCTAAATAATAAAAAAAAAAATTGCTACTTTAGCTTCTATTGTGGGCTGAAATGCCTATTCTAAGCTTTTAATATGTTTGTAGTTGTCTTACTATTCAGTCAAGTCAAATGATTAGAAACCTGGGTGTATTTTTAACCGGCTACTGTAAAACCAAGAGAAAGAGATTTTTTTAGTAATCTATGTATGTCTCTACACCATGTTCCACGGTAACGAAACAACCAAAACTACTTATAATATAATATATATGTATAATGTATAATATAATAAATAATGTATAATACATAATGGAATATATAATAGCGTGGACGGAGTATTAAATGGACCTGGCATTAAAATAACAATATAATATGAGAAGGCTAAAACTATACAACCACTAGTATGACAGAGCGAGATGGACAAAGATTTTTTACCCTTCTCTGCATATGCGATTAAATTCTTCACTATGTTCCACGGTAACGAAACAACCAAAACTACTTAACCAATGTTGATGAATAAGATGTCAATTGGTTTGTTGTTATGGCCCATGTAACATGTTTTCCATAGTTGTGTTTTAGTTTGGCTGTAATGTGATATCTTGTAATAACACAGCCCTGCTTGGCACAAATATCTACTAATATTGGCAACTTAGTCATCTTGATTAAAATATTAACTAAAAGTTAAAACTGTATGTACAGATAAAAACATCTAAATCAGTTTGTAATTATCAATACAACAAGCTTAATATTAATCCAATTTTACTCTTTTTTACCACATAATCAAGTAGGTTTAATATAAACATTAACATAATTAATCAACATAATTAGGAATCTCATTACATTCCACGACAATACTCTTAGAATAAAGTTCCTAAGTGAATAAATGCCAAAAGAAATTCGCCTTGAAATTGTGATAATTTTGTTAATTAGTGGTCGACTGATTTGTTAGACTGTTGTCAGTATTATTTTTGGAAATTGTGCCTTAAGTTAAGTAGCTGAGAGTTGGCTTTGTTCTGAAATAAAAAGACTGAGAGGAGATATTGGGGGTTAGCAAAGCAAAAGTTGTAGAATGAAAACATGAAACAAGTTTGCAATATGCAAACTTTTCTTTGGAGTTACTGTTAAAGATATAGTTATTATTTTACTATAAGAAAAATACGAATTCTCTTATTATTTTAAAATCTTAGGGCCACTATCTGAAGTTAAGCTGAGCGTAAATGTGTATCTACAAACAAAATGATCGTTGTACTGTCAAATCAAACGTTTTGATAAAAACAAAAATCTTTCTTCTTTTAAAAAGGTTACTATAAATTTTGGTTGCTCATTACTAGTAGTCTTGTCACCCCCTCTAACTAAGCTAAATATCCAGTCCCAGAACTCCCAGATGACCTTATGGATAAATTCTTGACACATACTCTTCTGTCCGGTTTGGTAAAACATAGGCTCTATCATCTTTAGTTTCATTGTTTTAAACCTTGAACAGTTACTAAAAACCAACATAATTAATCATGGTCTAGTCTAGTGAAAGTTTTCTTTCGAAAAACAGTTCTGTAAACTGTTAATTTAGATGTTGATTATGATCTTAGTGTATGTATTAGGTTCGGTAGTAAGACTTTGCTAACCCTATTACGACTGCATGAGTGTGTAATGTGCATTGTGTATGTGATGTGAAAAACTTGAAGGTTGTTTGAAGTGGCCTAAGCAGAGTTACATTTGTTTTCGTTATTTTTCTTCAAGTATAAGCATCGAACAGACGTTTTCAGTCCGTATTTTGTCTATGAATAGACTACCTGTGCTAAAGCACAAATCACACCGAAAGATGACAGCTTCAAACATAATCTTTAATTCCTGAAATACAAATGATTTGACAGACTTTAAATAGTCGCGCGGTTTGTGAACAGTCAATTACAAAACCAACTTCTCTTGGCAACACTACTGTTCCGAGTTAAACAATGCCTGTCTTTTTGGTGTGAATTGAGTCTTTATTAAATGTCTATTAAATATAAATTAAATACCATCACAGCAGAAACGAAATACTAATGTTACTTTGTCAAGGCATTTTTAACATTCTATTGTCTTAATATTTGTATTTAAAAACGAGCAGCTTCACAATTTGATAACGATTAGTTAGTAAGTCAAGTTTAGTTCGTAAGGTGCATTTACCACACGGCCATTTTTGTACTGAGTTTTTTTTGAAATAAATATGTTCAAAATTGATAATGTCTATAATTTCAGAAACCTTGTGCATTAGTGGCCATGTGGTAGTTGTTTCATTTCTATTTAATCATGGCCATTGATGTTATTATCTATGGTAGTATATATGGTTATCTATGGTATTTGGGGACCCGGTGGTGTAAGTGGGTGAATGGTCGGCTTTGATGCCAGAGGTACCGAGTTCACCATTGGATTTTTCTATCGAAAAATGTATGTGCGCTTTTCACAGTAGCCCTCCGGTGAAGGATAAAAATCGTTCAGAAACCACAAACCCCCGCATGGTAGTAGGACACTATCTAGTGTCTGCCGGGCCAGCTAACACATGTTAGAAAATCTGTCGCCAAAACATAAATAATGTGTTCCGGCAGCTATTCTTAAGAGCTAATTCCCATTTAGGCCCAGCGTAGCGTGCTTACCATCTTCGACCGTATCATCACTTACCTACAGGTGAGATAGTGGTCAAACGCTAGCCTATAAGATGTTAAAAAAAATATTTCATACACTTATCCTTACTACATAAGACCTAAAACAGCGAAAAGGGTAAACTAATTTTGACACGTTTGATATGAGATGGCTTGAATCCTGGGAAATGAGATGTTAGGATACTTTTGTTGCGAACAGATATACACTTGATAGCTATCTCATCTGATGTTAAGCGAAGACCCGGTCGAAAATAGTATCATTTTATCTCGTCTAGAAGTAGAATTAGCGAAGCGCTCTCTAATCCATGTAGCGCAGCTATTCTTCTTCTTCTTCTTCTTCTTATGGCTTTTAAACGCTGCTTGGCGTTTTTCTGCCAGTGTCAAAAGTATGGCCAGTGTACAGTATATTTACAAGAAAAAAAAACCGACAAAAGAAAGAAAGAAAGAAAAAATAAATATGATCTTAAAACTTATAATTGCTTAGAAAGCGCAGCTATTGTTCTGACTAGTCTACTGAACTTTTTGTCATGTTCAAAACAATATTTTTGTCAAAATGTTATGCCTTATTCCACCATCGGTTCGACTATCATCAGTGTAGGTTGACCTTTACATTCATGAATGCAGCGAAGTGGCGGATGGTATGTATATAATAGCGCGGACGGAGTATTAAATGGACCTGGCATTAAAATAACAATATAATATGAGAAGGATAAAACTATACAACCACTAGTATGACAGCGAGATCGACAACGATTTTTTACCCTTCTCTGCATATGCGATTTAATTGTTTGGAGCCAGCTCTGGCATTAACCTGATGCAGGGAAATCTGGAATCTGCAGAATACTCAACTCCTCACCAACTAACACAAGATACGTCGTGTTTGGGCTCATTGGAAAGGTCTCAATAAATACATTATATATAGATCAGTCTGTGTGGTTTTACATTTTGAATTTTAAGTATCACGTTTATTCAAAATGACTGATTGCAATGAACGAACTGACAGTGATGGAACTATATAGGCTGTATAGCTTCGTCCCCGTCATTTAGTTCATTCAATGATGACCATTACCCGTAGACGAAATATTAAATAGACAAGACATTAGCGTATGCGAATGAAATAGCTATAGAGATAGAACCCGGCTAAAATGATGAACACGTGACGTGATATATACGCCAGCTATAAGATAAAATGAACAACGTAATTTAGTCGGGTCATACATGACTGCGGGGGAAAGCCAATGGGCGCACTAGAGCTGGGAGCCAGAGCTGGCTCCAAACAATAAAATCGCATATGCAGAGAAGGATAAAAAATGTTGTCCATCTCGCTCTCTCATACTAGTGATTGTATAGTTTTATCCTTCTCATATTATTGTTGTTATTTTAATGCCAGGTCTATTTTAATATACCTTGTCTACGTGTAGTACCTATATCCATTGAACAGCAGATGATCAAAACGCTTCCAATGATACATGATTAGGTAGCAGTTTAGAAGTTATGAGGGAACAGATGAACATACATACATACCCTCAAAATCATAGCCCTCCTTTTTTCTTCGCCGTAGTAGGGTAAAAATAGTATTTTATTACCTATACCAATCTGGCAGTTATGACGAAGCAATTCGATGTAATAAAACATAATAAAATCTTATAATCAAATCAAAATAATCATTACAACAATCATTGTCGATCGCTATATCCAGATAACGTAAGTAGGTCATGTTGAATACCCGTTTTTAAATTCAATACGTAATCTTCAAATCACAAAAGCCATGTATAATATTATCCTAATATAATTGCAGGACATTTATTAATAACTTTATTAAGAGGAACTGGAACTAATATAGCTTCTTATATAATTACATTTTTCCTACCACCATATAATAAAATTTAAAAATAAATTGTCCTAAGTAAAATGTTCATTGCAGACAATCAAGCGAATGCGCGAAAGCTTCGCAAAGGCAGAAATCTCATCGAACGGAGCAAGTTCATCCGCATCTAGTTCCCAAAGCACCGCCAAAGTGTCCGACATATCGCATCTCATCAAACGGAAGCGGAAGCCGAGTGATGGCGAAGCTGATTCTCCCGCCAAGAAGATCAACACGTGAATGTATTTCCACCGCCTTATAATAAAACGTGTATTATAGTATAGAGTAGTGTAGACCAACCAACCACTTTATCTGTTCAGGTAGAGAAAATTAGAACTTTTCGCCGTCGGTTTACGGTCGTTTTCTGTATTTGAGCCGTCTGTATTTAACTCGGTTATAAATTGAATTTGATATTGGACGTGAAATCTATGTGCAACCGACTTCAAAAAAGAAGGTTCTCAATGCGCTTACATTTTTTCATTGGGCGTTATCTCAGAACTACGTCGTTTACCAACCTATTAGGAAAATTCACTTTTTATTTCCGTTTGGTCCTATTGTAGAATTTATCGAGATCTGGAGAGTATCTCCTCAAATCCTGAGATATGGAGATAAATACTCATATTTGCTACCCAAAATTAATATCGCGCATCTAAAGTCTGTTTTATTCACAACCTTAATGAAAAACCAACCAAACCACAACCTTATGAAGTAAATGTCTTCTTATCTAACTTCATCGTTTATGTGCGAATAAATCTTATATTGAAAATTACCGTTACATAAATGCTTTACAAGTGACTCAAAGTTCAAGTTCAAAGCATTTATTCATATGTAAGCACTATTAATATGCGCACCTATACACGTCTGAAATCATAAAACAAACGACAATCAATTATCAAGTAAACATAGACAAAGCATAATTTAAAGCTTTAAATAAAAAAGTAATGAGCCAACCAGCTGTCATCCAATCGACGTCAGACCATAAAAAAATATTGAAATAGGGTTGCCAGCCATACTATTACACGCACCTCTATGTAACAGTACTGCAGACAACCTTTTATCAAAAATGTGAAATGATGAAACACAATCTATCAAAAACGCATACTGATCACAGTACATATATCATGATCCGAATGGATCGTCCTCTCACTCGACTGATCGACTCTACTAACTGAACAGATAAGATGGTGTCAATGTAATGTTAATTATTGATTATGTATTATTTAATTCGTGAAATAATTCTAAATATTTTTAATAACCTATAGGAATCCAAAATCTGAATAGAAGTAAGAAATTGCGAAAGATTTTTCTACCGACCAAAAACCAATGCCTATTGTATTTTAACCGAGATTAAAATACTTTTTTTAGAATCTACATTAACTGTTTTAATTAGATATTATTTAATACCAAAATTCTTTCGACGTATTATTTTATTATTTAAAAATTTATTATTTTAAATGTTGCATTTTTAGGTAGGTGCATGAAAATGTTCATTTGTATAAATATACCACAATATCATACATACAGCATACTGAAACAAAATTATATAGAGTCTGTGCAAAAAGAGAACCGTCGTATAAATTGAGGGCGCGCGTGTTGTTTCTAATTTACTGTTTTTTTTGTGTTGAAAACATTGCTCTGTCATTGTCAATCTACGAATAAATGATGTCATTTATTCGTAGTTGCCAATACGACTAAAATTGTTTGATACCTTGTTAGTTACATACTCTTATCATTGTCAGGTAGTACTAGGTAGGTACCTTCCTCCCTTACCTTTGAATGTTAGTTAATCGTAAAGCCTCGACGGTTCTCTTATTACACTGACTCTACTAAGATTTTTATCTACTAAGTACATTTACTTACAGACTGATTCCGTATCTTCAAAAAAAGTGTACCTAATAAATTTTCAAATTAAATACGTACCTAGAAACCATTAATTTATATATAAAGCGATTATCATAATATGTAAAATTATTTTTGCAAGGAAATAATGTTATTTAAATACATAATTGGAAGTAAAACTACTTTAATATTTTTTTAAGTTAAGCCAAACAAGCATACCATATCTAAAATGCAAAATATTGATGAGCACAATGAATTGAGCTATGATAGAGAGGTCTATAGAGAAAGTACGTGGATGGAGTATTAAATGGATTTGGCATTTAAATAACAATTATAATATGAGAAGGATAACACTATACAATCACTAGTATGAGAGAGCGAGATGAAAAACATTTTTTTATCCTTCTCTGCGTATGCGATTTTACAAACTGGCTCCAGCACTGGCACTAAGTTCTAGTGCACCCATTGGCTCTCACCCGTATGACCCGACCAAATTACGTTGTTCATTTTATCTTATAGCTGGCATATGTATATATATATATATATATACTTTCTCTATGGAGAAAATATATTGCTATCCCCCTTATTGCTCTACTACCTCTCTTTTATCAAATTTGGCGAAGCTTGTTCGGTCTAACTATACCATTATGTCTAGATTGAAATAAGTACCGATTTTTGTTATTAGAATTTGTTTCTATTATAAAAAGTTAAAAAGAATTATATTATAACTAGCTTTGCCCCGTGGCTTCGCACGCGTTAAAAAGTATGTCACATAAGACTTGCATTTATAATATTGGTGTTGAATGTTGATTCTCATAAAAATATAAAATTTAATTTAGTCGGGAAACAGTAGGTGATTGAAATTGGAATGATTAATTAATGTAATTAGTGTTATAGGATTAAAATTAGTATTAAAATGGTTTAATTTGTTTTCTATCAAGTTTTGAATAAAGTAATTTTAATAATAATATTTTTTGTTACTATATCCATACATATTGGTATGTATTACCCCATGGAGAGAGTCGACACTCCCTATCCTAAATAATTTTGCCGCCATTACAGGGCCAGTTTTATCACCTTATGTAGTTTTTAAACAACTTTCGAAAAAGGAGGTTACTCAATTCGACCGTTTATATTTATATTTTTTCTTTTTTTTAATGTTTGTTCGTGGATAATTTCGTCGTTTATGAAACTATTTTGATTATTATTTTTCTGTTCGAAAGAAGATATCCCACGTATACCATGGCAGTTTTATCGAGATCCGATAAGTATCTCCAGAGATATAAAGATAAACACCTCAAAATTGGTACTGAAAAAAAAAAAAATATGCGAAAAAGTGCCGCAGTCAAAGTGTAGCGCGGCATTGAAGTTGGTTCTTGTTTTAGTTTTTTTTTAAAGTCAGCACTACATCTCTGCGACCGATTGAAAAAAACTGTTTGAGTAGGGAGTGTCGACTCCTTTATCCTAGTCTCCATGGTATTACCATTACTACTATTATTTATTCTGTGGCTCTGTCACACATTGCTTTGAACACTTCGAACTGCAGTTGGGAGTTTGAGCAGGAACGTAAGTGTGAGTGTACTTTCTTTGTAATTTTTCCTGAAAACTGGAGTTCCGCGAATTAATGTGTAATAATATGTATAATCCACATTACAAGCTGGCGATAGGACGGTTCCACCTTTATACCAGATGCCTATAATAGTACGGCTAGCCGTACTATCTCGCAGTTCTAGAACTGCTCTCGATGTATTGTGCCATATTACTATATGGCACAATACATCATTCAATTCCCAGTTCCAGGAAGCAAACAATTGGTTAGTATATTACTGACACATCGTCCCAACTGTCCCAAGCGCAGGGGTAAAACTCGTGGTTACACCTAAATCTACCTACGATTATTGTATTTAGGAATTGGGTAACAATCGATACAAAAAAAAAACGAAGTGCGTAAAACGCTACGCGTTAGAAGTTAAACGTATAAACGTTAAAAGTAACGTTAAGTGTATATCGATGTCCCGCCTAACTTGCTACCGAAAAGTAGCTTACCACCATCAAAGAGAAAATCTGCCGCCATAACCTCACGGTGTTCCGGCATAACACATACCTTGACAGTCAAGAGTATTCTAGGCCCAGCGTGTTAACCATCTTCGAGACCACATCGTTGCTTACCTACCACCAGGCGAGATAGTGGTCAAACGCTAGCCTATATAATATTTAAAAAAAAAACAACTGTCTTACGCAAACTAATATTCCCTTAAAAATCAATACAATTTTGTGCAACTTTTTAGCACAACAGTAAAAAAAAACAAACCTTACTTCCGTAACACAAATGTGTATAATTTTATCTAAAACGAAAACAATCACAAAAAACCACAATTTAAAGTCATTCAATACACGTAATTCTGTACCTCCACACTTTGCACATCGTCGTTACTCCAGAGAGTTTCCACTTCATACTCGGATCCATTCATGGCGACAATTTGGTTACGTTTTTCCCACCGAGACCGGACAATGCGAGCTATTTCCAACCATAGACGGGCTTCAAGCACTGAAACATTTTTTAAGTTACCATAGTTTAAACCCTGCTACGCCGGCGTTATTATCCTGATTTTCTTCCTCACGTTCAGAGCTACAAACGAGCTCGGCGAAGCAAGCCTTGAGACTGAACTGAGGATAAATATAATAAGGCAAGCGGTCAGTGTAGTCAGTTCCTGCTCCCAAGAAGGTAGGGAACCACTGGTGTTGTGGTGTAGATGTTAAAAAAAAAACCCTTAAGTTCAAGAATATCTGGGTCAAGTAGTCATTCATGGCACGTCAAGATCGATCGATCGATATGTTTTTTTATCTTTCAACCTCCTTGAGGTTGATAAAAAAACATCGAAAATGCCTGGAGGAGCTGCTGGTTCATGAAAGAATCAGGTAGGTACCTAATGGAAGGGGCCCTCCTCCCTACGACAAATAAGCAAAAGCTAAGATTATAGATATGTGCAATCTTCTAAGCGATGATGTACGCTAGGTCTAAAATGGTCCGACTCTCAAGGGCTGTGCTGTCGGAACATCGTAAGGTTATGGCGGCAGATTTTCTCCCTAATGGTGGTAAACCACTTTTAGGTAGCAAGTCAGACGAAATATAGACATAATGCTCCTACCACTAAGACTGAAGAAAAGAAATATTGATACGAGTAAAAGGTACCTAATAGCTGTTCCGGCCGACTTGCATTTGACCGTGGACATTAAGGCACCTCGCGCACTAGACGGCGACGACTTTGGCCAGTGACCGCAAAGACCAGGCTAACTAAAGAAACCATATGAACGTAGCGTACTTGGCCGCGCGGCCATTGGCTGGGGTCGTAGCTGTCTGGTGCGCGAGGTGCATAATACTTACAAAACAAAAAAGAGAAAGCAGTCAAAAATAGCGGGTTGTACGTCCCACTGACAACAGCTGTGGTGTAAACAAGCGCGCCAGCTGTCGGCGCTTGTCTGAGGAACAGACCTCTGAGGGACACGCCCAGCCACGGCAGGAACAGATACTCGCTCAGTGGTGACCTCTGGAATAAGTTAGGTGTTTAAAAGACAGGTGTTATGCTTCAGATTATTTATTTGGAATAGGCAAGCGTTAGAACATTATTTTACCTGGTATAAAGTGACGATGTGATCTAAGATTAAAGATGTAGCACGTTGTTGTCTTGTTTGTACCTACAAAATTAAGCCCTAGCGCACACAGCGGTTGCGGTGGGTTTATTCTATTTAGGTCCTAGTTTGATAAGTTTGTACGGAACCCGCGAGTCCAATTCGCACTTAGCTGGTTTTTTAACTAACCTAAAAGTACCTGCACGCAAAGGTGTCAAATCGCTGTACTATAGGTACCTAACCTACCTCCGTTATCTACCTACTACGGTACATTGTGTTATGCAAGCAATCGTGAATTGTCAATATCAGAAATGATAAAAACATTTAAGGTACGGCCACACCGCGGCGTCCTACGATCTGTCTACTTTTAAATTGTTTTCTGATTGCGTTTGATGTGAACCAGTCGATACTACTACTGCGCTATCTGATCGCCGCCTAGATCACGCACGCAGGACGCTGCGGTGTGTCCGTACCTTTATCCTCCTGATCAGGAGTGTTGGACTCGATATCAAAAAAGTTCTTATATAAGTGGAACGTTTATACTGTATGTAAGAATTATATTCTATGCTAAATATATAATTATGAAATGTAGATATCGCCTACTAAATAAATATATTTATTATGATGATATCGATAAAAATTTGAACGTTAATGATGTTTGATTAACTAAATACGTTTTTTTTAAATCCATATTGAATTAATTATCATGGTAACAAAAATATTGATTGTAAAAATAGTTGAGAATGCCTTAGTTTAGTACCTACACAGCCACAGTAGAGTATAGTAGACTGATAACAGTGATAACGATGCGATCAGATACATTATCGGATATTATTTCAAAAACGTGAAAATGACAGATATTGGACCAGTATTCGACGCGGCATCATGGTCAAAGCTCGTAAATACGTCGTCAAGAACCGGTTCCAGGGAATCCCGAAACGGGAGGACTATGAAATAGTGGAATACGAGTTGCCTGCGATACAGAATGGAGAGATTCTCGTCAAAGTGGAATGGGTAAGCGTTGACCCTTACCAACGAGGCTACCATGCGACGCACAGTCCTCCCTACGACCAGTTCGGCCACCAAGTAGCCGTCGTCGAAGACTCGAAAAACCCAAGATACCCCGTCGGCAGCAGAGTCGTCTCTGTCAAAGGTTGGTGTGATTACAGCGTTATCAATACTACTGACACGACCGACTTCGACAAAGTCTACAAACTGCCAAAATTAAAAGGCCTTTCGAATTCACTGGGTCTTGGTGCTGTGGGCATGCCTGGAGCTACGGCCTATTTTGGGTTCTTGGAGATCTGCCAACCGAAAGCAGGAGAGACTGTCGTGGTGACCGGTGCTGCTGGAGCTGTGGGTTCCCTCGTCGGCCAGATTGCGAAAATCAAGGGCTGCAAAGTCATCGGGATTTGTGGTTCCGAAGAGAAGGTCAAGTGGCTGGAAGCCGATCTCGGCTTTGACAAGGCGATAAACTATAAGACCGCCGATGTCAGCATTGCGTTGAAGCAGGCCGCGCCGAACGGGGTCGATTGCTACTTCGATAACGTTGGGGGAGAGATCAGTAGTGTAATTATGTATCAGATGAACGTGTCCGGAAGGGTGGCAGTTTGTGGGAGCATCAGTTCTTACAACGACAGTGAGCCGGCTTACGCGCCTATCCTCCAGCCCGCTGTTGTCTCCAAGCAGTTGCGAGTGCAAGGGTTATTAGCAGGGAGATGGTTCGAGCGGTGGCCCGAAGCATTCGCTGAACTGACGAAGTGGATAAACAGTGGACAATTGAAAGCAAGAGAACATGTGACGGAAGGATTTGAAAACATCTTTGATGCATTTGTTGGAATGTTGCGAGGAGAAAATGTTGGGAAAGCAGTTATCAAAATATAATTAAGCCATTTACATGTGTAATGAAAACAATAAAATATATTATTTTTGAACTGTACGTTTTATTTCAGTCTCTATTTACAAAATATAGGTTTTAAATGATATTTACCACGTAAGACGAATTCCATATCAGCAGGCAGCTTATTAGCAACACTAATAGATCTGAAGCTTCTACACACCATAATACTCCTGTAAGAATATAAATTAGAGTTGCAGAGTGTCGGGTTTTATATGGTCCAAACGAAAACCATGTAAGTTCCCCGAAAATGTAGTTTTAGAAAAAAAAAACGCTTTTCTTGCTTTCTGGTTGGTGCCTAAAATGTTGCGATATTTAGGGTTCCGTACCTCAAAAAAAAAAGGCCTATTATAGCATCACTTTGTTGTCAGTCTGCCTATCAATATACCTTGTAATATACTGGTCTGTGATTTAAACAAAAACTTAACGAATTATACACCTAAACCTTTCTCATGAATCACTCTGTCTATTGGTGAAAACCGCATGAAAATACGTTTATTCGTTTTTTAGGGTTCCGTAGTCCTGACAAGGAACCCTTATAGTTTCGTCATGTCCGTCTGTCTGTCTGTCTGTCTGTCTGTCCGAGGTTTTGCTAAGAGACCGTTAATAATAGAAAGCTGTAATTTTGTAGGGGTATGTATATAAATTACGCCGACAAAGTGGTGAAATAAGCTATACTGCTGGCTTGAAAAATATAGAAAAATTCGTGATAATAGTGCATTTCATGAACTTTAAGGAAAATTATAGCGGTTAAGATAACTTAATTAGTTTAGCAGTAATAGTCGTTGAACTTGGGTGTTGGATAATTTTGTACCAAATACAAAATCCTTAGAATAAATCCTTTAAAGTGACAAAGACGAAGTACCTAGTTGCTTGTTTATAACGGGTAAAGACTTGGATTGAATAACGGGCTACTACGGAACCCTACACTGCGCGTGGCCCGACACGCACTTGGCCGGTTATTTATTGAGTTTATTGCGAACAAACATACTGACAGGCGGGGGCTATGTTTTATAATATGTAGTGATAATTGGGTCTACATTCGTTCAGCCATGAAAAACCAAACTTGTAAGTCAACGCGATCTAAAGATATAGGACCGTTTATATCGTATATATTTTCGCATATTTTGCGATTTGAAAAGGGGATCAAAACCTATAGTAATCATGAAATTTGGCAAGAATCAATGTCATACAGCACAAGTTTAGGAAAAAATCTGAAAACCTTAAATATTTTACCTACCTTACTAACAAAAAAAACCTTCGCGGAACATACATTCCTTTGGCTAGCTCTCGAACCATGGCACTCAATGGTCAATCTAATATTGGTTTTTGTTTGGACCGTTATTAATCAATCGCATTGAATCGCATAACATTAAGCGAGATCGTGGCCAATTATTTAGCATGAATATTGAATTATACAAAATTATTAAAATGTATTTCTATGGAAATAGAAAAGTTGTGAATATAAAACAGGACGTGTGAATTTTAATATTCTAGATATATTTATCATCATTTAATAAATCATTTAACATTCTATATGATAGTAAACAGTGGCGAAAAAAAACGGACCAAGTGCAAGTCGGAATTGCACTCGTAGGGTTCCGTAACACAGTTAAGTATTCCATAACTATGATTTTTCGCAACCACAATTTAACTTTGTTTTTCATAGTGTTTGTATAAAAAACAAAGTAATCTTTGCGGTCGCCATATCTCTAAAACTGCTGACTGTATCTCGTTCAAACCAATTTTCGTTGTTAGTTTTTATTGAGATCTACAGCATATATTTCTTTTAGATTTTTCACTCCCATACTTTAAAAGTTAGAGGGGGGGGGGGGGGGGACACACATTTTACCACTTTAGACGCGCCTATCTTTGAAATGATTGACTTTGAGAAAAAATGATTTTAGGAACCTCAATGTTATTTTTGAAGACCTATCCATAGACACACGTATAGGTTTGAAGAAAAAATTTTTTTTTGTTTCAGTTCCATGTATGGGACGCCCCCCCCTTAAACTTTTATTTTTTTTATTTTTGTATAAAAATCGGAAAGCGGTTTACAGAATACATCTATTAGTTTCAATTCTGTAGTCCTAACAGTTTCGGAATAAAATGGCTGTGACATACGGACGGACAGACAGACAGACAGACATGACGAATCTATAAGGGTTTATTTTTTTGCCATTCGGCTACGGAACCTTAAAAAGAGCAATATCTAGCAAGTCAGAGTTTTGCGTGCCATAGCATTTGTTATAGGTAGATGACATCGCTTACTGCTCAATCAAGCGTCCTACTTAGGTACGAGTATATTGCTACTACTTACTACGTACCTAACTCACAGAATATTTAATAGTACTAAGTACCTAATACCACTTTTATACATTTGAGGCCTGATTCGAGACCAAAGCTGATGCTACCTATTGCCTCTAGCAAGATGCTACCTATTGCCACCACAGGCTAGAGGTAAGTACTTATTTGTGCCTTTACACTAAAAGTTATACAATGACAAGCACTATTAGGGTGCCTTTCCACCAGAGATGTGATATGCTACATTGCTATGGATGCGTTTAATATTCATATCATATTCATTGGTCTACATTAGATAGCACTGGTGGCAACGGGTTAAACTAAGCTATGTTTTTTATATGGAAGAATGCTATGCTATGGTGCGTGCTATGGATGCGTGCTATGGATGCATGCTACTTCCCTACTGTCGATGCATCGCATAGCTTGAGCTGCGTATCGTCCTCCTACACCTACCTCGCGGCGGTGCATCTTCATAGCACATCTCACTCGCTTCGCTACATAGCCAGAGAATATACAATAATACTCTGACATAGCTTAGTATCACCTGGAAACCGTCACATAGTTTCGTAGCTTAGCTTTCACATTCTCGCAGCATAGCTGCTTAGCTCATCTCTGGTTGTAAGGCACCCTCATAGTATATTTTACTACTTATGTAGGCATTTATTTATACTAATATTATAAAGAGAGAACATTTGTATTTTTGTATGTTTGTAATGATTTGGCTCAAAAACTACTGGACCGATTTAAAAAATTCTTTCACTTATATATAGAATAGACTTTCGAAATGAAAATAGGCTATATATTATCCCGTTTAAATCAAAGGTACATTCGTGGAGACCTAATTTGCAACCTAAGTCGACAAAAAAACGGTCGAAAAAAACACGTTTCTTACGAACGCTTCTCAATTGAAAATAGATGGAAGAATATTTTTTATGGAAGAGTTGTACAACTTATTAAGACCTACAAAAAAATCCGCGACAGCATATGTCTATCTCTTAAGGTTGACTCACAGTAACCATTTTGATCTATTATTTTTTGTTAAAAAATATTATATAACTTCCAAGGCTATTTTCAAGTATATTGTATTAATCCTTATCCAAATAATTACGTTAATTAGCTTGGCCACATTTTATAGATTAAAATTGTCCTTAACAGTATATAATTAAAAATGAAAACTCTAGAAGATATCACGAATTTCACATACACGCATCGCAAAATTAATAAAATATTTGCAGTGTAACCACAGATTAGTTCATAGTTACTCCGAAAACAAAAGCTTAGCTATTCTGTAGATCCCCACCGATCACAATCAATTTGAAGTCAATATAGTATAATAATATGATCTATTGTATAAAATAATAATGATCTATATACCTATATAATAACATAATATTTTAAACCACCCTGACTGATCTATGTATAATCTTTTCATTTAAAGCATTCCAATGACTCTAAACACGACATTTAAAATCTGAGCTGTAAGTTGGTTAGGATTTGAGTATTCTGTAGAGTGCAGGAGATGTCCCAGCATCAGGTCAATGTTCCATGTTCTTACAATATCGTCGAAGAAGAAGATTTTCGAATTGATCAGACCTATGAAAGTTGATTTCATAGCGCAATTAACTAGAAAAAAGCTCATAGTGTTATAACGATTGAACGAATTTTCATAAATCAAACCTAAGAACACTCTCGATCAAGATATCTATCAAACAAAAAAAAACTATCAATAATAAAATCAAAATCGGTTCATCCGGTTGGGTGCTAAGATGCTACAGATACACACGTTAAACGTATAAACCCCTACTTTTTTCGTTACGTTAAGGTTACGGCGGCAGATGTTCTCCTTGGTGGTAAGCTATGTTTCAGCCGACTTCCAAAAATAAGGAGGTTTTCAATTCGTATATATGTTTTTTTGTGTGTGTATGTTACGTGATTACTCCGTCCATTGTGTACCGATTCGAATGATTCTCTTTGTAATCGGTAGGGTACGTTTTCGAGGTGGTCCCATTGTAATTTCATCGAGATGTGATAAGTATCTCCAGAGATATGATGATAAACGTCTCAAACTTGCTACTGAAGTTGACTCGCGGGTCATTGAAGTCGGTTGTTTTAGTTAAACTATCTTAATTATTGGTAGATTTAATGATCCCACTACCTCTGTACGAAAACCCATGATTCATGAATGCACATAAACTTTCATTGGTAGGTATATATAGCTAGGATTAGAACCAACGACCGTCGGGTCAGAATCAGGGTAACTATCCTTTACGCCAAAGGGCCGTCCAATATCACTACGTAAGTATTATAAAACAAAGTCCATCACTGCGTCTGTCTGTCTGTTCGCAATAATCTCAATAGCTACTGAACGGATTATCATGTGGTTTTTACCAATAGCCAGAGTGTTTATGAGGAAGGATGCATAATTCGTTAAGGTTTTGTGTAAATTGGTTGAAATATGACGATGATTGTTAAATATGTTAAAATTTTATATTCGATGCAACAAACTGATGCAACTTTTGTAGGCATATATGTTCTACCCGTGCGAAGCCGGGGCGGGCTGCTAGTATATCATAAATACATACACATAAAATCACGCCTTTTTCTCGTTGGGGTAGGCAGAGGCTACTTCTTTCCACATGCTACGATCCTGACCTGACATAACTCTTTCGCTTCTTCCACTTTCATGAGTGCTTTCATACATGCTTGCCGGTTATAGGTACTATAATTATATACTATATATATACACTATATATATATATATATATATATATATATATATATATGTATATATATATATATATATATATATATATAAAAAGTAATAAAAATAAAAATAAGTAAGCAGTAAGTAATAAAATTAAGTAAGCGATGATGTGGTCGAAGATAGTGAACACGCTAGGCCTGGAATACTCTGACCATCAAGGGCTGTGTGCTGCCTGAACATCGTAAGGTTAATGGCAGATTTTTATAGTGGCAGATTTTCTCCTTGATGGTAGTAAGCTATTTTTTGGTAGCAAGTAAGGCGGAACATCGATATAACAAGCTCCTACCACCTGTGTACTATATATATATATATATATATATATATATCTACTAAAGGTATAATATATGATAAATAGTATAATCACAACTTACGAGATATGTCAATATCGTCGATAAAAACATTGTCATCCTTGCTCAGCAGTATGAAATGCATGTCATTGGGAAGCGGTTCTTCGTCGAAGGTCACCACTTCGAATTTGATGTTGCAAGTAAAGCCCAGTAACAGACATACAGCCGCTAGGAAAGTCGGGGAAAGTGTTGATCTGTTGAACAAATTCTGATTATTGAGGCTTTTCTTAAAAAAAAAACTATGTTAGTTCCTGGAGACTCTAAAAATGGCTTTCAAAATGAATGCAAATGTTTTACACTGTAAATATTTTATGTTTTCTTTTATATATATTTATGACGGTTTATATAAGCGGTAAACCGCTTTTCATTCCACAAATTTCTAACTGTTGTAATTGTTAACGACCTATTTTCGCTAAAAAAATAAATAAATAATCATAGACATCTAAGTTGCCATTCTAGTCATGTATTCCAGTTCTAGCGATCTAGGCAAAGATAATATAAATACGGATCTATTCATAACTATATAATCACGCAAACTGCCGCGTAAGCGTCGTCTAGACAACAGGATGTACTGAATTGTGCTAACATGCTAAACAATCCTCGTTAGCTGTAGAGCTAATTTCTGTTTAAGTTTCTTAGCTCGACTCTCATGCGTATCGGCTGCAAATCAAAATAGTGCTTTTTAAAAAGTTGTTTTCATTGATCTCAAATTTGACAAGGTTTGCAAAAGCCTAGCGAGTGTAGAGTAACATTTTTTTTAGTTTACTATGGGGTAGCTATAGAGTAAACCGACTGCCTATTCTTCCTAAACTTCCAGCACATAATACTCATCATCATTTTCCTATCCTTATCCTTAAGTAGGGTCGGTGAAACATGTCATTCATTTCCATTTGTGTCTATCCGCAGTCATTTCCACATCCACTCCTTTTACATCCATATCTTCTATCACACACTCCATCCACACTTTTTTCGATCTTCCTCTTCGTCTATAGCCGACCACTTTCACGTCCATTGCCTTTCCAGTCACGTGGACTTCACTTCTTCTCATAATATGTCCATACCTGGCTACCTTATTGGTTCTTAACTTTTCTGTCACTGGTGCCACTTTCAGGCTTCCCCTCACATTCTCATTCATAATACTACTGATATTAATACCCATCAATAAGATACTACCTGGAAGATCTTGGATTTAGCTTATCAGCTTGTCCGAAGGTCCTGCTTATCAGGTACTGGACGCTGGTCTCCAAATAGTCTATCAGGGAGCCAATCCATGGGACCTCTGATTTGGAATATGTCATATGCTCATAAGAAGGTGACGTGTCTCCTTCGGCCGATGTCGACATTGCAAACAATAATTTTGTAGATTTAAATTTGTTAAAATTGTGCTATTTGTTAGAATCGTTCACTTTCACAGAATTTTACAATTTTGACAAACATATTATAGTGTCAGTTGTCATGAAAGTATCGGGCAACTTTTGTAGAACAAAGATTGAACACAGTAAATACTTTTGATGAAGACAAGGAGTACAACTAGTTACGTGTCTTTATCCGCAGTCTGGCTGTATACTCAAAGTCCGCACTCTGCAGTGGATAGAAATACTCAAAGATAGAAAATGATAACTTACATTTATCCACAGATTTCACTAGTGAAATCCTAGATCAGTGCTTTTATCAGCATTTCATATATTCTGAAAGGTACCTATTGTTATCACAAGAGTCTTAGTTACGAGTACTTAGGTACTTACAAATGTTGGGTAAAAAATGTTAAAATCGATTACTTAAAGTTTACTTGCATAAGTCTTGTATCCGTGCATATGTCGCAGCTAACAAGCTTAATTAACTAGCGAGCTAGTTCCTTTTTCACTAAGGCGCTGTTCTGGCTGGTTGATGCTTAGGCCATCCATAATGTCAGCCACTTCATTAAATGTTGTATGATGCTGCAGCTGAAGCTTCGTTTGTTAATTACTTAGTTACAAAAAGTGAAGCTAGTAAAAGCGTGTTAATAAGCAGTACATTTTTAGATTTCGGTTTGCTTTTAGCTATAAGTAAGTAACCAGTAAGTAGATTAGTATAGATAGCTCTATTAGATACGATACCCGCGCAAAATAAAATATTATTTTTTATCTATCTACTAGCGCATGTATTTTTAGTGTGTTCGGTGAATGGTTACGATATCAAAAATACAGATAAAGCGGTATTAAATATGAATCGCGCTATTGTCATACTAAAAGATTAGCAAAGTACAAACAAAAAAATGTCCAGAATTCGTATGATGTGTGTAAATAAATTACATTTTTAGGGTTCCGTGCCTAAAGGGTACCAAAGGAACCCTATTACTGAGACTTCGACCTTCCGTCCGTTCGTCCGTCCGTCCGTCTGTCCGCCTTTTACTGGGCTGTATTTCCTTAACCGTAAAGGTTGGTCAGCAAGATGCACCACGAGCAGGTGAGGTTGGCTGGGAGCATTGAGGTGGTATTAGTCCTCCCTTACATTTTTTTTTATACGTTATGGGCTAGCGTTTGACCACTATCTAACCTGTTGGTGATGCGGTCGAAGATGGTAAGCACGCTAGGCCTAGAATGGGAACTGGCTCTAAAGGATAGCTGCCGGAAAACTTGAGATGTTTGGTGACAGATTTTCTAACTTGAGGGTGGTAGCTGGCCAGGCGGACACTAGATAGTGTCCTACCACCATGCGGGGGTTGTTGGTTTCTTAACGATGTTTTCCTTCACCGGAGGGCCACTGTGAGAAGCGCACATACATTTTTCGATAGAAAATCCATTGGTGCACGGCGGTTTAAACTCGGTATCACGGCATCAAAGCCGACCGTTCTCCCGATTACGCCACCAGGCCCTCAAACATCCCTTGGGATGTAATTGGGAGGGCAAATATACAATACTAGCAGCCCGCCCCGGCTTCGCACGGGTAGAACATATATGCCTACAAAATTTGCATCAGATTGTTGCATCGAATATAAAATATGAACATATTTAACAACCATCGTCATATTTCATCCAATTTACACAAAACCTTAACGAATTATGCACCTAAACCTTCCTCATAAGCACTCTGGCTATTGGTGAAAACCGCATGATAATCCGTTCAGTAGCTATTGAGATTATTGCGAACAGACAGACAGACGCAGTGATGAAATTTGTTTTATAATACTTACGTATTGATATTGGACGGCCCTTTGGCGTAAAGGATAGTTACCCTGATTCTGACCCGACAGTCGTTGGTTCTAATCCTAGCTATATATAACCTACCAATGAAAGTTTTATGTGCATTCATGAATCATGAGTTTTCGTACAGTGGTAGCGGAATCATTAAATCTACCAAAAAGTAGCTTACCACCAAGGAGTACATCTGCCGCGGTAACCTTACGGCGTTCCCCGACGCAAAATGTGGGGTAATATACGTTTAACGTGTGTATCTGTGTGTCTGTCTGTAGCATCTTAGCACCTAACCGGATGAACCGATTTTGTTTTTATTATTGATAGTTTTTTTTTGTTTGATAGATGTCTTCATCGAGAGTTTTCTTAGCTTTGTTTCATGAAAATTCGTTCAATCGTTATAATATTATGAGCTTTTTTCTAGTTAATTGCGCTATGAAATCAACTTTCATAGGTCTGCTGGACGTAGGCCTCTCCCAAGATACGCCACTGAGCCCGATCTTCGGCTCATTGGGAAGGATATGCCCTAATCGCCACGCTGGGCAGGCGGGTTGGCGATCGCAGGACGTAGCTTCTCGCACCGGTGACGTTGCTGCCCGTCACCGGCCTGTATTATTTAGCTGCGCCATAATTTGAAATGGTTATACCGCCATTTGTCGGTCGCCAGAGCCTCGTTTCTTGGTCAGCAAGATGCACCACGAGGATTTAATTTTATTTTTTCCATACAAACTTTGAACATCCGTTTCATCCCCTTAAAGATCGAATTTTGAAAAATCCTTTTTAGCGTATATTTACGTAATAATAACTATCTGCATGCCAAATTTCAGCATAATCCGTTCTGTGGTTTGAGCTGTGCGTTGATAGATCAGTCAGTAACGTTACATATAAATAGCCTTATCTATACTTATATTAAAAAGAGAGAACATTTGTATTTTTGTATTTTTGTAGTTTTGTATGTTTGTAATGAGTAAGCTCAAAAACTACTGAACCGATTTAAAAAATTCTTTCACTAATACATAGAATGGACTTTCGGAATGAAAAAAGGCTATATATTATCCCGTTTAAATCAAAGGTACATTCGTGGAGACCTAATTTGCAACCTAAGTCGGCAAATAAACGGTCGAAAAAACACGTTTCTTACGAACGCTGCTTAATTGAAAATAGATAGAAGAATATGTTCTATGCAAGAGTTGCACAACTTAATAAGACCTACAAAAAAGTCCGCGACAGCATATGTCTATCTCTTAAGGTTGACTCACAGTAACCATTTTAATCTTAAAATTTTTGTTAAAAAATATTACATAACTTCCAAGGCTATTTTCAAGTATATAGTATTAATCCTTATCCAAATAATTACGTTAATTAGCTTGGCCACATATTATAGATTAAAATTGTCCTTTACAGTTTATAATTCAAATGAAAACTCTAGAAGATATCACGAATTTCACAAACACGCATTGCAAAATTAATAAAATATTTGCAGTGAAACCACAGATTAGGTCATAGTTACTACGAAAATATTATTATAAGCTTAGCTATGCTGTAGATCCCCACCGATCACAATCAATTTGAAGTCAATATAGTATAATAATATGATCTATTGTATAAAAGAATATTCATCTATATATATAATAATATAATATAATATTTTAAACTACCCCGACTGATCTATGTATAATAGCTTTTTCCAATGACTCTAAACACGACTTATAAAATCTGAGCTGCAAGTTGGTGAGGATTTGAGTATTCTGTAGAGTCCAGGAGGCTTCCATGTTCTTACAATATCGTCGAAGAAGAAGATTTTCGAATTGATCAGACCTATGAAAGTTGATTTCATAGCGCAATTAACTAGAAAAAAGCTCATAATTTTATAACGATTGAACGAATTTGCATGAATCAAAGCTAAGAAAACTCTCGATGAAGACATCTATCAAACAAAAAAAAACTATCAATAATAAAAACAAAATCGGTTCATCCGGTTAGGCGCTAAGATGCTACAGACAGACACACAAATACACACGCTAAACGTATATTACTAACTTGAGGGTGGTAGCTGGCCAGGCGGACACTAGATAGTGTCCTACCACCATGCGGGGGTTGTTGGTTTCTTAACGATGTTTTCCTTCACCGGAGGGCCACTGTGAGAAGCGCACATACATTTTTCGATAGAAAATCCATTGGTGCACGGCGGTTTAAACTCGGTATCACGGCATCAAAGCCGACCGTTCTTCCGATTACGCCACCAGGCCCTCAAACATCCCTTGGGATGTAATTGGGAGGACAAATATACAATACTAGCAGCCCGCCCCGGCTTCGCACGGGTAGAACATATATGCCTACAAAATTTGCATCAGTTTGTTGCATCGAATATAAAATATGAACATATTTAACAACCATCGTCATATTTCATCCAATTTACACAAAACCTTAACGAATTATGCACCTAAACCTTCCTCATAAACACTCTGGCTATTGGTGAAAACCGCATGATAATCCGTTCAGTAGCTATTGAGATTATTGCGAACAGACAGACAGACGCAGTGATGAAATTTGTTTTATAATACTTACGTATTGATATTGGACGGCCCTTTGGCGTAAAGGATAGTTACCCTGATTCTGACCCGACAGTCGTTGGTTCTAATCCTAGCTATATATAACCTACCAATGAAAGTTTTATGTGCATTCATGAATCATGAGTTTTCGTACAGTGGTAGCGGAATCATTAAATCTACCAAAAAGTAGCTTACCACCAAGGAGTACATCTGCCGCGGTAACCTTACGGCGTTCCCCGACGCAAAATGTGGGGTAATATACGTTTAACGTGTGTATCTGTGTGTCTGTCTGTAGCATCTTAGCACCTAACCGGATGAACCGATTTTGTTTTTATTATTGATAGTTTTTTTTTGTTTGATAGATGTCTTCATCGAGAGTTTTCTTAGCTTTGATTCATGCAAATTCGTTCAATCGTTATAAAATTATGAGCTTTTTTCTAGTTAATTGCGCTATGAAATCAACTTTCATAGGTCTGATCAATTCGAAAATCTTCTTCTTCGACGATATTGTAAGAACATGGAAGCCTCCTGTACTCGCTCAGATTTTAAATGTCGTGTTTAGAGTCATTGGAAAAAGCTATTATACATAGATCAGTCGGGGTGGTTTAAAATTATATTATATTATTATATATATAGATGAATATTCTTTTATACAATAGATCATATTATTATACTATATTGACTTCAAATTGATTGTGATCGATGGGGATCTACAGCATAGCTAAGCTCATAATAATTTTTTCGTAGTAACTATGACCTAATCTGTGGTTTCACTGCAAATATTTTATTAATTTTGCAATACGTGTTTGTGAAATTCGTGATATCTTCTAGAGTTTTCATTTGAATTATATACTGTAAAGGACAATTTTAATCTATAATATGTGGCCAAGCTAATTAACGTAATTATTTGGATAAGGATTAATACTATATACTTGAAAATAGCCTTGGAAGTTATGTAATATTATTTAACAAAAATTTTAAGATTAAAATGGTTACTGAGAGTCAACCTTAAGAGATGGACATATGCTGTCGCGGACTTTTTTGTAGGTCTTATTAAGTTGTACAACTCTTGCATAGAAAATATTCTTCTATCTATTTTCAATTAAGCAGCGTTCGTAAGAAACGTGTTTTTTCGACCGTTTATTTGCCGACTTAGGTTGCAAATTAGGTCTGCACGAATGTACCTTTGATTTAAACGGGATAATATATAGCCTTTTTTCATTCCGAAAGTCCATTATATGTATTAGTGAAAGAATTTTTTAAATCGGTTCACTAGTTTTTGAGCTTACTCATTACAAACATACAAAACTACAAATATACAAAAATACAAATGTTCTCTCTTTATAATAATAGTATAGATAAGGCTATTTATATGTAACGTTACTGACTGACTGATCTATCAACGCACAGCTCAAACCACAGAACGGATTATGCTGAAATTTGGCATGCATATAGTTATTATTACGTAAATATATGCTAAAAAGGATTTTTCAAAATTCACCCTTTAAGGGGATGAAACGGAGGTTCAAAGTTTGTATGGAAAAAATAAAATTAAATCCTCGTGGTGCATCTTGCTGACCAAGTAACGAGGCTCTGGCGACCGACAAATGGCGGTATAACCATTTCAAATTATGGCGCAGCTAAATAATACAGGCCGGTGACGGGCAGCAACGTCACCGGTGCGAGAAGCTACGTCCTGCGATCGCCAACCCGCCTACCCAGCGTGGCGATTAGGGCATATCCTTCCCAATGAGCCGAAGATCGGGCTCAGTGACGTATCTTGGGAGAGGCCTACGTCCAGCAATGGACTGACACAGGCTGAATATGATGATATATATTTAGATGACCGCTATAAAAAAAAACTAAAAACAGAATGAAGTTTAAAATTAAAGGACGACCCCATACAAGAAAGGTTTTTTAGGAGTCTTATGCTTGATCACACAAACCGTTATAGATAGAGACTTGACATTTGCTCAATATAGTATGTATTATAATGGCTGCTATAAGATCAAATAATAATAATAAACTGGCCAAGTGCGAGTCGGACTCGCTCACGTAGGTTTCCGATTGAACAAAATATGCCGGAAAAATAAGTTTTTTGTATAGGGTACCTTTACTTTCACTTTTTCGTTTTTAGGGTTCCGTACCCAAAGGGTAAAACGGGACCCTATTACTAAGACTCCGATGTCCATCTGTCTGTCCGTCTGTCACCAGGCTATATCTCATGAACCGTGATAGTTAGACAGTTGAAATTTTCACAGATGATTTATTTCTGTTGCCGCTATAACAACAAATACTAAAAACAGAATACAGTTTAAAATTATAGGGGGTCCCGATACAAGAAACGAGTTTTTTTTGGCATTTCAATATAACGCCATCTATGAACGCTTAGGTAAACGTCCATAGATGGCGTTATATTGAAATGCTGATCCCTAACACCTTTGTTTTTACTTTAACTTAGATACCTTGCGTTAGACGTGAGATGGCGTTATAAGAAATAAGCACGCGGCTCACAACTCTGTTTTGATAAAATGTTTATTATTTATTAATTTTTGCTGGCGAAAAATGATAGTGGTATTTTTTGCTCGATCTTATTAAATACTGTAGTGTGGTACGGAACCCTACGAGTGTGAGTCCGACTTGCACTTGGCCAGTTTATTATTATTTGATATTATAGCAACCATTATAATACAGACTATAAGCAAATTCCAAGTCTCTATATATTACGGTGTGTAAGATCGAGCATAAAACGCTTTAAAAAACACGTTTCTTGTACGGTATTTCTTGTTCTTTTATTTTTTTAAATAGAGGTGTCCCCATCAAAAAAATATTTTTCCGGCTAGTTTATTTGTATAGATAAGTAATAAGATTATTTTATCTCATAAGGTACCTAAACTTCACTGTGTACTTGAATTTCACATGGTTAAATTGTGCCAAAAATAAAATGAAATGTTTTGATTTATTAGCAAAGAATAAATATAGTACAAGTAGTGGTAGGCATATATTAATATTTCACTTTACACCTTAACCACAGCTTTACCGAAGTTGTCTCCATTGAGCATACCCACAAACGCATCGAATAAATTGTCGAAGCCCTCCGTGACATGTTCCCTCGCCTTGATTTTCCCGCTCTGCACCCACTTGGCCATCTCTGTAACAGCCTCCATCCACCTATCAGTCCATCTCCAAACGAGAAATCCTTCTATCTTCAGCTGTTTGAACACGATGCTCGGTTGCAGAATAGTCGCTTTGGGCAATTTCTCCTCGTTGTAAGAGCTGATGCTACCGCAGACGGCTACCCTTCCATACAAGTTCATCTGGTTTTGAATGATGCTGCTTATTTCGCCGCCGACGTTGTCGAAGTAACAATCTACTCCTTTAGGCGCAGCTTCCTTGAGAGCCGATGCAATATCGACCTTCTTGTAGTTCAAAGCTTTGTCGAAGCCAAGATCTTTCTCCAGCCATTCGACTTTGTCGTCGGAACCAGCAAAGCCGATGACTCTGCAGCCCTTGATCTTTGCGATCTGTCCGACGAGAGAACCAACTGCGCCGGCCGCGCCTGTTACCACGACGGTTTCCCCGGATTTAGGTTTGCACAGCTCCAGAAAGCCGAAGTAGGCGGTCACGCCGGGCATGCCAACAGCGCCGACTCCGTGCGAGTTAGGTAGACCTTGCAAGTCTGGTAGTATGTAAATCTTCTCACCAGAATCTGTTGAGGGCGCACTCGGCTTGGCGACGTAGTGGTCGCACCAACCTTTGTGTGATACTACTCTGGATCCCACTGGGAAGCCGGAATCTTTGGATTCCTGCACGATGCCAACTTGGTAACTGAATTGATCATAGGGAACGGATTTTTGTGCATTGTATGCGCGGAGGTAGGGGTCGACGCTGATGAACTCGGTTTTGACGAGAATTTCTCCAGCGGAGAGCGCAGGCAGCTCATATTCGACGACTTCGTAATCATCTTTTTTGGGAACCCCTTGGAAGTGTTTTTTGACGACGTACTTCCTTCCTTTTATCATTTTGGATAGATTATTTTTTGTCAGGTGGTTTGTTATTGTGGTGATAGTCTGAAAATAAATAAAAATCGAGCATTATTTAAAAAAATAGATTGACCTAAGCTGAGAATAAATAATTGCAATTTCAATAAGTAACTAGTAACTTTGACTTTATTTATAACTAACTGTGCCCTGCGGCTTTGCCCGTGTTAATAAGAAGTATCAGTATATGCTCTGTTATTAACTTATTTAACTGACTGAATTCCATCCAAATCCATTTAGCCATTTTTGCGTGGTTGAGCACCTAACATAAAACGTTTCGCATTTATAATATTAGGTACTTGCAGCGCCCCGCGGCTTTGCTCGCATTTAAAAGTCCTAATACTACCATACCTATTGGCTATCCTTGTTTAAAATTTCAGCCTGCTGGCTTATCACGAAGTTTGATAGTGATTGAAATCGTCGAAATGACAGAGATGAAACTATACACCCTATATAACTGCGTCCCTATCATTAAGTTCGTTTTGTTCGTAAATTATCTATCTAACTATCAAAATTCGTGATATGAGCATATTATTAATTATTAAACAAACTTTTTTTATTTAAACAAATTTATTTTTCTTTTTTTATTTAAACAAAAACATGTTTGTTAAAATTATTTAAATCCATAGATATAAGGGAGCTGTTTGATTGTAAAGAGGTAACAAACAAACAAATATAGAAACTGACTTTTGCTGATGTAGGTATTATTTTGATGTTGAGTTATTCTATGGATAAGATATTGACCAACATTTCATTAAATAATTAAAATAATAATTTACCTAGTTACTTAATGAATCTTAATGAATAATTAATTTAATAACATACATTTTTTATTTACCTACGTTAAACCATAGGTACCCACATTATCCCGCACATAAAGCTTGCAAAAAACAGCCACACCTATGATGCCATTATTTACCTATGTACGTTACGTAGTTACATAATTAGGTACAAAAGATTACGTAGTAATTATTATATAATCTTTGACCTAAGTTACTATCTTATCTACCTATGAAATTAAGTAATTAGGTACAAAATTTCATAAAATTTACATTTTTACTTTTACAATACCTAAAAAAAATCATACAAATAACTTTGTAACCTTGACTAACTCACCTTTAGACCGATATCAACGATGTGTTAATATTTGTTAATAACACACACACACACACACAACAAAAAACTTAATGTAAAATAAATATTCGGAAACGTCCGACCACAATCGCGGTTCACGGAGCACAGACTAAGTAAAGGTAGACGCATCTAATCGGCAGAGGTGAGATAGGGCTCAGGGGGCTAGCTATGAATGAAGACCGACGATGATTCAGTGTAGTAGAATCACAGACCTGGTACATATTAAACTTGATCGCGTACACCGGCCCCCATGAGACCGACCTTGAACGGAGTTTGTCCCTTTCTTTTGTATGGACAACTTATATATATACCATACATATAGTATAGAACATATATAGGACTAGCAGGTTGTTAGACAAGGACACACTCCCACCCTGGTGTCTCTCAATTGGCCCGTTTTTTTCTACAAAGCAATTACAACCTTATTGTTAAAATATACGGATTAAATTGAAATTGTCAAAACATCTGCAGTGCACCATAAGCATCCTTTATATTACGTCTATGAGTAGAATAGAATGAATGAACTTATTCAGTTTGCGGCTAGCTTGCTTGCTACACAATACACATAAGCGATCTATGTTTGCGGCTAGCAGGGTTGGAACTTTGGAACATAAAACACTTTAGAATTATTTGGTTGGAACCTACGACCACAGCGTTTATCATATCTCTGTAGATAGGATAGATAAACGCTACAGTCCGGCAAATATAACTTGGCCCGGCTGTGCGCCACTGTGCTTTTACTTTGTACTTTGATAACAGTTTGTCTTAAACCACTTTTAATTACTTTTGGCATTATTGAACTATTTTAATGTAGCAGATTTATCAACAATAATGTCGCGGTAATCTCTCAAACGTCAAACTCACAGTTTCAAGAGAGCGGAATTAGTTCCAAAAACCACCACCACCAAGTTATACTTGTGGGACTGTACGTGGCTGAAATGAGTTGTGTTTTCGGCTACCAAAAAAAGTAGAAACTGTGATAACCACAGGTGATAACTGATAATGTTGTTTACGACTACGCTACGGGGTTTTGATAGTGTAACTTTTCAACGGTATCAACACCAATATTATAAATGCGAGTCAGTTTGTTTATTTGTTTGTTTGGAACTTCTTCGCGGTCAAACGGCTGGACCGATTTAGCTGAAATTTAGTACAGGGATAGCCAGTAGTATGGATTAGGCTATAGGATACTTTTTAACGCAGGCAAAGCTACGGGGTACAGCTAGTTTGATTATATAATTTCTACTTGACGAAAAACTACCGATTTATGGATGTTAAACATATTAAAAGTAATATTACTTAGGTATTTTATTTTGTACTTAAATTAGTTATATCATTCATGTCTAAAGTTGGTTAGAAGTTGAAATTTCAGATTTTGAACAATATTTTTGCAAATGCAATATAAATTTAATTGCATACAAATGTTTGCTCGCAAATTTTGTAATAAATTATGTAACCCATATTAAAAAAAGCAAATAAGTTACTACTTAAGTGAGCGTATCACTCATAGCTATTTTGCTTGTCCATTTTGACGTAAAATGGATTTTCTTGCAAATCACGATGATAAATTATATTATCAATAATTGTAATGTATATGTATGATAATGTATAGCGTTCGCGTATTACGCGTATAATCTATATCCCCACTTCCAGACTAAAACATTATAAACACATTTGCAACTTTACTTTTAACTTAACTTTTTGTGAGTTTACGTAGCAAGATCGCGACGAGCAAAACATCTAAACCAACGAAATTATTTTTGTTGATGACTATGTCCATTTTCAATTTCATGTGACATTACGCAGCCTATAACCAGCGGAAAATCAACATCAAGACGCTTCCTACGATAGATACCTCATTTGTCAAATTATGATAAGGGAACAGTACTGATGAACATACATACATACATACCGGTCATAATCATTTCATAACCCTCGTGTAGACGAGTAATAAAAGGTGGTCATTATAAATACAGATTTTGTATTACTACCTTATATAACTAAACAAAATTAAGGCTTAAACAACTTTATTAGAAAGTAGGCTATTTTAACCGGCTTTCGATAAGATCGTTTAAAAAACTAATACAACCGACTTCAAATGCCGTGCTATTAATTTTCAGTACTAAGATTGAGGTGTATATCTCCATATCTCTGTAGGGCTAGCATGACAAGGGGACTACTTTGTCTTTCCACCTATCCGTGTTTTGTTTGGTGAAGAAGGCCAATTATAAGTAAAGTTTTTCAACAATTATAAACGCCCGCTGACCAAGCGTTTAAATTGTTGTATTGATCTCCTGTCAGTGGCGAAAAACAGGGAAATAATTTTGTTTTATCCCCGGGGATAAGGCCATGCTAGCCCTACTGGAGATGCTTATCAGATTTTGATGAAATTACTATGGTATCTAGGGATATCTCCTTTACAACAAAACGGATGAATCAAAATCGGTTCATAAACAACGTAATTATCCGTGAACAAACATAATATATATATATATATATAGTATATATATTTTCATTTATATTATATGGTCAAATTGAGAAAACTCCTTTTTTTGAAGTCGGCTTTGCTAGGCTACCCTAAAAAAAATTTTGTTTCGTTTCCCTACGGAATATTTTAGATTTCTTCAAACAAAAATCAAAAGATCTAATGAGTAGATATCGCCAGAGATATTATGGAGATTATAAGATAAGCACTTCAAACTCAATACCACTGAAAATGACTCGCGCATGTGAATGAGTAGGTAAAAGAAGTAGATTTCTTAAAAAAATATATATTCTTTAAATTATTCACCCATCGTTTATCTAAGCATCGTTTATCTACCTACGCAACATTTAATCAGTCGTCTTCTTCATTGCTTTGGAATGCATTATCTACCACAAAAGTTACTTCTATCACAGTCATAAGAGCCAAACATTATAAGGCTGTATTATTGCACTCTTTATTCAATTCACATCACGGGCTGCAAATCGCCCGGTCCTTTGGAAGGTATTGACGGAGCCGAAGCCAACGTCAAGAGGCCCTTTACGTTATTAAATGAAATTAAATATGATTTGTGGATGTAGAGATGAAAAACTATAAAAATATGGTACATTAATGTATTATGGCTATGAATGTGTGCTGCTTGATGTCTGTTTTCTGGTCTATGGGATGAGGTACGGCACCCGCCAATTATGCCTCATTTCAAAATATTAAGGCGGGTGGTGACTCGCTATACACTGAATGGGCCCCCCATAAAGGCAGACCGTTATGTCGGCGCCGAGGGGCAACATTGGCGTGGATAGCTAAGGGTGTTGAGAGGTGTGCTGCACTTTCACTAAACGCTACTAGCGGCTTTATGCCTTTAACACTTCCACCCTGGAGCTTAGGTCTTAGCTCTTGCGATTATATTACTATATTATATTATATTGTATCATTGTTATTATTAGTATTGTTTGTTGAATTGGAGCTACTATGCCTAATTACCCATTCTCAAATTCACAATCAAAACAACAGACAAAACAGACGCATGAACCCTGTCCGGCCAAAACATGGAATTGGGTTTTCTATAGAACAACACGGTGAATGTGTACGCCGAAGATACAGGGTCTAACCAAAACCATGGTTCAGCCGGACCAATTCGAACGTTGTATTATTTTTATACCTCAAGCCGCGACGCCTACGTAAATTTCGTAGCAAAAGTAACTTAGTAGGCGCTCGTATCAGTCGTATTAATTAGTTGCAACGTAACATTCCTAGCTCTTGTAGCGAGGTGACCTCTACCAAACACACACAAGTAACAGGATTGGTTCAGATTTTAAATGACAAATCACAATTATTCGCAAATGTTGGATTTGGAAACTGCCTCTAATTCGACTCGGGTCTTTGCAATTGAAAGATTCATCGATACGTCGAGTAAAAATAATGAGTTTTAAAATAAAACATTAATAATAATTTATTGTAAACTTTATTAGATAGATATAGAAAATTATTTAGGAAATCTTAATAATAATAATGCACTATTAACGCCTCCTAATTCATAAATAATGTTAAAAACTTTAATTTAAATTACTTTAAATATAAAAACTAAACATGATAATATAATATTTTGTAAACCTATTATAATAAATATCACAGAATCCACTGATTTGCGTTTTATAATGGATTAAGATAATAAAAAAACTTATAGTAACTCATAGAATCATTCATCCACCATTGTTAATTATATATATCAACACATCAACCATTGTTAATAACAGAATAATATATCAGCTACAAAGATTTGTATTTTTTTAAAAACGAACATACTTTACAAATATCTCACCTGAAGATTACAGCGTTTTTTCTCTAGATTGGAAGATGGCGGTGAGATTAGGCGCTGGGTAACCAATATTTATCCATTATACACGTCCTAGCGCAACTGTCTAACTAACTCTCTTCCAAAATTGCTTTCACTAATGAGATTCATTATAAAGGTAAGAAATTGCCCTCAAAACTAAACCGTGAGACACATTTAGATATCTAAAATTCTTATATTGCATTATCACCAAACAGAACACTTATGAACCGGGTTCATAGGAGATCCAGGAGGGCAGCGGAACTCTCGAGCGAAGTCATGAGAGTTGGATAGGGTTCCGATGACGCGGAATCTGCCTGGAGCGTGGACAGCCGTCTTTAATTTGTTTCTCATCGCTTCTGGACGCATTGCGCCGCACCAAACCTAGAAATATGAAAACGTAATTTTAAGCTTTCTTATGAACCGGCTGCAATCATCATCAGCCTGTACTCGTCCACTGCTGGAAGTAGGCCTCTCCAATTTAACGCCACTGAGCACGATCCTCGGCTACTCTCATCCAGCTGCAATGTTCGACTACAAATATCGAGCACCCCTAAAATAGCAATAGACTTTCAGTACTAAGAGTCTCTTATAATTTGATTGCTCATTTTATGCCGCTCATTATACCTGTGCAAAGCTGATTGAAGATAGCTGAGTATAATTGAGGTCCAATAGAGGTTCCCAATTTAATGCCGGTTTACCCAGTGAAAGTACGCTCGGAAAGTTTACTTCGCCGTTATCTCCGATGTATTATTATTATTATGTATTATTTCACTTAGCATCAGGTGAGATTGTGTTCAAACGCTTGCTCATGTACTATAAAAAAATGTTTGTATCACTTATCAACACTAACCTGTGCAAAGTTTAGGAAGAAAAGTTGAGTGTGAGTATGATTGAGTCCCGGCAGAGTTTCTCCTTTAGTGCCGTGACGCTGTACCCAATGAAGATACGCTCGGAACGCTTGCTTCACTCCACCGTTGTCTGCTATGTTTTCTCCCTGAAAAGGTTCGAGTTTTTTTTTAAATATATTTAGAGAAGCGAACAAGCATGCGGCCCACCTGATGGTAAGTGGTTACCGCCGCCTATTAACACCTGCAATATCAGGGGAAATACTGGTGCGTTGCCTGCTTTTTTGAAAGAGGAATCTGTTAACTCTCCTTTTGAAGCAACTCTCAGATCAACCTTCTGTGGGAAAACATCGGAAAGAAGGTTATACCTAATCTCGCACGTACGCGGAACGAACAAACGCTTAAAACGCGTTGTGTGGGAGGTCCACGTGTCTATAATATGTCTATAATAGGTTTGAGTAATAAATGGTTTAATGTTAGGGATTCAATGGATTCAAAAGATGTGCAGTGAGGCTTCTGCCAGAGTTTGGTTTGATGAATCTTCCTAAATATCTGCAAACCCTTCAATCTAATCACACATAATGGTCATAGATAATAAGATTGTTCTTCTTATCTATGACCGAACCGACTTCAAATGCCGCGCTATTAATTTTCAGTACCAATTTTGAGGTGTTTATCTCCATATCTCTGAAGATCAATCAGATCTTGATGAAATTAGTATGGTAACACCCCTGAGATATCTCCTTTTAAAAAAAAAATAATCATCAAAGTCGGATCATAAACGATGAAGTTATCCGCGAACAAAGATAAATAAAACCGGTCAAGTCGAGTTGGACTCGCCCACCGAGGCTTCCGTACCAACGTTGGTTGGTACCAATTAAGCTAGACCCCTACATTGTATCAGCGCTCATATAACTCAGAGGCCTACCTTAATTGGCATTTACTATGAATGTATGGGGACGCCCTTTAATTTTAATTTTTTTTAATGTTCCCTTTATCTGTACTGTACCTTGCTTTTCGCCAAATTTCAAACTTCCGGTTGACCTAGAATTGTCAATTTTGGTTAATAGCAAGGTGTACAGCACAAGTAAAGTCAATTCCGAAAAATAAAAGAAGTTGAAAATTAAGGAAAATTTTGGTACTTACAAGTTTTTGCAAAAATCTAAATTTGCCCATATCTTTTAATCGTGTTGACTCAGAGCCTTGATTTTTAGGGTTCCGTACCCAAAGGGTAAAACGGGGCCCTATTACTAAGACTCCGCTGTCCGTCTGTCTGTCTGTCTGTCTGTCCGTCTGTCACCAGGCTGTATCTCATGAAACGTGATAGTTAGACAGTTGAAATTTTCACAGATGATGTATTTCTGTTGCCGCTATAACAACAAATACTAAAAACAGAATAAAGTTAAAAATAATAGAGGGCCCCATACAAGAAACGTGTTTTTTCGGCATTTCACGCCATCTATGAACTCTTAGTTAGGTAAACGTCCCATAGATGGCGTTATATTGAAATGTCGATCCCTAACACCTTTGTTAGGCGTTAGATGGCGTTATAAGAAATAAAATGTTTATTAATTATTATTTTTTGCTGGCGAAAAATGATAGTGGTATTTTTTGCTCGATCTTATAAAATACTGTAGTGTGGTACGGAACCCTACTAGTGCGAGTCCGACTTGCACTTGGCCAGTTTATTATACACCTAATAGGGACTAAAGACTTCAGTATCTGGTATAAATTTCAACTTGCTAAGTTCACCCATTCCTGAGAAAATTGGTGGTGACAGACGGACAGACGGACAAGAAAGTGATCTTATAGGGGTTTCTTTTTTTACCTTTTGAGGTACGGAACCCTAAAAAACACATACATACGAACTGAGAACCTCTCTCCTCTAAGGGTAATAATTTATGATCGTACAAAACGAATAAACCGATTTCACATGCCGCCATAGTCAAAGTAGCCATTATCATGTCATCAAGGTACACAAATTTGTTTATATTGTTTATCTCCATTTCTCCGGAGATGATGAAAAAAAATATTTTTCAAATCGGATTTGACGGAGTTCTGACTTCTTAGGTAACAAACATTTAAAAAAACCGTCGAATTGACCTCCTACTTATTTGTGAAGTCGGTTAAAAAAAATAGAGAAACGTTTACCTGGGTATTGACCCCATCTAACTTCATGTTAACTTCTGGCACAACATACTTTCCGTATTGATCAATGAGGCACTGCGCTCGTCGGTGGAACGACTCGATGGCGGAATCTGACCACCACCGGTGGAGGTTGCCGTCCGAGTCAAACAGACGGCCCTTGTCGTCGAAACCATGGGTTATCTCGTGACCTGGAAATATAATTTTTTGGGTATGTCTGCAGTGTTGTTACTGTTATCACTTATAAACTGTTTTTAGTTTCTATAGGAATCTTCAGATATGAATATGGAGGAAAACACCTTAACGAGCTACAGAAAATCATTCAAGCCACATGATAAAGTCTGCCCCCTTATGACTCACTTTGACAATTTATTAAGGAATGAACAAAAATGAACTAAATGTCGAGGACGCAGCTATGCAGGCTGTAAAGCTCATTTCTGTCATTTCGTATATTTCAATCTCTATAAAATTATATCAGGCAGTTGTTCTTTTTAAATTTTAAATTATATTTTTATGAAACAAAAGCACATTTGTCTGTTTTTGTCGAATCTCAGGCACATTCAAATACTGTGATAGGTCTGGATACATTAAAATACTGTGATAGATCTAACCATTAAGCAGACTGATCCCTAAGGAACAAAGGTACATTTTATGCGACGGAAATGGCGAGCGTGTAAGCTTGTGTAAGATATTCATGACAATGTTAATAGAAAGGTTAATGAGACTTGTATATGCAGTATCGAAAGAAAATAGAAACATTGTTTGCTCGGGTTTAAGTTTGACCGCATCATCATTTACCAACAGGTGAGATAGTGGTCAAACCGCTAGCCTATATGATATTTAAAAAATGTGCGAGGATAAAGATTCTTTAATTATAGGTATATTTATACCTATAACAACTCCAATCCCTCCATAGTTAAGAGACCTCGGGAAGTGCCGGTGGTAGAAGGGTGGTTGAAGGATTCCCGCCGGGAACATAATCTGGTTCTTGTTGCGGCTGTAGTAAGCGTTTACAACGGCTGGAGCTGTGTTCCACAAGGTTTTGTTCACAGGCTGCCCTATGCTGGAAGATGTATAGAAATTTTCATTTTGCTTACGATAACCATTGCCAAGGAACATTCTTGTAATATTTTTATTGAAGACAAAGTGACCGTGATCTCAGATTTATGGTAAGTAGGATGAAGCGCTGGATGACTGAATTTAGACAACGTCACATAGAACAACTCTTCTATAAGAAAGAAGTAGAAAGAAAAACAGTTAATTAGGCAAAACCCTCTTATAATCAATATTAGTATACTTACATTATAAGTAATATCTAAATACTAAAATTAAATTGTTTTTTATGAGGTGCCAAAAAGGCTTAATCTCAGCACATTTGCCTGGGCTTGCACCTAGACGCTGGTTTTTAGATAAGCCTGCGGGTGATGGACTATTGTGAAATTGAATTGAAATATCTAACCCGTTCTCGAAACTATATTTACTTATCAGATAACATTAACTTATTTAATCACGTACGACTTTATCAAAAATAACGGTGCGGTCATAGATGAATATGCTATGATATTTTATAATGGTTATTTATTAATTAAGGTACACGAAGTAGATAAAATTATGAAAATAAAACTAGTAGACATTAGTAAGATCGCATTAATCTATATTCCGATGCGAAAAAACAGCCATGACAAACACGGCCAGTTGATCTGTTGAGGATATGAGCTATAACATGGAGTCCTTCAAAAGGAGCGTTAAAAGAATCTTGACAGGTCGGCAACGCATGAGTGACACCTCTAGTGTTGCAAGTGTTTATAGGCGACGGTGACCATTCCCCATCAGGTGGGCCGTCTGCTTGTTTACTACCAATATCATAAAAAATAAACAAACGAACTTTGACATTTACAATATTGGTGATAGGTTAATTATATGTTTCATCTTCATCCAGAAGCAGATGTCTCATGCTACTTCGTCATTGCAAGTCAGGACGCCACCAAGACAATATAATTGTTATAATACAATTATACAAACACTACGTAGTTCCTAATTCTATTCGTGTATCATATTTTGAAGCTTGAAATGGAACGTTCCGGGTCAGAACTGTTGAGGAATCGGTAGTCCAGCGTTTCCTTTCACTATCGTCTTTCATTCATTCATTTAAATTTAGATTCGTTTTATAACTAGCAGTTTTTATAAATATACGCTCAATGGCAAAACTTAGATCAGAAAAACAATAATTTATTCGAACCGAGCAGTTTTTTACAATGGATATAGGACAAATATTTACTTAAATTGTTAAACACAATCCAAAATTTCATCGTACCGACGGGACTCGAACCCGCACCCCCCGGATTACACGTCCAGGTGCTCTGCAATTAAGCCACGGTTCGATCTTAATTGCAGAGCACCTGGACGTGTAATCCAGGGGGTGCGGGTTCGAGTCCCGTCGGTACGATGAAATTTTGGATTGTGTTTAACAATTTACAAAAATATAAAGTGTGTGACACTTCAAAGAAACACAATATTAAATATTTACTTAGTTGTAAAATCAATATTCTTAATTTACCGCGATTGCTCCATCTTCGTCAAATGCTCCAATATGTTTAGTATGTTCTCGAAGTACTTGTCCGGATGTATCTTCACTTCCTTGTACCTGTCATCTAGCGCAAGCTTATTGAGAATAAAATTTGGGTACCCTATCCTAAGCATCATAGCATCAACTTTATGCCCCGCGAGATTTTTTGTCTTATCGTCAATCCAATCGGTCATATGAAGGAGTTCTCTAAAAGACTGTTGTATTTCTCGAGTCATTGTCAATGTGTCATTTTTGCTAATTTCGTCAAAGTATTTGCGGACGAACATAGAGCCGAGAGCCATTCCCATATTTGAGTTGACTTGAGAGATGCAGTTTTTCCAACGAGGTGGTGATTGCTCCCGGCCGAAAAGGATGAAGTAAAACCTGAAAATATTTGAAAATTTTTAGAAAATAAATTTTCAAGGATATTAATTGCTGAGGTGAAGTGATACTTATTCACTTTACATCCACTTATATAAGTGACGATGGGGTAAACATAGAATCAAGTTTATCTGCATTAGAAAGATGACATTGAGACAAGGTCCTGCACAACCAATTTTAGTTTAATTAAAAAATTGCTACTAGGTCCCTCCTCGTCTTCTTACTTGTCGAGCAATAATCATCATACTAGAACGCAGTATGCATTTTTATTACAGGGTAAAAAAAATTACAATTTGGTAGATAACCACGGTCTATCCTCCGTGATGCCAACTGTGAATGTGATGTGATGTGATGTGAATTTACAAGTATGGACAATAAATAATATAATATTGCTCAGCAAGCTTAATAAGTAATTAGTGAATTGTTATTATAATATTGCTGTCATAACTATCTAAAAACTTAGGAACGCAAAACATTGATAAACTTACTGCTGTTTAGCTGCTTGGTAACGGTCATCCAGGTTGTTTACTCTGTGTCTTACAAACCTCCACAGCAGGTAATTTGATAATGTGCTCGGATCTGTATCATCTATCAATTCCACCAAATGCTAAAACGGACAATCGTAAATAATTAAATTTTATGTCTAGATTAGCAACAGTGCCATATATTTTGATAATATTTATGTTGAAGGTACGACACGATTATCCAGCAGTCAAATACGAAATATGACCTAATTGAAATTGCAGATTATGTAATATTTGATAGAATTGCATAATAGCCTGAAGTAAAAGAGTGTAGTAATCTAAGGCGCTCTACAACTGATCTATTCTTATGCAACGCTTATACTGAAATACTGTAGAAAGATTTTATACTCAATTTTGTCTTATTATTGTCTTTGAACAAACAATTCAATGCTTTCACGATTAAAAAAAAAAAAAAACTAGTGCGGACCTTATTGTTACATTTTTTTAATGTATATTTGTGGTACTTAAGCTATTTATGTGTTAGCGTCACGCGTCAACTAAAATCTTACCCTGACATACGAAAGAGCAAACATCACGACAGTTTCCTGCGATCCAACAGTTCTGTTCATCACAATGCTAAGATATCGCGTCCATTTTATTTGTGGCACCAGTTCTTCTAGTTTTCGCAGAGGCATGCGGCGGTATAACTCAGAAACGTTTCGCCTGTCTTCCGGAGCTGATGTTATTTTTGCTAATCTAGAATAATATATTGGGTTAGGCAATGTTAGACAATAAGGATTTAAGTAATACATAATAAATACATTTAAAATTTAAAACCACCCCAGAATGATCTATATTATAATCTGTTCATTTAAACCATTAAAATAAGCCTAAACACGAACTCTCTGCTGTTATTTGGTGAGGAGTTGTGGAGTATTCTGCAGACTCTAGGAGATACTTCAGCATCAGGTCAAGGTTACCATGTTCTTGCAATATTATGGAAGAAACAGAATACTGAATCGTGAATTGATCAGACCTATGAAAGTTGCTCGCACAGTCTCATCAACTAGAAAAGAGCTCATAATCTTCAAAGGGCTAAACAGATTTTTTCGAAACAAAAACATGACATCTAAATCGGTCCATTCGCTTAATTTCGCCATAGAGCTACGATGCCACAGACAGACACATAGATACACAGTTCAAAAAGACACGTAAAACTTATAACACCCCTTTTTTGCTTACCCCTTAAACAAAAGAGATTTAGAATCTAACTTTGATACAAGCATTTCGAGACCCTTATCATTTTTGCCATGGACTTACTTGATTTCAAAGTTAATGAGTTCATCAGCACTAGCTTTGACGTGGTCAGGATCTCCACCCAAAAGTAAGGCTATTTTGACAAGGTAAGCATGGTACGCTTCCAAATAGACTTTATTTGAACCTTGCAGGAAATAGTCCCTTGTTGGCAGTCCTGTGGAATTATAATAGCTTAGCTATATGAACTGAAGTAAAAAGTAAAAAAGATTTCAAAATAAATATTTATAAGTAGATACCTAGACTGGTCTGATCAAACTGTATGACAAATTCATCAGAGTTCTTAATATCTGGTCCAACCCACTCAGAAATTAGAATGTCATTATTGTACAATCTTAGTCTTGCCATAACTTCTAGCCAGTTGAAATCACTCGCATTCCAACTTTTATCCAAGATCGGCCAGCCACCAAAAAGGTCTAACAAATCTAAAAGCGGTTGATGTCCGCGCTTCTCTAATATCTCATAGTTCATGCAAGATTTAAATAAGTATCTTGCTTTCAAGGCAGCATCAATATTATCCTCTATACTCATTTTTTCAACTGTATCTATCAATAAAATAGGATCATTTTCATATCTTTTCTGTCTGCTCTTATGCATTTGCAACTTTCTTCGTAATACCATTCCTTTCGTCTTGTTCAAAAACTTCTTTCTTGATATTGTATTACGTTTTGTCCGATTCAGGCTGGCTAAGTTTTCTGGAGTCTTTTTTATTCTGTGCTTTTTATATTTATGTGTCATTATTTCATGAAACTTGTGTTTAAGTTTTGAGATAGGTTTACCGATTGCTCTAGATTTTTTATCTAAGTATCTACGTATGCGTTCTACGATTTCAGTATCCTTTTTGGTACTTAGCTCGTACTTGTATTCATCGGCAGCCAAACTGTTTGAAGTTTCTTTGTTTTGTTTATTAAATGTATCGAATATTAAGTCAACATAAGCATTTTGTGGATTAACTTTTGGGACACTATCTTCCACATCTAAATGAGTTCCAGGGTATTGACTAGGGACTATTTCATTTGATTTAAACTCTAGAAGATCTTTGAGTACAGTATCCAAGTTTTCTCTCAACATTTCAAAAGTATCGTACCTGAAAAAGTCATCAGCTTTCATTATTTCAATACGTTGTTAGTATCTATATATATATTAATATAGTTATAAGTATCTATATACTATCACTATCTGAACAATTTTCATACCCGGCTTTGTCAGCTGGAATAGGATTTAATGGTGGCCAGTTTCCACAGGCATATTGATAGAAATCGTGACAAGGATCAGCTTCAGCGTCCATGTATTGTTTCATTATATTGGCTTGTGTGGTCCTAATTGTATCTTTATCTCCTTGGCCTTTCCAGAAAGCGTGGATACCTAAAAGGGATATTTTTGATGTAAGAAATGTACAAAAAGGCAGCAAAAATTCATATCACTAAATATCCCATAAACATCACGGTCAAGGCATTGTGACCTTGAACCCATTTGGGTAGAGTAGTAAATTGAATAATTCGATCTACGACGCTGCGTCTATTATCAATTTGCTTTGAATATGTACACAATATGCTAATATAGCTAAGTGCTATACTTTTGTTAATAAAATAGAAGACTGAAATTTTGGAGTGACTTTACTACTGCTACTTTACTTTTTGACTGACTTTACTTTCTTGTGGTTTACTTAAGATGAAATTGCATTTTCAATTAAAGGATCAGAGCGTTCAAAACGCAGCAATGACGCTGCGAGCTATATCCATAGATCATGAGCGTAGCGTTATCCAGAGTCGGCTATATCAACTGCGTTTAAGGAACTTCAGAACTCCGATACAAAAATTACTTAGTCTTAGGAACATTTTTATAAAGTAACTACACAGATCTCTTTTTATCATCTCTTTAGCAGATTAGGTACCGTCTTTTAGTAAGTAGGTAAGTAATCAGAGAAAAACACAATAACGGTTACTACAAAAACGTGATGCCCAAACATCTTTACCTTGATACGACTTGGCTTGTTTGTAAATATGCGCTGAGGCAACCATCTCACCCTCTTCAAGTTCTGGCTGTCCTCTGACTTGCTCAACGACATCGTCTAGCGGTCCTCGGTCTACGTGGTGTTCTGGGACCATGCTGAAAGTTATTTGTAGAACCTCGTTGACTTTGTAACACAAAACAATAATCATGGAATTCCGCCAAATATTTTGCTAAAGATGGGAGACTCACATCCCTATGAGCGCTTTATACCTACAACCTAAGAACGGATAAAAGAAAAGAATTGCCAAGTTCTTCTAAAATATCATACCACTACAGGATTTTACAAGATATTTGAAAGTGATATTTACCTCATTAAGTGTTAGTGACCATGAAAACTTAAAAAGTTATACTTTAGAGACTGTCTTATCTAGCAAGTTATAGTTATTAGGTACATGATTAACGTTTACCGGAAGATACATGTATAGATAGAAACTTTGCGCATTGTGGATTGGAAAAATTTCTCAAACTATTGCCGCCTTTACTTTCCAGTCAAGTACTATTAGTTATTCTGTGGTCAAGACCAAGTCTGCAGGGTTATTCTCAATCATTAGAAAGCAATTTCGGATTCGGAAATGCCCTAATCCGCAACTTTTTGATATTTCTACTCGAAAAAATCAGTGATTCTAATCGAAAAGGTTTCCGCGACTAAATAGCTCACGGAATAATACATAGTCGAAATTTAAAATGACGTTTCCAAATTCGAATGTATCCGATTTAAATGAGAATAACTATGCTGACCACATCTTTACTGACTATCACCTGTTAATTTTATGCTTATAATTAGATTTGTGCTTAATTATCCACAAGAAAAAGAAAACATTGCGAGGGATGAACATATAATTTTAAAGTGTCTATACACAGTAGGTACATAAGTTTGTTGCATTTTTATTACGACTTCCCTGATTAATACTTGCATGTTACGAATTACGATACAATCTATTGCGAATAATTCAGAATATTTTCATACCAAGTTGTCATTAAAATATTTGTCAATCTTGCAATCGCTTAAAAAATGTCGGAAACATTAGACAATGGAAGGACAGTCATTATCACAATGCATGTTTTATGCATACATAGATAGTTATGGTAAAATCAAGCTTCATGGTTTCTATTGTACAATTACTAAAAAATGTCTAGAGAAATGTATAAATAGATAATGATTTATGATCGTACAAAATAAAACAGACTTCACATGCCGCGATAGTCAAAGTAGCCAGTAGCCAGTATCATGTCATCATATATTATGTTTCTTTGAAGTGTTTCACACTTTATATTTTTGTAAATTGTTAAACACAATCCAAAATTTCATCGTACCGACGGGACTTGAACCCGCAACCTCCGGAATAACATGTTCCGGTGCTTTGCCAATTAAGCCACGGTGCGTAGTATCGTTACGACGAAATTAGTGGATTGCATTTGTTAACCCAATTATGCATTGGTGGCGCCATCTATGACTACTAATTTCATAAGTTAATCATTCATGTCATGTCATCATGTTATACAATTGAGTTTGAGATGTTTATCTCCATTTCTTCGGAGATGATTATCATATCTCGATAATAAAATTTGAATGAGACCAAACGGGATGCATGATCTCTCAAACAAAAAATATTTTTTCAAATAGGTTAAGATTTGACAGAGTTCTGAGGTAACAAACTTTTAAAAAAAAACGTCGAATTGAGAACCTCCTCCTTTTTTGTGAAGTTGGTTAAAAACATTATACAAATATGAGGATATCTAAAAAGCACATATCATCATACAGTATCTAAATGATAACAATGGCCTTTGGAATTAAAATTACGATTCACAATCATAAACTATGTTTTAAATTTCAGATTAGATTAGACCTACTAGACTAGCGTGATTATTATTACTGACAATCTTACATGATACTAGAAACCTGACTAAATAAACTTATAGTCAAGGAAACAAAAAAATGATAATTACAATTTTACGACTATAATGTTCAATCTTCTTCTTCTAATACTATAAGAATCTTTGTCCTGACATACTAACTGACTGACTGACAGATAACGCACAGACTAAACAGCTGGTAGAGACTTGAAATTTGGAGGGTATATTAGTCTTAGTGATTATTATTACTGACAATCTTACATGATACTAGAAACCTGACTAAATAAACTTATAGTCAAGGAAACAAAAAAATGATAATTACAATTTTACGACTATAATGTTCAATCTTCTTCTTCTAATACTATAAGAATCTTTGTCCTGACATACTGACTGACTGACTGACAGACAACGCACAGCCTAAACCGCTGGTAGAGACTTGAAATTTGGAGGGTATATTTGTCATGTACATCTCTCACTTACGATTCGCAGATGACATCGTCATTATGGCAGAGACGAGACTTACAAAGGATGTTGAATGGCCTTGCTGATTCTTCTCGTCGCATCGGTCTCCGGATGAATTTGGATAAAACCAAAGTCATGTACAACGAGCACGTTGTTCCGGAACCAATTGCCGTAGATGGAATCCCACTCGAAGTTGTCACTAAGTATGTTTACCTAGGGCAGACGCTCCAACTAGGCAAACATAACTTCGAAAAGGAAATCCAGAGAAGAATTCAGATGGGCTGGGCAGCATTTGGAAAACTCCGTCGAGTCTTCTCGTCGCATATACCACAGTGCCCAAAGACAAAAGTCTTTAATCAGTGCGTCCTACCCGTCATGACATACGGAGCCGAGACGTGGACACTCACGGTTCGACTCGTCCACCAATTTGAAGTCGCTCAGCTAGCTATGGAAAGAGCTATGCTCGGTGTTTCTCTGCGGGATCGGATCCGGAACGAAGTAATTCGCCAGAGAACTAAAGTGATCGACATAGCTCATCGGATTAGCAAGCTGAAGTGGCAGTGGGCTGGTCATATCTGCCGTAGGACCGATAATCGTTGGGGAAGACTGGTTCTAGAGTGAAGACCGCAAATCGGAATCGGTAAACGTAGCGTAGGACGCCCTGTGACCAGGTGGAGCGACGAAATTCGCAAAGCGGTGGGCAGTGACTGGAAACAAAGAGCCGAAGATCGGGCTCAGTGGCATGACTTGGGAGAGGCCTATGTCCAGCAGTGGACTGATACCGGCTGATTATGATGATATTTGTCTTAGTACGAAAGGGTGTACTAAGAAAGTATTTTCTAAAATTCACCCCTTTAGGGGATGAAATGGGGGTTCAAAGTTTGTATGGAGAAACAAGATTAGATAGTATTTTCTATTCGAAACTTCTCTCAAGTATTTCAGTAAAAAAATAAGTAAACACGTGTTTCAGGCTTTTTCAAAATTCCACCCCTGAGAGGGTGAAATGGGCTAACAAAGTGTGAAAATGAATATTGTTTTGGATTGCGCTAAAATTTGGCATGCAGATTATGACGTTAGTATTTGTTAAGAAAGGATTTTATGAAACGGGGGTTCGAAGTTTATATGAAGAAACAAGATAAAATAGTCTTTTCTATTCGAAACTTCGCACAAGTATTTCTGTAAATAAATAAGTAAATACGTGTTGCAGGATTTCTGCAAGGGGTTGGTAAAAAAGTCTGAAAATCAATATGGTTTTTCGGGTTTTATAAATATGACGCTCTATTTCCCTTAGTCACACAATAACTTGAAAACGGGCGAACCCATTTGGCTTTTACTTCTTTGATGTCTTTTATGATAGAAAGGTTTTTACAATATAAACGTTTTAAGTTAATAAAAGAAGTCTTTACGCGGGGGAACCCGCGGGGCACATCTAGTATAATATAATAGTACTAATTTGTCAACTTTTTCGACTTAGGTTTCGTGCATGCCTAACGTGACCAGACGTTCCGTTTTGAACGGGACCGTCCCTTTTCTAGGTAATTTAAATCAAGAAAATATCTGGGACGCATTTATAAATGTCCCGTTTTTCGAAACCTTGCGAAAATTGAAGATATAAGGAATAAGGGCGCGTGGCACGTCGCCCGCGCGCGCTTTCTGTTACATTACCTAGCGTCACCGCGATGCAGACAGGTACGCAGACAAGCATTATGTGTGGATTATTTAATACTAATTTGTTTATTAGCCAATAGCCACGCGAATTTCTATAACATTTTTTTTTGCTAGAGGCGACATGATTGGATTATTTGTAATTTTTTTTTTTTCACCTAACTGGGTAGCACTTGATCACTATCTCACCTGATGTTAAGTGATGATGCAATCGATGATGGAGCGTGCTTACCCAGAAGCAGGGTATTCCATTCTTTGGCGGTTCGTATGATGAACGAAGAAGCAAATCGCTTCGTTCGGGTAGATGGTATATCCACCATAAATCGGTGGCGCCTTTTAGTGTCTCTGGATGTCCGATTATAAAATGGGGATGGTGGAATCAAATCATGCAATTCCATTGCACACTCTCCGAAATGTATTCGATAGAAAACCGATAAGCAAGTGACTTTGCGGCGATGCGCAAGACTCTGGAGTCTCTTGCTTACTAGTAGGTCGTCGCTTATGAGTTTCTTGGCTCTACTCTCAATAGCTTCCAGTGTCTCCAGCTGGTATTTGGCAGAACCATCCCAAAGGTGAGAACAGTACTCCATACACGACCGGACTTGTGCTTGGTAAAGATTAAGCAACTGTCCCGGTGTGAAGTACCGTCTTACCTTAGCCAAAATGCCAAGCTTTTTTGAGGCTAGCTGGGCTCTAGACTCAATATAAGTTGCTCAATATAAGCTCAATATAATTTAATTGAGAGTTGGTGTCAAAGAGATGCCAAGAAGCTCGAGATTGTTACTTATCGGAACGGACACATCCCGGAAAGTAGGGAGCCAGTAGGAATGGGCTCCGTTTAGCGGAGAAAAAAGAAAAATTTGTTCTTTATCCAAAAGCCACGCGAATTTCTCGGTACTGTTTTTTGTTTTTACTTATATAAAGTACCTACGTAATGTCCCGTTTTGAGAGAAAAAATAAATGGTCACGTTATGCATGCCCTCATACACTTCCTCAAGGATGCCATAACCATAGAAACGATAATAATACTCCATAGCCGCTTGAGACACCGCGGCCGCACTAGGCGGTGCTGTCCTAGACTAGTCCGCTAGCAGTGAGCATTAAATAGCCGTTACTTCATTGTTAATCTTGTGAATCATCTATCCTCTGGCAGTGCGGGGAAAAATGTGTTGTGGAAGCAAAGCAATTTGGCACATAAATTATTAACTTCAGTGTGAATTACAAGAATTTTGCGGCTCATTTCACTCAACCCACGCCCATTAGCGTAAAGTAAAATGTAAAATGTTGAATGGCACACTATTTGTGTTTTACTAGCCACTTTTCAAACAAAAATTGATAATTTACTATAGCGCGGCGTTCTCCTACGCATGTAAGGAGAATTATTGACTAAGAAATTTTATTGCTCGACTAACAGAAAACCTATTAAGACTTACCTTTCAATGTTCTCATTGTCTTCGTATTGTTCGTTAGTATTGGCAGCGGAACTGTCATATTCCTCTTCAGCTTCACTCTCACTTTCTTCCTTGTCACTGTTCTCGCCAAATTCTTCTTTGACTCGATGGTGACGATGACTTCCTTCGTCACTGGAAATGGTCTCTCTTTACTTTTTACTATTCCACTGAATTATTCTATTTAAAAAATAGCGAAATATCACATGATAGATCGCAAAATCTCAAATAAACCATTATACAGGAATCAAGCTAAAATTTTTATAATAGGTTGGGGAAAAAGTTTCTTCGCATTTTTAAGAAAATTCAAAACATTTTTTAATATAGTTTATTTACATTTAACTAAAGTATGTAGGTACCATTTTGTTCGATAACTTTTTGCCATCTTGTAGGTAGGGACATGATCCCATTACTATAGAAATTTTGGTGCTTCTGATCAAAAAGCTGCGACAAGTAGTTTTGGCAGTCCTCTCGTGATGTTAACCTGACACTGCCTAAAGAATTCCGAAGAGACCGAAACAGGCGGAAATCTGAAGGTGCAAGGTCAGGACTATACGGCGGATGCATTATCACCTCCCAGCCAAACTCTCTTAATTTTTGCTGAGTGGCTAAATATGTGTGAGGTCTAGCGTTATCATGATGAAAAACCACACGCCTTCTGTTGATTAATTCCGACCGCTTTCTCTCAACTTCTTGCTTTAATCTCATCAGTTGTTCACTGTAGAGTTCATAATCGATGGTCCTGCCTGGTGGTAACAGCTCATAATGAATAATGCCCTTCCAATCCCACCACACACACAGCATCACCTTGTTGCGACTTAACCCAGGTTTCGCCACAGTCTGTGGTCGTGAGGTACCCAAATATCGAGCTTTTTTGTGTACCCAGTTTTTTTCAAATGCGCCAAAACTGTTTTGTGGTCAATTTCCAGTTCTTCAGCTACGTCGTAGCTACTGATATGCCGATCTTGCTCCACTTTTTCAAAAATGGCATCCATTTTATCCGTAATAGGGGCGACCAGAGCGAGGTGCATCTTTGACATCAACATTTCCGGATTGAAAACGCTTAAACCAAATTTGTGCTACTCTCACAGACACTGCACTAGGTCCATAAACATCGCACATTTTTTTCGCGGCTTGCGTTGCATTTTTACTTTTTTTGTAGTAAAATTTTAAAATGTATCGAATTTCTTCATTAATTTATTCATCTTCACAGTACGAAAAACAAATGAAAATCACACATTTTCCTAATTTGAATATGGAATTATCTTCTTTAAAATTTAAACTTTTAATGATACAACAAGTTCATACTTACTATAATGCGAAAAGACTTTTTCGCCAACCTAATACGTACGTTATAAGAGGTGTAAGTAGATGACATCCAATAAGAAAGAACATTAAAATAAAGTAATAAAGTGGCCAAGTGCGAGTCGAACATGTAGGGTTCCGAATACAATATTTAACAAAATTGAATACATTTTGTCGAAAAATAAGTTTCTTGTATACCCCTTTTTAGTGTTCCATACCTCAAAAGGTAAAAAAAGGAACCCTTATAAGATCATTTTCTTGTCCGTCTGTCCATCTGTCTTTCTGTCTGTCTGTCTGTCCGTCTGTCCGTGTGTCACCACCGATTTTCTCGGGAACGGGTAGACCTAGCAAGTTGAAATTTATACCAGATACTGAGGTCTATAGTCCCTATTAGTATTAGGTGTATAAAAATCAAGGTCCTGATGCAACACGATAAAAAGATATGGGCAAATTTTGATTTTCGCGACTACTTGTAAGTACCAACATTTACATTAATTTTCATTTTTTTTTTTTTTTTTGAATTTTTCCTTTACTTATGCTGTAAGACCTTACTTTTAACCAAAATTAACAATTCTTGGTCAACCGGAAGTACCTTAGGTTTTCGACCCAAAACCTATAGGGTAGTTCCCGTTGACCCAGAACCATGAAATTTGGCAAGAAGCAAGGTTAAAAAAAGATGAAAATTAAAGGGTGTCCCCATACACACATAGTTTACGCCAATTCAGATAGACCTCTGAGATATATTAGCGCTCATAAAATTTAGAGGTCTAGCTTAATTGGTACCTACCAAGGTTGGTACGGAAGCCTTGGTGGGCGAGTCCAACTCGACTTGGCCGGTTTTTATTTACTTTATTCTGTGTTTAGTATTTGTTGTTATAGTGCCCATAGTAAAATATTCTTTGTGAAAATTTCAAATGTCTACCTATTCTACGGTCAGACGGACGGACGGAAGAACAGGAAACTCTCAGTAATAGGGTTCCGCTGGCATCTTTTGGGTTCGGAACCTTACAAATTAAGGGTAAAGTAATCATGATAAAATAATCGTTCTTTAAACGCTTGTGAAACCGCTGTCTGCAGCTGCTCTGCTAGTAATTGTATTGTATTTAATCAAAAATTAAAAACAGACAAGATTCGTCAAAGATCGCCAACATCTAAACTGATCTAACTAGCATGAATGACGTCATAGTCGAGTCCAAGTCATGTTTTCAGTTACATTAGAAGTGAAAGCGTTAATTTTTCAGCAGTTTTTTGGATAGAACAAAAACATAACATGTTTGCGAACAATTTTCATTAAAACGCAGAAAACCAACAGTTTTCGGAATAATTGGAGGAAGAAGAAGAATAAGGAATAATTAAGATAGTTTAAAAACTAATAAACCGACTTCAAATGCCCCGCGACTCCCGCGAGTCAATTTCAGTAGCAAGTTTCAGATGTTTATAAAATACTTATTAGATCTTGATAAAATTTAGATGGAGCTACTTTGGAGATGAATCCTACCCATAAAATAAAAATCTGGCTAAGTTGAGTTAGACACTACTAGACAAAAAGTGCTAACATGGAACAATTATCATCATCGCTTACCATCAGTTATTATCTGTTATTGCCATCAGTCGAGATAATGGTACAAACGCTAGCCTATATTTAAAAAAATCGTCAAGTAATTAATTCTATCTTAGAAGCGACAACTCACTATAGTCGAATTTTTAATTAGACGGAGTAAACTGACAGGTCAAAGTGTCACTTATCAAAATAATGTTGCCAACATTCAAACTTAGTGATGATCTTTTTTATTTTTATCGTTCAAAGAACTGAATTATAGATTAAAACACTTAAATCAATTAGTACGTATAAGTTCTAGTTAACTGAATTATGTATTTGATCAATGTATTAGACATAAGCATATAAACTCCAGCGTACTAGTTGAATAAGGATGATAAAATATATAATACTTTTAGGAAAACTTTAATATGAGTTATTGAACTAGTTCACTGAATTGATATGACTCCATTAACTAAATCTTTTATACCACATGCCTATTTTTATTTCATGAAAAAGTGGCAATACTCGTAATGTCATTTTACTCCGTTTAATTAAAAATTCGACTATAGTGTCCCTTAACATCAGATGAGATGTCTTGTCTATATATCTCTCTATCTATATCTCTCTCGTATATAGCTCGTCAGCCTCTTAAGAGAACCTACAGAACCTAATTAAAAAGATGTCTATTTATAATAGATAAATAGATAGGTAATGATGGGTTAACAATGAACTCAGCGCAATTACTAAGTTGTATATTATGATTGTTATTAGTCTATAGGTGGCATAAACAAGTGGTAAAATAAAATTAGTTGTAAATTTCAGCTATCTATAGGTAATAACTTGTGTTGTCACCATTACACTTGATATTTATGTCGGCAGATTTACCTATCAGATTAATTATGGAGTTTTCCTTGAAAATATCTATTGAACTATGCAAACCACTTATGCTTAGTATACGTTTCAACTTCCTTCATAGCGCAAACTCACTTTCTCTTATATCATCAGAAAACTATACCCTCAATTTTCCACCTCACAGTTCTGTGTTTTTGACAAATCATTTACAATACAGGCTGTTCGACTATGGAACTCTCTACCTGAAGATATAAGATCTGAATCCATTAATATATTTAAGGATATTTAAACATTTAAAATTAAAACAGTTTTATTTGTCAATGTAACTGGAGTCCCCCCTGACTATTTATTTATTTACTTTTTTCTAACGGTGTTGTTTGTTTTATTTATTAATTTATTTAAGTAAAATCTAATTATTGATTTTTTTTACTGTTTTAGTTGCATAAGTTTAATTTACGTTAAATATTTGAGCCACTATAGGTAGTACTACTACTACTAATAATATATAAGTACGTACGTACTTATATATTATTTTATATCTTATAGGCTAGCGTTTGATCACTATCTCACTTCTTGGTAAGTGATAATGCGGTCGAAGATGGTAAGCACGCTTGGCCTAGAATGGGAACTGGCTCTCAAGAATATGAGTTAGCTAAGTTTATCTGTAGGTGTAGGTATATGTAAGTTATTAGCGTTCAGAGTAATACAACCTTCTTTAATCATATGTTCTAAAAATTAAATCGATTCGAAAAATTAATCCTCTGAAATATTGTAATTTTTAACGCGGTATCTCGGAATCAAAAAATAATGTCTAAATTTATTTTTACTGGAAACACTCTGAATTGTACAAATCAAGCTAAACTATTAGGATTTGAGATAGATGCACTATTATCATGGAAGGAGCATATAAACACGACTTGCACAAAAATGGCTAGGGGAATCTATGCTTTGAAACAGCTAAGACCTACTGTATCTGAATCGCACTTAAAAGATGTATACTACGCACATATACACTCAATTATGTCATATGGGGAAATTGTACAGATAATGATCGTATACTAAAAATGCAAAAACGTGCTATCAGAGTTTTAGTGAAAGCCGAGTATAAAGAATCATGCAGAACTAATTTTAAGAATCTTGAAATTTTAACATCAATATATATACATTATACATCTTTGAAATATTAAAATATGTTAGAAACAATTTAGAAAAGCTTGAAACTAGTGGACAAAAATCTATTCGTAATGTAAGAATTAAAAATATTTTAGTGCCCATCCCGAAAAGGTTAAAACTGGCCAAAGAATTACCTGATGCCATGGGAATTAGTTCTTGTACTATTAATTATTCTGTGGAATTAGCATCTATAGGTAATAAACTACCTGAATCTATTAAATCTGCAAAAACATAATTTATTTTGTTTTAATGCCAAAAAACTTTTGTTATCAAAACATTATACAACGTCAAAGAATTTTTAATTAGCGATTATCGTAATTTCAAATTCGTAAATTCTAGTAATTTATTCAATAATTGACGAAGCTTCACAGCAGATTATTATAATACAATGTTACAATTTACAATGTTAATCAATTACTCCGTCGATTGGGAACAGATTCGAATGATTCTTTTTTTAAACGGTAGGGTACGTTTTTGAGATGGTCCCGTTGTAATTTTATTGAGATCTGATAAGTATCTCCAGAGATATGATGATAAACGTCTCAAAATTGCTACTGAAATTGAGTCGCGGGGGATAGAAGTCGGTTGTTTTAGTTTTTAAACAATTTTAATTATTATTAGTTACAAGTTTGAGGTGTTTATCTCGATATCGCTAGACATTTTCATCAGATCTCAATGAGTTGTATAATAGGACCACCGAGGAATGTACCCTAGTAAAAAAAACATTAAGGAAGAATAGAAAAATTGACCCTCCTCCTTTTTGGAATTCGGTTGAATATAGTATGCAAGTTTAGAACAAAGTCCACTTACTTGTTCTTTGCGATGTTAAAAGTATAATGGCTCAAGCGCTTCACTCTCGTCGGCTCTGAATTTTCAGCTTCAGGTCCCCATATCAGTAAATCACTTGAAAGTTCTCCATTGTTAATTTCCCGCTTAGTCTTTGGATTCCGACGTGCGAGCACGATTTCCTCAGGCGGTAAAAAAGATGTTATAAACCCTTGAAATACTTCCTTCTCATCTTGATCGACGCCTTCTAGTCTGGTGTAACTTTTTGGTATATTTTTCACTATAAACTGGTCGGAGGAATCCCCTAAATAATCTTTGGGTATCTCGATCAGATAATATGCAAGTAAAAGTAGGCATACAAAGCATGTAACTGTTAAAAATCTGTGTAATTTCGCACTTTTTTGCTTTATTTTTATGGAGACAAATTCTGGTGGATTTTGCGCGAGCACCCGCGTCATGGCAAATGGTGACTGACTGAATGTCTGACTGACAATGTTCTGTCAGAGCAGTCACGAGTTCGTAACTGGAATGGAGCTACACGGGAGCTACGTATGCGAGCTGCGTGAAGGAGATTGTAAAATTGACCCTGCAGGAACACGTAAATTGGTAATGAACTGTGTGATTTCGTCATTGTGGGGTCTTAGAATAGATGTAGGATTCAGGTGCAATAAAATGCTCTTAAAACATCGGTGCATACAAAAACCACATGCTCTGATCTTTATTAAAAGCGTTTAAGGATATTTTTGCTGTAGAATCTTTTTTCGTACGCCGGTTGCACAAGTAGTATAAGGGCGGCCGAATATAATGTGTATTTTTCGGTTCTGTCCGAAAATTCAGAAATTAAATAGAGCCAGAAACTTTGTTTCTGGCTCTATTTATTGGGAAAATAATAATAATAAATACTATCAACCCAAAACCCGCGCACCGCACTCGAACGTCCCGATCACTCCGTAGTGGATCAATCGCGTTTGCTCGTTATATAATACCTACTTCACATTTTCTTTCTTAGTGCACAATTTTTTAACTCTGCTCCAAAAATGCATTTACGAAGCCTGTATACATTGTTCGAAAATTAAAAATTATGCACCATACAACGGAGCGTGCGGTCACGTTCTCCTGTTTTCATTCACGCTAGCGCAAGTTCAAAATATATAGATTGACATTTATTTTTCCGCAACAAAGTTGTAATTTCCATAAATTTTTTACTTGCGTTAGCGGGAATGAAAACAGAAATTGCATTTTGTCTAGGGGGCCTAATCAGAAAAAATCTGACGTAGTTACGATCGTTTGCATTCGGGGTTCATCAGAAGCCCACGAACAAAACGCTTAACCTTATGACTTAAAAAATACAGACACGTTAGCAAGGGCCTTTCAGCGGGCGTCAGAATCTTTCCGACGGAAAAAATCTTATAATTTGCGGCCGACCTTAGTGCCGTATATTTTTAAATGTTTAAACTAGTTTATGGTCCCGATTGACAGAGTATTGATTTGTTTACACCTATGACACCTGTCTTTATGCCTATCTGTTTTGTTGTTTACTATTTTTCTGAGGATTTTCCAAGTTTTCACCACCTAGAAAATGATTAAGTTTTCAGATTTAACGAAGCAGATGCATTTAATAAATGATATGATCATATCGGATATGGTTTGCGGTAATGTCGATGAATTTTATTTACCCAAAAACTGATAGCCAATATTTCATCTAGCTAAACAGTACTGATCTTAAATGTTTTGAGGTATTGTAGGTGATTTTATAAAAGTATTATGTGTCCTCTATTTATCTATTCGAAGTGTTTAGTTTTCTCTCAATTATTATCAGTATAAACGACACGTTAACATTAAGACTCTGGGCGTGCCCTTAATTTTGCGTCTTAACGTGTCGTTATGCTAATAAACTTGTTATTTATAAACGTAAGCACATTGTATCACAGTCCACTGTTGGACAAAGGCTTCTCCAAAACACGCCACTAAGCTCTCTCTGGTTATCTCAATGCTGAATTGCATCAATATTGGTTCAGTACAACGAATAATTTCATAGGTATAATTATAGTTTCAACAACAAATATATTTTGATTTTGAGTACCTAGTGAAAAGTATACATGTGAATCAAATGTGTTTTTGTGGCTAGTCTTTAAATTATTGAAAAAAATAATTATAATAATCATCATCATTAACAGCTAGTATTCGTCCATAGTTAGCCATAGGTCTCTCCTGTGGCACGTCACTTAAATGGATCTACCGGTTGTTTCCAACCGCTGCCAGCTAACATGCGTAAGTATATCTATGCTCCACCTAGCTGGAGGGCATCCTAGGATAAAAATGAGTTCTTTAAATAAATCTAATACTATAAGAATCTTTGTCCTGACATACTGACGGACTGACTGACTGACAGACAACGCACAGCCTAAACCTCTGGTCGTAGAGACTTGAAATTTGGAGGGTATATTTGTCTTAGTATGTAAAGGTGTACTAAGAAAGGATTTTCCACACCCCCAAAATTCACCCCTTTAGGGGATGAAATAGGGGTTCAAAGTTTGTATGGAGAAACAGGATTATATAGTCTTTTGATTCGAAACTTCACACATTAATAATTAATAAATGAGCATAAACATTAATAAATGAGCAAATACGTGTTTCAGGCTTTTTTGAAATTCCACCCCTAAGAGAGTGAAATGGGGTAACAAAGTCTGAAAATCGGTATTGTTTCGGATTGCACTGAAATTTGGCATGCTGATAGTTATTACGACGTTAGGTGGAACTCCCCTGAGAAATGATTTTATAAAGACACCCCTTAAGGGGTTCAAAGTTAGTAAGGAGAAACAAGATTAGATAGTTTTTTCTATCCGAAACTTCTCCACAAGTGCTTCAGTAAATAAATAAGTAAATACGTGTTGCAGACTTTTTCGAAATGCCACCGCTAACAGGGTGAAGTGGGGTAACAAAGTCTGAAATAAAATTTTGTTTCGGATGCCGCTGAAATTCGGTATGCAGGTAGTTATTTTGACTTAGGTATCTGCTAAGAAAGGATTTTTCAAAATTCACTCTTTTAGGGGATGAAACGGGGGTTCAAAGTTGGTATGGAGAAACAATACTAGATTGTTTTTTCCATTCGAAACTTCACACAAGTGCTTAAGTGCTTAGTAAATAAATAAGAAAATAAGTATATCAGGCTTTTTCGAAATGCCACCCCTAAAAGGGTGAAGTGGGGTAACAAAGTCTGAAATAAATAAATATTGTTTCGGATTGCGCCGAAATTTGGGATGCAGATAGTTATTTTGATGAAGGTATCCGCTAAGAAAATATGTTTCAAAATTCACTCTTTAAGGGGATGAAACGGGGGTTCAAAGTATGAACCGATTTATTTGGCTTTAACTTCTTTGATGTCTTTTATTATAGAGAGGTTTTTACAAAATAAATGTTTTAAGTAAATAAAAGAAGTCTTTAACGCGGGCAAAGCCGCGAGGCACTTCTAGTAAATAATAACGTAGCTACTAAATAATAATACAAACATTTGAAAACAGGGTAGATGAGCGTACCGTAAATTCGAGGTCTGTGGTGTAGACACTACGAAATAAATTGATTATTCATTCGTTGGGTAGATACCATTACAAGTAGTCGAAAAATTCACTTCGTATTGTCAGCAAAGAGCGCTAGCTTATTTACAACATATTTTCAACCGGTTCCAAAAACGAGGAGGTTCGCAATTCGTCTGTATGTTTTTTTATGTACGATTACTCTGCCAATTGTGAACTGGTTCGAATGATTATTTTTCATGGGTAGGGTACTTCTCATTATACAATTCTTTAAGATATGATGATAAACACCTAAAACTTGGGACTGAAAAGTTTTAATTATTCTTGAGGAAATGTAGTCCTTCAGTAAATGTTATCAAAATCTGATTATTATCTCCAAAGATATGACGATAAAAATGTTAAACTTGCTGCTGAAACTGACGCGCGTGGCATGTGTAGTCAGTTTTTTTTTTAGCTTTTAACAACAACTTCATTATTTAAATTGATGCTACGGCAACTTTTATCTGGATTTAGTAGAAGAATCTGCAAACGAAGCATCAAGTTTCACTCGTCATCTTCTTACGACGAAGAACTGGTTTTCCCGCATATCGTGGTCCAACAAGAAACGCTACGTCCTTGCATTACTGGAAGACGTCCGAAGTGCTTGGACACTATCCTTGCTACTGAAATCCTTATGGAACTGTCGTCTTAAGGACTCCGTGCTCTCTATGAACGAGTAAGAACAAATTCATATAATAAGAGTTAATTTTTACAAAGCTTTAAAAGTTGTTCTTAAACCTCTGAAGAAAAGGATATAAGCTACAAGATATACAAATTAGTATACATGCGATAAGAATGAACCACTGTTCATTCTTATCTCTATATCTATCTTAGTGTATAGATAAGTATTTAAATTTGGATTTATATTTAGTAAGTAAAGCAGCGCCATTTTCAAAGTTTGCACGCCTGTTATGGCAAAACATGACGATCTCTTGAATATTTTATTAAAACTTTTTGTTATGTTATACGCAAATAAAAGATCTTTATCTTTATCCTTATCTTTAATCACATACGGAATCTTCAAGTCAATCTTCAAGGCAAATGCTTGTCAGTATTCAATAAGTTTTATGTGACTAATCTATGTTTTTACCTATGTCCGTTATAGGCGTTAAAGACTTTAAAACCATCCAACCGATGTGCCTCAAACTAGTTTTATTAGAAAGGCAAATAAATAATGCGAAGATGGTTTTAAATCATTAAAACAATGCATTAGGCAAATTTATTTTTTTATTAGCTTTTTATTAGCTTCACCTGTATGTTTGTATGTTTGTAACCGACTTCTTTGGGCGCGATTTTGACCCACTTTAAACGGCCAGATTTCGTTCAAACTTTGTAGATTTATCGAGGACCGATGACAATACACTAATTTGATAAAAAATTATTCCATTTTTCAACTAAAAAGTAGAAAATAAATAATAGTTAAAAAAAACTAAAAAACACGCTTTTTATAGAAAACTGAACTAAAAAATAGAAAATAAATTGAAATTAAGAATAATGTTAAAAATTTCAATGTATATAAATTAATAATAGTGTGAATAAAAAAAAATATTTTATTTTAAAAAAAGCGTGGGGTGCTTTTAAGATATTATCAAAATGATAATCACTCTACTCATATCTGTCAATAAAATATTTATAACTATTGACACCATGCACCTCACGCTTTTTTTTAAATAAAATATATTTTTTTTATTCACACTATTATTAATTTATATTTATTGAAATTTTTAACACTATTCTTAATTTAAATTTATTAAAATTTATTTTCTATTTTTTAGTTCGGTTTTCTATAAAAAGTGTGTTTTTTAGTTTTTTTAAACTATTATTTATTGTGCTAGTAACACACGTCGGGTATCTGCTAGTGTGACTATAATTTACCAATTAATTATATTTTTATTGGATATTTTTATTTTGGAGATTAAAAAAAAAATTAAGCAACGAAAATGAAGGGATATCCGTGTGGTAAAGTGCCGAGAACGCTGGCTGCATTCCCGCGTTGAATCGCTAAAGACATTATTTGTCCTAGGAATGACCCAGCCCTTTTGTCACCATCGTGTGTAATCGTGGCATCGACAAGGCGTGGAGCAATTTTTTTTTGGAATGTTTTGTTGCTCGGATCCCAAGGACCAAAAGTTTCAACACTGTACACACATATTATGTAGCATAAATATGTAGCTACCAGTAAAGATGCATAATTAATTTGTTTTGAAGTGGCAATAGCCCAATGGCTAAGGCGTCGGCCTGGCGACCGAGTGGTTGTGTGTTCTATCCTCACCCATTGCACTATTGATGTGAACCCACTCCAGACACAAGCTTATTTAGCTTAGTTGGAAGGGTTAACAAGACTACTAGTAATGTGCAACCCACATTGCTAGTAAGCTTTTAAAAACAAAATATTTAGATAGAATTACAATGCTGCATCGAGTTTGATCCTGCATTGGTCAAAGTGAAATTACTACTGAAAACATTGTATCGACATTATGTCGCATAAGTGCACTAATAATGTGCGCTTTTCTGCTTCGGTAAAGGAAAAACATCGTTAACAAACCTGCCACCCTCAAGTTAGAAAATCTGTCGCCAAACATCTAATGTGTTCCGGCAGCTCTATCCTTGAGAGCCAGTTTCTAGGCCTAGCGTGCCTAGCTATCTTTGACCACATCATCACTTAACAACTTGTGAGATCGTGGTCAAAAGCTAGCGCTAGCTTTCAAAAAAAAATTATAAACTCCACTAAAAGAAATTACGTTTTTTGTGCACAGAAAACCAGCTTGGAGCAGTTTCGACGAAGTGCCGACTGACCATAACAGGACTGCACTACCTACAAACATTCTTGCGCAAGTTATGAAGAGTGATCGCCATTGGTTTATTAATTTAGAATCTGTATGTTTATTCAGTTATTTAGTTAGATTATTATGGTTATAGTCAATCTCACTGAAAAAAAAAATTATATTAAGGAAAACTAGAAGCGCCCCGCCCCAGCCTCTTTGCTCAATCTTTAAAATGTCCTAATCCATTATACTGGCTATATTTGTGCAGAATTGCAGCTAAATCAGTCGAGCCGTTTGACCGTGAAGAGCTCCCAAACATACAAACAAACAAATGTACAAACTTACTTTCGCATTTATCATATTGGGTTGATGATATAATTTTTTTATCTTATGAGAATCTATGTATGTACTTATGTTGGTACTATGGCACACAACTGATAGCATTACTCATTTTATCGATGATCCACCTGACTTTCTACCAAAAAGTAGCTTACCACCATCAAGGAGAAAATCTGCCGCCATAACCTTACGTTGTTCCGATAGTATACCCCTTTAGAGTGGGAACTTTCTAGACCTAGCGCCTTCACTACCATCCTCGCCCTCATCATCACCACCAGGCGAGATAGTGGTCAAATGTTAGTCTATAAAATATAAAAAAAACTACTACAGATTCAGGAACGGACCGATACTCTTTACACACGTTATACGTACGTACGTTTTAAGCTTACGAACAGGTAGGTAATAATGCCACATTTAAGAATAAGACGGCTATAATATGCTTTAAGTTGTAACTAATAAGGTTATTTAACCTCTGAGTAACTTTACATAATACTTACTAGCTGATACCAACGACTTCATTCACGTACAAAATGAATTTTGTCACTAAAAGCTCTATAAAATCAACATTTGTGTGATCTGAGTTATATCATTAAAAAAAAATCATTTTCACGGTAAGTAGCCTATGTTCACCCTCATGCTCTGAAGCATCTCCTTCTCCGTTTAGGCGTGATTAGGTAACTATCAGACAGTGACAGAGTTCCAAACGGTTTTATAATATTAGTCAACTGCAAACAAAAGATATGAACTGAATGACTGTTGAATCTACTGGTGTTTCGGAAGTACTCCCTCCCATCAGAGATGAAACACCAAGAAACTCCACTTCTTAATTCATTTTTTTTAAATTCATATTAAATAATTTAAATTTACAAAAAATAATGATATTATCATACAATTTATATTATATCTTGGAGCTTGGGGCATTCAGGCCAAGCATTTTTGTCATTCATATAGTAATTTATCGTAGTAGTAGTACTTAGTACGATTTCTTCATTAAATTGGATTTATAAAGCTTTTAAATCTGCTAGTTCAATATCTTTAGGAAGTTTATTATTATATATAAGATTAAAATGGTTACTGTGAGTCAACCTTAAGAGATAGACATATGCTGTCGTGGACTATTTTGTAGCTCTTATTAAATTGTACAACTCTTGCATAAAAAATATTCTTCTATCTATTTTCAATTAAGCAGCGTTCGTAAGAAACGTGTTTTTTCGACCGTTTTTTTGCCGACTTAGGTTGCAAATTAGGTCTCCACGAATGTACCTTTGATTTAAACGGGATAATATATAGCCTATTTTCATTCCGAAAGTCCATTCTATGTATTAATGAAAGAATTTTTCAAATCGGTTCAGTAGTTTTTGAGCCAAATCATTACAAACATACAAAAATACAAATGTTCTCTCTTTATAATATTAGTATAGATAAATTGTTTAATATAATTAATACTGTTAATTATATGATATATATTAATTTATATAATATTGTTGCATAGATGAGATGGAAAACCACGTTATTATTTCAGGAAGCGCAAGCAATAGTTCTGTCAGAGCTTCTGACGGTATCTGGAGGGCCAGTGATGTGGGCAGTGTTGCGAAGAGCCGAGGTATTGTACCAGCGTTACCGGCACAAGCAGCTGCAAAGTCTGCAGGAGAGTAACATAGCAGAGGAACAGCCTGCTATATTGGTATGTTTTTTTTTCAAACGACTTTCAAAACAGAGGAGTTTCTCAATTCGTCTGTTTTTTTTTTTGCATGTATGTTACGCGATTACTCCGTCAATTGTAAACCGATTCGAGTAACTATTTTTTTAACCGACTTCAAAAAAGGACGTTTCTTAATTCGATCGTATAACTTCGTCGTCTATGAGCCGATTTTGATGATTATTTTTTTGTTGGTAAGGAGATATCCCTAGAATGGTACCTTAGTAATTTCATCGAGATCTGATAAGTATATTTAGAGATATGGAGATAAAAACCTTAAACTTGGTATAGAAAATTATTAGCGCGGCATTTGAAGTCGGTTCTTTTAGTTTTTTAAACAATTTTATATTGGCACAGTACTTTTCAAGGTTTCAAGGTCATTGTAATTTCATCGAGTTTTGATAAATATCTCCAGAAATGTGGAGGTAAACACCTAAAACTTAGTACTGAAAAAGTAGCGCGGCGATTGAAGTAGTTTTTTTTTCGTTCTGTATACGATCCTTAATTATCATAATATGCGAAGCTGCGGAAAGGTCATTATTTTATCAATGTTTTACCGATATACCGGCTACAATGTTTTTCGACGATAGGGAAACGTCCTTTCTGTCTAAAACGTTAATTATATTGTTTTTATTATCAGAAGCGAAGCCACGATGCGCATGCTAATGAGAATTATTCATTTAAGACCTGAAGAAAATGTTTAACTTGATTCCTACTTCTCAAACGCATCGTCAGCCAACTTTACTTTGGAAGAAACATGTGACGCAATACTTACGCACTTTAAACATAAACTCTACGTATCCTATGTCTTTCAGTCGATTTATTTCTTGCAGCCAGGAAAACGCGACACGCCAAGTCAAAGAAAAATTGCTGGAGGTACATCGCTGCAGAATGCTGCTAAAATTAAAGCTGCTGGACCTGCCCAAGGTCATGTAAGTAATTGCGGGGCGCATTATATTAGATGTATATGTATACATCTAATACCTGTGCCCCGCAGTTAGATACATTTAATAACTGGGCCCCGTGGCGTTGCTCGCGTATACAAGTAGCCTTTGTTCGGAGAAGATACATTATATTGGATATCCCTGCACAAAATCGGTAGAGCCATTTGACCGTAAAGTGGTAACAACTGACTTTTGCATTTATAATCTTGGTGTTAATATACTTGTAATTATATATACTTATAATAGCTATTTGGTATTACTACAGGTGGTACATGTTAGGAGCATTATATTGATGTACTGTCTGACTTGCTACCAAAAAGTAGCTTACCTCGTAGCTTACCATCAAGAAGAAAAGCTACCGACATAACCTTACGGTGTTTCGGCAGCACATAGCTCTTGCGAGTCAGAGCATTCTAGTCCTAGCGTGTTCACCATCTCCGACCACATCATCGCTTACCACCAGATGAGATAGAGGGCAACGCCTATCAGATTAAAAAAAAATATATAAAGCTGAATGTTCGGTGTATTAACGCGACACTGCAGCTATTCTAATTTTTTTTTTAAACTTTAACCGTTTCTTAGTTGGAAGCTAGACTAGCGGAATGGAATGCTACAATAAAGTCAATGAAAGACACCCTTAAGTTAGAAGAGCTGGATATGTCCTGCAATGACGGCACTCATAGGAAAATTTGGATGGTTAACAGACCCAAGCCTGAGGCCATAGAAACTGTGGATTATGTAAGATTTTCCTAAGTACCAATTTTTATTATGTAAATAACTCCTAAGGGTATAAAGATATAAGTGTGACGTGTGTATCTGTATCTGTCTATGGTATCGTACCTCCCAAACAGATAAACTTATTTTATTAAGTTAGTTCTTTTGGATTTTACTCCATGAATCGATTCATATATACGACCCGCGGTACGGAAATTATATGAGGGGGAATATTAATCGCGCTGGCATAAAGCCTTGTTTTCTATCAATCTTCGCGTTACCTACCAAAAATCGTTCTGTCAAACTTTGCATATGCAAATCACGTTATGTTTTCTGTAAAATTCAAATGTCAATCTTGATTCTATATGTATGTGTGCGTGTGTGTGTGTGTGTGTGTGTGTGTGTGTGTGTGTGTGTGAGAGAGAGAGAGAGAGAGAGAAAAAAACTCCAGTTGTGGAACAAAAACATAGTAATCTACACCTGGGGCATCACTTGGAATCTACAAAACACTATCTCCTCACCAACTAACAGCAGATATGTCGTGTTTGGGCTCATTGAAATGGTTTCGATGAACAGATTATTCAAAAAATTCTGAAGAGTGATTTAAAATATAAAATTTAAGTATTACGGGTATCGCACACTACACGTAAAGGAAACTGAACGTCACCGTAGCGGATCAGTAGCTCCAGCACGTCGCCGTATCTACGGCAAGGCGTTACATTACTAGGGGAAATTGCAGCATATATAAATATTAAACCTAAACAACCTTAGGTCTTTGATTATTTACAGGTATATGTCAATGTCGTAAGAATGAATTATGTATGAATAGCCCGCAAAATAAGTTTATACGGCTCTCTCTTAATGTAACGTCTTGGCTTGGCGTCACTGGGGAGATACGTAAACGCGGCTACAACGAGTTGACTGCGCGCTTGAGGTTTGTAAGTGTGTTCGTAAGCTTATCCCGAGGCGAGGCGATTACGTTACGATGTAGGTAGGTATATAAAGATTATTTACGCTTAATATTTGAGCCACTAGGTATTTATATACAATGTTAAGTTTATTTATAGGTATATATGTAAGTGATTAGTGTTTAAAGTTGTTAGATACACCCGTCATTAGTCACATGTTCTATCCTCTCCATCCTAAGGTTGTCTGGAAGAGATCGCTATTAGCGATAAAACCGCCCATTGTAACACATTATTCTTAAGTTAATATGTAAGTTAGTTTTAAGAAGGTGTAACAATATAGAGTTATCTATCTATCTATCTATCTATATGTCCGGCAATTCTTCTTCTTAGTCTTATTACTCTTATTAGTCATGGGGTCTCAACTTCATCTCATGACATGTCGGTACTGTTATTCCATTTTGTTTTGCTCTATTCTATCACCAATTTTTTACGTAGTTGTTGCGCTCATTTAATTGTGTTGTAAATTATATAAAAAAATGTAATCACACTCTGTACTTTGACTGGTAATTTTATACTTCAAGGTTAAATAACTGACAAAGGGTGTGAAGGGTGATGAGCAACAGAGTCATGTAAGAAGAGCTACCACTAAGACTGCCAAAGAGGCAATTATTTAATTAAAAACGCATCATCAGAGCCTATGGCGTTCATTATTCGGTAGGTTATCCGTAATTCAAAACCATAATTCATGACTGCTGGTTGCCGACGCACAAAATCAAAGTATCAGAATATCGGCCAATCACCGTCATTCACCCCATTAGACTATATAGGTTATCCATCAGTCACAGCCGTGACTGCCAGCAAACTGACAACAAAACCTATCGAGTAATGGACGCCTATGGTGTTACAGATATTCATTGGCGACGGTGAACACTTACATCAGGCAGGCCATTAGCTGGTTTGCTTACTATTAGGTACATAAAAGTATCACTGTTTAATAGTTTTTAAATTTTCCTAGATCCAGCTACTGCCTTCTTCAATTGGCAAGCGGATCTTGTCTTATTTGCCTCAAGCTCAGTTGAACGAATATGCTCATGTCAACAAATACTGGGCGTACTTAGTGGACGATTATAAAGCTGAGGTGGCTGCGAAATTGAAGTTAAACACCGACTTTGACAGGCTAAATGTAAGTGAACAACAGAGAATACCTAAGCAATTCTAATACCATACTAGTGGCTCTGTGAGCTGTAGACCTCACGAGTCTTTGCATAGCATAATACTAACACACCCCCAACCTCTTGATTTCTGTCGAATGAAAAATTTGTTCAGACAAAAAAAGATGCGTCTTAATAAAATTACTAAGTGAGGATATGACTATATCTGTGTTCTGTGGATATGACACTAACTATATCTGTGTTCTGTGGATATGTCCAAGTGAGTTAGTTACTACAGAGTATATCTTGAGAGTCGTCATTTGTTCAAAGAATAACCAAACAATTACAATTTTGGACGTTTCCAATTATTTACTCTAGAGTAACTGTTATCTGAGTTTGGTCAAATTTTCTTTGAGTAACAAAAAGTTAACCCCCCATATAGATTATAAGACAGATTATTATATATGTCAAGATTATATACAGCGCCAGAACTGCTGTAAATGTGTGGTTTATGAGTACAGACTCATAATCTTATGTAGGTATGTAATGTAATGAATGTATTATTGTAAATGGTAATACCGTTCTAATTATCAATAAATGAATAAATAATAAATAAATGTAGTAGGTATACCTACAAGTATCACTATCTTTTTACTGAAGAAGAGGCCACAATCCTTAAACGAACTAATCGAACGGATTTATAATATTACCTTGTTGCTTATTTTATAACTACTACAGACTTCTATTTATTCGGCAGATGTTTTTTATACCTTACGCTAGCGTTTGACCGTGGTGACTATGGTGGTAGGACACTATCTAGTGACCTATCGGCTACCCTCAAGTTAGAAAATCTGTCGTCAAAACATCGGCCAGACATAAAAAAATACCACTTTCTTATCTGTCGGTAAGTGATTATGCGGTCGAGGATGGTAGCACGCTAAACCTGGTATGTAAACTGGCTCTCAAGAGCAGCTGCCGGAACACATTAGAAGTTTGGCAGCAGATTTTCCAACTTAGCTGCCAGACGGACACTAGACAGTATCCTAGTATCCTGATAGGTACTATATGCTGATAGTATTATAGATAGTATAGATACTATATGCAAGATGCTGATAGGTACTATAATTGCTCAGATTTCAAATATTATGTATATTTTTCAGGAAATCATGCTTCGCCACGATATACTCCTAGACCTAGTGGAGCCAATGGACATCGGCACCATTGGCCTTCTAAGTTCTATAGGCTACGTGAGCACAGCTATGTCAGCGAGGTTCCGACCACTACCGAGCATGAAGACCAGCTTAAAATCTGCTGGAGCATACTCTCTCAGAAACTTCTTGAGTGACAAGTTGAATAGAGACTATAAAGTAAGTAAATCTGCAGAAACTCGAAAATATAAATCTTAAAGTGAATATGGATAAAACCAAATCAATACAGTTTAAAAATTATAGACAATAGGAACTGCAGTTAAATATTAAAAGTAAAGGCATTAAAATAATTAAGGTTAACGAAACAAATTTCCTTGAAATTGATTCCAACTTAAACTGGAAAGCTCATATTAACAAAGTCAACATTACATTATCCAAATACATCTACGCTATATCACTACTAAGATCATTATCTTCAGAAAAAATTGCAATAAATGCATATTATGGGTACGTTTTTCCCCTCGTTAGCTATGGTGTAATGCTCTGCGGGAATACTGTAGAAGTAGAATGTACCTTCTTTTACAAATCTTTTACAAAAAAAATGTCTTAGATGTTTTTTTCGATTAGATAGCATGGACACACTTCGTATATTTTTAAACATAACAAATTTCTAACCTTAGATTGTATTTTTATTTACCAGTTGTGTAATTTTTTTAAAGAAAATTCAAACATTTTCTTTGCAAACAAATCTAGTCGTTCAGATATATTACGCACATAACATAAGTATAACGTGTATATGCCTCAAGCAAATAACACCCTTTTCCATAAAAGTTCCTATTTCACAGCAATCAAGATATACAACCATATGCCAGTTGACATCAATGCGTTAAAAAACCCTCAATTTAATAAAAACTTAAAATCTTGGTTAATTAGAAAGGGTTTTTATAACATAAATGAGTATTTTCAAGATAAAAATAATATACATAAATTGTAAAAAATACAGTTTTAAAGTACTTTATTTATATGCAATAATAGTTAATATACCTACTTACCAAATAAGATAGTGTAATGTAATATAGTTTTTTTTAATTAAGTTAATAATATATGTATATAATTCATACATACTTTTATAGACTAGTTCTAACTTACTAATAGATTAAGGTATATTTTAACACAATGGCTTTGAGCCTTATTGTACGCCCGAAAAGGGTAAAACTGTTGTTACTCAAATACAAAACATACCATCTCTGTACACAGTATATTTACAATAAATATATTTTGATTTTGATTTTGACATACACTCTCAAGAACTTTTTGAGTGCTACGTTGAATAAGGACTGTAAAATAAGTAAATCTGCAAAAGCATACACTCTCAAGAACTTTTTGAGTGCTAAGTTTAATAGACACTATAAAGTAAGTAAATCGCGTATTGAATGACCGATGTGAAGACCGCCCATTGTTATATACCTTGTATGCTAGCTATGTAACTGTGCTGGTATTATTCAATAAAGATTATTATATTCTATTGTAGGTATATTAGAATTTGGTTAGAACTACTATCGGGATTATTAATAGATATATCAACGGGTTGTTAACCTTGTTTAAAATATTGTAGCGGAAACCCATGCCAATTCGCAATATGGCGGAGTTATCAGAAAGGCTGAATCAACGCGGGGCCGCTGACGAAAATCTATGGGACTGGTGCGAAAACATATTGAAAAATGTTCCATATAAGGTATACCACAAGAATATTTTTACTAGTAGGTAGGTTATGTAGTTCAGCATTGTAGCAGTCTTCTATACTATAGAGATGTGATATGTAATATACAAACTCTTCTGCTTCGCCTTTTACCGCTATGCGGCTTTCACAATTAAACGATTTCACTTTTGCCGGTCTTTGGCATCAGTCTCTGTGGCAAATAGTGTTTTAGTCACATTGAACTATTAAGGTCCAAGTAGTCAGAGTTCTTCCTATCTCCTTGTTCACAGTAGCCATGGATAGGCACCTTTTGCGACGTGATCATCAGGTCGTCATGTGTCCTTACATTCCGTACCATCGCAATCTTGATTCGGCAATTTAATCCGTGATTGTTCATACTTTATTGTATATATATTATACTTCCCATTACATATTCGTTTCGGATATGGTCTTTCAGGATAACTCCCCCAGACCACCCCAGCTTACACATCTTTGCTGTGTGTAACTGCTCGTGTCTTCCTTCTGAGTTGTGCCCAAGTTTTCGCTCCTTACATCATAGCTGACCTCACTGCAGTTTTGTAAACTTGTTCTTATGGGCATCTTTTTATGAAACAGGATACGTAGGCGTGTCTCGTTTATACTCCAAGGTGCGGTGACCTGCAAGGCTATATCTGCGTTTTAAAATCCGTAATGACGTCCGTACTTACCGAAGTTATTTAACTTAAATTAACCTTGGAAGTACCTACAGTGACGTCAAAAAATGCTATGTTGTAATTTGAGAGGTTTGGACCTTTGGGGTAATATCGGATTGACAAATCATAAGTAGTTATATTCAGTTTATTTGTTCTCCTAACACGTAAGCCACCCTTGTCCAAAGCGTTTCTCTATAGCGCTAAAGTTCTTTGTGAGCTTCCGATTGGTTTCCAGACATAAGCACCAGATCATCAGCGTAAAATAGGTTCCAAAGGGTTGGTTTTGCAATACTGGCCGCTAGGTAATTCATGACTAACTACATTAAAAAGCAAGTACTTACCCTTGTACCTCTAATCCAGGTATATTTAGATCAGCCAAGCAAGGGGTTACAGAAATGAACATTAAATTAGATAGGCTTAAAATACAGAAGCTTGTTTTGTAATATTAGGTACCTACTTATTAAGTTTCTTTTTACCCGATTGCAAAAGAAGGAGGGTTATGTTTTTCGAGTGTATGTATGTATGTATATTTGTTTGGCACGCCTTAGAGCCTAAACGGCTTGTCGTATTTTTATATGAATGGTTTCAATAGATTTGTCTTAGTCATAAGAGTGACACTGAGTAGATACATCAAATATAAAAAAAACAAAATTAAGGATTTCGGCGCCACAAAGTAATCTAAAAAAAATAATGTTTTCAAAATACATCGAGTGCGGTTAAAATAAAGCGTGGGCGTGGTGAATCCCGTCAGTACGGTGATAATTTGGGTGGTATATAATATGTAATAATGTACTAAAATTAGGTAGCTCAAAATAATATTATGAATATTTTAACAGCCACTTCGTCAAGAAGGTATATTGGCGTTCGGAAATATTTACTTCCCCTGCCCTCTAATGAAGAAATACGTGGAAGTCCCTCTTAATGCACCACTTTACAAAGATCCTGCAAACATGTGAGTGATTGGTTATTTTTGCGCCATTATACTTTCTATTATGAGAGCGCAATGTACATTTACAGTACAATATTTTCGTCAGTCTCTACTTTGAAACCAGAGTGGAGGCACATGGAGGATTCTAGATTCTAGAGTAAACTCCTGAGCGTAGCGTTTTTGCTTGAACTTATGAACCATAATAGACAGAGACTTGAAATATTCACAAAGCATGTATTACTATAGCCGCTATAACAACAAATACTAAAAATAGAATATAGTTAAAACTAAAAGGGAAATGATCGTAAAATTATATTCTCTTGGCCGACGTACTTTGAATCCCTACAAAGTACATTTTTTGTATTGTTGTTTTTCCTTTGATATTTAACTTTATTTTTTTTAGTATTTGTTTTTAAATCCTCCATATTAATACATACTTCGTAAAATTTTCAAGTATCTACCTAATACAGTTAAGGAGATACAGCCCTGTGAAGTTAGGACGACGGACGGACGGACGGTCGGAAGTCTCAGTAATAGGGTTCCTTTGGTGCCCTTTGGGTACAGTTCCCTAAAACAGAGATACATAAGCAATTTAAATATCTATACTAATATTATAAAGAGAGAACATTTGTATTTTTGTATGTTTGTATTTTTGTATTTTAATATTTTTGTATGTTTGTAATGATTTGGCTCAAAAACTACTGGACCGATTTGAAAAATTCTTTCACTAATATATAGAATGGACTTTCGGCATGAAAATAGGCTATATATTATCCCGTTTAAATCAAAGGTACATTCGTGGAGACCTAATTTGCAACCTAAGTCGACTAAAAAACGGTCGAAAAAACACGTTTATTACGAACGCTGCTCAATTGAAAATAGATAGAAGAATATTTTCTATGGAAGAGTTGTACAACTTAATAAGATCTACAAAAAAGTCCGCGACAGCATATGTCTATCTCTTAAGGTTGACTCACAGTAACCATTTTAATCTTTAATTTTTTGTTAAGAATATTACATAACTTCCAGGGCTATTTTCAAGTATATAGTATTAATCCTTATCCAAATAATTACGTTATTTAGCTTGGCCACATATTATAGATTAAAATTGTTCTTTACAGTATATAGTAGTATTCAAATGAAAACTCTAGAAGATATCACGGATTTCACATACACGCATCGCAAAATTAATAAAATATCTGCAGTGAAACCACAGATTAGGTCATAGTTACTTCGAAAATATCATTATAAGCTTAGCGATGCTGTAGATCCCCACCGATCTTAATTAATTTGAAGTCAATATAGTATAATAATATATTTTTACTGTATAAAATTCTATAGTATAATATAGTTATGATCTATATATAAACCACCCCGACTGATCTATGTATAATCTTTTCAATAAAAGCATTCCAATAACTCTAAACACGACATTTAAAATCTGAGCTGTAAGTTGGTGTGGATTTGAGTATTCTGTAGAGTACAGGATCAGGTCAATGCTTCCATGTTCTTACAATATCGTTGAAGAAGAACATTTTCGAATTGATCAGACCTATGAAAGTTGATTTCATAGCGCAATTAACTAGAAAAAATCTCATAGTTTTATAACGATTGAACGAATTTTCATGAATCAAAGCTACTACTAGAACACTCTCAATGAAGACATCTATCAAACAAAAAAAATCAATAATAAAATCAAAATCGGTTCATCCGGTTGGGTGCTAAGATGCTACAGACAGACACAGATACACACGTTAAACGTATAATACTCCTTCTTTGATTGATTTTGATTCAATGATCCCAACTACCTCTGTACGAAAACCCATGATTCATGAATGCACATAAATCTTTCATGGGTAGGTATATAGCTAGTATTACAACCGACGACCGTCGGATCAGAATCAGGGTAACTATCCTTTACGCCATAGAGCCGTCCAATATCACTACGTAAGTATTATAAATCAAAGTCCATCACTGCGTCTGTCTGTCTGTTCGCAATAATCTCAATAGCTACTGAACGGATCATCACGCGGTTTTTACCAATAGCCAGAGTGTTTATAAGGAAGGTTTAGGTGCATAATTCGTTAAGGTTTTGTGTAAATTGGTTGAAATATGACGATGATTGTTAAATATGTTAATATTTTATATTTGATGCAACAAACAGATGCAAATTTTGTAGGTATATATGTTCTACCCGTGCGAAGCCGAGGCGGGCTGCTAGTATATATATATATATATATATATATATAGGTACACTGATTTACACATGAAGAAGAATAGCTAGACTAATAAGATACTATATAGTTGTACCTAATTACTATTTCTCTTCCTTTTACAGACCGCCTTTGAAGCGAAGAAACATGTCTCTTGCGACGGTGCTTCCAACCCCGAAGGAGCTAGGCGTCAAGCGATTTAGCCTGTGGACCCGAGACTTTTCAGGACTCTATCCGATAATTAAAATTCCTTCATATCATTCATTTGCTTATTTAAAAAATCCATTATCAAATAAATGAAATGTAAGTAAAAAATTGAAATTCGCGCATTTCTTTTTTGTTTAATTACTGCTCCACATTCCAATTAATGTATTTAGCCAGTGACAAAGCATTAGCATAGTTCAAGTTTTTATGGAAGTCCAGTCAAAGTCTAGACCAGTCCACTTTAAGTGCATAGTCCAGTCCAAGTCGGTATGACTCAGTAAAAATATGGACTTTACTGAAGGCTATTATTGAAGTTTTAGTGCAAATACAAACTTTTAAGTCCATAGTCCAGTTCAAGTCGGTATGACTCAGTAAAAACATGGACCTACTCTCTACACTCGTACACATTGGTAAATAATCCACACATTAGGTACACAATACAAGACTCGCGACAGAGCAAAGTTTTAGGAAACAAGTGAATTATTTTAGGAACAAAAAACCGACTGCGTTATAAAAATTAGGTGATTAAACAGTTACTTACTGGTATTCCAAACTCCAATAGAACATATAAGTTATATGTATTTTCGTAATCACATTTGTTATGCTAATCCCAATTTGCAAGTTGGCGATACAAAAAACTTCAACACGTGACTTGTTTTTCCTTCCAAATAGTCGAACCGCAATGTTCACCTCGTTATTTTGAGATTACTTTTTGGTGCCAAAAATCCTTTAATTTTCCCTCCACGTTAATTTAGTTTTTGTTAAATTTTGATGTACCCGTGTCACTCTCACGACGGAATTATCAAATTTCTTAAATTATTTGATAGACTTAAAACCGATTCACAACGGATACTGCTTATAAAGGAACCTCGTATATAGGAAGGAAGAGATCGATCTCCAATCTCCTGCACAACTCGATCAACGTTTGCTAATCTCTATTATTGGGATGTAGATTAAAGATCGATCGGGAGATCGAATTCTAGATTAGATTGATTTTATGGATCAATCCCAGATTGAATATTGAGATCGGCCGTAAGACGAATCTATTGACACCACTCACATAAAAATACGACGAGCCGTTTATGCTATAGGCCCGAGTCTAGGGCGTGCCAAAGAAATATACATACATAGGTACATGCCTACATACACTCGAAAAACATAACCCTCCTTCTTTCGAAGTCGAGTAAAAAATACAATGAGATCAGTAAGCACAAACTCATTTTCACCTTCCCGCCAAAACTCTCCTTTCGCGATCTTGTTCTCCATTGCTTACAGTTTCAAAATATAATAGGATTAAAACTTCGAGCGTTTACCAAGCTCGAAGGATTAAAAGGTACTCATAATACTCATATGAAAGGCTTGTGCTTAGTACGAGAAGTAGTTAGACTACCAGCACATCAAAGAGTTGACTTAAATTAAAACAGTCGCTTATTGGGAGAGCCACAAACATTCGATTAATTTTAGTGATTTATTTTATACTAGAGAGAGAAAGAGAGTCATAGCCTATGACGTATGTGGCCTATGAGTCATAGGTAGGACTTAGGCCGGCCACATACCTACATACGGAATTCCGAATCGGGATTCCGTTACCGGCCACATACATTTGGAATTCCGTTTCGTAGAGAAAATTTCGAACGGAAACTAACGTAGTTACGTGTGTGGTAGGTCCGTAGATTTGGATTTACTGCGTTCGAAATTTCGAAACCGAATTCCGTATGTATGTGGCGGGCATTAGACATGACTTGAATGTATGTTTTTTAATTCGATATTTTCGCTAATTATGAACTGATTTAAAATAAATTATAAGTAAAAAATATTTTAAAAAACAAGCTTTTATCTGGGACAATGAACTAAAATATTTAAAATAAATTCTAGTAAGTATTTGGTGTGTAGATACTTACCTATATTTTTAAAAGCTTTATAACAGAAATGCCATGGATGGCCCCCTTACAGCTTCATCATCAGATCCTGGCTATCATTTAAGTGTAAAGTGCTCCTCAAGACGAATCATTTGAGCTCAAATTCACTGGAGTTATGTTATTTTATCACAGAGATGCCGTGGCCACCTTCCAGCTTCATCACCAGTCGCTAAATATCATCTAGGTGTAAAGTTCTCTTCAAGACGAATCAATTGAGACCAAACTCGGTAGAGTTACGTTGATTTATCACAGAGATGCCGTGGCCACCTTCCAGCTTCATCATCAGACCTTGGATATCATCTAGGTGAAAAGTTTTCTTCAAGACGAATCAATCGAGCCCAAACTCGGTACGGTTATGTTGATTTATCACAGAGATGCCGTGGCCACCTTCCAGCTTCATCATCAGACCCTGGATATCATCTAGGTGAAAAGTTCTCTTCAAGACGAATCAATCGAGCCCAAACTCGGTGGGGTTATGTTGTTTTATCATAGAGATGCCGTGGCCACCTTCCGTCTCCATCATCAGACCAGCACCATGGTACCATATTATTGTATTGTCACCGAAGATACATAAGTAAACCAAATTTGAGTCCAATCGGACATCGGGAAGTGGGTCTAATTTATCTTCCAAGATTCCACCCGAACATACATAGTGACATACATACATACATACATACATACATACATACATTGCAAGTTAAATAAAAGCTTGTAAAAAACTTTAAGTTCGAAAGGGTATACTCCCAAGGTGGTCCCATTGTAATTTCATCGAGGTCTTGCTACTAAACTTGCTACTGAAATGAAACTGACTCGCGCGGCATGGAAGTCGGTTGTTTTAGTTTTTATAGACTATATATATCTTAATTATTGTTGTCGAACGTCGACGTGATGCAAATCACGTTGATTTTAGTGTTAAACGGAAGTTATAGACTTCATACCACATAAATATTAATCACTAGCTGTACCCGCGACTTCGCGTGGAATAGTGTCTATGGGTAGCATTAACTAATAAGACACATACGTATCCCAAATACACCGCACCATGCCACCCCCCGCTTCCCCCTCCCCTCACCTCCCCCTCACTTCCACCACCCGTCCCCTCACTTACCCTCCCCTTCCCCTCACCTCCCCCTCACTTCCACCACCCGTCCCCTCACTTACCCTCCCGTGCCCCTCCCCTCTCCTCGATTTCCCTGTCCTCGCCTCTCCTCTCCTAAATAATCCCCTTTTTCGCGATATTGAAACAGATGCACTTGATCTCGTTTAAAAACGTTTTTCTTAATAATATTAGTCTAGATATATACATATGTATATATATATATATATCTGTGGTGTGGATCATCTCATTGAGCCGCGCGATATAATGTCAATGTTTTACTATATCATTGATTTCCATCTAGGATGATGGATTACAATGGATGGCGTCAAAACTTTGGCAGCATGTCCATTTTCTGTTTGTGTTAGGCTGAGCGCAGACTATAGATTAGTGTCTAGAACTGCTAGAGTGTGCGTGAGTAGGGAAGTGATCACTAGTGTAGAACATATCGATAAAAAGGTGAAAAATGTAGAAAACTAAAACTTATGTAAAAAGAAAACAATTTATGTGATAAAATACGTAGTTACTTTACTGAACTTATGGAAATTAGTTATTGTTAAAAAATGCTACAGTACTTAACTGTAATTAGGCAACCTTAAATCTGGCGGTATAGATTTCTTAGCTTTTCTATAACACAAATCTTAAATGTTTTGCGTTTTCAATACGTCAATTAAATAATACAATTTTGAGCTACAAAGCATCTATACTTCTATACTAATGTTATAAAGATATAACATGTATGTTTGTATTGAGTTAGCTCAAAAACTACAGGAGGATTATTTTTTTCTCTCATATATAAATATATTAATGGTCTTTTAGAATGAACATAGGCTATAATTATATTATCCTGTTTAAAAGATAGGTATATTCGTGAAGACCTATTTCGCAACTTAAGTCGCCAATAAAACGGTCGAGAAAACACGTTTTTTACTAAAGATGATTAATCTGAAATAGATGTAAAAAAGTATGTATCGAAGAGTAGTACAACTTAATAAGACCTACAAAAAAGTCCGCGATAACATATGTCTATCGCACAGACTCACAGTAACTATTTTAATCTTTATTTTTTAATAAAAATGTTACAGAACTTTCAAGGCTATTTTCTTCTATACAGTATTAATCCTTATTTGAATAATTACGCTAATTATCTTGGCCCAATATCATAGATTAAAATTGTCCTTTACAGTATATAATTTATATGAAAATACTAGATGTGCCCTGCGGCTTCGGTCGCGTTAAAGACTTCTTTTATTTACTTAAAACTTTTATTTTGTGAAACCTTTCTATCATAAACGACATCAAAGAAGTAAAAGCCAAATCGGTTCACCCGTTTTCAAGTTATTGCGTGACTAAGGGAAATAGGGATTCATATTTATAAAACCCAAAAAACCATATTGACTGTCAGACTTTTTTTTACCAACCCCTTGCAAAAATCTTGCAACACGTATTTACTTATTTATTTATAGAAGTACTTACGTAAATCTATAAGTTTATATATATATATATATATATTTTCATTATAAATTATAAGTAATATCCGCGGGGAATTTCTACAAAATGCTTTCTCAGCGGAAACCTACGCTGAAACTCGTATTTACTTATTTATTTACAGAAGTACGGTTTGCGTGAAGGTCGAATAAAATGACTATCCAAACTTTGAACCCCCGTTTCATCCCCTTAAAGAGTGAATTTTGAAAAATCTTTTCTTAACGGATACTTATGTTAAAACAACTGGATGCCAAATTTAAGCGCAACCCGAAACAATATTGGTTTTCAGACTTTGTTACCTCATTTCACTCTTTTAGGGGTGGAATTTTGAAAAAGCCTGAAACACGTATTTACATATTTTTTTACTGAAGCACTTGTATGAAGTTTCGAATAGAAAAAACTATCTAATCTTGTTTATCCGTACAAACTTTGAACCTCCATTTCACGCCCTTACGGGGTGAATTTTGAAAAATCCTTTCTTAGTACACCCTTGCGTACTACGACAAATATACTCTTTAAATTTCAAGTCTCTACGACCTGTGGTTTAGGCTGTGCGTTGTCTGTTAGGCAGTCAGTATGTCAGGACAAAGATTCTTTTACTATTAGATAAATTATCATATAAAATTACGCGCGTTTCAAATAATAAAAAAAAATGCAGTGAAACCACAAATTAGGCCATACTTACTTTGTAAACATTAATCAGATTTTTAATTGTAAAAGGTAACAGGACAAGCATGACTCTCACTTGATGGTGAGCGATGACGTCTACCTATTACAGATACAGCGATACAGGAAAATTCTGGCAGTCCAGAATTTTGCATGTCACTCCACTGCGCCTGTTACCTTGAGACATAAATAATTGACGACATGGTGCTGTTGAGCGCCTCGGTCTGTGGCCTCAGAAAACTTCTGAGGATTTGCGAGGGCTACGCAGCGGATCATGGGCTAATTTACAATTGTAAAAAAAGTCAGTGCATTGTATTTCAGGGTGGTCCTAGGAAGGTGACTGAGATGCCTCCTCTATTCCTGAACGGAACATCGTTGGCCAGAGTAGACAAAGTTAAATATCTTGGCCATCTCGTCACAGCTACACTGAAAGACGATGCTGACATTGAACGGGAGCGGAGGGCGTTGTCGGTCAGAGCGAACATGGTGGTCCGCAGGTTTGCTCGGTGTTCGACTGAGGTGAAAGTTACTCTTTCTAGAGCCTACTGCACCTCTTTCTACACTTGCAGCCTGTGGTCCGACTATACGCAAAAATCGTACAGCGCCCTACGTGTCCAGTTCAACAACGCGTTCAGGATGCTAGTGGGGCTCCGACGCTGTTGCAGTGCGTCGACAATGTTCGCGGAAGCACGTGTAGACTGCTTCTACACAACTATGCGGAAGCGAGCCACGTCACTGGTGCGGCGCGTGCGGCGGAGCGCCAACACCATGCTGGCCGCGCTCTCAACAAGACTAGATAGCTCTTACATTGATCACTGTTGTAGGTTACACATTGTACACAGTGCCTGAGCGATACACTAGGTCTTAACTAAGTAAAATTGAGTGAACTTTTAATTTAATGAAATGTCTTATTAATTTGTAGTTTTAATTTTAATAATTGACATACTTAATTTTAAAATTTATTAATAGGATTTGAATTAATGTGACTGTTAATGGTTTATTTTTGTACGTAAATGAGTCTATGTTACTTGATAAATAAATGAATGATAAAGATGTTAAGTTTCACATGCCTCGTAATTTCACTGGACACCTTGCCATTTCAACCGAAAAACATTCCTATGAAAATTAATTGGCAAAGTGGTGGTACCGGCCCAGGCGGACTAGCAGAAGTCCTACCACTACAGAAAAATTAGCTCATTTTTTGTAGATGCTAACAATATAAAGTAATTTGATGTCAATATAGTATTATCTATTGTATCATCATCATCATCAGCCAGTGTCAGTCCACTGCTGGACTGTAGGCCTCTCCCAAGATGCGCCACTAAGCTCGATTTTCAGATCTTTTTTTCCAATCACTGCCCACCGCATTGCGTATGCCGTCGCTCTCCACTATCCAAAACTCAAAATTTGAAATCACCCCGACTGATCTATGTATAATCTATAATGAAAATAAAAATATTCCAATGAGTCTGAACACGACATCTCACCTGTAAGTTGGCGAGGAGTTGAGTATTCAGCAGATTCCGGAAGATGTCCCAGCATCATGTCAATGCTTCAGTGTCCTTTGTCGTTGAAGAAAAGGATACCGAATTTCGAATTAATCACTATGAAAGTTGATTTCATAGCGCCATCAACTAGAAAAATGCTCATAGTTTTACAACGGCTTAACACATTTTCATGAATCAGAGCTAATAACACTTTCGATTAAAACACTTTCAATACCGTTTCATCATCCTTCATTGCTCGCAGAGGAAGATTATAGGAAGACTTACAGGAAGATTTTCTATCTTGACTCCACTAGCTTCTATTCTTATTGTTATATACCGGCTGTAATTCACGTACCATTAGTCGAATTTTCTCGACCTGGATTTCGAGCGAGTCAGTCGCTCTTCCTCTGGAGTGAGGTCACGCGGTGAGATCGCGATGTTCACCAGTAAATTCGACTAAAGGTACGTGAATTACAGCCGGTATATAACAATAATAATGTCACAAATTCACGATAATTTTAAAATCAAAATAGCTTCTATTCTTTTCCGTTTCCTCGGTGTCAGTTCCAGCTTGATTGATAATCTAGTAGGTACAAAATTAATTTTTCAAAATGTTTAGAACAAAGTCTGAAGTGTTTCGTTGGATCCTAATTTTCACGCCTTACTGCCTTTATCCACTTGATTGGATTTTCGGACATTTTGGAAACCTACAACAAAATTATATAATATATTAATGTGGTAAACTGTCACACATCCTTCATAAAAATATATATAATATTATTATCATAAGTAATTATAGATTGAATACGAGTAAGTATAAGTGCTGATAATATAATTAGGTACCTAGTTACTACTAATTTTGCGCGACATTACTTTGATCACTTTTTATAACATTTTAAGATCGTTCACAAAACGAAAAAACCAACTTCAAATGCCACGCTATCCATTTTCAGTATACAGTTAAAGTTGGAGGTGTTTATGTCCATATCTCTGGAGATACTTATCAGATTTCAAAAAATGTACAATGGGACCAATCGGGCAGAATAATCTCTCGAAAAAAATTTCCAATCCGGTTAAGAACTTACGGAGTTATGAGATAACAAACATAAAAAAGGCGAACTGAGAACCTTGTCTTTTTATTGTGAAGTCGGTTAAAAATATTCAAATTTCGTTCTAAGCAAGGCCATAAGCTAACCGTTCCATCCTTAAAATAATCTTCATATTATAAATCAACTAGCTGGGTCCCGCGGCTTTTTCCGCGTTTAATGACAGCGGCAACAAGCGCGTGGGCTGTGCGCGGTAGAAAACACTGCTTAATTTGCACATTTACCTTCCCTATTTGTATAAGATATTGTTCCCTATTTCATTAGCTTCAATTTTGATTTCGCGGAACTTTATTTTATTCTAAAATAAAAGTAGCCAAGTTACTTGGTAGTTAATATTTTAACATCAGCATCCTGCTAGTGAAAGTCCCGTTAAATTGGTCCAGTCATTTCAGAGATAAACCGGAACAAACAGACAGACAGACAAACATTTAAAATTTTGTTTTTTATGTAAGTACCGTATATTCTTTCATATGCATTTAGTGAAAAGCTGTTAATTTGGAATTACAAACAGACACTTCAATTTTTTTATAAGTATAGATTTAGTGTAAAATGTATATAAACGATTTATATATTTGAAGTTTTAAGTGTAATATTATAATATTACACTTAAAGGAATTTATATATTCCTTTTTATAAGGGTATCGACTATATTTATCGACAAAGTTTTGGAGGGTTCTCGTACATCACTAGCCGGGCGGCGTAAAATAATGTTTGTTATTTACATAAATTAAAGCTTTCAAATGATAACCATTTACCACCTCGGTAGTTATATGACGAAAAAGATGTATATAATGTAAGCAAAATAAATATTTTGATTCAAAAAGTGGTTATATATGAGAATAAATGCCCACAAAGACTTACGTGTGAAATGATAATTCTGGATCTTTTACGCCTCCTTTAGTTGTTCTTGATGGATAAAACACAGCACAACACGACATAATTTAACCATGTAACAGGGTTTCAGTCTTTAAAGCTATGTTTCTATTTAATTTTTAATTTATAAGTATGATGCGTCGCTATATTATGGCCTGTTAGCCGGTCAAAAATGGACACGATCACCCATGCGCGAGGTTGTCAATTTGATATTAGCTTTCTCGTTTACTCTTATCTCGCGATCCCTGCAATAGAAAGGGTAGGACAATGTGTTGATAGAATGAAAGTCGATGTGACAACGTCACATGGCTGACATGGCTCCATCCATTGTAATCCATCATCCTAGGTCCGGAAAGACCACGGGTGTTTTTCACTCAAATTGTGACTTCGACATTTTGGGCAGACTCGAATTTCAAGGTTATGTTCATTTATTTTTCTTTTTCTGAATTCTTCCCGTTTCTTTTTAACGATTAATGTCTCGTCATGTCACGTCTTAGTCTCGAAAATGCAAATTTCTGCCGATTCCAAACAAACATCTCTCTGTTCTGTAACAAAAATTACAGCTTTTCTCGCCAAATTTACTGTCACAAACGTCAGAGCGATTTTTAACTCTCTCTCTCACCCGCTATCATGTATGACCCGACCAAATTATATTGTTCATTTTATCTTATAGTTGGCATAATGTATCACGTGTTCATCATTTTAGTCGGGTTATATCTCTATAGCTATTTCATTCACATACGCTAATGTTCTCTTTACATATATATATATATATATATATATACTTTCTCTATGAGCTGGCCATAGACGTAATATATAAAGGATTGTGCACTGAAGATGTTTTGACAAATTCAATTTATCCGTGTAGTTATAATTGATTTGTAGAACAAAACGGCCCAATTGAGAAACACCAGGGTGGAAGTGTGTCCTTGTCTAACAACCTACTACTGCCAGCTATATGTTCTCTACTATACATATGTATAGTATATATATAAGTTGTCCATACAAAAGAAAGGGACAAACTCCGTTCAAGGTCGGTCTAATCACGGATTAGACAAAGGAGGTTGGATTGGCAATAATCACACTTTTGTTTGAAAACCAGCGTCGCCGCGTTACTCCCACCAAACGATTCCACAACATAAACAATACAAATAGATACACGAATTACGCAAACTAATAAACAAATTACACATAGAACACGGGGCTGCAATTGCTTCGCACACTACTGCAATTGTTACGCACATTACTTCGAGACTCTATAAGTTACACACAATCACACGCGGCCGACCGGCCGGCGACCGACGCGAACGTGAATATAACGAGTCGGAGAGGCGTGGTGATTTCGCTCGCTTTGCAATCCATTGCGCGTAAACTGCGTCTCGAGGTAGAAATATTCGTACTTTACCAGCAATGTATAGTTATCTGTTCTCTGGGTATGTTGTCGTTTGAACAAAGAATTTCATAATTAAAAATAGTTTTTGGACAAAAATATCTATAATACGAAGATTTTATGCTTACCGATGAAAAGAAATTCCTCCTTGTTTAATACTTGATGTCTGACTCTTTAATTTACACGTAATAATCGCACAACACGGCATTTTGAGACGATTTTAGCGCACCTCCGCGCTGCGACGCAAACCACGAGCCACTAAAAAGTATGATCGCGTGGTTCTATGAATCTATGATTGTCTAATCATACTAGTGGCGCGCCTGCCCCGCCCACATTGCCAATCCAACCTCCTTTGTCTAATCCGTGGGTCTAATGGGGGCCGGTGCACGCGAGCAAGTTTAATATGTAGCAGGTCTGTGTAGCTGGCATATGAATCACGCGTTCATCATTTTAGTCTGGTTATATCTCTATAGCTATTTAATTTGCATACGCTAATGTTCTCAATTTAATTTTCTCTCTACGGTTCAGCCGAACGTCAAAAATACCAGTTGTCACTGTCACAATTGTCTGTGACAGATGTCATATCAACTGTCAGTCTGTTGAGTTGACATTTAGATATCTGTGGTTGACATTAAAATTTGTTTTTCTAGAAGTAGGACGTAGAGAATCTAATAAAAATATTTGGATTTTGCTACTGCTGCTTATAAAAGACACGGCGAACAGCGAATTACAAGTGGTGTAAATGTTTATAATGTGCATTATTACATAAACGAAGAAATCACGGGTGGCAAAATGAGTAAACACATGTATTCGACGGCGAATCTTTCAGACAAGGAGCTGAAAGAACAAGGAAACAGATTGTTTAGCTTGAGAAGATTTGAAGATGCTATGAACTGCTATACGAAGGCTATCGTAAGTAACTCCTTGTGTTCTAGATATCAGAGATGGTGTATTAGTTAGGGTCATATGTTCATAATCATAACAAGGAATGTATCGCTTTGATGACAATATGAGTATCCTTGAGAGCCAGGTCCCATTCTAGGCCTAGCGTGCTTACCATTTTCGACCGCATTATCACTTACCAACAGGTGCGATAGTGGTCAAACGCCAGCCTCTAAGATATAAAAAAAAAAAAACTGGCCAAGTGCAAGTCGGACTCGCACTCGTAGGTTTCCGTAACACAGTAAAGTTTTCTATAACAATGATTTTTCGCAACTAAAAAATTAACATTGTTTTTCATAGTGTTTGTATGAAAAACAAAGTTATCTTTGCAGTCGCCATATCTCAAAAACTGCTGACTTTATCTCGTTCAAACCAATTTTTGTTGTTAGTTTTTATTGAGATCTACATCATATATTTTTTTTAGATTTTTCACTCCCATACTTTAAAAGTTAGAGGGGGGGACACACACTTTTTCCACTTTAGACGCGCCTATCTATCAAATGATTGACTTTGAGAAAAAATGACTTCAGGAACCTCAATGTCATTTTTAAAGACCTATCCATAGACATGTATAGGTTTGAAGAAAAACATTTTTTTGTTTCAGTTCCATGTATGGGATGACCCCCCCTTAAACGTTTATATTTGTTATTTTTGTTTAAAAATCGGAAAGCGGTTTACAGTATACATCTATCTACCAAGATTCAATTCTGTAGTCCTAACTGTTTCGGAATAAAATGGCTGTGACATACGGACAGACAGACAGACATGACGAATCTATAAGGGTTCCGTTTTTTGCCATTTGGCTACAGAACCCTTAAAACGATATGATATACTATTACTATTATAAAATATTAGTCAAATAATTGTGAATCCTTTCCTTATTCATATCATCATATTGTACACATCTAATGGAATTATAACTGGAAACAAAGATCCAAAGATTGTGCTCAGTGGCGTGACTTGGGAGAGGACTATGTCCAGCAGTGGACTGATACCAACTGATTGTGATGATGATAATGACACATCTAATATGTGTAAAGAATGTAGGAATGAAATTTTTTTTAATGAAGTGTCGCCAAACAATAAACTATTTGGTAATTGAGAGGGAAATAGCAAAGAATATTAATTTTGCTATTTCAACAAATGCAGCAAAGCTGCTTCGTACGCATAGAGTGGCAGAAAATGTAATATGAAATAATAGGCTATCGAATGGTAACACAGCAAAATATAGGTCAAAATGATGCCTAAATTAAAAACCCATATTCTAGTCTACTTAATATACAGTGACTTTCATTAAAATTTTTGACTGACTACATTTATAGTGTTTGTATTAACAATTTCAGATAAAGAATCCGTCAGTAGCGACATACTTCACAAATCGGGCATTATGTCATCTCAAGATGAAGCACTGGGAAGCTACGTGCCAGGATTGCCGTAGAGCTCTTGACATTGACACAAACCAAGTGAAAGGTCATTTCTTTCTCGGCCAGGCGTTGGTGGAACTGGAGTGTTACGATGAAGCTATAAAACATCTGCACAGAGGTTTATACATTTTACTATTTTGGCTTACCATCAATAATGACATTATCTTTTTTAAAAACATCCCCTGATTATAGTTAATACTCTTCGAGCATTTACCAATGGAGGTGTTAATGTTGTAATCCGCATACATTTTTTACTGCCGATACTTTCGGGGGACAAGGTAAACACGCATTGCACACACACAAATCACTCACTTTAACGATCCTGCACACTAGCTTTAAACACACACACACAGTATTAAAAATACAGCATAGTTACGCACGGTCATATGGCCAAAATTGGCTATATGGCCAGAGGGGTCCGCCTTGCGTTAACATCTCCTTTGGTAAATGCTCGAAGTTAATACTCCATCGTACTAATGCCCTGTGCACTGTTTTTAGGGTTCCAAACCCAAAGGGTACCAAAGGAACCCTATTACTGAGACTTTGCTGTTCGTTCGTCCGTCTGTCTGTCTGTCTGCACTTTACAGGGCTGTATCTCCTTAACCGTAATAGGTACATACTTAAATTTTTCTCAAAGTATGTATTACTTTGGGGGATTTAACAACAATTACTAAAAACAAAATGAAATAAAATATTAAAAGGGATCCCTGAACAAGAAACATGTTTTTTGGGCGGTTTTTGCTTGAACTTATGAACCATAATAGATAGAGACTTGAGATCTTCACAAAGTATGAATTGTTATAGCTGTTAACAACTAATACTAAAAGTAGAATAAAGTTAAAAATAAAAGAAGGCTCCCATACAAGAAACATGTTCTTTAGGTGTTTTACACTCAATCGTACAAAGCGTAATTAGACAGAGACTAGAAATTTGCTCACAGTATGTATTACAATAGTTACTATAACATGAAATAATAAAAACCAATTTAAAATAAAAGTCACAGCACATCAGGGCAACAACATCTATTTGTAAAATAATACCAGAATAATGTTTTCAGGTGTCATTTATGCACCATTTTGAAATCATGACCTAATTTCTTTTAAAAACAACCTACTTTTCCATGTGCCTTTAATATCACAATATTTTTTATTCCAGCAAATGACTTGGCTCGTGATCAAAAGCTGAACTTTGGGGATGACATAGCAGCACAACTGCGTCTTGCTAGGAAAAAGAGATGGAACTTACAAGAAGAGAAAAGGATTGCACAAGAAATTGAGCTGCAGAGTTATTTAAATAGGTACTGTTATTACTAATGAGGAATTTATTTTTACAATATTACATTAACCAATTGCCAATTACACTAAATTACAACCCAATATACATACCCAAATAATACCCATACAAATACAAACCCAAAAAACCAATAACATTAAATTGATATGACCAACATATCAAGTATATAGATTATTATAGCTTTAAAACTACCTAACTATAAACATAAAAATAAACCTAAACAAAAACAATAATAACTAAAATTTAGTCTACCAAACCATTACCAGTAGGTAAAGTTACCAAAATGCTGGCTGTATTCCCCGTTCATTCGCGTTCGTGTTCGTTTGGCGATGCTTAGTCTCTGAGCTAAATACATTTTTTTTTTAATGTTTACTTATTATCATAAATCTAAATTGCATGTGGAAAGAAGTAGTCTCTGCCTACACCAACGGAAAAAAGGCGTGATTGTATGTATGTATCAATCTAAAAGTCAACATTTTTTAATTAACTTAATTTCTTATTCTTAGCAGACAAGTGCTGGGCCACAAAAGTGGAATTGTAGAATGGAAGACTTATAACAAGTGACTTTATTCCTATTCACTTAGCTCAATTATCTTAACTTTTCTTCCAAACAAGTGTGATTTTAAATATTTATTAATTAACAAAAGTCGAGAAGTAGCTCAGACTAGGTGGGGCGATGATATCTGCAAGGTAGCTGGCAAGAGCTGGATGAGAGCAGCCAAGGATTGTGTTCAGTGGCCTGAAATTGGAGAGGCCTATGTCCAGCAGTGGACAAGTATAGGCTGATGATGAAGAAGCAGCTATATAATATTTTACTTGAACATTGTGGAATAGGTGCTTAGTTGTCTAATTACAGACTTAACTCATACAGACTTAATAAGCAGCAAATTATGTTAAGACTTAAAGACTATTGACTTCATTTGAGGGGCTTCTTGTTTTGATAATTACTGAAGACTTACATATTGAGTTACTTGAATGACAACTGCTTTAGTTGAAAATGAAACATAGGTATATTATAATTATATCTAATACATAATATATATCATATATTAAATATAAGAATTTTTGTCCTGACATACTGACTGACATAGAGATAATGCACAGCCTAAACCGCTGATTATGGAGACTTGGAATTTGGAGGGTACAATTGTCTTAGTACGTAAGGGTGTACTACGAAAGGATTTTGCAAAATTCACTCCCTAAGTGGATAAAACGGGGGTTCAAAGTTTGTATGGAGAAACAAGATTAAATAGTCTTTTTTATTCGAAACTTCGCACAAATACTTCTGTAAGTAAATAAATAAATACGTGTGTCAGGCTTCTTTGAAATATTACCCCCAAGAGGGTGAAGTAGGGTAAAAAAGTCTGAAAGCAATATTGTATCGGATTGCGCTGAAATGTATCATGCAGATAGTTATACAACATAGGTATCCACTAAGAAAGGATTTTGCTTGAAGAAATTTACTCCTTAAGGGGATGAAACGGGGGTAAGTTTGTATGGAGAAACAATATAAGATTTTTTTATTCCAAACTTTACATAAGTACTTCTGTGAATAAATAAGTAAATACGTGTTTCAGGATTTTTCGAAGTTCCACTCCTAAGAGGGTAAAATGGGGTAACAAAGTCTGAAAATCAATGTGGCTATTCGGGCTTTATAAAAATGAATCCCTATTACCCATAGTCAGTAGTCTCGATAACTTGAAAACGGGTGGACCGATTTGGCTAATTATTTTTTGATGATTTTTTTTGATGGAAACTTTTTTACGAATGAAAAATTTTAAATGAATGGAAAAATGTTTTGATGTGGGCGAAGCCGCGGGCACTTAATCTTTTTTTATTAAATGTATAGGCTAACGTTTGACCATATCTTGCCTGGTGGTAAGCAATAATGTTGTGGAAAATGGTGAACATGCTAAGCATAGAATACTCTGACTCTCAAGGGCTGTATGCTGCCGGAACACCATAAGGTTATGGCAGCAGATTTTCTCTTTGATGGTGGTGAGCTACTTTTTAGTAGCAAGTCACGCGGAACATCGATATGATATGCTTCTACCTCCTGTGGACTTAATTCTCCTCCTCACAGCTAATAGCGCAACGATGCCAAACCCATCCCTGCCAAATTATCACCTACCATATAACAGACTGATCCTAGACGAAAGCAGTCCGTAATATACTAGGTTTGGCTAGAATATAATAATTATTTTCTTAATTTTCAGGCTAATCAATGAAGATATGCAGCGCAGAATAGAAGCTTTAAAAATAGAAACTACCAATGAGGATGATGTAGGCGCTAAGACGGTTAAGATAGAAGAGGAATGTGTAAGTATTTAATGTTATTTGACGTGTGTAAGTGCAGATTTTTAATTTGTCCACATATTGAATAAATGCTTTGACTTTTGAGTATACTTAGCCCTGTTCTAACAGCACGCATGATGTGCTGTTACACATTACGATTTTAGACCGAATCATCCTTAGGCACTATTTAGACATCAAGTGATCGTGACCGTTAATCCATAAAATAACATTCCGGCTTCATCCGACAATTGCAGTTTACATGCTCTCTTCTTCTACTTGCCGCAGGACCTGCCGATAACTGCTATTATAGACTGTTTCTGGTGTGGAGACTTAATAGGCAAATGTAGAGTAGAATACCCTCTAACCTATTTTTGAGACAACATATGTAAAAGTGGGCAGTTACTGGTGATAAGAAGAGCTGAACATCGGGCTCAATGGCTTGTTTTGAGAGAGGCCTATGTCTCACAGTAGACTATAGCTGACTGAGTTGAGAATGTAAAATTCATCATCATCATTGGCCTATTTCTGTCCACTACTGGACATTATTTCTCCAGCTAGATATTAAATTATAATTATTAAATGTAATAAGTATTGTAAAATAATGTTTTTGTTTCAGAATAATTACTCTAGTGAACTAAATAATTTATTTTCCAAAATGGATGAAAGGAGAAGGGTGAGTACTGAGTAATTTCCATTTGTTTTCCTATTTTATAAGTTGGATGTCATAACACAAATCTCTGGTCGTAACACAGCTTTGATCTATCGTCTTTGAATTAGTATGAGAAATGAGCTATTTTTGTTTTTAAGGTGTAATCAATAATAGTTATTTAATTAACAGAAACGTGACGTTCCCGACTACTTATGTGGCAAGATAAGCTTTGAAATACTGAACGAGCCTGTGATCACGCCGAGTGGCATTACATATGAAAAGAAAGATATTGAAGAGCATTTAGAGGTAATATACCACTTATTCTACTATCACTAGCTTCACCCCGCGGCTTTGCTGGCGTTTAATCCTAGTTATAAATGTTCTTCTTGAATCACTCTATCTGTTGCTGAAAAGTGCATTAAAATCTGCTACGTAGTTCAAAAGATCTAAGCGTAAAGACAGCGGGAGCGACTTTGTTTCTTACAATGTAAAGATTATAATTTTTTATTTCGTTTAGGTTAGCGTTTGACCACTATCTCACTTGTTGGTAAATGATTATGCGGTCGAGTATGATAGCACGGTAGTATGCTAGGTCTAAAATGGGAACTGGCTTTCGAGGACACCTGTCACAACACATTAGATTTTTGGCAACAGATTTTCCAACTTAAGGATGGTAGCCAGCCAGGCGGACATTGGACAGTGTCATTACAGTCCTACCACCATGCCGGGGGTTGACAGTTTCTTAACGGTGTTTTTCCTTCCCTGGAAAGCCACTGGTGAAGTGCGCATATACATTTTTCGATGGAAAAATCCATTGGTGCACGGTAGGGATATGAACCCGCTACCTCTGGCGTCAAAGCCACCATTATGACAATACGCCCCTGGGCTTTCAAAAAAGTCCTCAAATAGGTATAACAATAACTTTTGAATCGTCGTGGACGATATTGCTGCTGCTTTTTTTGCCAGTTGCCATTCTAGGCGTGCTACCGTCATTTCTTTCTAACACCCTACCATCGCCGACACCTTTGTTACTTATCAACAGGTAAGACAGTGGCAAACAGTTAAACAAAAAAAAAATTGAATTAGAGAAAATCTAAAATATGTCCCATACATAGAGAAAGTATATATATATATATAGAGAGAACATTTGCGTATGCGAATTAAATAGCTATAGAGATATAACCCGACTAAAATTATGAACACGTGATACATATGCCAACTATAAGATAAAATGAACAACGTAATTTGGTCGGGTCATACATGACAGCGGGTGAGAGCCAATGGGTGCACTAGAACTTGGTTCGAGTGCTGGAGCCAGTTTGTAAAATCGCATATGCAGAGAAGGATAAAAAATTGTTCATCTCGCTCTCTCATACTCGTGATTGTATAGTTTTATCCTTCTCATATTATTATTGTTATTTAAATGCCACATCCACTTAATACTCCATCCACGGTCCCATAAAAATAATTATATAAAAAAAAAAAAATTAATATTTAATTTTAAAATATAAAAATATCTGAATCTCGTTAACACCGCTACCCGCTGGCTCCGACTAAAGTTGGATAGGTTTTAATAGTTAAGGAACATCCAGGTGAACACAAAAATCCAAAACTTTGTACACGTGATCCCCGGGGTGGTGAGTTAAATGGGTGACCACTGGTGGTAGGCTTCGACCGTGGCTCGAATAACCCATCGGATGTCGCCAATCGATTCGCCGAGTCAGGCATTTTGTTCAGTGCCGGCCAGTATGGAAAACGGTATGGAATAGTTGCACTAAGTGGATTGGACTAGTTGTCCTGCGCCTCGTCTCTCTGCCATCTTCCATTTCACCACACACCAGTTTACAACATCTTAACACCAAGTGTCAAGTTTTTTTTATATCTTATAGGCTAGCGTTAGACCACTATTTCGCCTTGTGGTAAGCGATGATGTTTAAATACGCTAGGCCTAGAATACTCTGACTCTCAAGGGCTGTGTGCTGCCGGAACACCGTAAGGTGGCAAATTTTTCTTGGTGGTATTTCCTTATGGTAAGCTACTTTTTGATAGCAAGTCAGGGAATACATCGATGCTGTTATCACCTGTGGACGAGCACCCGTGCCAAGCTATCTTGTCCTTAACGCCAACAGGGCTCATAAAAGTATGCACTTTTTTTTTAAAAATTTATTTATTAATATTAATTATATATATTATATGTCCAGAATAAATAACAAATAAGTTCAAAAACTAAAACCAGACTACTGAAAGATCACACTCTAAAAAGTATGAAACAAGAAAATATTCTCACCTGAGATCGCTATGTATAAACTATTCAATGTGTATCGTGTATTATATAAACAACTTACTTTTAATAAATATTTCATTGTATTTCATTCAAATATTCTAAGTGGAGCTCAGAGGATAGCTGTGGTCGTATGCTACTTTATTTAAAGCATTTTGGGGTTTTTGCATAATTGTATACATGTCAATATACTTACATAAATTCATAGCGATCAACAAACACATAACCCTACCAACTGCTTCTTTGCGACGCCGTGGGATAAACATTAGTTTTCTTGACTTCGGTGGGATATATCTCGCCAACGCTATGCCCGACAAAAATATGATGTACTAAACCCTATCTTCATTTTAAAATCCCTATTAAACGATACCACACGCGATGGGGTGTGGTGATTTTTTTTTTAGTTCTGGACTTCGTGCCCTCTAGAGGACGCCACATTCAATTTGTTGTGACGTCACATAGCCTATAACCAGCAGACAAATAAGACGCGTCCAACGACACCTCATTTGTCAAATTATTATAAGTAGTTTAGAAGTTATGAGGGAACAGATGAACATACATACAAATATACATACATAGGTACCCACATACCGGTCAAAAACATAACCCTCCTTTTTGCTTCGCTGTAGTCGGGTAAAAAAAATCAGAACATTTAGAAGGCGAAGAATTAAGAATAGACACACTGGTATTTTATTTATAAAGGTGTTTCGTTATTCCAGAGAGTGGGTCACTTCGACCCTGTAACCAGAGTGAAGCTAACAGCAGACCAGCTCATCCCTAACTTCACGATGAAGGAAGTGGTTGACGCGTTCCTTCAAGACAACGAGTGGGCGATCGACTATTAGATAACATACAATTAACCTCGCCGCACACGGGCCACGATCTTCAGCCATAAAACGTCGCCACCTGAACATGGCTTCTTAATAGCAGAAACGCGTGAGAGCCATTTGTAAAGAACAAAACCAACATCGTCTAAAAAACTAATGTATCGACTTCACATGCCTCGCAAATCTATCTAACCGACTCCCAAAAAGCAGGAGGTTACCGTTGTTTTCACCTACTCAAGAGCGCCAGCCCTTGAGTAACATGGTCCTGATAACTGCTGTCACGCTTTACAATTATAATGAAATGTCAAAATTAATGTTATGTCAAAGTCAATTTGGGTCACACACTAAAAACGACATTAACATTTCGGGGACCTTGTAGCATTGCACACGCGATAGCTGTAATTCGTCTGTTGTTATCTTGTGTGTATTTTTTCAGTAGCAATTTTGATGTGTTTGTCTTCATTATATAGATATCTGATGAATTTCTCCATCAAATATTATATGATTAAAATTACACCTCTAACATAAATAGCCTGCGTATATCGAGTGTATATATATCACACAAACAAATAATACTTGTGACTACCTCCTTCTTTTTGGAGCCTGTTTAAGCGGCGCTTAGTGGTGTGTAAATGTGCGTGTAAACAGTAAAAGGTAGATTACATGGAAGACGAGTTAGTTGCGCTTTGTGGATTTGACTAAAGGAAAAAGGCTCGGAGACGGTCAAGCGTCAAGCGGCAAGCACGTAAATTTGTGTCGCTTGAGCCAAGCAGCTTGATGCGGCCTCAAGCAAATTTTCTCACTTCATAGCCGATCGTTGTACAAGTAAGTAGCGTCGTTCGCCACGATGCACATAGTAACTACTATAATCTGTAGCTATGCGTGGTCAAGCCGGTTGCGAACACTATCAATACGTCAAGCCGTCGAGTCAAGAAAAAATATAAAATCATTTCAAGCACGTAATGCTTGACTCGAGCATCAAGCAAATATTGTAAAGGGTCAAAATGCTTGGGCTCAAGCTAAAAACTTACTTGATTGACGCTTGACTTAGTTGAAATCGTCTTGTACTATCGCCTTCATTTGTGCCATATCCATATCCACCTTAAAGAATAATTTCCTGTACACTCTTATTGCATTGGCATCTCGCCTGTCTATGTTGACCAATGACAAGAAGGGACATTTATTTTTGGTTTTGGCTCTTCTGATTGGTTAGAAAAATAATCGACACTTGCAACCGAAAATGTTTTGAAACTGGATACGTACAACTGTACGCGATAGTACCTCGTCTCTTTGCCGTCTTTCAGACAAGCTCGATTCCATCTTAGACGGCATCGTCTTATCTGATGTTAAGTACATTAGATGAGATAATGGTTAAGTGCTTGTCTGTAAATAAAAAAATGAAGCGGCGTTTTGTGGCGGTCATGCGTGGCCCGTTTGCGTCGGCACTTACTGCTCATGTAAACCGGTCACAGAGTGGTTGCGATTAGTCGGGACTACTCGCACGATGATTTTTTTTCTTATGAATGATATCTCCAATGTGAGGGCTGAAACATTCTTAATTTAATCTTTGGCGAAGAGAGAGAAATAGAGAGAGACAGAGACGGTGGTCAACCGCCGTATAGCAGCATCTCTTTCTTTGCAGATTCGGTTGAAATAAAAATATTAGACGGTGCAAAATATAACCAACGGTCACAGGTCTATAAAACTGAGTAGAAGGCTTTGCGTTGTCAGGCGATGTAAATATTTTATTAAGTTGTTATTTGTCCACGTTAATTAATAAGGGGGAAAGAGTGAGCACGTGAGCTAATAGTAGGCTGTCTAAGTTGGTAACAAATCTCTTACTCTAATCTAAGACGATATCTGATTTATTACTTATTATATGCCGCGATTACACTTGGTCGTTAGCCCATAGGTAATCGGATGTCCGAATTACTTTACGGGTATAATACGATGGAAACTTCATAGCGGTTGTGAATCTAGGTGCAAGACGCTACGCAGTAAGGGGGACGGGCACCCATCCTGCTCTCCGCTGCACACCCGCGCGATCCCAGTGTGTGCGTGCGTGTGTGAGTGTTATATTACCTCTGTTTGTGATGTTGATTGGTTGAGATTTTAAATTTCGAGTGTACCGGTGCGAAGTCGATCCCGCATACTTTACAGCCGCCATAAAGATTGTATCGCGCTAAACCTGATGCATTCCTTACATTTATCATCGCAATAGAATACGACCTACAACGACTAGTGTGAATGAAGTCTTATTGAATTCTTATCGAAGAAGAAAGGCAATCCGGCGTCGGGTATTCGCAACGGCGAAACCGGACGACATTTTTCAAATAAATACGTAATCGACTCGGTTTATTTGCACTAGGTCGTTTTACTTGAATTTTATAGGCTATCGAATTCGCGCCATCGACCTAGTGAAATCGCGGCATTATGACGGTATATTTTGATAAATTGCTAAGAATAAATGTATTATATATTGGTTTATATATAACTATTGGTAATAAAAATAAATTTGTATAAATTATCTATAGAATTATTTATGGTATATTAGATAAAATAAATGCATCATTGATCTAAACTGCTCATGTACGAGTATAAAATGAAAATATACTTTCTCTAGCTCTGTACCCTTAGTACGAGTTTTCACACCAAACTCGATATCGTATATCGAACAAATTTTGTATGAAAAATAGTACAGCGCCTCTAGTGGTCACTACACTGCACTAAATTTAGACCTATCAGGGAGCCAGCAAAGTCGAAAACTATGTGAGATCTGTCAAAAGCGTTTACGATGAAAACTCTTGCTAAGGGTCCTGTCCTATTTATTTGTATTCAAAAAGAACACCGCGCACGTATTGAAAATACAACATTTTAATTTAATAATAAATATTTCAATAAAATGATTAAATTATTTAATACGCTGCACCACTCAAATTATCTCTCTATCTTTATAATAGAATCTGTTCAAAAAGAGAACCGTCGTGGCGTTACGATGAACTAACATTCAATGGTAAGGTAAGAAGGTATTTACCAAGTACTAAACATTTTCAGTCGAACTAGTAATGACAGCAGTGTCGTCAATGCAACAAAAACAATAAATTAAAACGACCGACAACTGACGCGACCATAGAGAATAGTTCTATCCTCCGTGGACGCGACCGCAATGTCTACGAAGGTTCTCTTTTTGCACAGACTATATGGATGTCGGAAATTATAGATACTCAATTTTTAAGGTTCTCATTTTGACAGCTTTCAAAAAGTTGTTGACCTATCTAGCAAATAAAATTATATGCTTAGTACTTTGAACGTTCGATTTAAGTCTCTTATTATTTGTTACCGGATCACGGCGTATTGTTGTTCCCTCAATTTTATCGTTTTTTAACAAGATTGATGCGAACGATTCGTCTCGTTGAGATTTTTTATCGCTAATGGACAAAACTTTAAAGTAGGTAAATGTAAGACGATATGCAACCTCGTGCTACCCTTTTTACACATTTTCGTACAACAGTTACCTGAAGGTATTCTTTTAAAGACGTGATTCGTTATTTGTATGTTACATCGTTAACTTTTCGATCTGTCAAAAAGCGAATTACTTGATGGGCCTAGTCATTGACATAATTATAATTAGATATGACTCGAAATACCTACAAAAGAAAAGGACATACCTAAAAGTCATAATGTAACATAAAATGGCTGACATTTATTGTCCATTGGTCCATTGATGACTTTGATTGATACAATCCTAGAAATGGCAGCCATTTTATGTAACATTTTGATGTTTATTAGGTATGCACCTTTGTTGTAGGTATTTCCATAGAGGCAAATGTATTCATGTTTTTCCTACCTCCATGGGCCGAGTATTGAATGCGTCAATGTAATTGTGTCACTGGTTATTTTATAAATGATTTTAAAGTTTGTGCACACACGATTAGCAAATAAGATTTGACCTTTTAGGCACTTCTACTATATTATTTATTATGTGCTTTAAAGTTAACCTGTAGATATCGTCACGATTTTATTTCAAAGTTAAATCAGCGGTTGATTTTAAATGCATGAAGTCAATAATTGATACTTAAATTTCTGAGACTTTCACGTCTTGTTTGGACTTAGCGTATTAATTCGCATTTCTAGATGTGTCTTCCACATTGGTAAAATCGAGAAATAAAATAGGTCACATTTATGTATTTTAATATAGTACAACATGGTGTACAATCTTTTTAACGCTTTACTCATATATTTATGTAAGCTGATTGGTTTTATGGCTGAATATAAAAATCCTTTATGTATGTGATAGTAAAATAAGATCGTTTAAAAAACTAATAGAACCGGCTTCAAATGCCGCGCTATTAATTTTCAGTACCAAGTTTGAGGTGTTTATCTCCATATCTCTGGAGATACTTATCAGATATCGATTAAATTACTATGGTACCACCCTGGGGATACCTCCTTTCCAACAAAAAAAAGAATCATCAACATCGGTTTATAAACGGCGAAGTTATCCGCGAACACCCATAAAAAAAATATATACGGTCGAATTGAGAAACATCCTTTTTTTTTGTCGGTTAAAAAAGGTGCGTTTTCATCAAAATAGTTACTGATTTCAAATAACTTTTACTAGTATTTTTTTGCGCCTCATTAACAATCTAACGATCAAGACTTAAAAGCTTCCAAGCTTAACGATCAACAGTTGCATGATATCATAATTTGGCACTGATGGGCTCCCCCTTTATATATCTGAGTGGAGTAAAAGGAGAAAAAGCGGAACTTCCACCAAGGCTAAGTTGAGCGAATATGTGTATCAAATGAAGAAACAAATTGATATCGTCACACTGTTATTTAACAATGTGACGATATCAATTTGTTTCTTCATCAGGCGCGACGAATTATACAAAAAATACAAAATGGTTATATTTCGAATAAATAAAAATATTTACAAAAACGTCAGAAAAAAACTGCTTTTTGCTTTAGTTTATAACTGTGTTGCAATAAGCAGCTTATTTTCAAAATTAAGAAGCCAAAAAATATGTAAAATTCACATAGCTCATTGATGCATTTCGCTACGGTTGAATCCGAGCCTCACTCTCAAAAGAAATAATGTAGAAAACTGGTCGGGGTAATCCGTTAATAAGTTTTGAAGATGTCCGCTAAATGAGGTAGATCAATGTCGTTATCTTTATTTAAACAATTTTATCTGTATAAAACCTTACAGGGTGATGCGCATTGTAATTCGAAACTAAAATTCAAATAGCCAGCTTAGACTCGGGTAACGTTCTCTTTGGTTTCTTACTATCAAATAAAACTTAACTTTGATTTAATGTATTTGTTTTATTAATTTATTAAACAGTGTTTTTTTTTTCTCTCAATTATATAACAACAGTTACCACCATATCTTGTTATATTTATCTCCATCCATAGATTGTCTGGAAAAGATCGCTGTAAGCGATAATACCGCCTATTGTTTCACTCTTATTTTAAATTGTATTACTTATGTTTTATTCTGTAATTTAAGGTGTTAAATAATAAAGTGTTTCTATCTATCTATCTTTCGAATAAAAGTGTATGGAATTCTGACGTGTGGACATAGATCGCTACTCTGTGATAAACCAATAAAGAAAGTGTCGAAAAACAACAGTTCTGTGAAGAAAGTAAGATTTTTTCAGCAAACTGTCTAGTTGTAGCTATAGTTAGCAAATAGCATTGTCTTTGCAGCCGATGTTCGTTGTATGAAACGAGATACATCTGCATTTCCAGTTAATAGACTTGTACCTATTCGTAGAAATGTAGCAGCCACCCAGTGTGTGTACCTTTTGATTAGATAACAACGAAAGAGAACGTTACATAGTCGTCGGCACAAATTTTTAAAATAGTAGATACATATTATAAAAAATAGTCCATAAAAAAAAATTGCCGAAGATTCAATACCCACAAGCCGTACTATGTTATTTCTGATCAATTCTGTAAATACTTTAACTAAATAAATAAAATATTTTAAATAAATTAAATATCTTATAAAATAGTTAACCAAGAGATAAGTCTATTAATTAATGATTGCATAGAATGTGTATCACCCTGTGAATTATTTTAAGCAATCTTATCTTCTTTAGGGCCAGTTTCACCGGTTCCTGATAGCCCTATTAGGAACTTATATGACAGATTTTTGTCATTTTTTTGTATGACGTCATCTGTCAGATAACTACTATCTGTCACATAACATGAACCGGTGAAAATGGCCATTAATGTTATATTAATAAGTATCAGTAAGTTAAGTTTTTATTTTCTAAATTATTGTGTCAAATATTTGTTCATTGTGATAAATAAAGGTGACATGATCACATACACATTGTTGTATTATTTTCAGAATTAACTTTAGGAAAACCTACAATAAAAGTTTTATTAAAGCAAACAGTTTTAGTACATAAATACCTTCGGATCTATCGAGACTTGGTCTGTTCTGGAGTCCTTGCAGCGGTGCTAACTTGCTAAGTCGATTACCGATATATCCAAGTGCTGAGAGGTCTTTACAATGCCGGCACCGTTACCGTCAAATTCCAGACTTAGCAGTCTAAATTTATCCCCATGCATCGTGGTGTGATGAGACTAGGGGATGTCATCAAACAGAATATAAATATGTACTACGTAATCCCCCAAAATTTCCACACGCATGCTTGCACGCGTAGGAGCATTATTATAGATGTTGATGACTTGCTATCAAAGAGTAGCTTACTACTATCAATGAGAAAATCTGCCGCCGTAACCTTACGGTGTTCCAGCAGCACAGTCATTGAGAGTCAGACCACTTTAGGCCTAGCGTACTCGCCATCCTCGACCTCTATCGCTTTCCACCAGGCGAGATGGTGGTCCAACGCTAGCATATCAGATAAAATTTGAAAAAAATATCGCGTGTACGTTACATCTGGGTGGTAATAGATGATCACTCGTGTTAGGTAGCCTTCGGCTGTTGTTCTAACCTCCTACAGGACAAAGACCTGTCTTAATTCAGCTCGCTAAGTTCCGCTATGTAGATTTGACATTTCCAATAAAGGACGATACCATCCTCGACCACATCATCGCTTACCACTAGGTGAGACAAGTGGTCAAACGCTAGTGTATGAAATATATAAATATATATTTTGTAGCTAGTAAGTAGTAGTGACACAAGGTTATTACTTCTGCATATCCATGTGAGTCGGAACCACCACTTTGTCTGGTATTTAACCATTTAGGATATGACTGACTCTCGTGCCCTGGAAGAAAGGCAAGTGCCTTGTCTGGGACGCTACTTGCGTCAGCACTGTCGCGTTAAGTCACGTGAGCCGCACTTTTCATGAAGCTGCAGCGGTGGCGGAAGAAGCCACTAGTAACAAGCGGGCTAAATACGCGGCAATAGAGCCACAATATTATTTTGTGCCCATAGCCGTAGAGACAATGGGCAGTTGGGGCGTTGACGCTAAAACTTTACTTAAAAGTTTAGCACGTAAGATTTTTGAAGTGACTGAAGAAACCCGTGCCGGCTCGTTTCTGGTGCAAAGAATGGCCATCGCCATTTCAGCGTGGCAACGCTGCGAGCTGTTACAAATGAAACCAAACTTTAGGTTTTAAAAAAAGGAAATTATATTCCGAACACGAGAAATAAAATATTACAATAAAATAAATGTCTTAGAGACGACCGCTCGCGGTTAAGGATTGAGACAGACTACTGTGTTCAACCCTATATCCATAGCCTTTGAGTTGTATTGCTGTATATAAGTGCAATTCAGCCCCAAAGCCTACAGACAAGGGGTATAACACCTCCCCCTTTAAGAAGAGACTTTCGATTTGGAATGAAAGTCTCTAAGAAAAGACGAGGATTTAGATTTCAGTTCTGAGTGGAGCAAAATTTGCAGATTCTATGTCGGATGATGTCTGTTCGTCTGTCTGTGGGTTATTTAATTTACGAGCTGATTTTAACTCTACTATTTCAAAGGATTTGCGGTTGTCACTTGACTTACAAAACTTAAAATATATTTTAAAACTAATATATACCACTACGAAAATACATAGAATTATAGTGACCGACGAATAATGTGTCCCGTATTTAATAAAATGGGGTTGATTTTCTATTTTATTTATTTTGTTTAGTAGTGAGTCTACTTTAATGTGATTTTTCATATGGAATTCATCCAGATCTATGTTTTGTAACGTAATAGGGGATACATTATCAGCAAAATTGTGAAATTGATTGATATTACAACAGGTATCATTAATAAGATTAAAATCTGATAAATGCTTCGTCGGTGAAGAGACGTTATACATGTTGTGTTTAGGTATAAATGTCGTACTTTTACAGAAACCGGTACATTCATTAGGAATGGTAAGTATTCCTGTGCCTAAAATGTCTATTTCTATGTCTACAGAGTTGACACAAGTTATAGTAATTTTACTTGGTTGTGATTGAACATATAACCATCTATTGTTTATCAATGGTTTCCACAAGTCCATTCCGCCTAAGAAGAACTTCGTTTTGCACTCCTTTGGCTTTTCAGCAATCACTTTCGACAGTAATTCACTTTCACAACACTGTTTTGCTTCAGTTGCGTAAATGTTTGTAATGTCACATATGTAACTTCCGGGAGTTATTGTTTTGCACTTGTCTAAGGTGTCAAGGTTGCACTAGTTAGATTTGTCTTTGGTCATTGCTATATATTTATTTTCGGGGATTATAAAGCTAAATTTATTCGGCGTATTACTGTCGTATGGTGTAGGTAGAGCTATAACTTGATAAAACATGTATTCAGTAATACTAACTAAAGGTACTTGTAACACAAATACAATTCTGTTGTTCAAATAATAACATACCAGTGTAGAAATGCTTAGAATGACATGTACACTATTTATATCTAAGTTAACAGGCAGTTCTAAGTTACTAGGTAGGTATCTATAATGATCGACAAATTCTCGATATAACTGTTTAGGTGTCATAATTGATGGATGCAACACATTTTGACTGCTAAACAAAAGGGCATTAATTACATCTTCTAATTGGAAGGACAGTACAAGTATCGCGGTTTCGATGCTATCAAATATTTCGTTAACGTTAGCTAGTATCTGTAGTCCGTTAGTTATTTCTGAAATATTTTTTATATTTATTGAGAGTTTGTCGATGGCTCCAATCAGTATAACTTCATTGTCTTTAATTTGTGTTATGGTCTTATTGTAAGTAGTCAGTATAGATTTGGTGACCAGGATGTTTTCTTTCATCAATGAGAGTATCTGTTTTTCATTCTTTTGTAGCGATTCTATTGCCTCATCGTATCTCAGGGCGTCATTCTCGTCTAAGGTGCCAAAGATTTGTTTCAGCACGGTGCCAACACCTGCTATCCAAGCGCTACGTTTACTGCGATTATCTATCAGGTAAGAGATAGACTCAAACTCTTTTACAATGTCTCTATAACGAACTGTCAGAGGTTTTAGCATATTACGGCACTCTGCGTCGACTTCAACTATTCGTGTCTGGTTACACAAATATTTAGTAGTTGTTAAAGCAGTTCCAATGTTTTCAATATGTAAACTGAAGTGTGATATATCTATTGGTATCAGAACCTTAAGCTGGGCGTTATTAATTTTTAATGTGCCTAAATTATCAAAAAATAAGCCTGGGCTTGCAGTGATCGGCTGGATGTAATCCTGAGGTGATTGACCTGGGGTCGGAGCTCTGCAAATATAAACAAGGCAAGTAGGCATTTAATGTCTCAGGGTACCGTGTTGACGTAGTGGTAAGTATTAAACCTTAAAGTATTATTTATTTATATCTAGGTTATTTCTTATTCATACTCCTTACTTTAGTCTAACGTATCTTAATACCTACTCCCTTTTACTTTTGCTGCAATATTCAATTAGGCTAACTAAGTTAACCCCTATAAGGCTAACTTATAGCACTTCCCGACCTTTATATTTAGCCTATATATATATATATATTTTTTTTTTAAATTAATTAATTTATGTATTTTTTTTTTTTTTTTTTTACGTTTTATTTAATTTTATTTATATTTATTCAAATTTTAAATTATTCTATGGGTAAGTGTAAATTCTATTTATGTATCTATGTTTATAAACTATTCCTTATTCTCCTAAGTTACTCTTATAATTATATTTTAATTTTACAGGTTGCTCACGTCGGCTGGTTTCAACTGATCGAAGTGATGTGTTACATGACGTCGGTTGATGAGCAAGGTAAGTGTATTATTTCCATTTATTTTAACTACTTTATAAGGGCCTTTCCAGATAGGAGAAAGCGCTTTCCGTAGGCGTAGATGATTTTTAAGGTATACATAATCACCCACTTTGTATTTGACTGGGCGAGTGTGGCTATCGTAATAAGTTTTCGAGTTCTCTTTGGATTTCCTTATGAAATCTAGAGCTTTATCTCTAGAATATTTTAGTCGGCTCTGTAGCATACGCACATAGTCAGGGTAGGATGCCCCAGGGTGGTCATCATAGATGGAGTTAGGGATGAATGGCTTACAGCCGAACATCAGTTCGTGAGGTGTGAAATGCGTCCTGGAATGAACGGATGTGTTGTACACGAGCATAGCTGTGTATACATATCGTGGCCAATTTGACTGTTCCTCGTTTATGTAAGACTTTAAATACTCTTTAAGGGTAGAGTGGCTCCGTTCTAAGGCGCCTTGCGTTTGCGGATGATATGGGGATGACCATAGATTTTTAATTTTTAGGAACTCGCAAGTCTTTTTGAAGAGGTCGGAAGTGAAATTTGTGCCCTGATCAGTAAGTATCGTTTTAGGAATACCGAATATTGAAATGTAGTGGATTAAGCATTCGCTAGTTTCTTCGGCTGTGGTGCTACGGATAGGATATGCGGATGAAAATTTAGTAAGGTCATCCTGGATGGTTAGTATAAATCTTAGTTTTGCTGGGCCGGCTTCGGGAAGAGGGCCAACGATATCGAGAGATATTCTTTGGCCTGGAGTTGTGGATGTACTTGTTATCTGCATTGGGGCACGATTAATTTGTCTGAGAGCTTTATTTTCTTGGCAGGATTTGCACTGTTTGACATATAGCTCGATGTCACTTCGCATGCCTTTCCAATAATAAGTTTCCTTTATTCTATTGTACATTCTAACAGACCCTAAATGGCCTGCAATTGGTATGTCGTGGTTGTCATTGAGAATTTTCTTTATTTCAGTTGGAGTTGGGTAAATAATATTATTGTGGTATATTTTGATTTTAATATTAGAGTTATGGAAAAGGTAACATAGCATATTGTATATTTTTATAAAGGAATGTTTCTCAAATGGATTTTTCATGTCTGAAATACCAAGTTCGTCAACATTCTCGAAAACAAGCAATTCATTTCGGATTGTCTTTAATGTCTGAAATATTTCAGGATAAGATGATTCGTCGAAATGGTGAACTTTGGTGTATATAAGGTAGACTATTTTGGTTTTATTTATTTCAATTCTTTGGAATGAAAATAGTTCTTTTTCAGCTTCATGGACTTTTGTATATTTTTCAGGATCTCCTAAGATCTCCTGGATGTAGGGATTGGATTCATCCAAATCTAGCGACGTAGGGACTAAAATGATTTTAGAAGAACATTTCATTAAGCTCTCGTTGTGTTCTTCAATTGCCGTATTGAAAGATATGTCCTTGTTTGACATCGTTTTTAAGAAAGTCGAGTAGTCATCGACGGGTGTATTAGGCGATGTACTGGTGGAGGGTAGAGGATCATCAATCAGCATATTAGGGATCTCTATTTGTTGTGGAAAGATAGTGGGGTCTAATTCGATTCTTTCTTTGGAAGTATTTGATGTTCCAGGGGGAAGATCAATATCGGTGACTGGGACGGCTTCTATTGCGGCATCGAGAGTTTCAGGGGATAATACCTCGTCAGGGTGAAATGATGGTGGAGAAATCAATAGATCCATGAGATCTCTATCTAAGGTTCGATCCGGATTCGCCACCAGTGAATCGGCATCAGTTGAGGTTGTAGCCTGGATTGGATTAACAGGGAAACGAGACAAAGCGTCAGCGTTGGTATTGATTTTTCCTTTTTTATAATGGATTTCATACTCAAACTCCTCTAGTTTGAGACGCCACCGTACGAGTCTAGATCCGGGGTCCTTGCAGCTGAAGAGCCACTGCAAAGGTTTGTGGTCAGTGACAATTTTGAAGTGGTGACCGTACAGGTACGGCCTAAAGGTTTTAGTGCCGAAAATGATGGCTAGGCATTCCTTTTCCGTAACACTATAATTGCATTCAGCCTTGTTGAGAGTGCGGGAAGCAAAAGCTATAGGGCGATCTTGTCCTATAGGCCCTTGGGATAGTATAGCGGATATTGCGTAGTTCGATGCGTCACAGGTTAAAATAAAAGATTGATTGAAGTCTGGATATGCTAATATCGGTGCGGTAACGAGTTTGTTTTTGAGGGATTCAAATGCTAGCTGTTGTTCGTTCATCCAGTTGAATGGTATATCTTACTTTCACAATGAAGTTAGTGGTTTTGCTAGTTTTGCAAAGTTTGGGATAAAGCGTCGATAGTATGAGACTAGGCCGAGGAATGATTTTATGTCTTTCGGCGATTGAGGAATAGGATATTCCGATACGGCTTTAGTTTTGTCGGGGTTAGGCTTTACGCCATGCTCCCCAATGAGGTGACCTAAGTAGGCAACTTCTTTCCGGAGGAATTCGCATTTTTCTGGTTGTAATTTTAGATTAAAGTTACGGAGTCTATCAAATACGGCTTTTAGGTTTTCGATGTGTGTGGTTAAATCGAAGGAATATATAACAATATCATCAAGGTACACAAAACAACGTGTGCCTTGCAGTCCAGATAGGCATGAATTCATAAGCTTTTGGAAGGTTGAAGGTGCGTTTTTCAGCCCAAAAGGCATCCTATTGAATTGGTAGTGACCTTGGGGTACTGAGAATGCAGTTTTTGGTTTATCCTCGGCAGAAATCAATATTTGGTGAAAACCGGAAGTGAGATCTAAAGTTGTGAAATATTTGGAATTTCCTAGTTGATCGAGTATTTCAGTAATTTGTGGAATTGGGTAAGTCTCTCCAATAGTCAAATCGTTCAATTTTCTATAGTCTATGACTATTCGCCATTTACGTTGGCCTTGTGCATCTAGTTTCTTTGGAACTATCCAAATCGGTGAGCTCCAGGGTGATGAGGACTCTTCAATTATATTTTGGTCTAGCATTTTATTTATTTGAGTTTTAACCTCACTTTTATGGCATTCTGGGAAGCGATAGGATTTGGTGTGGATAGGTACATCGGAGCTTGTTTTTATTTGATGCTTTAAAGCGGTTGTAAAGGAAAGTTGGTCATTTGGTAGATAGAATATGTCAGAATATTTAGAGCAAAGATCGACGAGCGCGTCAGATTCTTCGCTATTCAAATGAGATGTTCGTAGTGATTTAATTACTTCTGCCGTCCGTGTTGAGCTGTCTAGCCGGCTTGTTGTTTGTGAAGCGCAAGGGCTTAAAGGCTCTAGTTTAAGGTTTAGGTTTGAACTAATACGAGCAGGATTTTCAGACGTGTTGGCAATAGTGATGTTAACCCTTCTATTATTTTTTACTTTAACTATGCAGTTTGCGACTAATAGAGATTCTGACAAATGTTGGTCCAGGACCATACCTTCTTGTAAGCTGGAATTCTGAATGGTACATTCAATTACGGTTTCGGTACGTGGTGGAATGATGTAGCATGGGTCAAAGAAATATATTTTTATTTTAACGTTACCCGCTCTGAGTGTGTCTTCATTATAATCAATATTACAGCCAAATGATGTAAGGAAGTCGGTGCCAATAATACCATCGTAAGGCAGGTCTATGTCTTGAACCATATGGAATTTGTGGCTAACATTTTTATCTTTAGTCAATTGTAGCCTTAATTGGAAGTGACCTAGTGTGGGTGTCGGTTCGTTACCAGGGTCTATTCCCTTAAGATTTATCGTTTCCTTGATTAACGTTGGGTTGCGTTGCACACATGATTGTTTTATGAGGCATATAGCTGACCCTGAATCTACCAACAGAGTGAGGGGTGTATCGGATATCTGAGTATTAAGTAACACATGCGGTAGTAACCGTTTGGTTGTATCGATATTAATTTCGAAGACTTCTTGCCTTGGGGTGTTGTTCTCCAAGATCTTAGGATGAGCACTTATTCGGGACTGATTAACCCTGTGGCTTTTGGGTATTGAAGGCAGGGCGCTTATTTGGGGCTGGTTACCCGTGTGACCCTTGGGCTTTGAAGACAGGGTTCTTGCTTGGGGCTGGTTACCCGTGTGACCCTTAGGCTTTGAAGACAGGGTGCTTGCTTGGGGCTGGTTACCCGTGTGACCCTTGGGCTTTGAAGACAGGGTGCTCGCTTGGGGCTGGTTACCCGTGTGACCCTGGGGTATTGAAAGCAGGGTGCTTACTTGGGGCTGGTTACCCGTGTGACCCTTGGTTACATCGCTATATTTTAAGGTAGTGTCGACTTTTAGGTATTGTCTCGGGCGACACAGTGACGAGACTTTTACTCGTTTAAATCATCACTAGGAATATCGGGAGAGAGTTCCGCCTCATGATTATCGGTGACATCTTCTCCCAAGTCTGTTACAAAGTTAACGCGGGGTGGTGGTCCCAAATTTTGAGGGGCCCTGAAGCGGTTATTATTGTACTCCCTTTTTCGGCACACTGAAATATCATGCCCGGGAGTTTTACAGTACCGACAAATCGGGGCTGAACCAGAGCCTGATGGACCAGGTTGGAAATTATTAGAGGTTGACATTGGTCTTTGGAAGTTATTAGAGTTTGCCATTGGTCTTTGGGGGCCTCTGTTAGCCATAAATTGATTCTGCCTAGCGTTATTGCTGTAATTGTTGTTATAATTTGGATTTTGAATTATTGGTCTCGGTTTTGAGCCATATAGGTTGTTATTTTTTCTGTACATGGTTTGTTGGATTCTTTCCTCAGAAATTGCTAAGTTAATAGCTTCGTTAAGATTTTTGGGTGATCTGCACCTCACGATATTAGATAATCTAGGAAGTAGTCCCATAAGAAAGTGATGGAGGGCGAGGTCCTCCATTGAGGCGACCCGGCCGGCTACCTCTTTGACTTTAGTATCAGATAAAGAAATCTCCATTAGGAGTTTTGACAGTGCTGTTTCTACTTTTAGTGCGAATTCGCTTACAGTTTCCTGAATTCCTTGCTTAATTTCTTGCAGGTCTGTAAGTAAGTAGGAATAATGTTTTCTTTCACTGAATTGAGTTTTTAAAAATTCTTTTAGTTGATCCCATGTAGTGAAATTTTTTATTGAACACGCGATTTCTGCTTTACCTTGTAGTTGGCAAAGGATATATTTGAATAACACTGGCCTTTGCGTATCGGTGGCCAGTTCGTATGCATTGTTGCAGTTGACTATAAAAGAGTTTAGCTTCTCTCTCTCACTATCATACGGCTTTACAAATTTTAATAAAGTGTTTAAGTCCATCTCTAATTTTACGTTAGTAGCGGTTTTAGGACTCTTAGTCTGAGACGCAACAGGCGCAGAATGACTCCCTGAAGTAGACGGTAAATCGGTCGTAGGAGGAATATTTAGCGTGAGTTTAGATTTCTCCTCATTAACCATAACGTAACAATTTTAAAACACAATAAGTAATTATTTACTGGTAGACGAACAATTATAAAACTCTATAGAAATATTAAGAAACACTGCATAAATATAAATTAAGAAAAGGTTGACAAACTATGGTTTCTCAACCGTAGTCTAAACAATGACCAAAGACTTACTGTTGCAATGCGTGGGCGACACAGATAAGCACGGCGATCGAGACCAGGAGCATTTTTGCTGATAAGGCGTAGCTGCGTCGAATAGTGATGGGATGGATTTCGGCACCGAAATCCCGGATGATCACGATGATGATGTGTTATGATGACGAATGGAGACAGTAATCGTAGGTACTGTCTTCGATGAATGGGGCCGTAGCAGGAGATAGCTGACACTTGCAGCTGAGGGGAGGTGATCGCGGTTCAGGATGCGACCTCCTCTAACTCGATGAATGATGAGATGGTCTCCTTTCCAGGAGCAGGTGAAGTCTTCACACAGGTTGGCCGTCCGGGCCACGTCGAGGTAAGTAGATTCCGGGATTATCCCGGATGTGGAGCACGCACCGGGACGACACGGGTGAGTACCTCTGGGTATCTTCTCTTTTAGGTACAGGATACAGTGGTTTCCTTTTCGTAGGACGAGTGGATCCCTTCCGGGATTAAGCAGGATTTCGTGAAGACACTTCGAGGATAGTGGTAAGTTATATTATATCACTTACACTGATTTTTTATAATAACTGTATGTTAATTATTTGGTTCTTTTTAGGATACGGATCCGGAGCGAGTCTGCGGAACGGTTTTTCGGGCACTGGGAATTTCCGGATCCCACCGCTGCCACCAATTGTTACAAATGAAACCAAACTTTAGGTTTTAAAAAAAGGAAATTATATTCCGAACACGAGAAATAAAATATTACAATAAAATAAATGTCTTAGAGACGACCGCTCGCGGTTAAGGATTGAGACAGACTACTGTGTTCAACCCTATATCCATAGCCTTTGAGTTGTATTGCTGTATATAAGTGCAATTCAGCCCCAAAGCCTACAGACAAGGGGTATAACAGAGCGTTATGGGCACCGTTGCACTGGGAACGTTGCGAGGCGGGATTCTCAACTAAATAAGACTTATTTATATATATAACTAGCAGCCAGCCCCGGCTTCGCACGGGTAGAACATATATGCCTACAAAATTTGCATCAAATATAAAATATGAACATATTTAACAACCATCGTCATATTTCATCCAATTAACACAAAACCTTAACGAATTATGCACCTAAACCTTCCTCATAAACACTCTGGCTATTGGTGAAAACCGCATGATAATCCGTTCAGTAGCTATTGAGATTATTGCGAACAGACAGACAGACGCAGTGATGAACTTTGTTTTATAATACTTACGTATTGATATTGGACGGCCCTTTGGCGTAAAGGATAGTTACCCTGATTCTGACCCGACGGTCGTTGGTTCTAATCCTAGCTATATACCTACCAATGAAAGTTTTATGAGCATTCATGAATCATGAGTTTTCGTACAGTGGTAGTGGAATCATTAAATCTACCAAAAAGTAGCTTACCACCAAGGAGTACATCTGCCGCCGTAACCTTACGGCGTTACCCGACGCAAAATGTAGGGGTAATATACGTTTAACGTGTGTATCTGTGTGTCTGTCTGTAGCATCTTAGCACCTAACCGGATGAACCGATTTTGTTTTTATTATTTATAGTTTTTTTTTGTTTGATAGATGTCTTCATCGAGAGTTTTCTTAGCTTTGATTCATGAAAATTTGTTCAATCGTTATAAAATTATGAGCTTTTTTCTAGTTAATTGCGCTATGAAATCAACTTTCATAGGTCTGATCAATTTGAAAATCTTCTTCTTCAACGATATTGTAAGAACATGGAAGCCTCCTGGACTCTACAGAATATTCAAATCATCACCAACTTACAGCTCAGATTTTAAATGTCGTGTTTCATTGGAAAAAGCTATTATACATAGATCAGTCGGGGTGGTTTAAAATATTATATTATTTTATTATATATATAGATGAATATTATTTTATACAATAGATCATATTATTATACTATATTGACTTCAAATTGATTGTGATCGGTGGGGATCTACAGCATAGCTAAGCTTATAATAATATTTTCGGAGTAACTATGACCTAATCTGTGGTTTAACTGCAAATATTTTATTAATTTTGCGATGCCTGTTTGTGAAATTCGTGATATCTTCTAGAGTTTTCATTTGAATTATATACTGTAAAGGACAATTTTAGTCTATAATATGTGGCCAAGCTAATTAACGTAATTATTTGGATAAGGATTAATACTATATACTTGAAAATAGCCTTGGAAGTTATGTCATATTTTTTAACAAAATTTTTAAGATTAAAGTGGTTACTGTGAGTCAACCTTAAGAGATAGACATATGCTGTCGCGGACTTTTTTGTAGGTCTTATTAAGTTGTACAACTCTTGCATAGAAAATATTCTTCTATCTATTTTCAATTAAGCAGCGTTCGTAAGAAACGTGTTTTTTCGACCGTTTATTTGCCGACTTAGGTTGCAAATTAGGTCTCCACGAATGTACCTTTGATTTAAACGGGATAATATATAGCCTATTTTCATTCCAAAAGTCCATTCTATGTTAATACATAATGTAATAATACATAATACATTCAAAAATTCTTTCACTAATGTGAAAGAATTTTTCAAATCGGTTCAGTAGTTTTTGAGCTTATTCATTACAAACATACAAAAATACAAAAATACAAATGTTCTCTCTTTATAATATTAGTATAGATTATAATGTAACGAGCTAATTGAATCGTGATTTTATATTAAAACTAGAAGTGCCGTGGCTTCGCCCGCGTTAAAAACTTCTTTTAATTACTTAACACTTTTATTTTCTAAAAACATTTCTATCATAAAAGACATCTAAGAAGTAAAAGCCAAATCGGTTCACCCGTTTTCAAGTTATTGCGTGACTAAGGGAATTAGGGATTAAAATTTATAAAACCCGAAAAACCATATTGGTTTTCATACTTTTTACCAACCCCTTGCAAAAATCCTGCAACACGTATTTTCCTATTTATTTACAGAAGTACTTAAGTAAATCTATAAGTTTATATATATGATTAAAAATTATAATTAATATCCAGGGGGAATTTTAAGAAAAACCTTTCTAAGCGGATACCTACGTCATAACAAATATCTGCATTCTAAATTTCAGCAGTTTATCCTCTTAGGGTGGCATTTTTAAAAAGTCTGAAATTCGTATTTACTTATTTATTTACAGAAGTACTTATGTGAAATGTCGAATAAAACGACTATCCAAACTTTGAACCCCCGCTTCATGGGGATGAAGCGGGGACTAAGGGGTTAAAGAGTGTATTTTGAAAAATTCTTTCTTAGCGGATACCTAAGTCAAAATTACTATCTGCATGCCAAATTTCAACGCAATCCGAAACAATATTGATTTCAGACTTTGTTACCCCACTTCACCCTTTTAGGGGTGGAATTTCGAAAGAGCCTGAAACACGTATTTACTTACTTAAGTACTTGTGTAAAGTTTCGAATATAAAAGACTATCTAATATTGTTTTTCCATACAAACTTTGAACCCCCGTTTCATCCCCTTCAGGGGTGAATTTTGGAAAATCCTTTCTCAGAGGGAACTAACGTCCTAATAACTATCTGCTTGCCAAATTTCAGCGCAATCCGAAACAATATTGATTTCCACACTTTGTTACCCCATTTAGGGGTGGAATTTAAAAAAAAACATGAAACTCATATTTACTTATTTTTTTACTGGAGCACTTGTATGAAGTTTCGAATAGAAAATACTATCTAATCTTGTTTTTCCATACAAACTTTGAACCCCCGTTTCATCCCCTTCAGAGGTAAATTTTGGAAAAGGTTTTCTTAGGGGTAACTAGCGTCATAATAACTATCTGCATGCCAAATTTCAGCGCAATCCGAAACAAAATAGATTTTCACATTCTTTGTTACCCCATTGCACCCTCTTAGGAGTGGAATTAAAAATAAACGTGAAATATGTATTTACTTATTTTTTTACTGAAGCTCTTATGTGAAGTTTCGGATAGAAAAGACTATCTTATCTTGTTTTTCCATACAAACTTGGAACCCCCGTTTCATCCCCTTCAGGGGTGAATTTTGGAAAATCCTTTGTCACTGGTAACTGACGTTGTAATAACTATCTGCATGCCAAATTTCAGCGCAATCCGAAACAATATTGATTTTCAGACTTTGTTACCCCATTTCACCCTCTTAGAGGTGGAATTTCAAAAAACCTGAAACACGTATTTACTCATTTTTGTACTGAAGCACTTGTGTGAAGTTTCGGATAGAAAAGACTATCTAATCTTGTTTCACCATACAAACTTTGAACCCCCATTTCATCCCCTTAAGGGGTGAATTTTGAAAATTCCTTTCTTAGTACACCCTTACTTTCTTACTAAGACAAATATACCCTCCAAATTTCAAGTCTATACGACCAGCGGTTTAGGCTGTGCGTTGTCTGTCAGTGAGTCAGTCAGTCAGTCAGTCAGTCAGTATGTCAGGACAAAGATTTTTATAGTATTAGATTTACTTTATGTTTACTCAATTTCTAAATTTTATCTTTTGAATTTAATTTATTGTATACGACAGGTGCAACGTGAGTGTAGTGCCTCCATGCCAAGGCACTGTTACATCGTGGTAGAGGGCACTTGTCAACTCTTTTGTTTGTTATTGGTAGTAGCGGTATAACTTCCTTGTGGTATTTAGAAATACATTGAGCGACAAACATCTTTCGAAGAGACAGGACTTCACACTTATCAAAAAGGTCACTCGTGGAGTGTCTGTACGGGAGGAACATCATGACCTGATTAAGTAAGGCTTGTTGTGCACGTTCTATCTTTATCATATGCGTTTTCGCAGCACCACCCCATGAGCATATACAATAGGCGATAGTGCACTCTCCTAACGCTTTGTATGTTTGCACAAGCAGGTTCTTATCTGCTACTGTTCTTAAAGTTTTAAAAACATGAATAAGCCTTCTAACACGTTTTGCGACATTATCAATGTGGTTAATCCAGGACAGTTTATGGTCAATGGTAACACCCAGGTATTTAATCATATCCACCATTTCCAAGGCATTGCACAAACAGTTGCCAGAGATTTCAGTGCTTTAATTGCAGGGAAATGTGTGGGCATAGATTTTGAAGTTAGAGGGTAACTATTCTCATTCACTCTTTTTAAAGCAGATAAATTTAGTTTTAGCTGTGTTTAGAGACAACAGATTACCTTTCAACCATGCAATAACACGAGCTAGTCCATTTTCTGCTAGTTGTCGCACACTAGATCAAGTCGCACCGTGGAACAGAAGAACTATATCGTCTACAAACATGAGAATATCTACATTTAGTTTTTTGTTTTTGTTTCATCTTGCAGAGCTCATTAATATAAATTTAAAAAAGTGAGGGACCTAGAGCACTACCTTGTGGTACCCCATATTTGCAGCCAGAACAATCAATTTCATGGATTCCGACTTTAACTTGCTGTTTTCTTTCTGCAAGGTAGTTCCTAAACCAATCTAAGATACATCTTCTAGCACCAACACTTTCTAGGCGCGCCAAAAGTATCGGAATAGAGACGGTGTCGAAAGCTTTTTGCAGGTCTAGAAATATTCCCACAAACTTCTCGCCATTGTCCATGTACTTGGTAGCCAAAGTCGTGAGTGAGGAGTACAGCATCATCGGTGGATTTTTTTGATCTGAATCCGCATTGATTTGTCGCAAGAATACATTTTTTTTTCAAATATGACATGAGTCTGTGGTTAGCAATTTTTCTAGAATTTTTGAGACGGTAGGTAGTAGCGAAATAGGTCTATAATAAGATGGAAGCTGATCATCACCTGCTTTGAAAATAGGCCAAACCATCGCCCTTTTAAGATTTGTTGGAAACAAACCTGTCGAGAAGCTTAAATTGCACAGTTGTGCAATTGGTTCGCGTAATGATGTACAGCAATGTTTCAACATAATTGATGTGATCTGATCCCATCCTATAGTACTGTTTGTTTTTAAATTGTATATAATACTTGATACCTCTTATGCGTCCGTAAGAAAAAGAGACAGAGAGTTAGTCGGTCCATTCTTCATGCAGTAAGCGTTATTTGCAAGATCCTTATCGGTTTTACTTAATTTAATAAATGTTTTATTAGCCAATTCTTCGCCTATATTAGTGAGATATTTATTCACTTCATTGAGTGACTTGACTGGAGTATTTTTTATGTTAAGAAGTTCATTAATATTAGACTTATTTAATTTAGACAACGCACAGCTTAAACCGCTAGTCGTAGAGACTTGAAATTTAGAGGGTATATTTGTCTTATTATGTAAGGGTGTACTAAGAAAGGATTTTCCAAAATTCACCCCTTAAGGGGACGAAATAGTGGTTCAAAGTTTGTATGGAAAAACAAGATTAGATAGTCTTTTCTATCCGAAACTTCATACAAGTGCTGAAGTAAAAAAATAAGAAAATACGTGTTTCTGGTTTTATTGGAATTCCACCCCTAAGAGGGTGAAATGGGGTAACAAAGTCTGAAAATCAATATAGTTTCGGATTGTGCTGAAATTTGGCATGCAGATAGTTACGTTAGTTACCTCTGAAAAAAGATTTTTCAAAATTCACCCCTGAAGGCGATGAAGCGGGGGTTCAAAGTTTGTATGGAGGGACAAGATTAGATAGTTTTTTCTATTCAAAACTTCATACAAGTGCTCGCAGCTGCGCAGGCGTACATACCCGCTTTATACCGTCTAGTGAATTACGTGGCAAATCACGGTAAAAACAGTGTTAAATATGCTAACACGGCCTCTCCTGACCGTGTGCCGTCCTCGGCAGCACCTTAAGCTGCTTTATCAAAAGCAGGCTGGAGAAGCAGGATCATCTGTCAACAGTTACAGATCGACCTCAGCACCTACTTCAGAACCTGTCGACAAAGTTATAGGTTAATTGCAATGTCCAGTTAGCATTGCGTTATCCTAGTCTTTCATTCTTCACACATACGAGGCCCTCAGCCATATTTAGGATGAAACTTTTAATACAAGAACTAACTCATTCACACAAATAACTAGGTGTCCTAAGCTACTTCATCTGCGCTTATCGTTTACATAAATCAATCAGACTAGTAGCTCGATCATACTCCTAGCTACCTACTTGTACGTACAGTATTTGCGAACGATCCAATCAGACCCATGGTTCAATGTATTGTGGTAGGCCGGAGCCCTACACCATAGCGAACGGTGAACTGTGTCCGCAAGGGCATTTACCGTTGGCTATGATGCCTGCCAGGTGTGGTGCACCTGGTCCACCCACATTGGGCGATCTCGCTAGCGTTTTCCCAAACACCCGTGTGAACGGAGTTACACCCGTGTCCAGTCCCACATATCGTGTCCGGCGATATGTCCGTGCTCAAGACCCACATATCCAGACATATGTTACCCGGGTCTGCACGTGAATGGGACAAACAGCTCACTGCACGCCAGTGCACGTTGCAGCGCGCCGATTCAGCCGCGCTGAGTCTGCCGCTCACACGTTCTGGACACCTTGACACGCACCCTGCAGCATCGCAGGCACGACCAGCACGTACAGCACAACGTCTAAAACACAGAAAAATCAAGACGTTACCATGGACATAAATACAGAACACGTATTGGGATACAAATCCCCTTCCATCCACTGCTTGTCTGATTATCACTGTACCGACTACTTTAGTCACTTGGAAACGCTGCGTGCCACGTAGACTTGCCATGCATATATCCTGTAATACAGAAGTGCGCCATATAAACATAAGAATAAATTACATAAGAATACATTTCATAAGAATAAATCACATAAGAATAAATTACATAAGAATAAATTACACAAGAATAAATTACATAAAAACATGTATTACTCGTACTCCAGCGTCATGTTGTCATGAAAATCATTCCATCTAGTAGTCATGAAATAACCTAGTCATAGCATCACCTTTATTATTTACCACATTGCAGTAACACTTCGCGAACATGGCTTCGACGTAGTAAATCTTTCAAGGTTTGCCATGACCGGCAATTCCACCACTTATAAGACAGAGAGACCACAGGCAGCTAGCGAAGCGCCAATATCAACCGTATCGGTTAGAAATACTTACAGCAATTATGGAAGTGTTACAACGGCACAACTTAACACCTTCTCCTTCCAACCTTACGCCATCTCCAGCTTAACATCTTGTACTACCAAATTATCTCTTCAGAGTGAAGATCACATTTACAATGAATCAATCAATCAATCAAATCATTTATTGAGGATACAGGTAAGTTATAAAGATGATATTATTATTTAGATAGTTGCTCTCTGTATCCAGCCTTTACCTCGCACATTTGCCGAACATAGGCTGAACTAGCTTAACTGTTTATGAAACTCACCGATTTGTTGAAGTGAAGGTGGCTGACACTCATGGTTCGACTAGTCCACCAGTTTAAATTCGCTCAGCGAGCTATGGAAAGAGCTATGCTCGGTGTTTCTCTGCGGGATCGAATCCGGAACGAAGTAATTCGCCAGAGAACTAAAGTGATCGACATAGCTCAGCGGATTAGCAAACTGAAATGGCAGTGGGCTGGTCATATCTGCCGTAGGAACGATAACCGTTGGGGTAGACTGGTTCTAGAGTGGAGACCGCGAATCGGCAAACGTAGTGTAGGACGCCCTGTGACTAGGTGGTGCGACGACATCCGCAAAGCGGTGGGCAGTGACTGGAAACAAAAAACCGAAGACCGGGCTCAGTGGCGTGTCTTGGGGAAGGCCTACGTCCAGCAGTGGACTGATACCGGCTGATGATGATTGTAACGCTGGCTACTTTCTACCTACCTACTTAGTCGCAAGGTAAATAAAAAAGCAGTCAGGTTAACAAGGGTATATTGAATTCAGAATAAAGGTAGGTAGATGGAAGAAATGGGTCGTGGAAATCGTTCGTGTAACCGTTCTATCGTTTCACTCTGACGACAACCACTACTGGCCTTGGAATCCGCGGTCCGCGCTGGTGGTTGATGCAGTCTTCCAGGACGTCAGGCAGGGCAGCAAGTTGTGTGCTGACTCGACGGTTAGTACGTCGGTAGGGCAGCGGCGCGTAAGACGTGCAGTATCAGGTCTCGCCTGGTGGGTGGACCCTGGAACCCCGTTCAGGACGCGGTATTAGCCCAGTGCATAGAAGCCTAGTTTGACTGCCATCAACCGGTACGCGATGAGAAGGCGAAGCAGTGATTGCTAAGCGATGAATAAGTGATCAAAGATGAGGCAGTCAAACTATGTACAAAATGGGGTAATAAAAAATACAGTACCCTCCTTTTCATGAAGTCGGGTAAGGTTTTTCTAGGAATCGGTGACAGATTTACGATTATTTACAAGAATAAAAAAATGGTAGGTGAGTACCTCCTCTTATGGAGTAGGTAAGTGGCAATTTGGACAGTATAGAAAAGGACATTACTAATAGTCGTAGTTATAATGAAAAACAGTTAGCAAAGATAAATAATGTTTACAATGATTTATAAAATCCACCAATGATTTCAATGTATGTATTTACAAAGGAATCAAGACTATATCGCTGCGCTTATTAAGTTAAGCTGCGTCATGCTATTGACTAACTAAAGTGAACTTACACAGTTGGACTCACAAAATAATAACTACTACGATGTAGGCATATTCAAAATATATTAATTAAAACGAGGGAAAGCTAAATTGACATAAAATATAGGGATGAAGTTACAGTTATAAGGTGACCGTTGAGCTATGACGCGTCAATTTTGAATATGCTTGTATCGCCACACAATTAAAATAACTACTTATGTAAAACACTAGAATACTCACCCGATTTGGGGAACACGGCACTAAGCACGATAATTTAATAATTGTAAACTAGATGCTACTTGAGAGCTTTATGAATTAGTTGTAGTAGAGGTAAACACGCGGGCGTGCACTAGACGGTTCACCGTGGTATGAGAGCCAACGGCTGCCGGCCGTCCCGAGAGCTTCGGGTGGTTAGCCCCGCGCGCCTCTGTCATTCCCCTCAACTGGTTTGACTGCGCTCGGCGCTTGTAATCGCGGCAGACGTTACATACCCCCCTTTTTAAGATAGGATTTTTCCTATAAAAAAAAATCCATCTACAGAAAACTAGGCTAGGTTAGTTTGAAATCTTTGACATGCCACATACCGATGTTGTGACCTGCCATATCCTCCAGTTCATATACGAGTTTGGATTTTTTTCCAATTACGCGACATTTGATAAATTTGGGAGCCAATTTCTTTGAGAACCTCTTGTCCTTGTCACTCAAGTAGAAGGTTCGCTTCCATACGGTGTCTCCGACATTGAATTCGACATTTTTCCGTCGTAAGTTGTAATTTGTACTGTTTCGAGAGTGTGCCTTTAAAAGAGCGAGTTGCACCTTGTCGAAAATCTTATGGAGCGCACCAACATTTTCAGCGTAACTGTCCCTTGGGGCAAATATGATATCGTCCTTTAAGTCTGTATCGAGGTAATGGGATCCGTCATTAATCAGCTCCCGGCCATACACTAGGAAGGATGGTGTATATCCGGTCACCTCGTTCACTGAGTTGTTTAAAGCAAATTGAATTTTTGGAATATTGACATCCCAAGATCTGTGATCATTATTTATGAATGTAGATACTGCTGTGATGATGGTTTTATTATAGCGTTCAACCATATTAACTTGCGGGGTATATAAAGGTGTGAAGAAAACGTTAGGTACATTATAATTAGCCAAAAGATCGTGCATTAAATTACTAGTAAATTGTTTTCCATTGTCCATCAATACCGTACTTGGTACTCCATGGACGAGAAAAATCTTTTCTTCTAATATATTTGTAATGATTGCTGCTGTAGCACGTCGTATGGGAAATAGCAAGCAATACTTTGAAAAGCAACAAGTTACTACTAGTAGAAAGGTATTCTGCTTCCTAGTGACCGGGAGAATTCCAACTAAGTCAATACTTATCATCTGGAAGGGACGAGAGCAATCTTTAGGTCTTCCCATAGTACCAAGGGTAGCGTGGTTGGGGTATTTATAGGAGAGACAAGTGTCACAACTTGTTACGAAGTCACTTACGTCTTTGAGTAATCCAGGCCAGAAATAATTTAAGGTCAGGCGCTTGTGCGTTTTGAAAATGCCCAAATGCCCAGAAGTAGGTTCACAATGATTTTTAGCAATAATATCGCGTCGGTATTCCGATGGTATAACTTCCTTCCACTCGAACTCCCTTGTTAAAGGGTTGATCGATTTCATGTATCGGAATAGTTTACCATTCGTGACGCGATAATTTAGGAAAGAGCTTGGTGATTTTTGGCATCCTTCGTAGATGTTCAGGTACCAAGGATCACTAGAGTTAGGAGTAGCATTTGGTACATCATCTATGGTGGTTATGCAAACGGAGCGACTAAGGCTGTCCGGAACTACGTTTTCTGAACCCTTGCGATGCTTAATCACAAAATTGTAGACTGATAGACGGACACCCCATCGGGCTAATCGTCCTGTTGGATTATTTAGATTGAGGAACCACTTAAGAGAAGAGTGGTCAGTATAGACCGTAAATGTGAGCCCATTCTCTAAGTAACAACGCCAATGCTCGATGGCAACGAGTACAGCTAGAGCTTCGCGTTCTGTAGCACTGTAATTTCGCTCTTGTTGTGATAGGGATTTGCTCATGTACGCTATGACCTTTTCCTTGCCATCGAGAATCTGCGTAAGCACTGCTCCAATGCCGTAGTCACTCGCATCGGTATGGACCTCGAATGGTTTAGTGTAGTCCGGACACGAAAGGATAGGGGCGGTGACCAGATGTCCTTTTAATTTTTGAAAGGCTTCTTCAGCTTCGTTGGACCAGTTAAAAGGAGGAGCATTTTTGCCTTGAGAAGTCAATTTGTTCAGAGGTGTAGCTAAACTGCTGAAATTAGGGATGAACCGGCGATACCAGGAAGCAGTACCTAAAAATCTTCTTACTTCCTTGCGGTTAGTAGGAGTAGGATAATTTAAAATGGCTTCAACTTTTTCAGGGTCAGCCTGCAATCCGTTAGAATCTACGATATATCCCAAATATTTTAATTGACACCGAAAAAATTGACTTTTCTCAAAATTTATTGTTAGATTAGCCATTTTGAGTTTTTCCAACACGCGCGTCAGTAGCAAAATATTATGGTCATAGTTATTTGATGCGATTATGACGTCATCAACAAAAACAAACACTCTATGTTCGAATTCAGGACCATAGAACAAGGAGTCCACCAATCGCTGCTGTGTAGCAGGACCGTTAGTGAGCCCGAAGGGCATAGATTTAAATTGGAAGGTTCCGCGTGTTGGAATATAAAATGCAGTCTTCTGTCTGTCCTCTTAACGTATTAAAATCTGCCAGAAGCTTTTGGATAGATCGATACTCGAAAGGAATCTGGATTCGCGGAGGTTGTCTAGAATCTCGGAGATATAGGGTAGACTATATGCGTCCTTTTTAGTAATTGAGTTCAACTTCCTACTATCTAAGCAAAACCGTAACTCTCCATTTTTTTTCAGGGTCAGAAGGACTGGTGACGACCATGGACTCTCGCACGGTTCCACAACATCTTCTTCCAACATTTCATCCAGCTGTTCGACCAGAACACGTTGCTTTTCCGGTGACATTCTGTAGTATCGTTGTCGAATGGGGGCAGCATCCCCACTATCGATTGAGTGAGTAGTCAAGGAAGTACGACCTAATCCTCGTTTTTCGTACGAAATGTCACGGAACTGTGATATGATCTGATCCGCGGTAGACTTCTGATCCGCGGTAAGATGATCGTAGGAATGAAGAAGTTTGGGACTATCTCCTTCTAAATATGCAGTGGAATTATCACTCGATTCTAATGTAGCGATGCTATCTAGATTTTTTGGAAGTAGCCCAAATAATCGCCAAAAATCCATTCCTAGTATGAGACCATGTCTTATATCAGGAACGACATACGCCTTGAGGATGTGCGTTTGATCTTCGAAAGTTACCGGAATCAGCATCACTCCAATAGAATCGAGCCTGGCACCACCCGCAGCGATGAACTGAGTAGAAGAACCACTTTCCTGCCCAAAACCTGATTTCATTAAGACATCATGACAGCCATTGCCTAAAATAGTCGCACAGGATCCAGTGTCTAAGAGTCCAGTCAACGGCTTGTCATTAATATTGACCGAGACGTAGAGCCGCGACGTTTTTAAATTTTTAGTGTCGTGGATTGAAGAAACAGCGTTAAAAGCAAAGAACTTCGATACAAAACTGAGCCAGTCTTGCCACTCAGTTTTATCAGACTTACTCTTGCTAGACAGTTCATTAACTCTGCCTTTCCAATCCCGACACACTAGTTTTTTTGAGTTACGTTTGAATTGCACGCAGGACATTGTGGGAAGATAACATCTTTCTTCCCGCACTTGAAGCATATTGGAAAACGCTCTTGTCTGCAATTCTTCAAGGTATGGCCTTCCATCCTACATCTGACACAAAATAAAGGCTTAGAAGGACTGGCAGACACAGCCGCGACCGCAATACACTTAGTGCTAGGTTTGTCATGACCGTTAGGTTTGTATGCAAATTCAGGTGCAAGAGTATTGTAAGTGATGCTTGGAGGTTCATGAAATTGAGAGCATCGAGCCTGAATACTCTCATAGTGCCTACAGGCAGATTTTAAGGCATCGATGGTCGTAATCCCCGGTAGCGCAGCTAGTGTGTTTGCGTAGCATGGACGAATGTTATGCAGTAGAATATCTAACTTTTCCTCCTCGGAAAATGGTTTACCTAGTCTTGAGAACATTCCATGCATTATAGAAATATATATAACGATGTTCTCTGTTTCGCCTTGAGTTCGTGACCGAATTTCTGCGGCCAGTTTATAGTCATAGTCCCTACTACTAAAATCTTCTTTTAATAGACGGGCAAGTTCATCCCATGTCTGAGTCCTATCTTTATTACAACGATACCAATGCAAAGCATCGTCCGTAAACAGCTCGTATGCCAAGGACAAGATTTTCTCGGAAGAAATACCCCTACAAGTAACGAATTCTTCTACTCTTTGTATAAAAGAGCGAACACAAGTTTTTCCAGAATATTTCAATTTTAAAATATCTGTAGACAAATTGCGTTCGCAACTTACCGCAATAGTGGGCGCAGTAAGCTCTGCACCTTGAGAGGTAGAAGCAATAGCAGTCGCGGAAGCATTCGTAACTTGTGGCCCCAAATTTATCAATTCTCGGTACTGGCTATTAAAATTTGTCAAGCAGGTTTTGTACTCGTCCGCAACTTCCGCCGTATTGCTTATACGGTTCAACCTATGGTAAACATGGTTTAAAAGAGTTTCCGTACGTAAAAACAAATTTTTATCAAATTTTTGTCTAAGACTTTTTAAGTTACCGTACGACTTCACCATGGATTCATGTAGCCCCTTTACATCCTCACTGGGTTCAAGGTGAGACTCCAAGATATCGTCGGAGGGTTGCAGCTCAGAAAGTTTGACGATCTGTTTCCTCAGTTCCAGAACTGAGTCACCAGAACCGCCACGAAGTTCTACTTCATATTGAAGTTCGGCTTTTTGTAATGACAAGAATTTTATAATATATGCCATAATTATTATTTAGGTGAGTATTCTAATGGAACAATAACAATCAGACAAACAATAACACAATTGAAAAGAATTTTAGAAAAATTGCCTAGCGTGTAGGTAGGTTTGGAACGAATATGAATCTAATGAAAAAAAATGAGTTAAATACCAAAGAACTTCTAGAACAATAATTCAACAAGGCAGTTTACAATTATATTAAAAAAAACAATGTAATTGAGAACCTCCTTTTTTTTTCGGTAAAAAAAAATGATACCGGCACTATCTACACACTATGCGAATTTAGTCAATGAATCTTAAGGCTAGATAATAGCCTACACCCGTGAAAGCCTATTTCATGCAGTGAGTTAGACGATACAAAACGGTTACGAACGAAACCTGAAGCCGGGCGCCAATGTAACGCTGGCTACTTTCTACCTACCTACTTACCCGCAAGGTAAATAAAAAAGCAGTCAGGTTAACAAGGGTATATTGAATTCAGAATAAATGTAGGTAGATGGAAAAAATGGGTCGTGGAAATCGTTCGTGTAACCGTTCTATCGTTTCACTCTGACGACAACCACTACTGGCCTTGGAATCCGCGGTCCGCGCTGGTGGTTGATGCAGTCTTCCAGGACGTCAGGCAGGGCAGCAAGTTGTGTGCTGACTCGACGGTTAGTACGTCGGTAGGGCAGCGGCGCGTAAGACGTGCAGTATCAGGTCTCGCCTGGTGGGTGGACCCTGGAACCCCGTTCAGGACGCGGTATTAGCCCAGTGCATAGAAGCCTAGTTTGACTGCCATCAACCGGTACGCGATGAGAAGGCGAAGCAGTGATTGCTAAGCGATGAATAAGTGATCAAAGATGAGGCAGTCAAACTATGTACAAAATGGGGTAATAAAAAAAACAGTACCCTCCTTTTCATGAAGTCGGGTAAGGTTTTTCTAGAAATCGGTGACAGATTTACGATTATTTACAAGAATAAAAAAATTGTAGGTGAGTACCTCCTCTTATGGAGTAGGTAAGTGGCAATTTGGACAGTATAGAATAGGACATTACTAATAGTCGTAGTTATAATGAAAAATAGTTAGCAAAGATAAATAATGTTTACAATATGATTTATAAAATCCACCAATGATTTCAATGTATGTATTTACAAAGGAATCAAGACTATATCGCTGCGCTTATTAAGTTAAGCTGCGTCATGCTATTGACTAACTAAAGTGAACTTACACAGTTGGACTCACAAAATAATAACTACTACGATGTAGGCATATTCAAAATATATTAATTAAAACGAGGGAAAGCTAAATTGACATAAAATATAGGGATGAAGTTACAGTTATAAGGTGACCGTTGAGCTATGACGCGTCAATTTTGAATATGCTTGCATCGCCACACAATTAAAATAACTACTTATGTAAAACACTAGAATACTCACCCGATTTGGGGAACAAGGCACTAAGCACGATAATTTAATAATTGTAAACTAGATGCTACTTGAGAGCTTTATGAATTAGTTGTAGTAGAGGTAAACACGCGGGCGTGCACTAGACGGTTCACCGTGGTATGAGAGCCAACGGCTGCCGGCCGTCCCGAGAGCTTCGGGTGGTTAGCCCCGCGCGCCTCTGTCATTCCCCTCAACTGGTTTGACCGCGCTCGGCGCTTGTAATCGCGGCAGACGTTACATGATGATGATGATGATGAAGGTGGCTTCATAATTTTTGTTTAAATAATATTTAGGTAAAGACAAAGCTAGGTTTTGAACTAAACAGAAGGTACACCTTAATGTACGTTCGTTGTTCCCTTCGGTGTACCGTTGCAAGCGTAACCAAGCAGACAGATAGGTCTAAGAAATCATCTAAAGACTCACTTAACATTTCCTTCCGCTCGGTCTACCTGCACTGTTACATACTAAGAAATAGTTAAATAACTGAACCAGCATGACACTCTAAGAGCGCGCACCAGCACGCTCCGGTGAGCGCGCACAGGCACGCCGCGGAGAGCGAGAAACAGCACGCTCCGGTGAGCGCGCACAGGCACGCCGCGGAGAGCAGGCACCAGCACGCTCCGGTGAGCGCGCACAGGCACGCCGCGGAGAGCGAGAAACAGCACGCTCCGGTAAGCGCGCACAGGCACGCCGCGGAGAGCAGGCACCAGCACGCTCCGGTGAGCGCGCACAGACACGCCGCGGAGAGCGCGCGGTGAAGATCTTGAATCAAGTCGCCTTCGTAGGAAGATAGGAATAGTCGGGGGAGGTAGAGGGAGTTGAGAGGAGTCCCCCCCCACTTGTTTTTCCCTGCCGGAGAGGCGTAGTTTTTTTATTTTTTGAAATTTAAATTTAAATATTTTCATCAGACATTTGTATCATTTTACTTTCTAGCGCTTCGCCGGCCGCTGCCGCGGCACGCTCGCTACGCTCGCTCGGCTCGCGCGATGTGTGGTCACTGTTCTAACATAACCTAACCTTCACTTTAGGGCCATATGTTATCGCATCTCCGGCAGCAAGTTTTGCTCCAGGGCGCTTAGTAAGAACTCAAATTCAGGCGACTCGATATAAGATCCAACCCGTGCGCGCACCAGCACGCTCCGGTGAGCGCCCACAGGCACGCTGCGGAGAGCGCGCACAGGCACGCCGCGGAGAGCGCGCACCAGCACGCTCCGGTGAGCGCGCACCAGCACGCTCCGGTGTGCGCGCACAGGCACGCCGCGGAGAGCGCGCAGTCGCGCACCTCGGTTAGCGGGCACCAACGCCACATGAGTAAAGAAGGAATACTTATGTGCCTCCAGTGCCTTATCATTTAGATCTATGTGGTTAGTAATGACGTTAACCTAAGTAACTGTGGCACATGATACCCTGAATCGATAGAACAATGCTTCGCGCCACTGCACTACTCTCGCCACCCAGAGACTTGTAGACATTGCATCATTGCTTCTATAAAATAAAAATATGGCGTGAGCCACGTCGTAGATATTCAATATCTGCTATAACGCAACTTGCCACAAGCTTAAAATTATCACTGAACGCTTAAAACGTAATAAAGATGCCTTGATACATCACTAAAAACTTAAATGCATCTGAAAACCGCGATGCTTTTGTAGCTGCATTATATCAGATGTTGTGGCATCCTAACTTCTAAAACCCAATGGGAAACACATTTTCGTTCTCAGATTATTCGCCAATATTTATAGCGAATGAGACGTCATTCGCTTTGCTATTGCATTAGCAGTTAAGGTAGTAGACAAATAGCACGTATTCACAATAAAGTCTGCGCAATATTTGCCACAGAAAGGTCAATTCAAATATTTCTAAAACCTCAACAACGCTGATGATCTTTAGCTGCTCGCCTACTGTCATATCAGTCGTATACGCAGCCTAAAAGTGTACACTAAGCCTTACAATTTGTAAATACCTTCCCACTATTGTCAGAATCGAAATAAACGTAAACAACACGAAATACAAGAGTTGAATACACCACCGTAAACTACACGAAAAGAACAAAGTTGTAGCATTCAACACTTCCAACAATCGATAGTATGTCTACTAATGTTAGAAATGGCCAAACTGTCGTCATTTATTTATACTAATTAAAACATTTGTCTTTAAAATTAATCTCCTTGTAGAATCCGTAGAACAACTACATAGGTTATCAGTAGACAGACGTTAAACCTAGAAAACCGACACTACAATCACCAGCTCGGATACTCAGCAACAAATGCCTAGTACGCCAAATTGTTAATACGATGTAAGCATTCCAATAATAATTTAATGAAGTTTAGGTACAGACACTTTAAAATGAAACTATTAAATCTCTCTCACAAAGATAGTAATTGCAGTTAATGCAATTACTAATAACACTCATCATGGTCAGTAAGACTCAAAATACATTGAACACTATTAGTTGTTTTTCAAGTGTACTTGTGTACTTGAAGAAGCGTAAAAACCTAAGCGACGCAATACACAAGTGTGTATTAGGATCTAGGAAGTCCTAGATGTATCCAAATCTTCACGTTTCTCCTTGGGGCGGTAACCGGCGAAGTCGGATTAAAATTAGGAACATGGACTATCACTAGAAATGTAGTAAACTGGCTCCGCCACTATTCGGACAGCTCACAAATAAATCATTTGCGTTAAACCACTACCACACACTACGGCATCCACTGTTATTTTTTTTAAACGGTTAAAACGGAAAACCGGGTTTCTCAGCTAACTATCCACAACACTGTCTTTAGCTAACAATCTTTAAATATAAGCCTAGCACGTGCATAAACTACACTGAAGTGTACAAACGACAAGCAGAACTCCACTAGAACTATTTCACTCAATCAAACGCGCAGCAAACTACCGCACCGCAAATAATATCTGTCAAGTCGACAACAAGTAACAGATACCTACATCCTGCAATTTTTTTTTATCCTACGTAAGGTAGGGTGTCGTTGCAATTTGCTCGGTGCGCTTTGCTCCACGGCAATGCGACCCACTAAATGTTTGTGACTCTTGCAGAATAAAAACACTAAAGCTACCGTCTATTTTTTTCAAATTTGTGGTAGATCGTCTATTTTGTAAATCAGAGTTTGATGGCTTATTCGGTATATTATCAAGGTCTAATGTGAGCATAGGCCTATCCCACTTCTGATATTAGCATCAGAGGTGGAATTTTATTAAAAGACACAATAATTTGAATACAAACTCGTTTTATTACAACAACATCTTTTATTTAACAATTTTCAGGACTCCGATATACAAATAGACATTAGTTTAGCTATACATCACTGTATTTCATCACGTTAAAACAAAGCCTGAGGTCTTACCGCAAATTGCAACAATCACCCACCAGACAACCTTACTGCTCCAAGTCTAACGACAATATGAGCTGCGCAGGCGTACATACCCGCTTTTATACCGTCTAGTGAATTACGTGGCAAATCACAGTAAAAACAGTGTTAAATATGCTAACAATATTGATTTTAGACTTTGTTACCCCACTTCACCCTTTTAGGGGTGGAATTTCATAAAAGCCTGAAACACGTATTTACTCATTTATTTACCGAATTACTTGTGTGAAGTTTCGGATAGAATATTTTGACTTTGTTAATTAAGCATTTTAAAATATTTTATTTACCTAAAATAAAACCGGCTAAGTCGAGTTGAACTCGCCCACCGAGGCTTCCACCAACCAATTAAGCTAGACCTTTAAAATGTATCAGCGCTGATATAACTCAGAGGTAAAAACCCTTAATTGGCACAAACTATGTATGTATGGGGGACACCCTATAATTTTCAACTTTTTTTTATTTTTGGAATTTTTCCTTAATTTGTGCTGTAAGATTTTGCTTCTTGCCTAATTTCATGATTCTAGGTCAACGGGAAGTACCCTATAGGTTTTCGACCCAAAACCTATAGGGTACTTCCGGTTTACCTAGAATTGTCAATTTTGGTTATAAGCAAGGTCTTAGAGCACAAGTAAAGGAAAAATTCCGAAAAACAAAAGAAGTTGAAAATTAAGGTACATTTTAGTACTAACAAGTTTTCGCGAAAATCTAAATTTTCCCATATCTTTTTATTGTGTTGACTCGAGACCTTGATTTTTATACACCCAATAGGGACTATAGACCTCAATATCAGGTATATACTCGTATATTTCAACTTGCTATGTCCACCCGTTCCTGAGAAAATCAGTGGTGACACACGGACAGACGGACAGACAGACGGACAGACAGACAGACAGACGGACAAGAAAGTGATCTTATAAGGGTTCCTTTTTTTACCTTTTCAGGTACGGAGCCCTAAAAATCTTAAATACTATTTAGGATATTGAGAAAATGTTTTTATTTTTGATATAAAGGTTACAAATGGTACACGCTAGGCCTAGAATGGTCTGACTCTCAAGGGTTGTGTGCTGGGAATACCGTAACGCGTAAAGATAGGCGGCAGGTTTTTGGTAGTAACTGGGTACCTACTAGTACCAATACAGGTTACTAGTACTACAGTAATCAAGCCAAGTCATAAATACTAAAAGCCACATGTTGACAGTGGGCAGTGGAAACTTACAGCCTAAAATACCTACCTACTCAATACTCATATTTCATTCATGCTCCTAACTTACCAGAATTGAAATGCGTCCAATATCGCATTACGGGGCGCAGTAACAGTTTTATTTAATACAAGTATAATTGACTCGGACTGGAACATCGCCAGGGGCGCAACAGTTCTATGCCTGCATGTTTGACCGCATTTACACATGACATGAAATTTTGCCGTCGGTTCTATGAAATAGTCGAGGTAGGTACCTACTATATTTAAATTTAGGCTATAACCATGAGCGATGAGGCTAATTGAATCAAGCTGGTTCGCGAATTGCAAATTGAGCATTCGACACGACATATTCTGTGATAGGTATATCAGATAGTTCAGGTCTTATATTCGTAATTCCTCGTTCATAGGTGTAAGTATTATTAACTTTTAAATGTGATCGCTGGTTTCATACAGATAATTTCTGGCTATGACATTAAAAATGAACAGTGAACGCATATACCTATGCGTTTACTGATTTAAGTTCCATCCACATAGGGCACATCTACATCCTTCAGAAATTTGTCGAGCTGCTTGACATGTTTTTGTTAAAAGGGTGGGTCAAGTTAAGACTGAAGCTTTCCGGTGGTCACCCAATTAGCACCACCAAGGACTCACGTGTAGGATAGGAGAAAAGTCTTAAGACTAAGTCTAAGGATTTGAAAGGGAAACAATGACTGTGTTAGTGATAATGACCTAAGTTTGGGCTGAAGATGCATCGGGATGGCTTTGAGATTCGATCGTCTTTCTTATTTAAAATTGTTTTTAACCGACTTCAAAAAAAGGAGGAGGTTTCTCAATTCGACCGTATATATATATTTTTTTTTTTTTTTTTTTTTTTTTTATGTTTGTTCGCGGATAACTTCGTCGTTTATGAACCGATTTCGATTATTCTTTTTTTGTTCGAAAGGAGATATCCCAAGTGTGGTACCATGGTAATTTTATCGAGGTATGATAAGTATCTCCAGAGATATTGAGATAAACATCTCAAAATTGGTACTGAAAATGAATAGCGCGGCATTGAAGTCGGTTGTTTTTTAGTTTTTAAACGATATTATTCTATTTTAGAGAAGCATATACACAATTGTGTAAGTGAGGAGTAATGTTGCATACTCGGTGCCAGCTCTTTTCAGAGTGGCCTATTGTTTAGCTGCGGTGCCAAGCAAAGCGCAACTTTAGTCTTACACATGTTTTGGGTAGTTACATGCGACGAACGCATACGTATGTAATGGAATAACGGTAACTACCTAACAGAATTTACGAGATTTAGTTTTATACTTTCAGAAAGACTTTTAGTCCGGTCAAGTAATTTTCTTTAGCTGGTTGGTTGTTGTGTTTTCCTGCAATCTATGGATATTCACATACTCTTAAAAGGGAATAAACCAGCCAAGCGCGAGTGAGACCCGCACTCGAAGAGTTCCGTACCATCGTACATTAGTTAATAAGATCGAGCAAAAATGCCGAAAAATCACGTGTTTTTTATGGGGACCCCTTAGCGTTTTATTTCATTTTTACTATTTGTTGTTATATTATTTATATAGTTATTGTTAATACACACTATATTCATGCATGCTTCAGGTGTCTATCTATTGCAGTTAAGAGGGAACGCGAATCGAATCGAGTGTTCTTCTCACACCAACTGGTGTGGGGATAGGGGATCAGGGCTTCGCCCTCTGCCCCTGGCCTGTCTGCGCCTACCACTGTAGGCGCGTCTCTGTTCGGGGGGAATAGTGTATCCCGGAACGCGGGGTGCACTTTTCCATACAAATGTATTTCCCCGTTTTCTCCCTAGAAAATGCTTCTAGAACACAATTTGTTTCTACAAAAAATCAAGGTCTGCTGTAGCTACTGTATCTGTATCTGGTCTGCTGTATCATTTGTTTTTTTTGTCCAACCAATTGGAAAAATATATAAAATAAGCCTTCTAAATTTATCTTTGAGATTTTTAAAAGGTCATATTTCTATCTATCCGGGAGGACCCTGGAAAATGCTTCTAGAGAAAAAATGTTTTTCCCCGTTTCCTAACGCACCTAAGTGCACCCCCGCGTTCCCTCTTAAGTTCGAGCTAAAACACCGAAAGAAAACACGTTTGTTATAAGAAATAGTACAAACATTCTGGAAAACAGAACGGGTTCGCTCGTTTGAGGTCCAATATCACTGTTAAACCACAGTTTTAAAATCTATAAGGTCCTTTAATTTTAACTTTTTTTATTTTTTTTACTTTTTGTTATAGTGCCCACAGTATATACGTAGGTATATTATGTTAAAATGTCTCAGGTCGCAATTCACCCGGACCTTTCGAAGGCATTGACGAAGCCGAAGCTAACATCAACAGCTGGCCCTTTACAATTTCAGCTTACCTATTGTTTGTAAATGGAAATATGAGAAACTATAAAAAGATGGTACATTTTATCATGGCTATGAATGTGTGCTGCTTGATGTCTAATTGTGGTCTATGAGATGAGGCACGGCACTTGCCAATTATGCCTCATTACAAATTATTAAGGCGGGTGGTGACTTGCTAAACATTGAATGGGCCGCCATAAAGGCGGACCGTCATATTGGCGCAGAGGGGCAACATTGGCGTGGATAGCTTAGGGTGTCGACACTTTCACTAAACGCTACTAGCGGCTTTATGCCTTTAACAATTCCACCCTGGCGCTAGCTCTTGCGGTTCCCACCACTGGCCGGCCGGTTAAGGCAAGCAGAGGGTCTCATTTAGCCATCGAGTTACATATGTAAACCAGAGGCGCCCATCATAAACTGACTTAGGCTGAGCGCAGACTATAGACAAAACAGTCTTAAGACTGTCTCAAGACTGTCTCAAGACAGTTTTGTCTATCACCCTGCGCACACTGCGAACAAAACTTTTTTGTCTGCGAGGATGCGACACAGAACAAAATATAGAATGGACACTTTGATCACTCCACCAATACATGTATTATGTACCTACCTACAATTTGTCTTCTTCAGTTATACAGTAACTAGATATCTACTTTATCATTTTTAGGGTTCCGTTTCTCAAAAGGTAAAAAACGGAACTGAGCGCTCATACAATTTAGAGGTCTAGCTTAATTGGAACCAACCATAAAATATGTTAATAAATAAAATAGTGCTATTGAGTGATTTATTTACGTTCGCGTGTGAAGCGTCCTTGCTCAAGTTAGTTCCTCGACAGCTCAAAATCGGTAGGGAGGTGAGTAAGCCTCGATTGTTGGGGCGAACCGAGTGTCCATTCTATACGTAGTATCTGTTCTGTGTTGCATCGGTTTTGTTTGTCGGCACCGAGAACAAATAATAATACTACGTATAGAATAGACACTCTGTCCCACCCACTAATCGAGGCTTCCTCACCTCGCCTCTGATTCTGGAGCTGCTGAGGAGCTAGTTTAAGCAAGGCACCACACGTGGACGACAACAAAACAATAATACTACTCACGTGAAAATTAACGTCAACTTCATACATATATGTTGGGACCAGTACACACAGGAGGTTCAAATTTACGTAGGTTCTATATTATATATAAAAACCAGCAAAATCGAGTTGAACTCGCCCACCGAGGCTTCCGTACCAACTTCTCAGACTAGTTTAAGGGACAAATTTATCTTTGTAGTTCGATCCATATAGGAAATGTATTGCAACAACTACAATTAATCATAAGTGAAATATTATGTTTCTTAGAAGTGTTTCACACTTTATATTTTTGTAAATTGTTAAGCAATTATTTGTTTAACAATTAATCATAAGTTTGTAAAAGTAAATTAATCGTTTTCAGGGTTCCGTATCTCAAAAGTTAAAAAAAGAATCCTTATAAGATCACTTTCTTATCCGTCTGTCCGTCTGTATGTCCGTGTGTCACCACCGATTTTCTCAGGAACGGGTGGACCTAGCAAGTTAAAATTTATTCTAGATACTGATGTTTATGGTCCTAATTAGATATATAAAAATCAAGATCCAGAGTCAATACGATAATAAGATATAGACATATTTAGATTTTCGCCGAAATTTGTAAGAACCTAAATTTACCTTAATTTTCGACTTTTTTATTTTTCGGACTTTTTCCATTACTTGTGCTGTAATACCTTGATTTTGACCATAGTTGACAATTCTAGGTCAACCGGAAGTACCATATAGGTTTTGGGTCGAAAACCTGTAGGGTACTTCCCGTTGACCTAGAACCATGAAATTCGACAGAGAGCAAGGTCTTACAGCACAAAAAAACGGGAAATTTCAAAAACGAAAAAATTATTAAAGTAAATGGTGTCCCATACATACATAATTAACGCCAGTTAAGATATGCCTCTGAGTTATATGAGCGCTCATACAATTTAGGGGTCTAGCTCAATTGCACCAAACTTAAGTTTGGTGCCATAAGGTAAATATGTAACTAAAATTGTGCCTCAGTGTAATTTATTTTATTCATAGTTGACGCTAATTAAGATAGGCCTCTGAGTTATATGAGCGCTCATACAATTTAGATGTCTAGCTAACCAACCTTAAAAAATGTAAATAAATAAAATAGTGCTATTGAGTGATTTATTTTCGTCGCGTCTTTCGCGTGTGGCGCGTCCTTGCTCAAGTTTGTTCCTCGACAGCTCAGAATCGGTAAGGAGGTGAGGAAGCCTCGATTGTTGGAGCGAACAGAGTGTCTATTCTATACGTAGTATCTGTTCTGTGTTGCATCGGTTTTCTTTGTCGGCACCGAGAACAGATAATAATACTACGTATAGAATAGACACCCTGTACCACCCACCAATCGGGGCTTTCTCACCTCCCTATCAATTCGGAGCTGCCGAGGAGCTAACTTGAGCAAGAACGTGCAACACGCGGACGATGCCACGAGACGGTTGTTTTTAAAACATAACCCTCCTTCTTCCGCTGTCGGGTGACTGCGAAAGGAGGGTTAATTTTGTTTCGAGTGTATGTATATATATAATATATATATTTATATATATATTATATATATATATATGTATTATATATATATATATATATATATAAATATATATATACATATTATATATATATTCACCGTATATATATTATATATACATATGTATATACATATAAATGTATGAATGTATGTATATTTTTTTGGCACGCCCTAGAGCCTGAATGGCTTATCGTATTTTTATGTTAATGGTGTCAACATCAAGTATTAGAAAGATAATTCTTGTTTTCAAAAAGCTTCGTCAATTGCAGACGAGAATACTATCAGATCTATATATACAAAGTTTTGAATTCCCACCATATTTGCAGGGGTATGTATACTCCATGTTAAGAAATCAGTAATAAAATATATATTAAAAAAATATATATAATTAACTAGGTACTTGAAATCAAACCTTCTTAAATCGACTCGCTCTTGGCGAACTACACGCACTCAGTCATAGCGCCGCCACAGGCGCCGCATTGCCTTTCGGCAAAAATCAAAGGGGCCGCGTCCGTCGGCGGCGACCGGTGAAACATGTTTGTGTTATTATTTTCGTTTTGTCGCTTCATTTTTAACCGACTTCAAAGGCGACCGTATATACGTTTTTTTTATGTTTGTTCGCGGATAACTTCGTCGTTTATGAACCGATTTTGATAATTTTTTTTTTGTTGGATAAAAGATATCTCAAGTGTGGTACCATGGTAATTTTATCGAGGTCTGATTAGTATCTCCAGAGATATGGAAATAAACACCTCAAAATTGGTACTGAAAATTAATAGTGCGACATCGAAGTCGGTTCTTTTCAACCGACTTCAAAAAAAGAAGGAGGTTTCTCAATTCAACCGTATATATGTTTTTTTTTTATGTTTGTTCGCGGATAACTTCGTCGTTTATAGAACGATTTTCAATATTGTTTTTTTGTTGGAAAGGAAATATCCCAAGTGTGGTACCATGGTAATTTTATCGAGGTCTGATAAGTATCTCCAGAGATATGGAGATAAACACCTCAAAATTGGTACTGATTATTAATAGCGCGGCATTGAAGTCGGTTCTTTTTTAGTTTTTTAAACGATCTTATTTAGTTTTTAAACGATATTATAGCCTAGTGGTGAGTCGTAGTTACTTGTTATTGCCAAGACAAAGTTTGTAGAGAAGACAAAATAAAGGAATAACATCGTTTAAAAAACTAAAACATTCGACTTCAAATGCCGCGCTATATTTTCAGTACAAAGTTTGAGGTGTTTATCTCCATATCTCTGGAGATACATGGAGGGAAGGATAGCTGGAGGGGATTGGATGCGGAAGTGAGGGGAAGGGGGGAGGGTAGGGGAGCAAAAGGGGAGGGTAGGTAAGCGAGGGGGAGGTTGGGGGGTTTAGGTGGAAGTGAGGGGGTAGGGGGAGGGGAGAGCATGTGAGGGACGGAGTGAAAGGGGGAGTAGCGTGGCGTGGTACGTCGTGGTGTAGTTGGGATACGTATGTGTCTTATTTGTTAATGCTACCCAAAGACACTATTCCACGCGAACGAAGTCGCGGGCACAGCTAGTATTTATTATATATAAATATATACATATATATATATATACATTTTTAAGGTTTGTTAGCGGATAACCGCGTCGTTTATGAACCGATTTTGATTATTTTTTTTTATTGGAAAGGAGATATATATAATGAGGTCTGATAAGTATCTCTAGAGATATGAAGATAAACACCTAAAAATTGGGACTGAAAATTAATTGCGCGGCATTGAAGTCGGTTCTTTTTAACCGACTTCAAAAAAAAGGAGGAGGTTCTCAATTCGTAAGAATCTTTTTTCTTTTTTATTTTAGTTCACCGATTACTCGAAGATGCCTGAACCGATTTGGAAAATTATTTTTTTGTTTCAAAACATACCCTTCCCAGGTGGTTCCATTTAAATTTTAACGAAATCGGCCGAACCGTTTTTAATATATCAACATTTGTATTATGACGCATTTACTTATCTCGACGACTTACTACTTGGCTGGCACTTTACCTACTGGCACAGATTATATAATAGTTACTACGTCTACTGGCTACTTTGACTAGCGCGACGTTTGAAGTCGTTTCTTTTAGTTTTTTTAAACGATCTTAAATTATTTAGTTTTTAAACGATCTTATCTGAAGTCGATTAAAATAAAATAAATAGTTTTTCTTTTTCCATACAAGTTGTTCGTACCCGTCAAACAGGATGCGCTTGTTTCATTTGTTAAGGTGCGTACAGACTATGTAACATAACGTATTGTATAACATGGTGAGATAACATGTTTCAGATGATGTGGACACTCATAAAACATGTTCAAATAACATCGCCAGTCGTCAAAGCGCCGCTTCGCTTTTCGGCAGAATTCAAAGCGGGCCGCTTCCATCGGCGAATCACGTGTACACGGTAAGGCGCGGTTTATACAGAAGAAACGTGGCGCGGACGGATGTCAGTGTGGACGTTCGTTCCCATTCTGGGTTCGTGTGACGGTTTCGAGGCGAGCCTCCTTACCCTGGTTGGGCTCTGGGGCAACTACCCTCGGGGTACGCGCGGGCTTTAATCAGTCCTATAGTGGTCCGATATGGTCGTTGGCCAGATCTGGGCGTGGTGGTCATGTTGGCCATCTTGGCATGGTGGTCTTGTGCTGCTGTGGTAACCGCTACTCCTCCTCTTTGCTGTCTTCATCCACCGGGACAAAGTCGCGTGGGAGTGCACGCCAGATCGATACAGTGCCATCAGGCGGCCGGGCGTGGTGCGGTGCAATGTTCTGGAGGTGAGGGTGTGGTCCGTTGTCTGCACGGTCATATTGACAGCGCGCCAACCGGACCACGAACTCCCTCACCGTCTCGATTTTCACGTCCCGTGCGTTGGCGTCATTGCGTACGTATCGACCGGCTCCCGTGCATATCCACAGGGTGACGTTCTGAATGATCTGAAGACGCTTGTGCTGGGTTTCCGAGCATAGGGCACGCAGGAGCAGCATACGTCATCTTCTTGCGTATATACGTCTTGTATATGCCGACTTTGGTGTAGAGTGGCAGCTTCGATCGGAGTACCGGATGGAGGAGGGCCTTAGCGGCTTTCGCTTGGTGGACTGCGTGATCCACGTGCGGGCGCATCCTCAACGTCTGCATCTGCTTGAGTTCCGAGTTCGACACCACATCTAGACCGGGTGCCTTTTTCGTCTGTAAATAGCGTACAGCTCGTGCCACTTCCATTGGGGAGATGAAATCATCCCCTCCCAGCGGGGGCGCCGAAGTCTGCAGCAGTTGGACTACTTCCGCGGATACTGCGTTGTAGTGGGGCACGACAACAGGGTCAGCATTGAGAGGAACGGGATGCAGCTGAAACTGTGATTCTAAATGATCAACCAACAGTTCTCTTTCCGCTGGGGCAAATATCCGGCTTCCTGATGAGTCCGTTAGTGGGTAGACTGGTATCTTAGCCCTTAACAAACTCCTATTCAGGGCATGGAGGTTGGTTTCGTCTTCAGTGGCTTGGGCGATACGAGAATCCCATGCGTCACCTCTCCACTTCTTGACTTCATTGGCGAGCGTTGCAGTTATAGCATTTAGTCGTGCTTTTGTTGTTGGGCAGCGGCTGCGGGCACATAGTTCACGCATCGCACGTTTCTTTGCCCTTAAACGTGTTAAGCGGCCTGGGAGTTCTTCGCGCCAGCTTGTTCGAGGTTCAGTAGTAGATGCTGCTTCTTTTGCTTCTTTGATGGAGGCAGTTATTTCAGCCGTGCATCTCTCCACGTCCTCCGATGTGGTTAATCGGCCTACCATCATCGTCATCAGTCGTTGTTGGAACTGGTGTCAATTGTTCTTCGTGTAAGTACCCCGACAAAGAGTTGCTTCTGCCGAAGCTCCAACCGTGATGAGCAGTGGTAGGTGCTGCTTATCCAGATCGTAGAGGACCTCCAGATGAATTGGGGCTGGCAGGTTCTTGTGGGCTACTACATCGATGACATCCGGGTTGTGGCGTGGATTGGATGTGGGTAGGAGAGTCTGGGCCGATTACTTCGTAACCATTCCTCTCCGTATCCTCTTGGAGTTTTCTTCCAATGGGATTAATGACTCTGGACCCCCACACCAAATGTTTGGCGTTGAGGTCCGCTGCCAGCAGGGTTGGAGTGGCGTCCATAAAGATACGCCTCATATCACCAGGGTCGAAGTTGGAGTTCGGTGGCCGATATCCGCCAAATATCTTCACATCGTGTCCTCCAAGTTGGACCACGACGGCAGTGGTTTTGGTGATTTGATTGGGTAGGTCACCAACTACGTCGTGCACTATGTCCCTCCGCACTAAGGCAGCCGTTCCACGATATGGTCGGCCCTGGGGTGAGACATCGTCGTGCCGGTACACGAAGTAGTTGGCGAATTTAAATTGTTCCGTCTTCTTCAGCTTGGTCTCACCCAGGAGGATGATATGAACATCCTGCGAGTGGGTGAGAATGCGTAAGTTGTCGGTCTTGGTCTTGATGCCGCCCGGGTACCAGTACAGTACGCGGAGGTCTTATCTATGCATACTGGAACCGGGATAGTGCGGACAGTCCTCGCATAGCTGCCGTCCGAAGATCGTCCGGCTGCTATGGCTGCAAGTAGGCCCACCAGGGCTCCCACCAATGCTGAGATGGGTTCCAGGAAGGTACTCTGCTGTTGACCTGCTTGGTAGCAGGGGTATCCGGCTTGAGTAAAGACGGCTGTCATTTGTGGCTGGTATGGTGGGGCCCATGGGTATGGACCTGTTGGCATGGGTCTTGTAGGAAACCTTGCTGCAGAGCGTGGGCGTGGCTGGGCAAAAGCACTCGCACCTGCTTGCATATAGTATGGTGCTCCTGGTGGTCCCTCTGGCCAGTCTCGGTGTGGGTCTAGTCACTGCCGATGCTGTGGTGGTGGTACCCGTGACAACCTGAGTTACTGGTACGAAGTGGACTCGTGACTCTGGTCTCGGTCTAGTCTCTGTTAGTGCTTGTGCTGGTCTTGGTACTTCTGTTGTATTAGTGGTGGGCTGTTGCGGTTGGTGTTGCAGGGGTGCCCCTTCTGTCGCAGTGTCCGATTCTCCTGCTGGAGTACTAGCAGGTGCTTGCCGTCTTCTTGGGGCTCTCCACCTTGAGCGAGGTCTGGTTGTTGCTGGCTCGGGTAGTGGAGGGTAGTGCGCCATGGAGGCTCCAGACGGCCCATAGGTTACTGTGGGTGCAAGTAGCCTTGGGTCTTGTGGTGGTTGCATCTTGGGCAGGAATGGTGTGAAGTTGGCCGGTCGCATTGAGGGGGGTACCGAGGTGGATGCTGCCGTGGGCGCGGCGCTTTCTGGTCTACCCTCCCTTCGCGATTTCTTCCTTCTTCTCCCTCCTCTTCCTCCCCTACGATGCACTGTGGGGGCGCCTCATGGTATTGGGTCGTTAGCTGGAGGGCGCGGACGGATGGCGGAGGTAGATAGTCAAAGTAACGCAATATAAACCTTATAGTGCGTAATATAGAGTAATTTTTGGCTTAAAGAGAATTGCGCCCGGTTCTTTAAAACGTTAGCCGATCGTGTCAGAGGCTAAAATAAGAAGCCAATACTGCCAAAATGGTAGGAACCTGCCACATATGGTCACACTAGCCGTATCGCGCCAAGTGTCTCCGCCACTTCAGTATAATTTACGAAACTACGTGACAAAAGTTGGCGCCACGCCACAAGCCCTCGCCACGTCTCTTCTGTATAAACCGCGGCTAATAGCCGTATCGCGCCAAGTGTCTCCGCCACTTCAGTATAATTTACGAAACTACGTGACAAAAGTTGGCGCCACGCCACAAGCCCTCGCCACGTCTCTTCTGTATAAACCGCGCCTAATATTCGCAAAACAGTCGTCAAAGCGCCGCTTCGCCTTTTGCGGCAAAGTTCAAAGAGGCCGCGTCCATCGACGGAACACGTGTAGACTACTAAATAGGCTTGGGCTAACTATATCCAACAGAGGAGTGAGTACATCGTATATCATTCCATGTAAGGATATATATCCGCTTAGTATGTCCGCTTAATATATTATCCGCTTAGTATAACTGCTTAGTATGTTCGGTATATCCATGTGAAATGTGTTTCAGACTTTGCAGATAAATAGATAAATAATACTTCAATGATTAGTATATCCCATATCCAAAATAAAAAATATCCGCATTTCATAACCGATATTATGTAACATTATAAGACCGTACCTGTTGTGTTTTTGCATTGTTTTTGTACCCGTTGTTAGTGATGATGACGTGATCCAAAATAATATGGCAAGGTTGCCTAGAAAATACCTATTCACTTACGGCTTTACTTTTTAACCGATTTCACATTTTTTTTTGTGTTTCATAAAGGTATACCGGATATATGGGATATACTAGTATTAAGGTTTCGGGAAGTGGAATGATGGGTATATATTCGCTTAGGGATATATATCCGAAGATATAGATGTGTCCGGAGTTACCCAAGCCTACTAACCGAGAACGACAAACGATAATTGTTAAATAACATTGTTATTCTAATGTGTACAGTAATGTTTTGGGTTGCAAGGTTATATGGTGTGGACGTGTTATATAACACAAGTTAAATAACATGTTACATAGTCTGTACGCACCTTTATCAAATCAGACATTTTTTAGGGTCCCGAAACCAAAGGGACCCTAGGGACTACTGAGACTTCGCTGTCCATCCGTCCGTCTGTCTATCCGCCTTTCTCAAAGCTGTATCTCCTTTACAGTAATAGGTAGATACTTGACATTTTCACTAAGTATGTATTATTATGGGGATTTAAGAACAAATACTAAAAACTAAAATAAAGTTAAAAATAAAACTGGCTAAGTCGAGTTGAACTCGCCCACCGAGGCTTCCGTACGAACCAATTCAGCTAGATCTCTAAATTGTATCAGCGCTCATATAACTCAGAGGTCTACATTAATTGGCGTAAACTATGTATGTATGTACACCTTTTAATTTTCAACTTTTTTATTTTTTGGATTTTTTCCATAATTTGTGCTTGCCAAATTTCATGATTCTAGGTCAACGGGAAGTACCCTATAGGTTTTCGACCCAAAACCTATAGGGTACTTCCGGTTTACCTAGCATTGTCAATTTTGGTTATAAGCAAAGTCTTAGAGCACAAGTATAGGAAAAATTCCGAAAAATAAAAAATGTTGAAAATTAAGGTACATTTTGGTACTAACAAGTTTCCGCGAAAATCTAAATTTGCCCATATCTTTTTATTGTGTTGATTCAAGATCTTGATTTTTATACACCCAATAGGGACTATAGACTTCAGTATCAGGTATAAATTTCAACTTGCTAGGTCCACCCGTTCCTGAGAAAATCAGTGGTGACACACGGACAGACGGACAGACAGACGGACAGACAGACACACAGACAGAGAGACAGACGGACAAGAAGGTGATCTTATAAGGATTCCTTTTCAACCTTTTGAGACACGGAACCCTAAAAACGGTTAATTTACTTTTACAAACTTATGATTTGTAGTTGTTGCTATACATTTCTTATGGATCGAACTACAAAGTTAAGTTTGTCCCTTAAACTTGTCTGAGAAGTTGGTACGGAAACCTCGGCGGGCGAGTTCAACTCGATTTAGCTGGTTTTTATGTATAATATAGAACCTACGTAAATTTGAACCTCCTGTGTGTACTGGTCCCAACATATATGTATGAAGTTGACGTTAATCTTCACGTGCTTAAACTAGCTCCTCAGCAGCTCCAGAATCAGAGGCGAGGTGAGGAACCTCGATTGGTGGGTGGGACAGAGTGTCTATTCTATACGTAGTATTACTATTTGTTCTCGGTGCCGACAAAGAAAACCGATGCAACACAGAATAGATACTACGTATAGAATGGACACTCTGTTCGCCCCAACAATCGAGGCTTCCTCACCTCCCTACCGATTTTGAGCTGTCGAGGAACTAACTTGAGCAAGGACGCGCCACACGCGAACGACGCGACGAAAATAAATCACTCAATAGCACTATTTTATTTATTTACATTTTTTAAGGTTGGTTAGCTAGACATCTAAATTGTATGAGCGCTCATATAACTCAGAGGCCTATCTTAATTAGCGTCAACTATGAATAAAATAAATTACACAGAGGCACAATTTTAGTTACATATTTACCTTATGGCACCAAACTTAAGTTTGGTGCAATTGAGCTAGACCCCTAAATTGTATGAGCGCTCATATAACTCAGAGGCATATCTTAACTGGCGTTAATTATGTATGTATGGGACACCATTTACTTTAATAATTTTTTCGTTTTTGAAATTTCCCGTTTTTTTGTGCTGTAAGACCTTGCTCTCTGTCGAATTTCATGGTTCTAGGTCAACGGGAAGTACCCTACAGGTTTTCGACCCAAAACCTATATGGTACTTCCGGTTGACCTAGAATTGTCAACTATGGTCAAAATCAAGGTATTACAGCACAAGTAATGGAAAAAATCCGAAAAATAAAAAAGTCGAAAATTAAGGTAAATTTAGGTTCTTACAAATTTCGGCGAAAATCTAAATATGTCTATATCTTATTATCGTATTGACTCTGGATCTTGATTTTTATATATCTAATTAGGACCATAAACATCAGTATCTAGAATAAATTTTAACTTGCTAGGTCCACCCGTTCCTGAGAAAATCGGTGGTGACACACGGACATACAGACGGACAGACGGATAAGAAAGTGATCTTATAAGGATTCTTTTTTTAACTTTTGAGATACGGAACCCTGAAAACGATTAATTTACTTTTACAAACTTATGATTAATTGTTAAACAAATAATTGCTTAACAATTTACAAAAATATAAAGTGTGAAACACTTCAAAGAAACATAATATTTAACTTATGATTAATTGTAGTTGTTGCAATTCATTTCCTATATGGATCGAACTACAAAGTTAAGTTTGTCCCTTAAACTAGTCTGAGAAGTTGGTACGGAAGCTTCGGTAGGCGAGTTCAACTCGATTTTGCTGGTTTTTATATATAATATAGAACCTACGTAAATTTGAACCTCCTGTGTGTACTGGTCCCAACATATATGTATGAAGTTGACGTTAATCTTCACGTGAGTAGTATTATTGTTCTGTGTTCGTCCGCGTGTGGTGCCTTGCTTAAACTAGCTCCTCAGCAGCTCCAGAATCAGTGGCGAGGTGAGGAAGCCTCGATTGGTGGGTGGGACAGAGTGTCTATTCTGTACGTAGTATTATTATTTGTTCTCGGTGCCGACAAACAAAACCGATGCAACACAGAACAGATACTACGTATAGAATGGACACTCGGTTCGCCCCAACAATCGAGGCTTACTCACCTCCCTACCGATTTTGAGCTGTCGAGGAACTAACTTGAGCAAGGACGCTTCACACGCGAACGACGCGACGTAAATAAATCACTCAATAGCACTATTTTATTTATTAACATATTTTAAGGTTGGTTCCAATTAAGTTAGACCTCTAAATTGTATGAGCGCTCAGTTCCTTTTTTTACCTTTTGAGAAACGGAACCCTGAAAATTATAAAGTAGATATCTAGTTACTATATAACTGAAGAAGACAAATTGTAGGTAGGTACATAATACATGTATTGGTGGAGTGATCAAAGTGTCCATTCTATATTTTGTTCTGTGTCGCATCCTCGCAGACAAAAAAGTTTTGTTCGCAGTGTGCGCAGGGTGATAGACAAAACTGTCTTGAGACAGACCGTTAAGACTGATTTGTCTATAGTCTGCGCTCAGCCTTACGTGCCGAGCAGCGCGCGATCGGGCGTGAGGAGTACTTACGCTAAACTAAGCGAGATGTAGATTCAGCACTGCTTTTTATTTGAACGTAGAGCTAGTTAGCGACGTCACATCTGGTACGTAGTACATGTACATCGATGCATTTAGCCCTCACGAGATAGGGGTACGCGGTGTCGCCACTCACCGTCGGCTCGCCACAAAGCGCCCATGCGGGTATATTATTATTATGAATATTTCTGTGGTATATAACTACAATACTTATATATAATTATAGGAGAAGATCTTTGCTGGCATATATAGATTACTCAATAGCCCAACATCCACACTTGCTTGTGTGCACCCTTTTATTATTATAATTCAAATTATATAAAAATCTTTTTAAAAAAAAAACCGACTTCATTACCACAAACAGGCACTCAAAAGCGAAAAATAAATTACTTAATATAATTATTATAAGCGCTACCCACTTATCTATTTGAAGTCGGTGCCAGCCAAGTCTAATAGGTGGTAGTAGATAAATACTACCTACTTACTACTACTACATACATAGTATCTATCTACTATCCAATAGACTTGGCTGGCACCGACTTCAAATAGATAAGTGGGTAGCGCTTATAATAATTATATTAAGTAATTTATTTTTCGCTTTTGAGTGCCTGTTTGTGGTAATGAAGTCGGTTTTTAAAAACTAAAAAAGAACCGACTTCAATTCCGCGCTATTCATTTTCAGTACCAATTGTGAGGTGTTTATCTCAATATCTCTGGAGATACTTATCAGACCTCGATAAAATTACCATGGTACCACACTTGGAATATCTCCTTAACAACAAAAAAATAATAATCAGAATCGGTTCATAAACGACCAAGTTATCCGCGAACAAACATAAAAAAAAATATATATATACGGTCGAATTGAGAAACATCCTCCTTTTTTTGAAGTCGGTAAAAAAACATACAAGAGAGGATTTAGATGTCCACATTATGAATGTTAATAAAAAAAAACCGGTTTGCACTCTGGCAGTGCCGGCAGAAGTGAAAACTTGAACATTAACGTTGTGCATTTGGTCTACTCTCCGTCCGTCTTACGAATTTTCGATCAGGTCACGTATCCTGACGCGAGTTTAACATTCTTTACCCATCCCAAAAGTTTCTACTCTCCCTCTGTCTTAGGAATTTTCGATCATGTCACGTGTTCTGATGCGAGGTCCTGACGCGAGTTTAACATTTTTACCTATCCCAAAAAGTTCACAACGCCGATAAAGAAGTTTTCACTTCAAAAAGTTACGTTTAAAAACCTAACATGGTTCGTACTTTTGTGCGTGTACCCATAGCACTCTGCTTATAAACTACCACGCCCGTTTTACAACGGAAGAATGTATATTGTAGTAAGTTGAGTGGTCCATTTAGCCGATTAGATATTGTACTAACCTAGCTAAGTAGATATATATCTTGATAACAATACTAAGTTGTTACATGCAGAAGGCTATGACTAGTGATGTAACATAAAGGTATTATATTTATTATCCCAATGTACAATATCTGTAATTATTTTATACAACAGGTACAACATATTATAGGTAGGTTCAGTTTATGTGTAGGTAGAAATATGTAGATAGATAAGCACTTTTAAAAAACTGAAACACTTATAAACTTTTTTAAAATATCTTATTGACTAGCGTTTGACCATTATCTCACCTGTTGGTAAGTGATGATGCGGTCGAAGATGGTACGCACCGCACGCTAGGCCTAGAATGGAAACTGGCTCTTAAGAATAGCTGCCGAAACACATTAGATGTTTTGGCGACAGATTTTCTAACTTGAGGGTGGTAGCTGGCCAGGCGGACACTAGAACTGAACAATTTTATTTTATATTAATTTCCGAGCAAATTACTATGTTTTGAGCGCCAAAATTTCGTATTATAATAAAACAATGCAAAAAAGCAACATATTTTTTTATATATAACTGACTCATCATCAGCCTATACTAGTCCACTGCTGGACATAAGCCTCTCTAATTGCACGACACACACTACGATTTTCGGCTACTCTCATCCAGCTCTTTCCAGCAGCCTTGCGGGGAGCATCATTCCACCTAGTCTGAAGGCGATGATAACTGACTATTAGGGAAAGGAAAAAGCAATTTTATGTTTTTATTTAAACTTTCTTGGTATATAATCTTCGGAGAATAAATCTGCATTTTGTTTAGTAAATTTGACCCTGAAAGAGTAAGGCTTGAAATCTTATTGAGGGTAGAAACAAAACCAAGAGCATTCTCTTAAAATGCTTGTACAGCTTTTTCACCCTCAGCGAGCAAAAGCGACGATCGCTCTTGGGCTTTTTTACAATAGCACTCCGTTGAAGAGTAGATACTCTTCAGGCCTCATTCAGGGTTTTCAGCCCGAGGGCAGAAACTGAAACAAAACACACGTAGGCATATAACCCTAAAAATCTAGTATCGAATTTTTTATATATTTGAAGTTTTCGTGAGTTTGTTTTATGCCGAAATTTTAAAGTATCGACTATTATTCCGCAATAATATTGGTGTCGAATAGCATGACCTAGCTTTAGCGTATGTCTGATGCTCTTTTTCAGGGAGATGCAAGATCGACAACTTGCGCAGCTGTCTGTGGTATTCGCCACAAAAATAGGACTGTCTGTGGTATTCGCCACAAAAATAGGACTGAGTACAACTATATATTAAATAGATTTTATTTAAATTTGAATAAAGATTAAATTACTAGATTTAATCTTTATTCAACCGACTGTTACAATATCTTTTGTGTTATATTATTGTATATAAAACAATTAAATTATTATTGTAGTGGGGAAATACAAATATATTATAAGTTTTTAAGTTTTCATAGTCACTTTCACAAGATATTTGAATTTTTTCAGTTTAGCCGTGAACATGGTGCTTGCAACAGCACCGAAATATCGGAAGCTCACAAATAATGAAAAACATGGTAAATATCCCGTTCAAATATTTTGTACAAATATATTTATTGTAGTGCGGACGCACCTAAATATGCCTAAGTCTAAGCTGCCCTAAGTCCGATTGACAGTATTATATGGGGAGTAATATTCCCCAGTTTGAATTGAATTTGGTGTTGCTTTTTATGGCTAAGTACTTCTTAGCCAGTGAGTCTTCAGCGAGCATCTAAGTTTGATGTTATCTTAATTCCTTACAGAAATGCAATTAATACTAAGTAAGTAGGTATTTATAATACTGAAACTGTTCGTCAAGTCACACATTTCCGAGATGCAGCTTGTTTATACGAAGTAAACAGAATAGTAATTAACGAGTTAGATGAGAACGGAGGCGCAATGTAACTACAGTTAACTATACTGATATACTCGTACTTGTTAAAATAGAGTATGAGGGATGATATATACTTAGTGTATTTACTTTGTAAGTTTGTTAACCTGATGTAAAATGGATCGTTTTTAATATAATTTACAATTATTTTTTTCATGGTATAAGTTAAAAGGACAACCATGATGTATACGTTGTCGCTTGATAGTATACGATGACGTCTACCTAATTTAACCTCTAATTTTGAACTATCCGTAGTTTCTGCGTTCGAACTATTACAGTTTCATTGTAGCATACATTTATACAATGATCTATAGTATTATACATCGACAGACGCGCGCAAACAACCATGTCGACGCTGATAACATTTCAAAGTAAAATATCGGGTATTTCGCTCCGGGACATCTCACGCAAGCGCGATCTTTCTTCTCGTGTTCTTGCTTCCTAGAAGATGTGCTACTTTAGAGCTTTCAGATAATTAAGATTAGGTTTATTGTACTGTAGGATAATGTATGTTAAATTTGTAGAAATTTTCTTATAGATTGACGTAAGTATTTGAATTTTAGACTTTTGCAGAATGTGATTTATTTTCTGTTCGAAGACACTAAATAATAGATAAGGTTATTTTTGAATGTATTTGGTAAAACATGCTTTTGGTATAATTTATGACGAGTTTAATAGCACACTGCAATTAATTTACATTTTAGTTAAACTTATTCATACCTCAATACGTTAAAGTGAAAGCGTAAAAGCATCCTTAATGATAAGGATATTAAAACCAAAGCAACCGAGATTGTCGTTACACACAGTAACGGTTTATGCATCATCTCATCTCATTGAAAAAGTGTGTTCCGCGAATGCGCAGAAGATCTTTTGTCGGCGTCCCTTTGCGCACAGTAGGTCAGGACGGGGCGGGGTTAGGGCGGGCGGCGATTCATGTTTACGGGCTCGGCCGTCAGCTGTTCGCACGACATGAATGTGCCGCGACTGGCGCGCTCGCGCCGCGCGCATCGATTGATTGATACCTGAGAGCCACCGCCACGTGCCTTCAGTCCCGCCGCGCTCGCCGGGTCGCGCGGTGCCTATCCGCGCTGCCACGTGGCATGTGACTCCGCCCGCGGCCCGCCGACGCTAAATGGCCTGCCATCGGTGACCGGCCGCGACCACACGACCCTACCCCGTGAGTACCACAACATGTCCATACACCTCCCCAATAACACACGTCGAGAGCGCAGTCGCTCTCCGATGTTTACGATCCCTCTCATTACATTAGGAATTTGTCTCTGCTTTTTCTTATCGATCGCTCCCGTTGTTGGAATATTTATAAAATTTGTCTTTTGGTTTACGTAATCGAAGGACGGTCGCATCGTTTGTTATTGGAAACGTTATCTAGTAGGTGCGCTACTGGCCCACCGCGGCCGCGACCATCATTACATAAAACAGTCCGAATGTTCTTTATTGACGTTGCCGCTGTTGTTTATCGTTTCTGGATAAATAGATAGTAACGGCACAAATACGCGGCAAGGGTTTGAGGTACTCCTACCTAAAGCTTCGATGACATGTAATGATAACAAATGATATAGCGTTGCCAAGAATTGCGACGGAGATAAAGCGCTCGATTTTCTCGGATAGCGTTTGGAAAACAGGATGTAGTCGGTACTGATAGCTTTAATCTTGCTGGTTTAAGTTTTAGTCATGACACGGTTTGTGGATTTCGATCTGTAAACCTTTATTGCATAGTAAAAACTGAAAAGCATTGCGGTATAGTTGTAGAGTCTAATCAATCGTATAAACAAAACATCTACCTGCACATAGTATACAATTCATTAACAGATAGGTGCTTCAATCATCATTAAGTGAAGTAACAATCATTAAAGTATGTCATAAATATTCTTATCTTTTTAACCACAAATAATATAAATACATAACTTGAACGACCAGTAATACACTTTATATGAAACTCGAAATTAAAACACGAATTCATATAGCTTTTATTTACTATAAATATTATCTTATTATGGTCATAAAACCAAGCTAGTAATAGTAAAGTATTAGAAACAACGATTACCGTTCGTCACTTTCTAACAAAGTATTCTAATAGCTCTTATATGACGGCAATAGAAAACTTATTACTATGTTAATTTTACCCTCACAAACCCTTGGGTAAAATACACTTAAGTTACAAAGTTAAAGTTTTGATTAAACGCCTAATTATACAGCCTACCTTGTTTAATGAGATATAAAATGTGTCACTAAGATGATAGTGTTATTTTTAGTATAAATGTATGTTTACGTTTTTCCTTATTACTTGAAGAAATTTAATATAAATAAAAATGGTAGCTTTTATAATTCTCTATTGTTTTAGTTCAATAGAACAGGATTTTATAAAATTGTGTCTGGTGCTTAATCCAACTTTTAATATTATACATGTGATAGTATTATCATTATAGTTATTATAATCAGCCCATATCTGCAGTCCACTACTGGACGTAGGCTTCTCTCAACATGCGCCACTGAGCCCGATCTTTGCCTCTTCTTTTCCAGTAATTGCCCACCTCTGCGCAAGTCGTCGCTCCACCTGGTCACAGGGCATCCTAGTTTACAATAAATTGTTGATTCGCAGTCTCCACTCTAAGAATTTTCAATTTTAAATTGAAATTAAAATTTATCCCAACGGTTCAGTATCGCGGCAGATATGACCAGCTCACTGCCATTTTAGTTGAGCTGTGTCGATCACTTTAATTCTCTGGCTACTTGGTTCCGGATTCGATTCCGCAGAGAAACACCGAGCATAGCTCACTTCATAGTTCGCTGGTGGATTAGTTGAACTCTGAGTGTCCTCGTCTCGGCTCCGTATGTCATCACAGGTTGAATGCACTGATTAAAGATTTATGACTTTATGCGGTATAGACGACGAGAAGACCTGACGAAGTTTCCCGAATGCTGCCTAGTCCAATTGAATTCTTCTCTGGATTTCCTTCTCAAATTTGTGTTGAAGTTGAAATGTCTGCTCTAGGTAAACATAGTGCGTAATAACTTTGAATGGAACTGGAATTCCATCAACGGCAATTGGTTTCATAGCAACGTGTTTGTTGTACATGATTTTGGTTTTATCGAAATTCATCAGGAGTTCGACGTGGCGAGAGGATTCAGCTAGACCATTCAACATTCTTTATAGGTGCAGCATCTCTACTATAACGCTGATGTCATCTGCAAATCGTAAGTAAGAGATGTACTCGCCGTTTATATTGATACCGCGATCTTTCCAGCATATCTTCCAAGGCATTAGTGCACAGTTGAACAAATCAGATCGTCCCTCAACTAAGAGCACTAAAAATATCATCACATATTAAATGCCACTGAGTTCGACATTCTTCCAGTAGCTAAGTATCATACTACAAACTAAACACTACATCACAGTCTTAACCCCTGAAGAGTCACCTTGATGTGAACAGACCATGAATATTCCGTAGAGGTATAGTGCATTCCGCCATGGTTATGGAGTGTTAGCATCGCGAATGTCAGAGTAACCTTTTGTCTACATGGGCCCCTTGAGGCACATTGCGCGAATTACACCCCCGGACGGGTTTTTACCCCCGAAGCAACAAAGGGGTTTGTTATAAGTTTCAGTATAAGTGTCTGTCTGTGGCATCGTAACTCCCGAATAGATAAACCGATTTTGATTTAGATTTTTTTTGTTTAAATGGTGGCTTTATCGAGAGTGTTAGTGTTTGACGATCATCAGTTCTTTTCTAGGTGATGCTAATATGAGAGAATATTATATAGTTCTGATCGATTTAAAATGTGATTTTCTGTTACTAAAATGATATTGCAAGAATCTTGATCGATCTGATCAAGATTCTTGCACATCTTGGACATCTCTTGTAATCTTGAATCCAACTCCTCACCATCTCACAGTAGTGATTGTTTGGGCTTATCGCAAAGTCTTAATAAACAGATAGGTCGGTCGGGGGAGTTTTTCAATTTTTATTTTAAATTTTATTGTTTAATATTTCAGTGAGCTTCAAGTATATAGTATACAAATATAGTGCATTTTTTTGGTACATTCTGTTTTTATAAGAGACTAGCCGCCCGCCCGCCCCGGATTCGCACGGGTAGAACATATATGCCTACAAAATTTGCATCAGTTTGTTGCATCGAATATAAAATATAAACATATTTAACAATCATCGTCATATTTCAACCAATTTACACAAAATCTTAACGAATTATGCACCTAAACCTTCCTCATAAACACTCTGGCTATTGGTAAAAACCGCATGATAATCCGTTCAGTAGCTATTTAGATTATTGCGAACAGATAGACAGACGCAGTAATGAACTTTGTTTTATAATACTTACGTAGTGATATTGTACGGCCCTTTGGCGTAAAGGATATTTATCCTGATTCTGACCCGTCGGTCGTTGGTTCTAATCCTAGCTATATACCTACCAATGAAAGTTTTAGGTGCATTCATGAATCAAGAGTTTTCGTACAGTGGCAGTGGGATCATTAAATCTACCAAAAAGTAGCTTACCACCAAGGAGAACATCTGCCGCCGTAACCTTACGGCGTTCCCCGACGCAAAATGTAGAGGTAATATACGTTTAACGTGTGTATCTGTGTGTCTGTCTGTGGCATCTTAGCACCTAACCAGATGAACCAATTTTGTTTTTATTATTCATAGTTTTTTTTTGTTTGATAGATGTCTTCATCGAGAGTGTTCTTAGCTTTGATTCATGAAAATTCGTTCAATCGCTGTAAAACTATGAGCTTTTTTCTAGTTAACTGCGCTATGAAATCAACTTTCATAGGTCTGATCAATTCAAAAATCTTCTTCTTCAACGATATTGTAAGAACATGGAAGCATTGACCTGATGCTGGGACATCTCCTGGACTCTACAGAATACTCAAATCCTCACCAACTTAGAGCTCAGATTTTCAATATCGTGTTTAGAGTCATTGGAATGCTTTTAATGAAAAGATTAGGTATACATAGATCAGTCGGGGTGGTTTAAAATATTATATTATTATATATATAGATGAATATTATTTTACACAATAGATCATATTATTATACTATATTGACTTCAAATTGATTGTGATCGGTGCGGATCTACAGCATAGCTAAGCTTATAATAATATTTTCGTAGTAACTATGACCTAATCTGTGGTTTCACTGCAAATATTTCATTAATTTTGCGATGCGTGTATGTGAAACTCGTGATATCTTCTAGAGTTTTCATTTGAATTATATACTGTAATGGACAATTTTAATCTATAATATGTGGCCAAGCTAATTAACGTAATTATTTGGATAAGAATTAATACTATATATTTGAAAATAGCCTTGGAAGTTATGTAATATTTTGTAACAAAAAATTTAAGATTAAAATGGTTACTGTGAGTCAACCTTAAGAGATAGACATATGCTGTCGCGGACTTTTTTGTAGGTATTATTAAGTTGTACAACTCTTGCATAGAAAATATTCTTCTATCTATTTTTAATTAAGCAGCGTTCGTAAGAAACGTGTTTTTTCGACCGTTTTTTTGCCGACTTAGGTTGCAAATTAGGTCTCCATGAATGTACCTTTGATTTAACGGGATAATATATAGCCTATTTTCATTCCGAAAGTCCATTCTATGTATTAGTGAAAGAATTTTTGAAATCGGTTCATTAGTTTTTGAGCCAAATCATTACAAACATACAAAAATACAAAAATACAAATGTTCTCTTTTTATAATATTAGTATAGATAAATGTCTAAGGCGGAAACATAACTGTACTTACAGTTATTTTGTTTAAAAAAAACACATGAATACTATGTTAATGTTACAATCTTAGCACAGGTGTTCGTCCACAGATTACAGAACCATATTATATCGATTTTCCGCCTGACTTGCCACCAAAAAGTAGCTTACCACCATCAAGGAGAAAATCTGCCGCCATAACCTTACGGTGTTCCGGCAACACACAGCCCTTGAGAGTCATAGCATTCTAGGCCTAGCGTGTTCACTCATCATCTTCGACCACACACCATCGCTTACCACCAAGCAAGATAGTGGTCAAACCCTAGCCTATACATATAAAAACACTATTACAAAATCTATATTAAGACCTAGGTAGAACTTGGGTATTGATGATATTTAATACAAGTAACAAAATTAAAATTTTGAATAATCAATCACGACAATGTTTTTTAGATAATTAACGTCATAACATCTAGATAGAACACAAGAACCATTACTGATTAATAACGAACCGTTTAAAAACAAAATAGAACTAGTTTTGGAAAAAATGGCAACATGGATTTGCACACACAAACAAACAAACAATCATCCTCTCACCCCAAACGCATTTATAGTCTACGTTCCGTCGTGGGTAAAAATACCTATATTAAATATCAGTTATGACTGATACTATATATGATACTACTACTATATACTATATATGATAATATACTATGGTATATTATCATCCTAATAAAATTGTTTAGATTTCGTACTCAGTTAAGTTCAGTCACAATTTTCTGCACTATTTGTGTGCATACTTTTCATACTTCGGGAATTAAAATGATTCTAAAATATGAACATTATGTATAGGGATTGCAATCCCGCAAAATGGGATCCCGCGGGAATGCGGGATCCCGCTGCTTTTATTAATCTGCACCCTCAAAGCGCGCATCCATGGATTCTGGTTAAACTTGGTGCTAAATCTTTCGCGTAAATCGCGAATAGCACGAGCGCGACGTTGCCGTTGTGCACAGCGCGCCGCAATGGCGACTAGAGGACGGTTGGCGGTCAGTCATGTCAGTTGTTCATAAATGACACTGCGCAGCACTCGTCTATAAATGCCATTTGCTTCTTAAGGTGTTTTTTCAAGCTATCACCATAGGTTGATATCATAGCATCTAAAGGAAAGTTGTGATTTGATTATTAGTCATTATATGCATAAAACTGAATTAAAAATATAAAATTGTTGTTAGAAGTAAGGGTAAAATTGAACAACTAATAAACTATGCCAAATATCCCGCGGGATCCGCTCGGGATTGAATAATCCCGCATATTAATCCCGCGGGATTGAATGAGCTGCGGGATTGCAATCCCTAATTTTGTATGAACATAATTGCCTCTTATGTTTTTTTTTGTTTAAATATTTTATATTTTTACTAACTGGCCCGGCGAACTTCGTACCACCTAACAGACAATGAATGTCGTGTTACCTTTTAGGTGAACTTGTTTAGGTTTTTATGAACGTAATTAATGAATACAAAAGAGATATTAAGTTCATTAATGTATTATGGCAATCCAGGTATAGAATAAAAATTGGTAAAAATGGTTTTTGGAAATATAAACTTTTTTAAGTTGCTTGTAAGCATACATTTCTGAACGCACGCATATTTGACAATCAATAAATATGTCAAACAATTATCATTACTGACAATATTTGACATTTTTAAAATCTACATGACTTTAATTCACAAAAACATGAAGAATTATTACTTGACTTACTACTTGACACGGGCTAAATACACTAATCGTGTGGAGTCATAATTTACCAAAAAAAAAAAAACGCGATAATTCGAATATTTTAATGCTATTCACATATGGGAAGAATTTTTATACTTGACACTGGCTAAATACACTAATCGTGTGGAGCCATAATTATACAAAAAAAAAATACGGCGGGATAAACAATTGAACATCAAATGATTGGCAGTTTTTAAGCCCAGGAACATTTTGGCAAAATCTTTTTTCTTATATAATTTTTTTAGGTCAATTATTCATTGTTTTTAATACTTATTATCCTATTCCTGACAAAGACAATTCCAAAAATACAAAAATAAAATACGAAAAAATCATAAAAATCGGTCCAGCCGTTCTTTAGTTATAAGTGTAGTAACTAACACGACTTTCTTTTATATATATTTATATATACATCTATGCTAGTAATTATGTAAATAAATGTTGGTATATCAATTATCATCTATATATAAATTCATAGATGACACCCACGGGAGTGGGAGTCAACTGTCACCTACGTGGCTTATTATTGTCTACCTACGCTGGGCCTACCTTAATTCTACATGTGGTCCTTGGGTGGTGCTAAATAAGAGAACACTAGTGGTAGGCTGCGGCACACCCTTTCGGACACCCTACGAACAAATGCTCACTAGTTCGATAGTCAATTGTCTAACTCTAATGTTCCCTGACGTCAATCATTTTCAAAAAATAGAACAGCTCCGAGACTCTGTGATGGTTTTTAGGGTTCCGTAGTCCTGACAAGGAACCCTTATAGTTTCGTCATGTCCGTCTGTCTGTCTGTCTGTCCGAGGTTTTGCTAAGAGACCGTTAATACTAGAAAGCTGTAATTTTGTAGGAGTATGTATATAAATTACGCCGACAAAGTGGTGAAATAAAATTGTGTAAAATATTTTTTTTTAGGGTAGCTCCCCTACGTGAGAAGTGGGGATGAATTTTTTTTTCGTTGTCTACCCTATCGTGTGGGGTATCGTTGAATAGGTCTTTTAAAATGACTTAAGGGTTGCTGATACCATTTTTCGCTTGAATGCTCCATTTACGAAATATTGAACTTTAAAGTGCAAATTTTTGTTCCAGTAGTGCGTCCCCCACCATCTAAAAGTTAAACTGCTGGCTTGAAAAATCTGGAAAAATTCGTGATCCTAGTGCATTTTATGAACTTTAAAGGAAAATTATAGCGGTTAAGATACCTTTATTAGTTTAACAGTAATAGTCGTTGAACTTGGGTGTTGGATAATTTTGTACCTAATACAAAATCCTTAGAATAAATCCTTTAAAGTGACAAAGGCGAAGTACCTAGTTGCTTGTTTATAACGGGTAAAGACGGAAATGGGCTACTACGGAACCCTACACTGAGGCACGCACTTGGCCGGTTATTATTTATTTATGATAGAATGTAACAAGACAAGTGCGCTCGCCTGATTGTAAACGATGACGTCTACCTATGATGGATACAGTGCCATGCAAATTCTGGTCAGCAAGAATTTTCCTTTTATTTATATCGTTTAAGCTAGCGTTTGACCACTATCTCACCTTGGTTGGTAACTGGCTCTCAAGGACTGCTGCCAGAACACATTAGTTGTTTGGCAACAGATTTTCCCACTTGTCACGGTACTGCGCCTGATACCTCAAGACAAAATGATCTCCTACCACTAAAAAAGGTTTGTAATTGAATTAGGGCAATTGGGCTGGTAGGTTTTGTCATTAAGAGTTTTTTTTAAATATTTAATCGGCTAGCGTTTGACCACTGTCTCACCTGTTGGTAAGTGATGATGCGGTCGAAGATTTTTTATTTATTTACACAATTTTATCACCAATTATACACATCAATTATACACAATATTTATAATTAAAATTGATTAGAAAAAAAAATTCCTCTCTAAAGGGATTTGCTTCCGTGTGTTTTCTTGCGTATGTCAGCTTTAAATAGGTCAGTGTATGTGAAATCTTTCTTGCCGGACATTTATATCTTTCACCTTTTGTTACTGGTGTAAATATAAACGCAGATTTTTAGTAGCTCCAGTTTTTCATTGTAGATCTTTTGAAATATCTCTCAATGTTTATTTTTGGTTTCTTGACGATGAAGCAAAAAGCTAATAAACGTTGTTGTGAAAGTTACTTAACTGAAATTATATTCAAAACATGATGAGATGTTTCTATAAAAATAAATTATTCCTAAACGTTATTATATCTCCAAGTAAATTTAATTAAGATAGCAACGATGATTAATGTACTTTGTACGGAATAAAAACCATATTTTCTTGTCACTGGCTGAAAACCATAGACTTCTTTTTAGTAGTTGCAATTGTTTTTTTGTTTTTCCCGTTTTCGCATTCCAAATTCAATTGTGAGATCCAAGAGTTGTATGCAAACGAGGCACGAATCGATTCCGAATTTAAATTTCGCACGCCACTACCCACCAAATAGGTGCTACACGATAAAATGTTTTATTTATAAGTCTTGCAGCTTGCTTAGTTATATGCATAGATATACTTTATTTATTCTATAGTGCTATTTGGTTTCAAAGTAGAAAAAGAAAATGCAATAGACGCAGCTATGTGCTTATTGAAAAATATTGATACGGCTACGCTTGTAGATTTACTGTAGCACATGCTACAGCGTAGCAGATGCTACGAGTCGCTACGTGGAATAATATTAAATTGCAGTTTACTGTCCCAGTATGAAATAAGTTACGAAAGTTTGTTTTCTGTTAAATAAATTATGCTAATAAAAATAACATCTTAGATATTCTAGTATTTATATAAAGGCTTTCTTTGTTTTGTTCACTTATGTCGGTGTCATTCTTTACATACTCGTAAAAGCAAGCATGAAATTATATGATTTAAACTTTATTTGATTTATGAAAAAAGGTTACACGAGCTTAATTAATTACCACCGCACAAGAATAATTGAAATCAGCGGGTTTTCGAAATAAACTGCACCCATACAAAACATATTAGAGAATCGGAGAAACTTACATTTCAAAGTTATTTAAAATATCTACCTACTGTACAGTAGGATATACTCGTATATGTGCTAGCATGATAAAGCCTTGCTGCGCTGTCACTTCTCGCAAATGCGGAATTGTTATTGCACTGCTGCCAAATTGTGGCCGCGAATAACCAGGTTCATAATATTGCCGTAGGGTTACTGGTACTTCTTGGTATTTTTTTAAAATATCTTATAAGCTAGCGTTTGACCATTATCTCGTCTGGTGGTACGCGATGATGTGGTCAAAGATGGTAAATACGCAAGGCCTAGAATACTCTGACTCTAAAGGCCTGCCTGCTGCCGGAACACCGTAAAGTGGCGTAATATGGCGGAAGATTTTCTCCATCATAGTGGTATCCTTAAGGTCATTGAACACCATGCGTCTATAGCGTTATCGTGAGAAGAGAGAGAGATTAGAATTAAAAGCGACATTTCAGAAGTCGGTTAGCATAAAAGTCTTTACTCGTATTTATAAATCGCATAGCAAGTAACACAATAATACTTACTGTCCGTTACATAGATAAACTGTTTTATATAAAATACATATGAAATAGAATATACTCGTATATTAAAATAGGATAGCAAGGCGCTAACTAGGCTCTGGTAGCTCTGTAGAGAGAGATAAAGGTCGTCTCGTATCCGATGCAGTATGTAGGTCACTATGTCCTTCCTTACCCGTTACATGCAGTTGGGGTGACGAAGACATTGGTAGTCTTAGATAAAACTTGGACAGTTTTTAAATTAGCTTGGAAAATGGGTTAGGTTAGTTCCACTATATGGATTGGACTAGTCTTTTTTTTCAGACAGATAAGTTTACATCATAGACCGCATAGTAAATTTTTTTTTTAAATCGCAAACTGTAGTAAATCTTTGACCTCTATCTCCATTTTTTTTTATATCTTATAGGTTAGCGTTTGACCACTATCTCACCTGTTGGTAAGTGATGATGCGGTCGAAGATGGTAAGCACGCTAGGCCTAGAATGGGAACTGGCTCACAAGGATAGCTGCCGGAACACATTAGATGTTTTGGTGACAGATTTTTTAACTTGAGGGTGGTAGCTGGCCAGGCGGACACTAGATAGTGTCCTACCACCATGCGGGGGTTGTTGGTTTCTTAACGATGTTTTCCTTCACCGGAGGGCCACTGTGAAAAGCGTAAGCGTAACCTGATGGTAAGTGCAGACGCAGTCGAGGATGGATCACGCTTGCTCAGTAAAAATCTATTCACTCTAGACTTGCACGTTTAGAGTTTGTATTTACATGGAAAAACAGACGCCGGAGAGTAATTCCATCAGTTCAACATCTGGTCAACACTACCAAAGTTCTTACAATGTTATCAAATTATAAAAAGGATGCCAAATTGCGAATCGATGCGACATATGAAAGTAGATTACATAGCGGCTTCAACTAAAAAAAAACAACGCATAGTATTAAAACGGCTCAATGGTTTTTAATAAAACAGAGCTATAACACTCTTATCAAACAAAAAAAAACACTCTTATCAAACAAAAAAATACTCTTATCAAACAAAAAAAACACTCTTCTCAAACAAAAAAATATATATCAAAATCAGTTCATCCGTTTGGGCCCTACGATGCTATAGACAGACACATATACACCGTCAAACTTATAATACTCCTCTATTTTTATCGGGGGTTAAAAAAACACCACTTGCTAACAGTAAAATACCTTTTTCATGTACCTATGTACACATATGTCTATAGCGTCAATTCTTGTATACCGATTTTGATAAATGAGGTTTTTATCGATTTGTCTTTATTGTACGGTGTTATTAAGCTACATTTACTTAGATCAAATATAATAAACTTGAAAATTAATGAATATTGATGATACCGTCGAATATGTGCTGAATGGTTTTTATTTTTCTCAACCGACTTATAAAAAGGTGGAGGTTCTCTAATTGACTGTATTTTGTATGTTTGTTACCTCAGAACTCCGTAATTTACGAACCGTTTTGGAAAAATCGTTTGTCTGAAAGAGTGTACTTTCAGTTTCATCCCGTTGTAATTTTATCGAGATCTGATAAGTTCTATCTCTAGAGATATGGAGATAAACACCTCAAACTTGTTTCTGAAAATGACTAGCGCGGCATTTAAATTCAGTCTTTTAGTTTTGTTAACGTTTAAAATTTTGAATTAGGATGCTTAACTCTCAACTAAATTCTTAAATAATGTGCTTTACATGACATTTTACAATAGCGTCAATAGCCCAAGGGCTGAGGCGTCGGCCTAGCGATCGGAAGGTCGTGAGTTCTATCCCCACCCATTGCGCTATTGACATGAACTCACTCCAGACACAAGCATATTTAGCTTAGTTGGATGGTTTACAAGACTACTAGTAATGTGCAAAATAAGCTTTAGAAAAATCTATTTATTAACGACGAATACTTATTTAGAGTGACTAATCACTGTAAGTGTGGTTTCCCTACATTCAATTCATTCCGTATTTTATACTTGTAGAGTTCATATTTCCATAGCTTAAACTCTCGTTCAATGTCGGTGGAGAGGAAATCTGACAAAATTGCGAATTGCGATATTAGTTATGGCCTGCCAGTAACACGAATGTGCTGATAAATGTTTTGAAAAATGTTCGCGATGTCGGCAAAATGGAAGGTACATGTTTTACATGCCGCGTAAAACACGAACCATTTTGTCACGTTGCGGCTTTTTATTGTTTATATCGGAGCAGATTTGTTAAGACTAATCCAACATATACGACTTTATGTTTTTACTGAACTGGTTTGGACTGGTTGATTTTGTATGTGTCTCCCCAAGCTTGTGTCCACGACTGTATAGTAGTTAAGTATAAGTAATTATTAATGTATATGGTATGTTAAGATAGAGAGAATGATATTAATTGAGATAGAGGAACACTTTAAAGAATAACTTATTATAATATACAGAGTATTACAAAACAATTAACAATGACAGTGTAACAATAGGCAGTTTTATTGCTAAAAGTGATCTCGTCGAGACAACCCTTAGGTGGAGAAATATGTAAAAATATGATACTGCGGATAAGTATCAGTAAATAAAACAAGGTATTCACAGATACTCAACTAATACAAAGAAAGAAAAAAAATGATATTTATTTATATCAACAGGTGGCAGGAGCATATTATATCGATGTTCCGCCTAACTTGCTACTAAAAAGTAGCTTACCACCGTCAAGGAGAAAATCTGCTGCCATAACTTTACGATGTTTCGGTGTTACCACTTGTGCAATATAAAATATTAAATGTTGATAAACACTTCTCTCATTGCCATCAACAACGCTATAATTTTTCTATTCCAGAGGGATACTTAATCAATAATCGCAGGGACCATAAAATCTAGTTTTACGAAATTACGTCAATAATTTGGGAAGTACGTCAGTATTAAAGTACTAGTACTCACACTTTGAGATGTGCAAATCTTTAGTAAATATTAAATTAAGATAATATTATTAAGCCGTAACCTTGTTGTAAGCACAAAAAATCAATAAACATATTATAATTATAATATAACTTATTACACTATACAAGTGTATAGGATCTGAACTGGTATCATGATTTAATTTGAATACTGTCAATCCTGATCCTATATAACAAACTACCTCCACCTCCCCATATCAACATCATACCCACGTCATCAGATGACAAGGAACCGAACTCAGAATTCACTAATCACACAACTACATTGTATTAGTCCGCGTTTTGCTTCCGTGTCAGTAAACATTCACAGGTAGCATACCTTTCAATTATATTATAGCCCTCTACTTATTTGGCAAACAACCCGGCGCTAATTCTGAGTAGAGTTTGATAAAAATATCGATATTGGTGCTGCTATAGGCTTGTTATCTATCTTTATAAATAAAATATTTAATTCTGTTTTTTGGCTTAGGCATAAAATGAGAACGGCTCATCCCGATATGGCAATTTATTTTAAATGGCCGTAACAATAGTTCTGTAAGTTTATTTTATGACGTAATGAAATTAGATTTTTTTGGTAATCTTCGAAATTTGGGCGAAACATAAATGAAATACTTTTTTATGAGCTTTATTTCTTTTAGGAATTTGTGGAGGATTAACGGCATCTTATATGAGGTGTATGTAGCATCCAGATAAAATCATAGAGTTAATGGCATGGTGTCATTATAGGTCCTGTGGATAAAACTCATCTACCCAAGCCGTTGTCGGTGCTAAAAAAAATGCCACCCGTCAATTAACACTTCAATTTTCTAATTTTAGACTGTCAATTAAGTGACAATTCCTATGTCGCAGCCAACTAGCTTAACTAGCTGTTCAATCAACAGCCTAGCCTCTTTAAAACCTAGCCTAGCCTCTCTAAACAGCGCCGTTCAACTAGCGGCCTGAATGATATTCAGCCATTTGAAGGTCTTCTGTACCTTTATTTAGACGCCATGGTGTTGGTTCTAGAGACGCGCGGCCGCTGCCGCGGCTCCTCTCCTCGCTACGCTCGTTGCCGCACGTCAGGTGGTGTTTCACTGTTGTCCAGAGTTTTGCCTTAGTGTCAGACTTAGCCAGTGTATTAAATGTTGTAATAAAGGCTACGGTTGAATATCATTCAGGCCGCTAGTTGAAAGTAAAGAGGCTAGGCTAATTAAGCTAGTTGGCTGCGACAGCCATACCATATAGATAAATTAATATATACTGGGTCATACCGGTTGATAAAAAGAACCCTTAAAACATATCAAGTATTTTACCACGCTTGATATTACCTTTAATTAATTTGCCTGGCTGTGATTGTGAAACGCAATGTTATTCAGGTACTTGCTTTAACAGTATGTTATCGACCAGCTCAGTAATTAAAAGTTGTAGTGTAGTTGAATGTAAAGTCTAATGCAACTGCGACATTGTTCTTCTCTGTCTAACAACAAACAAAGTTCATAGATATTTGCTTGACTTCTAATACTTATAGAAATAATTAGTGTCGATATCTATTACCGATATTTGGAACTCTAATCTAATGTGAGATCGAGCAAATGAATCGTCTTGTTTACCTACTGCTTGTGTTATATATATCGATGTACATAATGAAACTAGCTTGATTGGAAAAGAGACCATTGATGCCTAAAATTATTTTTGTTAACTTGATGCTTTTGTTCTGATATATGTACTTTTTATTTTTGTAGACAGACAAGTATTTGACTGCTATTTTTCCAAATGATCAAATGCCACGCTAGTTATGTTTAGTAGTCGTTTTTTTAGTTTTTGTCTCCATATCTTTTTAGATACTCTATCAGATACCAATTAATATATAATGGAACAACCTCAGAAGTACCTATATTCTTTAGAATAATAAGATCGTTTAAAAAACTAAAAGAACCGACTTCAAATGCCACGCTATTAATTTTCAGTACCAACTTTGAGGTGTTTATCTCCATATCTCTAAAGATACTTATCAGATCTCGATGAAATTACTATTGTATCACCCTTAGGATATTTACTTTCCAACTAAAAAGAGTTATCAAAATCGGTTCATAAACGACGAAGTTATCCGCGAACAAACATAAAAAAAAATATATATATAAGTACGGTCGAATTGAGAAACCTTCTTTTTTTAAATCGGTTAAAAATAGAATTTTGGACTTCTGTCCACAATTGACAGAGAAATCGGTGATGATACATAAAAAAAACATACAATATACAGACGAACTAAAAACCACCCCCTTTTTGAAGTCGATTAAAAGCCAACAGGTACACAAATACACAAAAAAAAAAGTTGGTAAGCAACTTCTCTTCTATAAAGTCGATCAAAAATGTAATTACTAGATTCAAACAGGCTAGTGTAGTTCAAAAATTCATTTATCGAAGTGATGGATGCCTCATCCCCTTTATAGTTCATGTGAGTTTCCGGCCGACTGATTTGTGATCGTCCCTCTAACCATGAATATGCACTTTCTCGGATATTTGCTGTTATAATGATAGAATGTGATGTTGTTTTCGATAGTTATGATTTAGGAAATTGCGGCTATATGATTTATTGTTTGTTTTCCTGGTATATAGGTAACGAGAAAACCTCTTAATCAGACGCTGTGTTTCATATTTCATGGTCTTATTTTGAATTGCCTGTACGTTAAATATTATGTTTCTTGAAGTGTTACACACTTTAAATATTTTTTTAATTGTTACACACAATCCAAAATTTCATCGTACCGACGGCACTCAAACCAGCACCACCCGGATAGCATGATTTGCCAATTAAGCCGGGGTTCGAAAAAAAAAAATTCGGTTTTTGACCTTTTTTCTAACTCTTTAAAGAGTTGATGTGGTAGTCATTTTTTAAATATCCGATAGACTAGTGTATGGCCACAATTTCGATCGCGATGATAAGCAATGATGTGATCGCAGATGGTGTACACGTTAGGCCTAGAATACTCTGACCCTCAAGTCATGTGTGCTGCCGATACACCGTGAGGTTAGGGCGGCAACTTTTCTCCTTGGTGGCGTGGTGCTAAGCTACTTTTTGGTAGCAAATCAAGCGGAACATCGATATAATAATGCTCCTCCCTGTCAGGCACGCTTAACCACACATCACTATTTCTTTCTCAGCATCATCATCATCATCTCTGAAGAATACCATATATATTGATAAATAAAATGAAATAAATGAAATAAAATGTGTAGGACTACCCTACAAAAAAAAAGCTATGGAATAATAATTCAAAATAAAATCACTTGATATATACATTTATGTATTACTAGCTGTGCCCGCGACTTCGTCCGCGTGGAATAATGTCTTTGGGTAGCATTTTTAAATATTTAGGCTAATCATTTTACAAATAAGACACATGCGTATCCCACCTACACCGCACCGTACCACGCCGCGCAAATCCCCCTCCCCTCTCCCTCCCCCTCGCCCTCCTCCCCCCCTCATCCACTCTCTTCCCTCCACCCCTTTCTCCTCACTTCCCTTTCCCCCTCCCCTTTCCCCCCACTTCCTCTCCCCTCTCTCTTCCCCCTTCCCCCCTCCCCGTATCTCTTCCCCTCACTCCCCTTTCCCTCCCCTCCCATCCCTCTCCCCTTCCCCTCACTTCCACCCTTCCTGCCCTCCCCTCAATCCCCTTTCCCCTTCTCCCTCCCCCTTCCCCCTCACAAACTTTAAATGTCATATTAATTTATATCGAATCAACAGCCTAAACAATAAGTTACAAGCTTCTAGCTCTAAAAATGACGATACTTCCATACAACTTTTCATCCCCCCTTTCAACCCCTTACAGCCCTCTTTTTGCATTATAAAGTAGCCTATGTCCGTTCTCAGGCTCTAGACTATCTGTGTACAAAATTTCATTTAAATCGGTTCAGTGGTTTTGGCGTGAAAGTGACACAGACAGACAGACAGAGTTACTTTCGCATTTATAATATTAGCCAGGATAATAATAAACATTCACACGATTTGAAGAACTTCTACTTGTGTTGTCGACGAAAAATATATATTATGCTAACAACTTCATAGGCTTACAGTAGTGTTGAATAAATGATGCTTTCGGGTGTTGACCATGTGAAGAGCTTTGCGACACCATTTCTGAGAAGCGATAGCGGATATGTGAAACAAAGACACTTCTTGCCATAAGTGCCGGTTTACACGTATTAAGCTGTCAATACAAGTTGTAACTAAACTTTTTATGACTTATTTTGTAGTAGGCGTCCACACGCGTTCTTACGCGTTAACGCGTTAAGCTTTTTAGTTTGTTCAAAACGGACGATCAACAATGGTTGCAAGTTATTTTTAAAATTACTTCTGGCTGATGCCGGAGAAAAAAATAATGAGACCTGAAATTTCAACTCAGAAGTCACCAACAATTCAATTTCTAAATTTTTAATTTTTTTCCTATTACTGGCATACCTTACTTTGGAAAATAAATAAAATTAACGAATTACATTACAATAACGCAACATGGCATTTTAGTGCAAATCTTGCGGAAAGGGTGAAATTCGGTACGTTGACAAGAATATAAGTGTTTATGTTTAATCGTATCTTAATAACGCAATATGGCATTTTAGTGCAAATCTTGCGGAAAGGGTGAAATTCGGTACGTTGACAAGAATATAAGTGTTTATGTTTAATCGTACCTTCGGCGCGCCCACTACTCTCACTCAGCTGTTCTAACTATTACTTCTCCTCTGCTGTGTTTTACCCTGATCGTACCTACTTGATTCAGTCATGTCCCTCTATAAAAGCTTCAAATGGTTCTATGGTACATTAAGTGCTAATAATCGATTCACTATTCAAGCAATTTTATGAGCAATATCTATATTTCATATTGTCAGTAGCATTCAAATAAAATAAATTATTGGTCCCTCGAATCTCGTGCTACTGTGCCCACTTCATAAATCAATGGCAAGCGACTATAATCGGCCGCTTCATGGCATCAGTATGTTTAAAGAATGTTTTCGAATTTAACTGTCTATCATACCTTCCATTCGGTTTTGTGGGTAGACATGAGTTAATCAAAGGTTAATTTAACCGTATCATTGTTTTTTTAGAGCTCCGTACCTCAAAAGGAAAAAAGAACCCTCGCGGGATCACTTTGTTATCACTTTGTTGACCGTCTGTCAGTCTGTCGATCAAGATCCTTTTCTCAGGAACACGTTGAAGTATCTAAGTAAGGTAGTAAGGTAGGTTGAAATTTATATCAAACTGGCTAATACCCGCGACTTCATTCACGTACACCAAGAATTTAGTAGCCTATGTTCATCTTCTGACAGAGTTACAAACGTTAATATAATATTATAGGAAGTATGGAAGTATGAACTAGCTGATACCCCCGACTTCGTTCACGTACACCAAGAATTTAGTAGTCCATGTTCATACTCATGCTATAAAGTTTCTCCTTGTTAAATTTCAGTAAAATCAGATCTTTCGTTTAGGCGTGATAAGGTAACAAACAGTGACAGTCCCCAGGCACCAGACAGATTCCAGCGACAGAGTTACAGAGTTACAAACGTTTTTATAATATTAAGTATGGTTAGGGAAGTATGGATAGGTACTAGAGTCTACGTTTTCTTTCTGCTGTAAAAATATCAAACCTACTAGTCAAGACGATCAAAATATATGACCGTTTATGTCGCATATTTGCGATCACAAGGGAGTCAAAACCGGCACGGTACTTCCTATTAACCTATAATGGTGAAATTTGGCAACAAGATATGTTTTACAACACATGTACAGCAAACATATCTGAATTTTTTTTTAAAGTTTATATAAAGTACAATATTAGAATTTAGAAACATTCGGAATTTCATTTTACAAACATATTATTTGCTTATTTCTTTTTTTATGGTTTTCCATGTCACTGCACTGCGCCTGTTACTTTGAGTTATATTGAGAGCTGTCAATGCTATTCTCAACGACCTCTCAACTTTGATTACCGTTTATGAGTGAGATTTTCCTTGATCAATAGTTCAGCAATTGCTAAAAATTTTAGACACGTTTATAAGTAAAACCATCATCATAATCAGCCGATATCAGTCCACTGCTGGACATAGGCCTCGCCCAAGTCATGCTACTGAGCCCGATCTTCGGCGATGTTAAGTCTCACATGCCCTGTAATTCTCTGGACACTTTGCCATTCAAACATTCCTATATCACGGCCGAATTGGTGACGTAGTGGTACCGCCCCAGGCGGACTAGCAGAAGTCCTACCACTACAAATACAATACAATATATATACAATATATATATATATATATATACAATACTTTGTATTGTACTGTATTATATCTGAAGAGTCATTTAGTTCCCATTGTCGACACTACATTATTGATAGTATTGTCACATTTTGTATACTGCCTATGTACGGAATTAATAAATTACAACCTACTCAAGCATAGACGGCTACCGGAGATGTTTTTAAAAAGACAAATTTGAATTATGAAAGATGTCGTTTATTCGACGGTTCGCTTAAGACTGACTTAATATTAAATAAAATCTATTCAGTATGATCATACGACGGATGCAGATGCGGATGATATCTCTACTAAGAAATAAGTCTTATCACTGCTGACTACGTGCGAATAGTCATAATGCAAGCAGGGACTTCTTGTAATGCGTGGGAGTCGCGTCGCATGACTACCTACCTTATTATTCATATTTATGTGATTACAACACACAAACTGTAAGCTATACTGCTATTATTAAAGTAAATTTAAGTCTCTCATAAAATATACTAAAAACCATGTTGAAATTCTATATATGATTTAATTTCCTTTGCCTGGACGAGTTGACAGCGTAGGTAGCACTTTGTTTTTGTTACAGCATTTTTGCTTCGGTTTCAGAATAGCTTTATTGGTTAAAGTTCATACCGTCACGCAATATCGTTTCACTATCCAAGTTTTAATATTATTATAAAAGACAGCAAGAGACAGCTATCATAAACAATACAGGTTTATTTTCATATTTTGTACTTAATATATGAGTGATAGTTAAAAGTTAGGGAGTTGGTTTTTGAAGAAGCCTCAGAAGCGAGGGGTAGTAATTTCATGCTAACAGATAGTTTAGAGATCATAGGATTTTTTTCACAACTATCTTTTAATACGTTTTGTTATGGTATAAAGGTACGGACACACCGCAGCGTGCGTGATCTAGGCGGCGATCAGATAACGCAGTAGTACCGACTGGTTCACATTTGTACCGACTGGTTCACATTAAACGCGATCAGAAAACAATTGAAAAGATATGAGATCGCACGCGCAGATCACAGGACGCCGTGGTGTGGCCGTACCTTAAGAGCATAACTTAAAAATTCGGTGATGATAAGATTTTATACATTTTACTATAATTGGCAAAATCAAATAAAATGACTAATATATTTCAAAAACTTTATATAGAACTAACATATTCATTTGGCCACGCGAGACATTTTCTGTGATATATGACCATATATGATATATGATATATTACGAGTATATGTGTTTCACACCATAATGAAAGCTCTGTTCAATTAAAACAATATGTATAAACATCGGCCATGCATACCCTGCTCTCTATTGAATACAGTTTTCAGTATCTAAATCGGTGAATGGGTGCTGGAAATATGACATTCTACTTTTGTGAACGTACCAAGTTTAAAACATCCCATAATTTTAGATCGTTTAAAAAACTAAAAGAACCAACTTCAAACGTCGCGCTAGTTAAAGTAGCCAGTAGTAGCAGTTACTATTATCTAATCCGTGCCAGTAGTACTCGTAAGTAGTAAATCGTCGAGTTAAGCAAATGCATCGTAATACAAATGTTGATATATTAAAAACGGTTCGGCCGATTTCGTTAAAGTTACAATGAAACCTCCTTGAAAACGTACTCTACCCATTAAAAAAATAATCATTCGAATCCGTTCACAATTGACGGAGTAATCGTGTAACATACACACACAAAAAAAAAAACAAAAATCATACAGACGAATTGAGCACCTCCTCCTTTTTTGGGAAGTCGGTAAAAAATGGGTTACGCATAATTTTCAACCGCATAAAAGCTGACGTAGCCTTCACAAAAAAGAACTCGCTTCGCATGTCGCCGTACAGCAAACATCGCATTTTGGCTTTGTTTGCGACAATGCCATGAATAAACGATATTAAGTGGCCTCGCTAACATCGCTGAAACCGCTGTAATCCAGTAAACGCGTTATTGCCCTACACGGCGGTGTTCCGTTACAAAAGGGAGTGTTTAGTGCAATTATCTATGTGTTGTAATTTAATTATACGATACTTGCTTATCGATCTACTTCGAAAAAGGAGAACGTACTCAGAGTAATGTAATATCCACTCTATACTTTTGACTGGAGATTAGTATCTTTGAGCAATAAGACTATAATACCCTTTGACACTGTAATTTTGTCAGTTTGCTCATTCATTTTGTAAGTGGTCAATAAAACATTCATCTCATTCATTTTGTAAGTATCAAACATCTTAAATCGTGTAGGTAAATGTTATTCTTTATGTATGTTACTCAGAATTATGGAATTAACTAACGTTTTAGTAAATTATTTTTTGAAATTGTTAGTTGAAGGTTGGTGGCATAAAATTTTATTCATAAATCTAAAGGCGCTCTTAGATTTTATGAGTACCTCCAGAGTCCAGATATTTTGAAAAAAACACCTCGAACTTGCAACTGAAAATGACAAGCAGCACGTGAAGTCTGTCTCGTTTTATTAAGAAAATGGTGTAAAACTATAATGAACAATTTTCTTTTTATATCGTATAGGCTAGCTTCTGACTACTATCTCATCTATCGGTAAGCGATGATGCGGTTGAGGATGGTAGCACGCTAGGCCTAGACTGGGAACTGGCTCTCAAGGACAGCTGCCGGAATAATGTTTGGCGATAGATTTTCCAATTAGAGGGTGGTGGCTGGCCAGGCAGACACTAGACTGTGTTCTGTCACCTTGCGACCATTCTCCCACTGTGCCACTAGTGCCTCAAATTTTACGTAAAGCAAAGTTATTTAACAACGTTATGTTGTTTACACTAACATCTCCATCACCTCGCTTTAACAATAATTTATAATCGTTTACGTAACGAAAAAAACCGACTTCACATGGCGCGCTAGTCATTTTCAGTGCTGAGTTGTTCACCTCCATATCTCTGGAGATACTTATCAGATCTGAATAAAATTACAATGGAGCCAAACGAGAAGCATACTCTCTCAAGTAAAAAATATTTTTTTCAAATCGATCTAAAATTGACGAAATTCTGAGGTAATATATATAAAAAATAAATTTTAAAAAAATACAGGTAAATTGAGAACCTCCTCCTTTTTGTGCAGTCAAGTAATAAAAAGCTACTGGTTTTGTCTCTACAATAAAAAAATATTCACACGAATTGAGTACCTCCTTAATTTGTTCGTTTCATCGGTCAAAAAAAAAACTATAGGACGTCTCATAAACTAACCTTGGCTCATAAACTATACAGTGATAAAGTGTTCAATGTGATTACTGGTTCGGTGTGAAATTAAGGTAACATGACCTACAATTCTGCAACATGTACTAGAAAGGTTAGTCATAATGTTTGTATTCCTTTTTAGGGTTCCGTAGTCCTGACAAGGAACCCTTATAGTTTCGTCATGTCCGTCTACTGTCTGTATGTCCAAGGTTTTGCTAAGAGACCGTTAATACTAGAAAGCTGTTATTTTGTGGGGGTATGTATATAAATGACGCCGACAAAGTGCTGAAAAAACATTTTGAAAAATATTTTTTTTTTAGGGTAGCTCCCCTATAAGTGAAGTGGGGGATGATTTTTTTTTCATCGTCTACCCCATCGTGTGCGGTGTCATTGAATAGGCCTTTTAAAATGATTTAAAGGTTGCTAATACCATTTTTCGATTAAATGCTCCATTTACGAAATATTAAACTTTAAAGTGCAAAATTTTTGTTCCAGTAGGGCGTCCCCCCCCCTCTAAAAGCTAAACTGCTCGCTTGAAAAATCTGGAAAAAATCGTGATAATAGCGCATTTCATGAGTTTAAAGGAAAATTATAGCGCTTAAGATAACTTTATTAGTTTACCAGTCATTGGCCGGTTATTTAAACATTCAACAAGTATAACCAACTGAAAAGGAAAGTAAGTGTATGTGCATTTTACTTTGTATTTTTGTATTTTTAAGGACTTAGTAGTGTTTTATTATAGACATTTGTTTGAAGTTTAATGATTATCGTTATGCATGAGTTTAATAATATTATCTATTATGGGGAACGTAATTAAAGAACACATTATTTATTATGATTAAAAGCTCAAAAATAAAAGAAAATGAAATCATTAAGGGTTAAAGTTATTTGAAAACAACAGCAAAAAATGAATTAAATTTTACTTGAGCGTGTCGCTGTAAATCAATTTTCTAAAAGGTTGCTTCTCAAACTGTCTGAGACTTTTTAATCTCATCGAAAAACGTCAAACTAATGCATACGCATATAACCCCAGGCTAACTGAGTATTTTTTGTTAGGGACCAGTTTTTCCCGCTGCTGATAATCCTATGATGATGTCTGAACTATCTGAGCGTTTATCAGAAACCGATGAATTGGCCCTTACTATATCGACTTTTTCATTTATCACGGGTTTTTTTAGTATGATAAATATTTTATTGCTTTTCACATTTAGTGACGATACAGATACAGGGTCTTGTGTTTTCGTAATCGTACTGTATTTAAATGAAAATGATCTCTTTTAAGGTACGGACACGCCGCAGAGTCCTGCGTACGCAATTGACGCGGCAAACAGATAGCGCACTAGTATTTTTGTATCGACTGGTTTACACCAAACGCGATCAGAAAACAATTGAAAAGTACTAAGATCGCGCCCGCAGATCGCAGAACGACGCTGTGTGGCCATACCTTTATTTTTATGGGTAACTCAGTAAGATAATTAATGGGTTTTTGGCGGGAACGTGGAAAAGTGTGTGTGATCTCATTGTATTTTTTCCTAAAACTTGTGTTCTTCCGCGTGTTAATATGTAATAAATGTGGATTATTAACCATTAAGTGCCGGTGAATGTGTGCGAGTGTAGGGAAACAGCACAATGTTGAAAAAAATGCTATTTGCGTTCTCACCAAAATTCCACTGAAAATCTTCAGTAAACACCACATCTTTACTGAAGGTATGATTTAGACTAGACTTTTACTTGACAACTGACCTGAAATGTGACTTTGACCCATCTCTACGATGAAAATTCATAAAAACTTGAAAAATTTCAATACTTGACACTGGCTAAATACACTAATCGTGTGGAGCCATAAAGAAACTAAAAAAAAAAAAAGATAATTAATAGTTTTGGTTTATTACATAAAAAACATCCTAGATTTTTTGACAGTGATAGATAGACGTTTCATTATTCATATTTTGAAACATAGAATAGATTACAATAGTTACTAAAGGATTATGCAGTTAGTACAATTGGTGGCCTTATCGCTCAACAGTAGTCTTTAACAAGCAACCGTTGGTTGATTAGAGACATAAATAAGTTATTTTTCAAAAAAAATAAAACCGACTTCATAACCACAAACAGGCACTCAAAAGCGAAAAATAAATTACTTAATATTGTTATAAGCGCTACCCACTTATCTATTTGAAGTCGGTGCCAGCCAAGTCTAATAGGTAGTAGATAGATAATACCTACATGTATCTACCTACTTACTAACCTACATGTACCTACTTACTACTACTACATACATAGTATCTATCTACTATCCAATATCCAATCCTTATTTTATCCTTTTTAGTGCAAAACAAGTTTTAATTAAATTACATGCATCTATTAAATTTCGTGTCTGGGCCGTTATACTCTGACGGATATATACTATTTGAAAATTTCAAGTATGTACCTATAACAGTTAAGAAGATACAGATCTGTAAAGTGCGCACATATAGACACACGGACGGACGGACGGACGGACGGACGAACGGACAACAAAGTCTCAAAAAGTGTTCATTTGGTACCCTTTGGGTTCGGAATCCTAAAAAAATGGACTTTAAATGCTGCGCTAAAGTGAAAATATTCACTAGTAATAATGATGTCATCAAGTTGATTGGTACAAAGTACGTTCATAATTCTGAGTTATTTAGTAATTTATGCAGTATCGCGGGACTGAAATGGCCGCCATCTTCGCCAAACGTCATGTCATGTCAAAAAATCTTAGATATGTTTAAAAAAGTTTGCACCCTAACAAGACTTTGCCCGGTAGAACATTCCTGTGAAGACAAATTATTTATAATTTATATATAATTATTCATTATAATTATTAATATATAATTATTTATTGAGGGCCCGGTGGCGTAATTGGGAGAACAGTCGGCTTTGATGCCGTGGTACCGAGTTCAAACCGCCGTGCACCAATGAATTTTTCTATCGAAAAATATATGTGCGCTTCTCACAGTTGCCCTCCGGTGAAGGAAAACATCGTTAAGAAACCAACAACCCCGCATGGTGTTAGGACATATCTAGTGTCCGCCTGGCCAGCTACCACCCTCAAGTTAGAAAATCTGTCGCCAAACATCTAATGTGTTCCGGCTATCCTTGAGAGCCAGTTCTCATTCTAGTCCACTTCCCTATCTTCGACCGCATCATCACTTAGCAACAGGTGAGATAGTGGTCAAACGCTATCCTATAAGATATTAAAAAAAAAAAAAAAAATTATCCCCACCTTTATTTCTATCTCGCTCACAGTTACCGTAAGAATATCTGTCAAAAACCAAAATCAACGAGAAGAAAGATGTAAAAACTTTATTCAAGGTTATAGTTTTTAGTCTTTAAAAGTATATGCAATAGCAACCCCTATTGTGTATAATCTTCTTGGGACTCTTCTACTCAAACCAGTACATTCTCCTATGTTTGAGGTATTTATCTCCATATCTCTGGAGATACTTATCAGATCTCGATAAAATTAAAATGGGACCACCTCGGAAACGTATCCTACCTATTAAAAAAAGAATCATTTGAATCCGTTCACAATTGACGGAGAAATCGCGTAACATACACACAAAAAAAAAATATATACATACAGACGAATTGAGAACCTCCTCCTTTTTTGTGAAGTCGGTTAAAAAACATATAAATGAGGTATTCATGGAAAACAGCTTCATTTGAGTATCAACTGAGGCTAATAAGAGCTGGTTGAACGTAATACATTTTTATGCACGTCCCGTATGTATGTATGTACCCGCAGAGTTGCCGCCGCCTTCTGAAGAACTGTCTGAGCCACATGTTCATTTATGCATGTAAAAAATGGAAAAAATGTAGAGATAAAAATAAAAATTTACTCATGTAGTTTATAAGCTGCCTTCATTATCCGACATATATGGACGTTTGTAGGAGATGTTTTAAGTTTCTTGTAATTAAATCCACAAGACTATAAAATACTCATTCAAATGTATCTTTATAAATATACATAAAAATAGAATATATTAAAAAAAAACAGCATATAATTTAAGTGTACCATTTCTATCCCTGTTGTTCTAGACAAATTGAATCTCTGCACGCTCTCAGCTGGGCTTGAAAAAAAAACAAAAAATAATTGTACAGTGCATCCTCGCAAATAGAACTTGAAACATCGTACATACGGTACTTTGGTAATATAAAAAGAAACGTTCAGAAACAGTTACGAATTTTATTGTGCAAGCGAACTATTTCCTAATGAAGTTTATTTTTCGTGCGACTTTAATTTAGAGTTACCTCTTTCTCTTCATTTTTGGAAGCTTCTTAACCAATTTCTGCGGAAAATATGAAGTTTCCTCTTCTCATATTTTTTTCTAAGCAGCTAATGCAAGTTTTGCAGGCTGGCTGGCAACGATTGGAAGCAAAGAGCTTGAAGATCGAGCTCTGTGGCCTGTCATAGAATATGCCTATGTCCAACCGTGGATGAATACTGGCTGTTAATGGAGATGATTATGAAAGATTTATTGAAAAACTTATATAAATGTAATTAAACAAAGTCCATGAATAACAGAAAACTTATTTCCTTACCATTATTATGTTATTAGCTACCCCCACAACTTCATTCCCGTTTAAAGTGTCCTATATTATATATTTAATACTTGTGCCTATGTAGCAAATTGCATCTAATTTCTGTTGTCCGTTTTTCGTGAAGAGTAACAAGCATCTATCCATTTATCCTCACAATCTTTTGCTTTTATAATTTAGGTAAAACCGGTTGATACAACTGTAAATAACAAAAAAAAACATAAACCTTTTCAAAAAGGCTTTTACTTTACACCCCACATCATTACTACATTGCAAAGAAACTATCAAAGTACTCAGAAACGCAATTTATTTCTCTGCAAACGGGTTTTAAAACTACTTTTACGAAATAAAAGTAGGCCAAAAGGGATTTGCTATTTCTGTACGAGCAAATTGCAGGCGCCGAGCTGTGATTACATCCCAGGCTGAGACTTAAAAATATATTCTATAGGTAGGACAAACATAGTTTTACCGTCTGTCTTCACTTTTGTGAAACAAAGAACACTTTTTGAAAGAGTGTTTATTTTCTACCAACTCCCAAAAAGGAGGAGGTTCTCAATTCGTATGTGTTTTTTTTTGTATGTATGTTACGCAATTACTCCACCAATTGTGAACCGATTTGAATGATTGTTGTTGTTACAGGTAGGGTTTATATTCAAGGTTGTCTCAATTAAATTTTATCGAGATCTGATAAGTATATTCAGAGATATGATGATATTTCTGAAACGTTAACGTTAAGGAAGTTGGTTGTTATATGTCAATATGTCAATAGACAAATACTTACCTGCAGCATCACCTGATTTTATGTAAAGTTGTAGACCGCATCTTTGATCAGACAGACGGAATCGTTTTAAAAGCCAATACAGTCTCTGTCTTTCAAATCGTGATCCAGGAAAACAGTCCCGGCCACTTGTTTATCGTCCGTTTTATAGGAAACAGAATGAAAGTAGGGCACAAATTTTGTCGATTGGCTGTCAAGGATTGTAATAGGAGGAATGGACTTTGCGGCTTTTCCAGAACTTATGTAATTAATAAACGATTAGATTCTCTCTAACTAACTCTATAAATATCCTAATGATGTCAAAACACCGAGGTAAATGAAATTAATATTTTAGCGCGATAAATCCTGTATTTTAATATTTTAACTATCCTATTGACGATATCATTAGTGTCAAAGTTGGTGGTGGGAATGGGTGGATATGGCTGTTCATTTCCATCCAAAAGAAATTCTAGTCGCGATTGAATAGGTAGCTTCTAGGCAAAAATCATACATCGGCACTTCTCATCATGTGATGTAGTGGTAGATCATTTAACATCAGGTGAATCGCTTATGTCTAGCGCAGCATTTGATGTCGGCTTTTAAACGATCTTAAATTATTTTAGTAATTTAAACTTTTTCTTTTTTCTTTTTACTTTTAAAAGCTTACTAGCAATGTGAGCTGCACATTACTACTAGTCTTGTTAACCTCTCCAACTAAGCTAAGTATGCTTGAATCTGGAGTGGGTTCACGTCAATAGTGCAACGGGTGGGGATGGAACTCACAACCTCTCGATCGCCAGGCCGACACCATAGCCATTGGGCTGTTGCCGCTTTTACTGACTTTAAATGCTGCGGTAGACATTTTCAATACCAACTTTAAGGTGTTTATATCAATATCTCTGGAGATACTTATCAGATCGGAACATTACACGGACTAAGCCGTCTTCTTTCGTACAAAAGAAGAATTTTGTAAAGGATTTTTTTAAGTCGATTAAAATTAAATGGCTCGTTAATTTAAAATGATGAGTCGTGGAAAAGTATATAATAAAAATTCAACAATCATAATTAAATAGTGTTTTGACTACAGACCTAAGATTTCACTTATAACGTACTGATATCCTAGGTCTGTGGTATTGACACTAAATTCATTACTTACCTCAATAAAGCAGCAAAGTTCAAGCAAAACTTGCCTTGGTATATGATAATCTTTTAATACACCTTTTACGTATATCAAATATAAAACGTACTTAAGGATAGCAAACGATTCTATGATTTGTTTCAAAATTACATTACCATAACAAAATATCCGAAATAGGCATCAAATAGACCATTTCAGCTTAAAGGATGAGTTTAAATTCATCCGGCGTTTCCTCGTTAAAATTCCTACATATTTGTCCGAGGAGTGTACCCTTGGGACGACTCCGTCTAAACCTTCGGGATATGTAACGTTCTAACTTACTTAACTTTTTGTTCCGGCTGGTGTTTCTTAAATTACGTGCTATAAAGCTATTATGAATTTATATGTTGAGATATTGTTAATAGTAAAGTAATAATATAAGAGATGTCTGTAAAGAATGTCTATTTGTAGACCGGCTTTGTATTTATTAACAAATGCTATATAAAGGTATGTTCATTGTTTAATGCAAAACCATAAGAACTAACTTCTGCTAGTCTGTATGTCACTGTTTCCACTACCTTGACAGGTCTTAAGGCTGAAATAGAAATGTTTATCCTTTCGAGGAACTTTTAGAGTGTCCAGTGAAATTACACGTCATGAAAAACTCAATGTTTAGGAATCTCAGGGTAACAATGGGTACTGTGCAGAGGTGCAATACATTCTGCCATTCGATAGTTTTGCGCATACTATGTGCTATGTATTAGTTATATCATCATCATAACATCGGCGTCTTGCTTTCTAGATAAAAATCATGAAACTTTTTAAGCAAAAGCTTTTTGTAAAGACGTTATCATGTGTATGTGTGTTTATATGTGTGTAATGAAAAGCACTATGATAACAGTAGGTACATACTAGCCTAAATTAGACTCTCCTTCCATTTGCCATTACGGAATTTCAGTCCCTGCAGCCCGGCTCCATCATCAGGTCAGTTTCATGGTACCATTTTAAGGGTTCCAAACCCAAAGAGTACCAACGGAACCCTATTACTGAGACTCCGCTGTCCGTCTGTCTGTCTGTCTATCTGTTTGTCTGTCTGTCTGTCTGTCTGTCCGTCTGTCACCAGGCTGTATCTCATGAACGGTGATAGTTAGACGGTTGAAATTTTCACAGATGATGTATTTCTGTTGCCGCTATAACAACAAATACTAAGAACAGAACAAAGTTAAAAATAAAAGAAAAGTTTAAAAAAAGTTTTATACGATAGCGCCGCGCCATCTAGATGATCATTAAAGATGGCTCTATCGTCTTTACCTTAATCTGAATCTCGGCGGCTCCAACGATTAAATAAAATTTTGTATACAAGGGGTTTCGGGGGCGATAAATCGATCTAGCTAGGAATCATTTTTAGAAAATGTTGTTTTATTCGTGTTTTCAATAATCAACTTTATTGATAATCAACTTAAAATATTACTCTTCCCGACATCTATTGGCGAGTAGAAGTAGCTTTAGTGTTACTGTGTGGGTAAAGCAGTTCTGTGGGTAAAGCAGGCTCTCAATTAAAAAAATAGTATTATTACTCGTCAATAGATGTCGGGAAGAGTCATATTTGTCTGTTTAAGTGGCAAAAAATACCGAGCAAAGCTCGGTCAACCAGATATTTAATAATATTATTTACTACTATTACTATTACTACTATATAATACTATTCTACTTTTGTTTTTACGTTTACTTAGTTGGTGTTCGGTTCGGAACCCTCCGTGTGCGGGACAAAAGTCTGATTCACACTTGGCCAGTTTTATTTTTCTTTTAGGCTAGCGTTTGACTAATATTTCGCTTGGTGGTTGTACTATTCATTATTCTGTGCTAGTGGTAAGAGAGTATGTGGTACTCTGACTCTCAAGGGCTCTGTGCTGCTGGAACACCGTAAGATTATAAGTAGCAGCCGATTTTCTCCTCGATGGTGGTAAGCTACTTTTGGTAGCAAGTCAGGCGAACATTGAAGTAATAGTCACCTACCACTTGTGTACAAACACTCGCGCTAGAATTTGAATTCGTCCGATCGGCGATCATTAGCTTAGGAGTCAAGCCATCTAACCTTTGCTCCAACAGAGCTCTGAATTTATAAGAATAAGTTAATATATATAAGAATAGTTGCAATGTCACCGCAGATACGCAAGTATATCAAATTTGAGTCCAATCGAACGTCAGAAAGTGGTCCTAATTTAGCTTTCAAGATTTGACCCACACAAATATATCAGCTGACACTGCAACTGAAATAGAAAGATTGAAAAAAAAAAGCATTCACCATCTGCACGTTTCGAAAACATACCGTTTCAGTCTATAATCATATACCTAAGGGTTACTTAATAACATACGATCCGGAGCATTCTACGTCAGCGAATATCGATATCCAAATCCTTTTCAATTGGTCGATGTGAAATATCTGTAACAGTCCTATAACTCCGTTATCTATACCGTCTCCTTGACCCAGGGTGATAAAATGGCGAAAACTCGCCTAACTTCGGGGTCACGTCTGCAAACGAAAATAGCTCTTAATTCTACAAGTTAAGGAAGCTTTTGAATTTAAGTGTACCCACCCTTAAAGGGCTAATTATGCATGCCAATATTAATACCCGTTATGGTTGGATATATTGTAACAAAGTTTGGGGTAAGATTCTTCATTGTTTTGGCTGCCTTTTTTGGATCCAATCCGAATTTTATAATAGCGTTCTAAAATAATAGCTTTTGATATTACAATAATAGACGATCAAACCATTTGAGACCGAGGCAACAAAAATTTTAAAAGATAGATATTAATTTTAAAAAAAAACAGTCGGCGGTATCACAGTTTTACTATCCATGTGTAAACTGTGGCTGCACGCTTGAAGCACCCATTGGGAATGGTGTTGAAGATGGTTAACGTCGATCTCTAGTTGACTTAAGGTTAATTATGTTAAATAATGTTAATTGCGTTATAACATCACTTTCAATAAAATAAAATTGTTGACGTAGATGGCCTTGATATGTGGCAAAACGAATTAAAAATAATACAAATAAAAATATATATCAACGTTATTCATAGAAACTCAGTTTTCGGGAAGGTCAAAACTTGAATAATAGTCCTCACTTTAAATGACAAATCCCAGTACTCTCTACATTGATAATGATAACTTTGCGACTGATATTCTTAGAATTAAACCTTGAAAATTAAAGGTAAGGTATAAACGAGGCAGTTATACAGCTTTACAAAGTTATACAGTTGGAAAGTCTGTCTTCAAAAATCTAATTTTTTTCAAGCAGCTGTCCTTGAGAGCAATTTCTCATTCTAGACCTAGCGTGCTACCATCCTCAACCACATCGTCACTTACTAACAGGAGAGATAGTGGTCAAACGCTTATGAGATCATATTTTAAAAAGCTGTTTAGTCTCTACGTTAGCGATGAAACAATGCATTGGCTACTAGTACCTACTACTAGTACCGTAGACACTACTAGCCCAGGGATAATGTTGAAATTGCTTTATTATAATCTAATATACAAAATACCTGATACACAATATTAACACAACCGTATACATCTAGCAGTAGTTACTAATTACAAAAATTGGAAGGTGTTATTAACGTCTTCGTATCAAATCACCACACGTACTGTTCCGGGAAACAGCTAACTACCCGCATAATGGCAGGTTACAGTCACCTTGGAACTCCTGCTACGAAATAGAACAATTACAGGGCGGCGCCATTTGAAATGGTAATTTTGCTTACACTTGTATTGAGATATTACAAAAAAGTGTATATTATTATTGTTATATACCGGCTGTAATTCACGTACCTTTAGTCGAATTTTCTCGACCTAGGTTTCGAGCGAGTCAGTCGCTCTTCCTCGGGAGTGAGGTCACGCGGTGAGATCGCGATGTTCACTCTGAATTACAGCCGGTATATAACAATAATAATGTTACAAATTCACGATAATTTTAAAATTAAAAAAGTGTATAGTTTTACACGAATGAATAACTAAGATAATTTAAACTACGAAACCGACTTTAGATGCCATGTGAGTCAGTTTTAATCGCAAGTTTGAGATGTTTATCGCTTTATTTCTAGAGATAAAGCGATAGGTAAAACTTTTAGGGATATATATTGATAGCTACTGGAACTAGAAAGACGAAATCAAAGCAATTGAATCTACTGCTAGCTCGGCATGTTACGCAATTTAGAGTATAAGAGACGAGGTAACTATTAACATCTAAGACAAGTGTATTTTGCACTGGTAGAATCTAAGTTTAGGTACAGCATAATGTTTTGGGGTAATAGCTACAAATATAATACGGACGCAGCATAACTACGGAAATGCCCTTGACTTCCAAGAGTTGTTTACCTGAACCTACAGACCTGTACATAATGTTTACAGCCAAAAGCTTATTCAGTCTAGTTACAAGCACTTCAAATACACTCGGTGCCTACTTAGAGCTCTAGATTTGGTGAGCTTTACCGAGCATGCTCACAATTCTCTGCGGGAACAGGAATTAGGAGAGCTAACGTTGGTTTGCTTTGAGATTTGTTATATCGTCACATAGCAACATATTTGCTGTGAGAGTGGCCAAATTTGTACATAGATGCAAGGAAAAGTCATTGTTGTAGTCTTTTGAATATATTTGTGAACAACTTTGTAGATCAATCGATCTAAAAAGTTGTTCACAAATGTATTCAAGATCTGAATATTTTTTTAGTTACTGGCTTTATATATATACCTATACTTTATGTGTATATAGTATACTTTACTTTCTCAGATTATTTATTGTGATAGATATCAATTTTCTAACATTTTTATTAAGTAAAACTAGCTATTTGTTTTTGAATTGATTTGAGTTATAAAAACTTTTGATTCAATTAAAATTTAAATAAAACAACTTTATAATTTGGAAAATGTTTGATTTTGCTGTTGTTTGTGGTCAGTTTTTAACCGACTTCACAAAAAAGGAGGAGGTTCTCAATTCGTCTTCGTATGTTTTTTTTTTTTTTTTTTTTTTTTTTTTGTGTGTATGTTACGCGATTTCTCCATCGATTGTGAACGGATTCAAATTATTCTTTTTTTAATAGGTAGGATACGTTTCCGAGGTGGTCCCATTTTAATTTTATCGAGATCTGATTAGTATCACCAGAGATATGGAGATAAATACCTCAAACATAGGAGAATATACTAGTTTTAGTAGTAGAATCCCAAGAAGATTATACACAATGGAGGTTGCTATTGCATATAAGATATTCTTACGGTAACTGTGAGCGAGATAGAAATAAAGGTGGGGATAATTTTTTTTAATATCTTATAGACAAGCGTTTGACCACTATCTCACCTGTTGCTAAGTGATGATGCGGTCGAAGATAGAGAAGTGGACTAGAATGGGAACTGGCTCTCAAGGATAGCTGCCAGAACACATTAGATGTTTGGCGACAGATTTTCTGACTTGAGGGTGGTAGCTGGCCAGGCGGACACTAGATATGTTCTACCACCATGCGGGGGTTATTGGTTTCTTAACGATGTTTTCCTTCACCGGAGGGCCACTGTGAGAAGCGCACATATATTTTTCGATAGAAAAATTCATTGGTACGCGGCGGTTTGAACTCGGTACCACCGCATCAAAGCCGACCGTTCTCCCAATTACGCCACCGGGCCCTCAATAAATAATTATATATTAATAATTATAATAAATAATTATATATAAATATAAATAATTTGTCTTCACAGGAATGTTCTACCGGGCAAAGTCTTGTTAGGGTACAAACTTTTTTAATGTTTAAAACCTAATATTTTTTGACATGACATGACATTTGGCGAAGATGGCGGCCATTTCAGTCCCGCGACACTGCATACATAATAAAATAACTCAGAATTATGAACGTACTTTGTACCAATCAACACAGCAAAAAAAAATTATAAGCATAAAACCACATATTATATAATAGTTACTACGTAAATAATACTTTCCGTTGTTAGGTTGGCTACACAGTGCTTTCATAATTCGGCTATCCACAATATAGGGAAGTGCCTCTTATAACGTAGTAGAGTGATTCAGTACTCTGCTGGCCATATGGCGGCAATTAATGTTAATAATCGCAAATAATACTTTTTAATATTCATTTTGGAATACAACTAGTCCGTGTTATAAAAGTATTAGGAATTACTGTAATAAAATAGACAATTAATTATCGTGAGTGTCAGATGCTTTAATTGTACAGGGCCATTTTGGACATTGTCCTTTGATACCTTGATGACATCATTATGACAAGTGAATATTTTCACTTTAGCGCGGCATTTAAAGTCAATTTTTTTAGGGTTCCGAACCCAAAGGCTACCAAATGAGCACTTTCTGAGACTTTGTTGTCTGTTCGTCCGTCCGTCCGTCCGTCCGTCCGTCCGTGTGTCTATATGTGCGCACTTTATAGATCTGTATCTTCTTAACCGTTATAGGTACATACTTGAAATTTTCAAAAAGTATATATCCGTCAGTGTATAACGGCCCAGGCACGAAATTTAATAGATGCATGTAATTTCATTGAAACTTTTTAAAGACTTGGCTGGCACCGACTTCAAATAGAGAAGTGGGTAACGCTTATAATAATTTTAAGTAAATTATTTTTCGCTTTTGAGTGCCTTTTTGTGGTTATGAAGTCGGGTTTTTTTTTTGAAAAATAACTTATTCATGCTTGAAAATGCCTAGCGTTACAATACATAAAATAAAAATGTACAAGAATAAGATTAACTTTGCATCAACTAATAAAATCAGAGTCGAGCTGAGCACTGTACCTAACTGAGCAATTTTTGTTGAACTTTCACACACTGCACAAACTCGATAAACTTGGTTTAAGGAAGACCCAGAATTTCAGTAGTATAAGAAATTTAGGCAAAAGCATGTATGCAATTTGCTGCATAATGTTAATATAATACACTTTTGACCCTTTAATGAGATAAAATAGTTTATTTGCTAGGATATGTTGCGAGAAAGCTCTACTAAGCCCGAAACTTTGCTGTAGCACAGTTTTAAATCAGTGGGCTGTCTCATTATTCAGAAACTTGCAGTGAGCTCTAGATATACTGGCCCTGTGAGCCTCTAGCTTAAGCTGTGAGCGTACTTAGGGCTGTGACTGGGGCAGAAATACCTATTACAAATTTAAAATGACTAGTTATTTTTATGGATCATGATTAATTATTAAATATTATTTCTTCATACCATGAAAAATTGTCTAAATCTCTACATACATAAATGTTTCTAAACGTGCACAAAATTGAATAAAGTTATACCGATATTAACTGATCTTTTGGTCAATTTATGTTTAATATGCTCAATTATATAAAAAATAATTTCACAATTTCAATCGACGGCATATAATAATTTTATATACATTTTTGTGGTATACATATCCTTTATAGGTTAGTTTAATATAGGTTAGTAATATAGCATGGATGTGTCACTAAATTCCAGTGACACATCCATGCTTTTTAATTTATACCACATTAGTTGAACCTCGTGACATGCACTAAAGTTTTCTGTGACCTATTCTACCATACTGGCAAATTTCAGGTAAAACACTTTTTTTAAGTTTTAAAAAAGTTTTTTATTAGCTGACTAGACGCCAGCTAATAAAAAAAGTATCTGTCAGACAGTGTAATTTGCATTCATTAGTACCTATATGAATAAAATAATACCATTTATAGAATTTCCTACAGTTTTTGTGAGCAAAGCTGCGAGTTCAATTATTATTCCTGAAGACGTCAATATTGGGTACTTTAATAAAATTACACTAAACTAAATGTAGCAATACTAAAGCAACTTGTTGTCCACGTTGTGTTTTTGAGTTAAGACAAGGATAGCACTGTTTTAATGCTGTTAAATTTGGTTTCGTTAAAGCGACGACATCATCAGCATCAGTATCTTCTTAGCTTGTCTAAGCATTCAGTTCAATATTTTATTTTCCCACCAACCGTCCATCACTATCAACTATTATCCCCCCATTAAATAACAACCTCAGTCCGTCCGCTCCGTGACCTAACCTGCCCTGAGAAGGCCATCATTCATAAGGTTATTCCACTGCATCATTTACTGTGGTACTGGTTGAATGCTTACCAATTAGAGCTTCGGAAAAAGAGGCTTCAATTTTATGGGGGCTTAATTTTCCTCTTTAATTATAATTGTGGGTTTTACCCTTATGACGTTTTTATATCTAGTAGAGTAGAGAGTGAAGAGAAGGGGTTACAGTATAAAGTATTAATGATTTAAAAGAGTAGGTATGAAATGTAGTATTTTTTGCTTTACGCTTTCTTAGCTTCCTCTTCGTGTAGTTTATATTTTAGCTACATGTAGCAAAGATACACTTTATGGAAGGTATGTATTTTTGTATGTGGTTTAGCTTTTATATTAGATTTGATCTCATGGGCCGTGACCGTGGCTCGAACTATCCACCGAATATAGACATATTGCTCATCATTTCTCCGATTTACAACATTTTATTGAGGGGAAGTAGATACTTACGTTTCTAAGATATACTTATTCAAATGAATGTATGATTTAATTTCACCTCACATGTGTTATAATTTGTAACTATAATGGTCTATGGTAATGTCTGGAAGAGATTTTTTATTGCGATAAGACTGCTGAATGCAAAACCCAATTAGGTTGTTATTGTCAAGATTTTTTTTTGGTTTAGAATACACCTTTTTAGGGTTCCGTAGCCGAATGGCAAAAAACGGAACCCTTATAGATTCGTCATGTCTGTCTGTCTGTCTGTCCGTCCGTATGTCACAGCCATTTTATTCCGAAACTGTTAGGACTACAGAATTGAAACTAATAGATGTATTCTGTAAACTGCTTTCCGATTTTTATACAAAAAAAAAAATATATAAAAGTTTAAGGGTTAAAAAGTTTAAAAGTTTAAATATAAAAGTTTCCCATACATGGAACTGAAACAAAAAAAAATTTTCTTTTCTTCAAACCTATACGTGTGTCTATGGATAGGTCTTCAAAAATAACATTGAGGTTCCTAAAATATTTTTTTCTCAAAGTCAATCATTTGAAAGATAGGCGCGTCTAAAGTGGTAAAATGTGTGTCCCCCCCCCCTCTAACTTTTAAAGTATGGGAGTTAAAAATCTAAAAAAAATATATGCTGTAGATCTCAATAAAAACTAACAACGAAAATTGGTTTGAACGAGATACAGTCAGCAGTTTTAGAGATATGGCGAACGCAAAGATAACTTTGTTTTTCATACAAGCACTATGAAAAACAAAGTTAATTTTGTAGTTGCGAAAAATCATAGTTATGGAATATTTAACTGTGTTACGGAACCCTACGAGTGCGAGTCCGACTTGCACTTGGCCAGTTTATTTTATTATTACAAGCTTTATCTCTACTTCACGGCGAATTTATTTGTCCGTCACAAATCTTGCGATTGATTTTAGAGCGACTTCCAGGGGTTCGATTGAGCTGAAATTTTGCATACATGTGTAAATCGCGTGACAATGCAATATTATGATGACACGGTGACTTATCTGATGATGGAACTGCAGGGTTGCGAAAGGAACTCCTAAACTACACATCCTGTTTGGGCTCGTTGGATTTTGCTTGATTTAGTATTGTAAAAGCTTGTGTTTAAAAAGGGTTTTTAAAATATTACTTGTTTCTAGTATATTTACAAACTTTATGTATTATTAGTATGTAGGTTTGTGTGGGTCAAATCTTAGAAGCTAAATTAGAACCACTTTCTGACGTTGGATTGGACTCAAATTTGGTATACTTGCGGTTCCTTGGTGACAATGCAATAATATGGTACCATCGAGCTGACTTGATGATGGAGCCGGGCTGTAGAGACGAGCCCCGTTATGGCAAATGGTAGGACAATCAAATTTGGGGTAGTATGTATCTTTAGTACTTTTGACTACAAGTTTCGTCTTTACAAAAAGCTACAGTTTAAAGAAGTTTTTAACTTTTAATTTATTTATTACTCCAACGATAGCTCAATATATGGTAAGTAGTTTAGGTGTAATGAGGGCAGTAAACAGATGAGCACACACAGACGGAACAAAAATATGTCACTAAATGGGTTATTCCACAAATCCCCATTGACATTCCACATCAATGAGGATGATCTAACGACTTCCGGCATGATGTCCGGGACTAGCTTGGAAGACTGGTTGATATAGCTGCAACAGGTGCATTATTTAATTTTTCTTCTACATTGCCTCGCCTTATTAACATCTTCCTTTTCCAGATAATCACGATTCCATATTACATCGCATCGTCTCTAAACATCTACTCTAGTACTCTAGTGCTTATGGATCCGGGATCAACAAAAAAAAAACATAGCCTGTTAAAATCATAACCTTTGAAAGAGATTTGCCGTGGTCAAGTAACAAAGAGCCGAGCACTTCATCAAATCATATTGTATCTTCTATTCCATCACACTAAAACAAAACCATACACCAAACAACAAACAGTAATAACATTGTCTGGCAAACAGAGTTCTTGCCAAAACGCGTTACTTGCCAAGGTCGAGGGAAAGTGATACCTCGCCTGTAGCATGCTTAGCTGCCTCGCCTATGCCTTGAAGAGAACCATGCATTTCGGTTTTGTGGATATTTTTTTATTGTTGTTTGTTTTTATTGCAATCTGTTTACATTCAAAATTTCTATCAATATAATTTACTTTTTTACCACGTTATACCTACACACGGGCACCTTACTTCATTGAAACGTTAAGGTTTAAATCTTTGAGGTTAATAATACAACGCTTTCTGAAAGGAAACATTTTCAATTGTAATATAAATTGTACTTTCATAACAAGTATGTAAGGAGGAATAAGATATAATTTAAGATCGTTTAAAAAACTAAAAGAACCGACTTCAAACGTCGCGCTAGTCAAAGTAGCCAGTAGACATAGTAACTTTTTTTTTTTTTTTTTTTTTTTTTAATACTTTATAGGCTAGCGTTTGACCACTATCTCACCTGTTGGTAAGTGATGATGCGGTCGAAGATGGTAAGCACGCTAGGCCTAGAATGGGAACTGGCTCTCAAGGATGGCTGCCGGAACACATTAGATGTTTGGTGACAGATTTTCTTAACTATTATATAATCTGTGCCAGTAGTAGTATGTCGTCGAGATAAGTAAATGCATCGTAATATAATGTTGCTATATTAAAAATGGCTCGGCCGATTTCGTTAAAATTTAAATGGGACCACCTAAGAAAGGTACCCTTTGAAACAAAAAAATAATTTTCTAAAGCGGTTCAGGCATTTTTGAACTTTAAACTTTCGCGATTTGAACACATAGTTATAAATATTTAAATACGGGACTTATCGCGCCTAAAATATTTTTTTATTTAATTTAACTCAACAACAACAACTCAGTCGTCTCGTGACCACGATCAATGCAACTTGGTCGAAACGTCGAGTTAAATAAAAAAAAAAAATGTTTTAGGCGCGATAAGTCCCGTATTTTAATATTTATAACTACAGGCATTTTTGAGGAATCGGTGAACATACATTAAAAAAATAAAAGGTTCCGACAAATTGAGAACCTCCTCCTTTTTTGTGAAGTCGGTAAAAAGGATATTACTATAAAATTTATTAAAACGTTCTTTGCGATAATTTATTGCACACTAGCTAACCCGGTAGACATTATTCTGACAGTATTTTTTAAAACCACTGTATTGAATTGATCTGAACAATAATTCTATGAGTCTAATCAATTTTCTGGGTTTTCAAAACAAAACATGGCAATTGATTTTTATTATTAAATCATTTATTTCAGATATTAAATCCATATTTTGTTTTTGCTTAATTAATTAGGTAAATACAAACCGATTATCATTACATACTTACATTACAAATAATAATAATGTCAAATATTATTAACTAAAAGAACAGATTACGTCATGAGAAAAATGTCAAACACAAAATAAAATAAAATAAGAATTACAATATCATCAGACGCATCCATTAATACTGTATGGGGCAGTCTATTTGCAATGCAAACATTTTCAGGATACTGTTGCTGCTGCCTCGTACTCGCTGGCGCAGAGAAGCTACTTTCTTTCGAATGATGGCATGATACTCATCCGTCCGGCCTTCCGCGAACATTCCCGAAGCACTGCAATGGCTTGGCAAACGCAACAGCATCCTCAAAATATTATTGTATTGAACACGCAGAGAATTAGCAGCACGTTGAGTGTGATCTATCCACAAGCTACTCGAGTAGAAAGACTAGCAGTATGCTTTAAACAGCCTAACCTTAACTTCCCTCGAGCAGCGAGCAAATCTGCGGCAGATCATGTTTCCTCGTACTGCCAATGCCCTGCGTTCTCTCTCAATGTCAGCATCGTCCTTTAGGTCCTCCGTCACTATGTGCCCCAAATACACAAATTTATTTACGACCCGCAGACCCACTCCGTTTAACATAATAGGCGGAACATGTACTGACGTAACTACCACTCTTGAAGATGAGCACTTCACTCTTCTTCCCGTTGTATTTCAGTCCATGTTCCGCTCCATACGCCTCACAGATAGACACTAGCTTACGAATCATTTTAATTTATTTTATTCAAATTATTTTTATGAATATATAACTTTTAAAAAGTGAAAGTTTAAAATTTTAAAATTATTTTCGTATCTGATTATTAAAATAAAACTATAAGACTTCATCAATTTTCTCAAAAACATCATTAAAATCTTTAAGGGTACCTTTTAAATTATGGTCATCCTACACGTGAATGCCTCATGAATGCCTCGAGTATGCCTCAGTAATACCTTGCCGCATGCCGCATGGGGTGGCCTCGGCCCTAGACCTGGCATAGCCACAGGTTTTGTTAACAAGCGGAGAGGGTTGCGTAGCGATTAATATATTTTTATTTCATACAACTTTAAAGTGCATTGTTACACACAATCACTATAAAACAATTATTGTAGAAAAATATAAAGCATGTAACACTGCAAGAAACATAAAATTTAACTTTTAAAGTGGTTAAACAGCGGAAGATAGGTACTACGAGTATTAAGTTATGACTAATTTTATTTTATTAAATAATGGCTAAGGCGAAATGGTTATATCGTAAAATAAGCTCGAAAAACAATATACAAAAGCCGTTCCCAATAATTTTGCTGCTCTGGACAAATCTTGATAGTGTTTATTTTGTAGAACAAAACTAAACCTGTAGCAATTTCCAAAACATCATCCAGGGCGTTGTTGATTCTTAAAAACTTTAGACGTTATACGTTAAAACGTTTACAGATCCAAAGGAAGTTGTGCAAATAATACAGTTTTTGAAACTACCTATATAACTATACTTTTTAAATACATTTTGAGTTTTTTTATGCCTTTTGATGCACTTTAAACTAATCTAAATGCTGTTTTAATGTAGGTACTTACATATCGCAATGCTTGATTGAATGAAATTCGTTTAGAATTTTATTTAACGTTTTATTTAATAGCAATACAAAACTAGATACTTTATAGTTATAAATAAAATATCTAACTGGAATATTTAACTGTAATATTTAACCACAACACTCAACTGAAATATTCAACTAAAAGTAGTAGTATTTAGTTGAATATTTCAGTTGAGTGTTTTGGTTAAATATTACAGTTAAATATTCCAGTTAGATATTTTATTTATAACTATGTGTTCAAATCGCGAAAGTTTAAAGTTTACAATAGATACTTTATTACAAGAATCACTTCTTGTGTTAGTTGAACATCCCAGTTTGTAACTGGGACAACGGGATAGCGGGACGCAGTCACGCGACCCGTATGAAATGCCTAACGAAGCCAATACAGTTTTATGTCTCGATGAACATAACGCTCTGAATGCGATGCACTGTCGTATAAACTTTATATACAGGTATACGTAAATGTTAGATTGTAAGTTTTGTTTGCTTAAAAACTTCGTGACTCGGGATATAAAATGACAGTATGCAGTTGTGCTTGTGAACGTTGGGGTCAGTGAGATTAAGCGTATCATATTGGAGGAATAAATGCATCTGCTAAATTTAACTGTATTTAGGTTTATATTAAACAAATGAGATTTTACTTTCTAAATGAAAGCAACAATGCATGTATGATTCCATAGGTGGCAGGAGAATATTTTGTCTATGTTCCGCCTGCAGCCAAAAAGTATCTGACAACCATCATGAAATCTGCCACCATTCACCTTACGGTTTTCCGGCAGCACACATACCTCGAGAGTCAGTATTCTAGGCCAAAGTTATTACTAAAATTTGTGAATCTTTATTTTCATGCATGGCTTTCAATTGCTACGCACGCACAGAATACGACATTTGTACTGTGAGCTACTATAACACAAACAATGTATATTTTTTGTATCGTATAGGCTAGCATTTGACCACTATTCACCTGTTGGTAAGTGATGATGCTGTCGAGGATGGTAGCACGCTAAGCCTAAAATGGGAACTGGCTCTCAAGGACAACTGCCGGAACACAATAGATGTTTGTCGACAGGTTTTCTAACTTGAGCTGGCCAGGCGGATACCTTACCAGTGCATTTACCACCATGCGCGGGGATTGGGGTTTCTTAACGATATTTTATATTATGGAGGGCCACTCAAGGCCACTGTGTAATGCGAACATACATTTTTAACAGGGATTTTAACCCACTACCTCTAAGCTAACCATTCTTCCACTGCACCACTGAGCCATCGAATGTACTTTGAAATATAAACTTGCAAGCACAGCCATTCAAACATGTCATTCATGCAGCTGTTGAAATTCGGATTCTAAGAAACTAATACACTTTTGTATTACTTTTAATTTCAGGATTTTGGGTATTAGTGACAAATATATTTAGAAAAATGGACACATCCATACCAATAACTTACATCATTAAAAAGTTAAATCGCTCCGCTAACCTCTCCGCTTACCTCTATAGCCTCACCTGAACTAATGCAGGGGTGCCAACCGTACGGACCGTGTAATTGGCAGTAATGGCCGGCCAGTGGGCCGCCTTTATTAGGCCCGGCCAGATGGACGACCCAACGTTTAGTGACGTGTCGAAAATGAATCGGCCCCAGATTTTTCACGTCCGCTTTTCAAGTCCTGATTTTCTAGTTCAATTTTTAAAAGGTCTCTGATTTTACACGTTCGGTTTTTTAAAAGGTCTCTGATTTTACACGTTCGGTTTTTAAGCCCCACTGGGTTAGCATTAAAATAGATTAGGTTGGAGGTTTTTTTGAAGCTTGTGAATTTTAGTTTAGATGTAAAGCCCTTTTCCGTCTTGTCCGTTATTTCAATTGAAGGTTTACATGTTATGGAATGCTACAACTTTTATTCTACAAAAATGATTATGATAAAACAACTTAATAAATATTATGAATTATTGATTTTTTATCAACATTAAGTTATTATTTCTTACTCTGCTTATTATGTTATAAATGGTAACGAGAAAACATAAATAAATTAGAAATGTGAAATATTAGTCCACATTTGGAAGATACTTAAGTTACGACCGCTTGAAATGCTCTGTATGTAATGTCCATGTCCTTTGCCCATTGAAAAGATAACTCCGAAGCTAGAAACGAGACTATACGATAAGATTGCAGTTTGTCTCAGAACATTCTCCATTATAATGCCTTTTGACAAAGTTGACCAATATTACGGTACAGAGGCTGCGGTAATCAGTAAGCATAGGATCATCAGCAAGTCGTGGGATCGATGTAAGAAGTCAAATGATTCTCTACTTGGTACTTTGGAGCTCAACTCCAGAGATAAAAGCAGTAGGTATCCATGATGAGGCTGAACTTAATAAAGTAATTTTCCACCGGTCGATGTTCCGCCTAACTTGCTACTAAATAGCTTACCACTATCAAGGAGAAAATTTACTACCACCTTACGGTGTTCCGGCAGCACACAGCCCTGGAGAGTCAGAGTATTCTAGGCCTAGCGTGTTCACCATCTTCGACCATATCATCGCTTACCACCAGGTGACATAGTGGTCAAACGCTAGCCTATAAGATATGCAAAAGAAAAGAAAGAAGCTAGGCGTAAAATATCGTCATATTGAGGACCCTAATTGAATTATTTTAGGATAATATCATGTCTTAAAAACTACAAACCGCAATTTTATATTTTTTATCATTTAGCTAATTAGTCTACATCGTGGTTTTAACCTTTATAAGCAGGCATTAAACTTCATGGTGTTAAAGAACTTAAAGTAGTAATTTCAAGTAACCGGAAGTGACTTATTAGCCACCGGGCGGGTCACACGCTAACTTGCTGAAAACTTAACAGTTCATGTCAGGTTCTTATACTTAACTGTTTGTTTACTTCAATGCTGTTGAAATGTAGTTTTAGTTTTAAATCAGCATGAAATACGTTTGTTTTAGTGTTGAATGATGACGAATACGCTGTAGGAACACTATGTAAACGAAGAATTTATTTACTTAAGTATTTAACCGACTTTGAAAAAGCAGGACATTTTGAATTCGTTTTTATGATATTTTTGTGTGTATGTTACGTGTTTTCTCTGTGAACCAATTTGGATAATTATTTCTTATGAATATAGAGGTATTCAAACACTTTATTGATTGATTAGCTATTGCATGGTTGATATAACGCCAGTTACATAAAGTAAAATGACAAAAGAAAATTCGCGAAACAATTTGGTAATCTAGGTTTACGTGTCACAGTTGTTGTCATAATTTTTTTGTCGTTATCTTAGCAGGGCCTGAGTCTGTTTTTACCTAGTGTTTTGTATGATTTAATTTAATTTGTGTTAATCATTGTTCTAAGAATGAATAACTCTTACTCTGTTTGTCAAAGTCGTGCAGGTGCTTCAAAAGTGGAATCTATTTATTGTATTTGTTTTTTTATAACCTTTTTAACAATCTCCGTATTATTATATTCATAGAAAATCCCTTGTTTGTGGATCTGAAATTATTTTACTGGCATTTTGCGGTGTTATCGTGTCATTTATTTACCGTTCCAAATTAAATCTTTTTTGACCGTAAACCATGCAATCATAAATATTGTGCTGAACCGATTCTCCTGTTCCTGGTTCACAGACACACGCTAGAGTATATAAAATAACTGTGCAGTTCACGTGAGGATGAAATTGTTGCGGATATAAATACGTAATCAGCTTCAAAAGATATGTATTCCACCCATTCAATTTCAAAGCTTTCTTTAAATACTCCTTTAAAGGTCTGTAAAAGTTAGCTAGTTGGTAACATCTTATGTAATGCTGATCTCCCTTGAACTTCACCCTACAAAATCAATGAACGATCACCAGTTGCGCTCATGTCAACTGAACGATCTATCAACCACTGTATCAACCATCGACGTGAAAAATATCTTCTTTTGTCATCGAAATTCACTTACTACCTTTCATTTTTATGAAAAAAAAAACGAAGGAGGTTCTTAAGTCGACGCGTATATATTTTTATACGTATGACAACGCATAACTTTTTATTGAATACCTAGTCTAGTACCTACCTAGTACCGATTTAGATAATATTTTTCACCGAAATGGTCGTGTTCATGTTGCCATATTTAAAAAAAAATCCGTTACACTTCGAACGATTAGGTTGAGAATGACAGCTAATTCAGGAAACTTTTATATTTTGATCAGGATCGGAGACTATTAGAAGCTAATCATTAAAGCATTTCAAGTGAAAGCTATTTTATTTAGCTTTAGATAATATTAATTGAAAATATAGAAAAAATATTGCTTTCAAAATTTATCTATCGTTACAGCTGATATTACTTATACCCAAAGCCCACAGTGAATAGTTACAATACAAAAATCATTATGAGGAGAACGGTAGGCTATTCTGTCAACACCCAATAACCAACCCCTACTTGCACCTTACCAATATCTAGTACCGTCTAGAACATGGAAATAAGGTTGAAAATACTTTAAGATGTTGATTTTGATGTGTAGGTAGATGGTAGATGTAAGTTGGTTGACGGCAGTGTACATTGTGTACAATAGTGACCCTGATTGATGTTCACAATTGTTTACGGAGCTGGTTAATAAATGAGCATACAATACATACAATTCGATGCGATAGATTTTGGTCGGAAATGTTGTCGGAGTCAATGAAATATAGTCAGCCATAGTTTTTAGTGCGGATCGGATTTAATGTTAAACTCGCTTTACGTTTCCTGTGACAGTTTCCCTTTGTGATAGCAATTTAATGTACACTATATTATTTTGTTATGCATGAAAATACTATTATGAATATAATGATTATTAAGAAAATTAAAAAAAAAAACGTTGTCGTAATATAACACAACGCACATAAAATATTTGCTCTCCATCTCTTTCCCTATGTTTTTTATAACTATTTTTTGGTATCACTTTCGACTTTTTTTAAATCCATAATCATAATCATTCGGATGATATCATTACAGTTTTTTGATCCAACGAGCAGTGCGACATCTCTCGTTGGATTCGAAAACTGTGATGATTTCACTCCAATGATTAACTTCGAAATAGTTGTCATAGATGGCGCTACCAATGCGTAATTGGTTAAATGCAATCCATTAGTTTCGTCGTATCGATACGTAGTACTATTAAGTATTCTGTGGTATTGATAGGAACATGCTGTGGCTTAGTTGGTTAGAGTACCAGGGCATGTTTCCCAGGAGGCGCGGGTTCGAATCCTGTCGGTGCGATGGAATTTTGGATTGTGTGTAACAATATATATAGATAGATAGTCAGTTTATGTAAATGATGCTGATTTAATTACTTACACTGCTCTCCTACGTAGTATGGTATTGATATGATGCTATATTATAACACATAAGACGTCATTTATTATTTGTACCTATACGCAATCCCGAAATGTCATTCATATGTATATCCATAAACATGTACATATAAGTATACGTATCTACTCGTAGGTACATCGCTTGACACAGGCAGGTAGATAAGAAACGAAACCTATCCAATCCTATGCCAAAGTCATTTTTCATTGAACTTTATACCTGTAAAAATACAGCAGCATTTTAAAAGCGAAACAAAAATAAATCTTTTATCATATTTCCCTCCATTCACGTGGACAAAAACTGTTATAACGTAGGCAGCCAGCGTTGATTTTTAACGCGATTTGCGCCCATTGCCTGCCTATTTATGCTTTTGCTGCATTTCAGTTTTTGCATTCATTTTATTGGCTAGCGTTCTACACCGATGTTTAAAATGCAATCGAATTATATGGATCTACATACCTAAACTAGATTAACATACTAAGTTAGGTAGTTATTTAAATGATGGTGTGGTGGTCCGTACAGTATTTTATTTAATGTATTTATACGTTTCTATGTGGCATATTTGACTCTGACTTTAGACTTTTACTGGATATTGAAGATACAGATCGATTTTGTAAACGTATTTTGCAAAAATAATTGTGTACAATACAACTTATTCTCAAAAATGTCTGGCCCTGAAACTCAAATCTTGGTCTAACCTTGACACATAATTGACCTATTTGTCTAGATACAAAGCAAAATATTTATCTTTTAGTTATATTTCGCTCCTTTCTGTACTTTGTAAAGGCCTTGTAGCGTCGCGCCATCTCTTAGCAGTTTCTCGAACAAAGATCATTGCAGTTACAGTTGTAACATGTTACAGTTTACTCTCGAAAATACAACTAGTTTCAATCGAATAGTTTTTAATGATTTTAATATAATAAAAGGTTTTAGTAATAAGTAAGATTTAGTACAAACTTAATGTTATTGGGAATTGTTGTCAAATTTTTCTACCAAAGCTTCGTCTCACCACCGTCCTTCATTTCCGGATAAACACGATACCATCTATATTGAATTGTCACTATCTATCTTAGATTAATAATTTAAGATCGTTTAAAAAACTAAACGAACCGACTGCAAACGTCGCCCTAGTCAAAGTAGCCAGTATACTCAGTAACTATTATACAATCTGTGCCACTAGTTAGTAGTATGTCGTCGAGATAAGTAAATGCATCGTAATACAAATGTTGATGTATTACAAACAGCTCGGCTTATTTCGTTAAAATTTAAATGTGACAATCTAAGAAGGGCCATTGAAACAAAAAAAGAATTTTCCAAATCGGTTCAGGCATCGAGTAATCGGTGAACATACATAAATTATAAAACTGGCCAAGTGCGAGTCAGACTTTTGTCCCGCACACGGAGGGTTCCGAACGCCATCTATCGAATTTCTAACGAACTTCTAACACCAACTAAGTAAACGTTAGCACAAAGGTAGAATAGTATTAATAGTAGTAATAGTAATTGTAGTAATTAATATTATTAAATATCTGGTTGACCGAGCTTTGCTCGGTATTTTTTGCCACTTAAACAGACAAATATGACTCTTCCCGACATCTATTGACGAATAATAATACTATTTTTTTTAATTGAGAGCAACTAAATGCCCATTTAGATGGGGAGAGTTTCTCGTCTCGAAGATACGATTATCGAAGGAATATAAAAAAGATTATATGTCTAAACATTCACACCTCTCGCTCTTCCACTCTGGCGACAATTGACTCGCAATAGAATATTGATAGTGTCGGTCTTAACAGAATTTTCTCGTATTTCGATTCTCGCACTCAAAATGGTTCAACCCGATTTGTACGATACTCGTATGAACTTGAAAAATGTCATACACAAGTCGAGACTCTCATAAGCAAGAATC